>JAUIMM010000077.1:1200000-2400000 GCA_031769625.1 Taudactylus pleione | reverse complement strand
GCTGACATGGTTGTAATGTTAGTTAAAGCATTTTAACTGTGTAAGTAGCATCACTTTAAACATGGTCATAAAGCATCATGCCTACACATGCTCTAACTAACATTACCAGTGTGTCGACATACAGACATAGAAATTGTTTTGTCCACATATAGTTTGTCGACAAAGGGATACATGTACTAAGACTCCACTTAACTTGTAGTACATGCCACCCTCTCTTCGCCTAACATTGTGGTGAAGCAGGAAGCAGTTACCTCCTCAGCAATATTAGCAGAGACAAATTGAGCATCTTACTTATGGACCTGATTCAGAGCCGTAAGCGGCCGCTCGTTCGCACTGAGCGATGTTCGCACAACTGCGCATGCATACGGATTGTAATACGCATGCGCGAACCAGTCAGTGCGACCGAAACTCGTTTGTTCGCAAAATAGCGAATGTCTGCTATTTTGAGTGACAGGAGGAGGCGTATGTGGGTGGTAACAGGGGGAGGTGCTTGAAAACGGGGAGTGGAATTCAGAACGCAGGCGTGCTTAAAGGTCAAAACGGGCGTTTTATGGGTGTGCATAATTAATACAGCAGCGTCAGCGACCACGTCACTTGTTTTTTTTTTAGTCAGAACTACTTGCAAAATAGCGGTTGAAAAAACCAACCACAAGAATAGCGAGCAGTTCATACGCTGTTCGATGTACTCGATTAATCTAATAAATAGCGGACATGACATATGATGCGAGCGGCCAGGGGGTGTATTTTTCAAAATTTCAACCGCAAGTTTTGCTCGCTCGTTCAGACTTAGAGGCGTGAACAGACCGCAAAGTGCGAACGGTTCATTTGAATAGCCACCCCTTTTTTTTAAATGAACGACCGCAAATAGCGAGCGGCTCTGAATCAGGCCATATGTCAGCAACTGCGCAATAATTTGATTTATATATTTACAGATCCCTTGATGTAATCTATACTTACTGTTGGAAGAAGAGGACACTCTCACATGAAATCTAGCGTAAACCTAATGCTAACACAAACAAATTACCTTGGCGCTAATATAACTCCTTAAAGTTACTTTAGTTATTCCACCATATGACCAAATCAATAGAGAAACTCTCTAGTTATTAAACTAGCTGCAAGTCCATATTACAGGATGTCCACTCCAGTGTCTTTATCGCAAATTGAGGGTGCTGCCAATACCAAGAAACACTCCAGTGTCTTTATCGCAAATTGAGGGTGCTGCCAATACCAAGAAACACTCCAGTGTCTTTATCGCAAATTGAGGGTGCTGCCAATACCAAGAAACACTCCAGTGTCTTTGTCGCATATTGGGGGTGCTGCCAATATAGGGGTCCTTTGACGCGTTTCGCCCTTACATATGAGGGCTTTATCAAAGATATCTCTAGTTGTCTACATTGTAAACCTAATGTTGTATGGAAATTTTTGTTTTGTACAAACTTTATTAACATTCGAACAATATAACAAAGAAGACTTCCATATTGCCTCTCTTCTCTTCAGCTGAGGCAGATATTATGAGCTTTTAGTGGTGAAATCGGTGCTGTAGAAGACACCCAGTGGTATGTGACTGTTGATCTTAGTAATATGTGTGTATCTTAGTGCCGCCATAAGTGCTTATGATCCTGTAAGGCAGAAGACAAAGAAATCCCTTTGGTGTGTATTGAGAAGCAATATGTACAGTACAGGGGGTTTATCTGTCTTTATTTTTTCACCTTATCGCCGGTTAGTAGAAAGCAGAAATGACCATCGACCATCGATAGTTAACCACCATCAATGGTTGACTACCAATGGCCAATGGTTTTTTGCCATAGATAGTAGACTAGGACTCGATGTTTTTTTCTTTTTCCATCATCATGGAGCTATGCCCCACTCCATCCCACTAAGGCCCACCCCGATTCTGATTAGTCTGCAGCTCGCCATGCTCCCCAGTAGCGGTGGCCAAGCGGGCTGCAAACCATAGTAATTCACTAAATATGGTTTAGTTCCATCAATGGTTATCACCATTGGAACCATCTATAAAGACCATCGATGGACAGCCCACCGATTTCCATACCTACCCCAAAGTGACTGTCGACCAATTGACTACATCCCCTAGTAGCAGCCTTCCTTTTCTGTTCCAGTAAATAGGTAAAAGAAGGAAGAGGTGGGGAAAACCAAATCTCCAGGTCGCAAGTAACTAATACATAAACTATATGTATGAGTATTTTCTATCATAGGGCAGCAGAAAAGTTAATATCAATCATTTGCAAACATATACTATGTTATATTTAGCAAAGAGTCAAAAATGAAGGAAAATTAAAGATTGTAGGTCATCCCATTGAGGCATTTGGAAGTGAGGAGAATGTAAGTCAAGGAACTGAGGGCCTGATTCAGACTTGGTTGCAAGGCTGTCGATGTTTGCATTCTGCGCATGCATCGCAGTGCACATGGCCGCTGTGATCGGGAATCGACCGCAGCGAGCACGCAGAGGCATCATACAGTGACTGACAGGAAGTGACTATTTGAGGGCGGTGATGGGGGGTGATCAGAGAAACACAGGCATGCCTGGAAGTATAGATGCCGTTTCAGGGGCGTGCATAATTAGGCCCCAGTGACGGCATACGCATCATAACATCTAGTTACACACACAAACATTGGCAATGTCTGCGGTAGGGTCAGGTCAACCACAACTTGTGCGTGTGGGTCTGATGGTTCCCGATGTTACCGATGTTTTGCTGTCTTGCGAGAACTTAAGTGAATGGAAGTAGGCGGCATTATGTAGTGTTGGGCGTCTACTTATTGCGCTGCGGTTACATTGCGTATGCGGTCATTAGCATATTTTCGCATTGACAGGCTGCGTGCGAACGCAGCCATGTGACCGGGTCTGAATCAGGCCCTAAGCTCGGAGGGACAATAATATAATTTGCTTCTAAATAAATAGCTCACTCTTCCTAATTTTCTGCATTTTATTCTCGCAGACATATCCGGCATATGGCCAGAGGATAGGGGAATAGAAATAGGAAACATGCAAAGTAGTATAAAAGTTTAGAGAGTACAATTATATTAACAGATGCTATTCTACTCTATCAAGTCATCCTAATTAGCAGCCATTTCTGCATTAAATGCTTTCGGGACTTTAAATAAGGAAGTTAGCAAAAAAAGAAATGATGAAAATAAGTTTATGACCTGCCTTGCAGTAAACAGAAAGATGAAGCCTAATGTTAGGACTTCAGGGCCTGATTCAGAGCCGCTCGTAAGCGGCCGCTCGCTCGCTCCGAGCGATGTTCGCACATCTGCGCATGCGTATGGGTCGTAATGCGCATGCGCCAACCAGTCATTGCGTTCGGAAATCGTGCGCTCGCAAAACAGCGAGGGCCTGCTAATTTGAGTGACAGAATGAGGCATTTGTGGGTGGTAACAGGGGAAGGTGCTTGAAAACGGGGAGTGGAGAACCGAACGCAGGCTTGCCAAACGGTCAAAACGGGCGTTTAATGGGTGTGCATAATTAACAAAGCAGCGTCATCGACCACGTCACTTGGTTGTCTTTTAGCGTGAACTGCTCGCAGTGATTGCGGGAAGTAAATCCTACCACAAGCACTGCGAGCAGTTCAGACGCCTTTCGATGTACTCGATTAATCTAATAAATAGCGGAGATGACGTATGATGCGAACGGCCAGGGGGCGTCTTAACAAAATAGCGAGCGCATGTTTCGTTCGCTCGCTCAGACATAGAGGCGTCAACAGACCGCAAAGAGCGAGCGCTCTATTTAAATAGCCGGCCCCTTTTTCTGAACTACCGTTCGCAAAAAGGCAAATACCAAGGGTGGTAAGGGATAGCTTCAGCAGTGATCACTCCATCCTAATCATGAAAACAATGCAGCATAGACCCCTAGGGGTAAATTTACTAAGAATCGTATATGGCCGAGTATTAAACACGTTTAACATCGCATGGACACAAGTGAGTTTGTTTCAAAGAAACTCACAAATATACTAAGAATTGTGTTTGACTGAATCGTGTTTTCCAATGGTTTAGGCAATTGTGTTTGCAAATGTGTGTGTTCAGTTGTATTTTGACTGAACACAATAGACCTGCCTGTCAGCAGCGTGTTGAATGGAAGCGCTACACAGATCTGCGTAGTCTTTTTAGTGTAATGCTGTAATTTAAGGGTTTAATTAAAAAAGAAATTGACATGCCCTCCCTCCAAAAAGCATAACCAGCCCTGTACCTCTGAGCCCAGGCTGGTATAGGAAAATCAGGCGGAACACTGACGTGGGGTTCCCCCTATTTCCTTTAACCAGCACCGGGCTGAGCCAGAAGGGGTAGTAGTGCCATAGTAGGGAGACACACGGCATTGGGTCCCCCTGCCAAAGCATTAACTAGCATCAAACTGGTAAATCCTTGTAAAGTGGGACCCCCCCAAAAAGAAAAGTGGTACCCCTCCCAAGCATTAGCCATTAACTGAAAGCCCGGAACTCTTCCTTGCATTTTTGGTGGCGGGGGATGCAGGGGTAATGGTTTAAATAGTTGGTGAATATTGTTTTTCATCATGGAACTACAAATACCAGCTTGCCTGCTCTGCGGCACTTGTAGATCTACAAGTGCCAGGAGGCCGCTTGCACCACTGCCCCAACTTTGGAAAAATATTTTTTTTAAAAACGACAGTATACACACACACCAAAGGTTTTAGTATTTTATTACATGTGCACTCACACACCCACACTCACCCCCACTCACACTACTCCCTAGCGCCGGTCAGTCTTCTTCTCCAGTCAGTATCCTAGTCTTCTGAAAATAAAAAATGACTTACCCTGTCCACTGACAGCTCTATACTGTATCTACAGTACAGTGCTAGCTAATTGACAGGTAACCCACGAGGGTTCCTGCACTTCAGCCCGTTACTATGACGACAACAGCCGCTGATTGGCTAAGAGCTGCCAGACTCTTAGCTAATCATGGCTAAGATACTGGAAACCCACGTGTGTGCATGCCGTGCATCTGTGCATGTGTCACGCTGCTCAGTCTATTCGATAATTCTATTTTGTCCTGAGTTTGGTGATTTTACGATTGTTTTAGCAGACTGGATTCTCCATGTTGTATTCCTGTCTATGGAAAGTATTTGCGAGGTTGGCCAATGGTGTATTGACTTCTATTTGTGTTTTCATCTGTGTTTTGCAGATAGAATCATGTTTTGTCACCTGTGTTTGCCTTTAGTAAATCTCTGTGTTTTAAAATCAGGGGAAACTCTCATGGGAATATTAAGTCAGAAAGTAAATGTGAAATAAAATATGTGTAGCAAATTTCAACTATTATATTTATTATAGATGTTTAAAGATATTGCATGACTAATGCTGGCCATACACGCTACAATTATCGGGACGATCCGCCCGATATCGGCGGATCGCCGCGATAATTGTAGCGTGTGGGGGGGCGACCGAGGGTTAAATATTGCTTGGTCGGGCATGCTGGATTGTCCAGCATGCCCGTCCGATGCGATATTTAGCGGGTAAACTGTCGGCTGCATTGGGCAGTGTATGCCCAGCGCAGCCGACAGACAGACATTTCCTGTGTTCCTTCCTACGGAAGGAACAGGGAAATGTCTCCGCCCCCGGGGGCGGAGCGCGGACGTCGGGCTATACACTGTGAGATTTCTCTCACAGTGTATGCCGGCGACTTCTGCGGCTGGCAGGCTGCCAGATAAAATGTCTGTCGGTCTGACAGACATTTTATCTGGTAGTGTATGCCCAGCATAAGCAATAAAAATATTGTTACAATAATTCCTGTTTTGGTTAGACCAACTTGGTTCATGTAGAAAGTGCATACAGGTTGATGTACTGTAAGCAGTGTGGTAACACTGGGGCACATGGCTCTGGGTATGTTCTCCCATTCAGTGTAATGTGAGCTGTATAAAAACAGTCTGTTCACGAATGTAGTCAGAACTTTCTGTGCCACATAGCAACAGTCTGAATGGGCCCCTATCCCAATGCTTTTAGAGAAACAACTCTCCCTGCAGTGGTTGTTTATATTTTGCCCCATAGTAGTGCCCTAGCTAATGTTATGCCCCATAGTAGTGCCCTAGCTAATGTTATGCTCCCTAATAATGCACTAGTTCATTTTATGCCCAAGAGTACTGCCCTAGTTCATGATATACCATGCAATGCCCCCAATTCATAGTGTGCCACGTTGTAGTGCCTCAGTTCATAACATGCCACACTTTGTAGTGCTGCCAGTACACATTATGCCACAAAGTGCCCTACAATGTATCCAATTCTTATTATGCTACACAAATCCCCCACAAATCCCCCACACAAATATTATGCCACATTGTAGTGTCCCCAGTTCATCTCAGCTGTGAGGGTACACGTGTGTTGGATCATATCAGTAGTATGGAGTTTCACTGAGAGGGAAAGACAGTGATCACCACCTATATGAGCATGGCCTATATTAGCCTCCTTTTCATGGCGGACAATAAGCCAAACCCAATTACTTAGCAGTCAATTCTGAGAACTTCATAGACAACTATATGATCTAGGTCCGGTTCCCCCTAAGACTCTGGGTCCCTTAGCAATGGCAACCACTATAGCTGCGCCCATGAGTTTGCTCCATTTGTATAAATAATTCTCTTTGTTTCTACCATTACTCCTTTCCTAGGTATACACAGTATGTAATGTATACTTGCTGACTTTTATCTCCCTCCTTCCGGGAGGGAGCTGTTGGGCTTCCACGACTGGGAGGGGGTGTCGTGGCAAAAGGGGGCGTGATGCAGCAATGACACATTACTGGGATGGAGCATGGGCGTGGCAGAATGATCACGTCATCATGGCCCCGCCCCCTAGTCACAATGCCGAGATGAATGCCCCCTGTGAAGCAGGGAGCAGGGCAACAATGACGCGATTCAGCGCAGACAGGTCACCAGGGGCCGAGAGGCTTGCCTGCCTTTCTGCAGGGCGGGAGCGGCACCCGATTTTCAGGAGGCTCCCGGCCGAATCGGGAGGGTATGCAAGTATGGTGAAATGTTCTCTCCTTCCTCTTCTACTTTTCTCTATTGCTCTTGACCTTGTTCCCACCTCTACTAATATCTGCTTTTCACCACACGCCATTTGCATGAACCATATGTGACTGGACTACTGAACAAACAATCACAAATTTCTTTTAATTCCTCCATCTATTTTATTTTGTAAGGGGGCAAATAATTTCTCTGCGATGGCTGGGAAGTGCCTCCTGGAAAGGTGGGTCGAAGGCACTTCACAGCCGGTAACATTGCTAATTGCCTCCACCTTATAGAGGTGTGTAGGAAAATGAGCGATATACGTAATGTGCACAGCAGCACATCAGTGAGGATAGAATCTCCCCCTGCTTTCTGTATGTTCCCTGCTGTTATCATGATATGCCCTTCTTGTGTAGTTGATTTATTCCCACAGCTATAGCGAGCGGCCAAAATGATGGTCGCGATGGTCAAGACCATCGCGACCATCAGGCTTGAGACGAGACCCTGCGGTAGGGTCTCGCTTCCGCAAGCCCTGGAGTGCTTTTGGCTCTATCAGAGCCAAAAGCACTCCCACTGACATCACTAGTGATGTCAGTGGGGCCGGCCCCAGACGGTAGGCGTTCCCATGGGAACGCCTCCGTCTGGGCAGCCACGCCCACCAAAGGGGGCGTGCTGTCAATCACCATTGACAGCAAGCCCCCTTAGTTGCGAGACCCATAACGATGGCTTGCATGCGCACTTGGGCAACATCGACCCGCTTGCGAGTGCTCAGCGCTGGCGAGCGGGTCTGAATCAGGCCCTCAGTTCCAACCTCCTAGTCAGACCCGGAAATTTAGGTATAAAAGCGGTATAAGATTCTTCAAAGTGCAATTTTTTGGGGAAGGGGAGCGATACAGAAAAATATAGCGTGATTGATGGACAATTTCTCTTTAGCCCAAGCTTGAGTTCTAATTTAACTTACATGCCATATGAATTAAAAAACAAAAAAAAATAAATTCTGTGGTTGTATTGTCTCACCTGCATTTAAAGAGCTGTGCTACATGTTGGAACTTTATAAAGGATAATACTATATATACAATTACATAATATTAACAAAAGTGTATTATCCACTGCAGAGCCATAACTGTGCCAGAGAGAGCATTGGTGCCCCCCCATCCGCCTTTTAAAAATAGGGACATAAGATAGTGCACCTGGCCTCATGGGGAAGGGCCAGGGAAGAGATAGGGGAGGCCAGGAGATGCTGGGGATAACAGAAGAGGACGCTACAAGTGAGAATGATAATAAACAGGAAAATTGACAGGCCCAAACAGCGGCCCCTGCCATGCAGTGCCCTGTGCCATGGCACTGGTCGCACCACTCTAGTTACGGTCCTGATCCACTGTATTGTGTATATTTAATGAGTATACTGTATGTAACAAGAGGAGACATAGGGGAGTATTCAATTTGGAGCGAAAAGTCTGTGCTGGACTTTTCACTCCACATCGGAGGTTTGACGGGGATAAATTATCGGGCCGCTTTATCCCTGTATTGAATTTGGTCATCAAATTTGGGGTACATGAAAATGGTATATTTTTAAGTCCCTAAAATTATTTTTAAACAATGAAGAAAACACCTGCGCAAACTTGGGAACCCCTCTGGAATTAATTTAGAAGTTTGTCTCCCATTTTTTTTTTTCACCCCAAAATGAAACTTAATTTTTTGGTGTGTCACGATTTTTTTAAAAAGATTTTTTGACACAGATCATTTTTAGGGGACATTCCCATGGGTGTAGGCTATTTTTTTTAAGCCTGCATCCATAAACCTCAAATCTGCACTTTGTTTTGCCATGTAAAACATGATGAAAATTATCCCCACTTTTTTTAACAAAGACTTTTCGAATACGGGGATAATTAAAATAGGCGAAAATTACGTGATAACGGGTTTTCGCTGCCAAATTGAATACTGCCCATAGATTTAATTTCAAGCTTTTTCAGATGAAAGGGACAATCACTCGTTTAAATGTCCCAGGCTTCTCTTCGATGTATGAATTGACTTGAGTCCCTTATTCAGACAGTAAGACAGAGTCTTGTCTGTTACATATCCCACCACTACTAAGCTGGCAGAAGTCAGAGTTAAATGAGCAATGTCACAGCTAAGGACAAGGAGACTCACTGTTTACCCATTTCCTATGCATCAGCCTCCTTTTGATTACCATTAGACTTTGTCTTGACATGGGACATTAATCAGGCTATTCCCAGGCTGTAAAAATCCCATCGCCTGAACCATGTATCAAATCCTTTACAGGCAATGTCAATACAACATGAAGCCGATAACCGATGGCTGGAAGCTTTTTCTAAAAACCTCCAGGGCTCTATCGTTGCCAGCTGAGAAGCTGCTGTTGGCTAATAAAAAACACACACAAGAGGAGTCTAGGTTTTATCAAGTGCAATTTGAAGTTGCGGACTTGAATGCATGGTTAATGAAGCATTATTTACATTCCAACATAGGAACCCTAAGAGGTCCCAGGAGGACTCTTCTGTCGTGAACATGCAGTTGGTGAAGGAGCAATGTAAACACAATTCTCGTGACTGCCATATAAATTCATTACTTATTTATGAAGCACCAGGAACATGCAGCACTATGCAACAGGGAAATTGTGACTATTGAAGCTGGTAATAGGTTCAATTTAATGAAAATAGCTAAATTATTGCTTAGTAAATAACTCAGAATTAATAAACAATACATAAAACATACACTTACTGCTTTCAGCTACATGTGAAGAGTACATCTATTGCCCCTTCCCTCCCAATAATTACACTGTCCTACAGCAAAATGTTAGCATTATTTAATAGATGGTTTTGTTCCAAAAGTCCTGCTCATGGTTCATCTGCATTCTGTATGTACGTTACGCCACCTAGTGCTGAAAATCATAAACTACATTATGTGTATATGCAGAAATCTTTGTTGCAAGACAATAATCACTTGATGTCACAGTAAATAATGTAACAACATTAAAGGGAATATTTTCTCATAGAACAATTGAAGACAGAAGAATATTTCTGCAACATTTGAAAGAATACAGTTGTATGTGTAATATTAAAAGGAATATCATATTGGCTGTATTTCCAATTTAAGTAACATTATCTTCCCATCTGTTCAACTCTGTATTCCAACAAATCGACCTCACTCCCATCTAAAGCCACCATCACTCACATAAATAATCTTACACCTAACCTTCCATGCTCCTGTACAGACAACATATTACTATGCCACTTTTACTAATCTAATATTTAAATAGAATTTTAAAGAAGTATCTAGTTGTGTAATAATACATTTAAAGCAGAGGTTCCCAAACCCCGCCATTACAGTGCACGTTTTAAGGATATCCATGCTTGAGCACAGGTGACTTAATTAGTACCTCAGTTAATTTGATTTAACCATCTGGGCTCAAGCATGGACTGTAATGGTGGAGTTTGGGAACCTCTGAATTAAGAGATGGGAATAAAGCAGTGTTTCCCAAACTGCATCATTACAGTCCAGGTTTTAAGGATATCTATGATTGAGCACAGGTGACATTTTGTACCTCAGTCAATTTGATTTAGCCATCTGGACTTAAGCATGGATATCCTAAAAACCTGGGCTGTAATGTCGGGTGTTTGCGAAACTCTGAATTAAGGGAATGGATAAAAGGAAGTAATGATGAGATGGGGAGTAGGAAAAGGGATGAAATGAAGGTGAAGTGATGGAATAAAGAAAACACATAAAATTAAAGTACAAATTAATGTGATTATGGGAATGGATAAGAGAGATCTGCGGGATGAAGGTAAATTATATAATGAATGATTATGTGGAAGAGATGGCATAAAATGAATGGATAAAGACATATGATAAAGGGAAATGATGGCGTTATAAAGTGAGAAAAGATGGCATGAAGGGAAGGGCTGAAAAAATGGTAGTAAAAAAGGGGGCAGGAAAAGTGCCAGAAAAAGATGTGTTATAGAAAAGAAAGAGAAAAGAAAGAGAGACAAAACTTGACTTTAATAAAACATCAGGGACTTGTGAAAGATGGAAAAGAAGCTATAAGCTTCACATTTGTAAAATGTAGGCAACAGTACAGATTTCATTACCTGAGATCCAACTCTACTCCAGTCAGCATTTGTGAGAACACATTAAAATTACTTTCTTCTTCTGGCTGTTGAGCAACACGAATTCTTTCCAAGAGCATTGTCTGCAAATAAACACAGAAACCTTTACAGCAACTTCTCCATCCGGTACAGCATGAAGTCTAAGGGGTAAATTTACTAAGAATCTAGTCTGATCGAGATGACAATCTCTGGTGAGTTTAGGCATGTTTTTCTTCTCGCAAATTTACTAAAGGCAAACTCTGGTGAGTTTGGGAGAGAGTTCTCTCTTCTCACTCGTAAAACTCGGGTGAGATTGCAAACTCGAATCTTATCACCATCGGGCAAACTCGGAAGTACTTTTCACCTAAAATATACAGCTCACAATTTACCAAGAATCGGGATGACAATCTCGGGTGAGATGCCTGCAAACTCTCTGCCACATTGAAGTTTTAAACACTCACCTCCGGAGATGCGAGTTTGCCAGAAACATACACAGGTCAGTGTGCTTTGTGTATGTTTCTGCCTGTAAATATTAAAAATAAGGTTAATTTTTTTAAATGACGTATAATAAATTATTCTATCTACGGTGTGTGTGTTGTTTCTTTATTTAACTATTTATTTTACATTGGTGGTACGAGTGCCGGCAGCCTGCTGGCACTTGTAGTTCCACAAGTGCCAAAGGGCAGGCATGCTGGCACCTGTAGTTCCACTGTAAAATACAATAGTTTAGTACTATTTAACACTTTATTACCCCTGTACCCACTGCTCCAAGGGTACGGGGAAGAGCCCCGGGCTACAGACCAAGGCTGGGGTTTCGGGAGAGGGGGGACCCCTTCTAGTGGGGTCCCCACCTCCCCTGAGATCCCCGGATTGGCCTGACTGGCTTGGGGTGAGAATGCTTTGGCCATGGGGACCCGGTAATTGGATCTCCTGCAATAAATGTGTTCATCTGGCTGTGGCATTACACCCCGGTCGGTTTGGGTCCGGTGCTGGTTTTAAATATAGGGGGACCCCAACGCATTTTTTCCCCCTTATATTTAAAACCAGCACTGGCCCTGCAGCCATGTGCTGGTTCCTAAATTATGGTGGAACCCTACTCGTTTTGTTTCTCGCAATTTTTGGAACCAGGACTGGCTGACCAGTCCGGGGCTGGTTATGCTTTGGGGGGGGACCCTACTTCATTTTGTTTTACACGTTTAACTTGTTTTTTACAGGTACAACACACAAGCAGCTTACACATATCTCACTAATATGTGCAGGCTGCTTGCTCAGGAGAGTTTTGCAGTGAGAAAACACTGCAATCTCGGGTGAGTAATCTTATCTAAACTTGCTACTCGGGGAAGATATCTCAATCTACTTCACCATCGGAAAACTCGCTTTCACCTAAACTCGTTTCTTAGTAAATTTGCGAGATGAAAAACGGGAAAATCACCCAAGATTCAGCGATGCAAATCGAGATAAAAAAAAAACAAAATGCTACCAATCTCGATTCTTAGTAAATTTACCCCTAACAGTTTTCATTGTATACACATGGCGGACAATGCAGGGACTTCTAATGGGTAAGAAATAAACCATATTACTGATGTTACAATAAATATTAGCACTAGTAATATCAAACTAGAAAATAACAGAGATCAGTTCAACAAAGTATAAAGAACAAAGTTGATTCTGATGCATTTGTCCATTTCTTGCTGTATAGTGAAATGTAAGTTAGCACAGCACATGTAGTACAATTACAGCTGCCATTATGCTCTATACAATGTAGTTTACCCTCTGACATGCAATAAATGTGTTCATCTACTGGCGCATTGTGTGCTCTTTGCACCTGACTGTTGCCCCTTCCCTGTGCATAGGGGCAAAGATCGAAAAGTAGTCTCAGAGCTCCTGTCCATGAATGGTCTCCACTACAATAAATTCAGCTTCTCATTTTTCCTAATTTTATACAGTATTTCATTTCTATATTTTTAAGCATTGAAAGTATTTACTTCATTTACCAGTAAACTCTCACACGTTTTTAACTCGGCCAATGTAATAGAGTCCGAGAACAGGCAAACTCACAAGTTTTTAGACTCAAAAAACTCTCACGATTTAAACTCTCATCCAGATGTTTTCCCATTTTGAAGATAAAACTCGACCAATGGGAGAGCTTACTGCTAAACTTTCACCCTATTAGTTAGCCCAAAGACTTTTTCTTTTTCTTGGTAAACAGCCCTGTTCTACCTTTCTTACATATTCCATCATGTTATTGTGAACTAAGAGCAAAGTAGTTACTGCTTGTAGCTAAGATGAATACAAACATCATATATAATGTATATATAGAGAGAGAGGGGGGGGGCGAGACAGCCATCAGTATGGAATATAGGGGCTGATTCAGACCCGGTCGCAAACGCTGAGCACTCGCAACCAGGTCGATGGTGGCCCAGAGCGCATGCTCACAACGGAGCCGGCTCCGTCGTGCGCATGCGCGAGACCCGGATAGCGACGGGCAATCCGTCGCTCCGGGTCTCGTACCAAAGGGGGCGTGCTGTCGATATTGAGTGACAGCACGCCCCTTTGGTGGGTGGGCCGGGGGAGTGGCTGCCCAGATGGAGGAGTTCCCATGTGAATGCCTCCGTTTGGGGGCGTCACCACTGACATCACGAGTGATGTCAGTGGGAGAGATTTTGGCTCTGTTAGAGCCAAAATCTCTCTGGGACTTGCGGCAACGAGTCCCTACCACAAGGGTCTCGTCGCAAGCCCGATGGTAGCGATGGTCTTGACCATCGCGACCACCTTCCTGGCCATCTTCCTGGCCACTCAGCCCAGCCCTGATTCAGAGCAAGCGCTCTGTCAGAGTGTCCGGCTCTGAATCAGAGCCATAGAGTGGCCCTGCTTTCATGCTTGTATGACCATGCCATTCATAAACAGTAACTTATACTCATTGTATGTACAGAACAGTCAGAGGAGTAGAGTGGAAACATGGCACCCGGAGAAAGTGCATGTCATAGCGCCCCCTCTATACTGAACCGTGCCTGTGGGGTATGGCCAGCCTGTGGGGGAATACTGAAGTGAAGAGAAACAGCAAACAGTGACAGTATTATGCTGGGCGTTGAGGTCCCATTGGGGGAATAGAATGCTTCAGTGATGCACCATCTGACATTCAGGGGTAGCTGCTTTGGCACTGCTTTATTTATGCATAGCCACTAGGATCTGACTTTTGCTCCTTTGAATCATTGTTATTAGTCAATAGTGGAGATTGTATTATATATTCTGATCATGTACCTTAAATTGACAGAATACAGAATGAAATTCCACAGGGTGCACAGCTTATTACCTCAGTTACGGCTCCAAACAGCTTTCACTGGAGTGGGAACACCTATGGGAAACTTCCTTCTTAACTATGCTCCTACTTTGCAAATTTACATTGCACCTATATTAATGTGAGTACTGCTAACCATGTTCTGCCTACCACCATTATTATTATTTCAGGTCTCCTAATATTTTCCTTTCAAATAGACCTTCAAATAACATGTGTTATGGTGTTATGTGTGTGGTCATGCCTGGGAACACCTCCATAACTTTAAATAGCAAAACAGTGACCCTTTTTAAACTCATACAGTACCTTATAATTTAAGTTTAGGATTTTACTTCAGATGTGTAACTATTAAGTCCATTGAAGCACAATGAATGAATGAATGAGGAGAGAAGGAGGGAGGGGATCAAAGAGGAGAGGGGAGAGGAAAGTGCTGATCAGAGAGGGTCAGTGACAGAGGCCAATAAGAAAAGGAGAGGAGAGGGGCAAAGAGTTGATTAGAGAGGGGAGGTGACAGATGCCAATAAGAAAGGAGTGGACAGGGGCAAATAGCCAATTACAGGATAGAGAGGGGAGGGAATTAAAGAGGTGAGAAGTGAATGTAATCCATCTGACAGGAAAGGGGAGGTGACAGAAGATGATCACAGAGGAGGGAGGGCCGGAGGGGAGACAATCTGGGCAGCTTGAGGAGCATTAAATGTAGAAACGGATCTCAGATCCATAACTTATTTAGGATTTAGAGCAAACAAACCGAGATAAAACTAACAGGCGGCCATCATACTGTGCAGCACCCCATGAATTCCGGAACCCTGGATGGTGCCCTCTGTCCATTTTGGCGCCCAGAGCTCATGCTCCACTGGAACCACCTTTGCTACACCCCTGGGTACAGCATATAGTTCTCCATCAGATGCGGAGATGTAATTACCTGTGACATAACTATAATTACCTGTAGGTGGCCCGCTGTTACACGTCCAGCAGCATTGAAGTCCAGAGACATAACCATAGAGAAACGAGTAGAGTTATTACAGTCACTTGTCGACACACAACCAAATGATTTCAGAATGGTGAACATTGCTTGGATCTTCTCCACTAGGAAACACAGGGAAAGAGTGAGACTGACAAGCTTTATCCGTGCGTGACATAAATGCAGACTGATTAAATATACACATGGAGGGTATATACAGATATAATAATAACATTCACAGACATAATATTTAGATGTGATATATAACACAAGGTAATCAGTGTAGTGGGATATCTAAAGCAGCCTACTACAGTACCTGTTACTCTGTTGTCCACACTCCCAGCTGCATCTACCAGGTATTCCAAGGCCGTCTGGCAGCATGTTGATTTTCCTGCACTACTTCTGCCCAACGGTACAATTGTCTGATCCTGGCACTGGGTCAGCATGTTCCAATAAGCTTTCTGAGCCACCGAGCAGATGTGAGGCGACATTCCGTCCTTCTTCCCTTTGAACACCTAGTGTAAAGAATAATGGGAGTAGTGTGTCTGTGATACGCTCTGCAGTAGGCCAACATTCACACACCATGATTCCTACCCTGAATAATCTTTTGTCCAGTGTAATGAAATCTGTACTCATGATATTAGAAGCTGTTTCACATACTTAAGCAGGAGGTGTCAGAAAAGTTACCACAGGGTAAATGTAAAGAGACAAGGCCACAGGCCCAATGCTTTAATACTGGTAATGAAACTTCCCAGTCACTTCTAATATCTTTTGTATTTCCCACCATTGTTTATAATACACGCGTTTCAATTTGAGACAATCCATCAGAGGACACTTTCATAATGAGACATGTGACACCATATATACTATATAAGGATCTGTTTTACTGCACTTTGAACATGAATTCACGTACTTGTGTATTATAATTCATTGAACATGTTTTCTATATCTGAATATGCTGGTGGAAATAAAATCAGTATACATAAAATAAAATAAAAACAAATCAATGGGAATGCTGTAGAGGTAAAGTACTTGCCTTATGCAGGTGTTTTAAAGACCATATCCTTTTTATCAGCACATAAGAAATGGTTACAGGTTGAGTCTGCCATATCCAAAATGCTTGGGACCAGGGGTATTTTGGATATCGAAATATTCCGTATTTTGGAATAATTGCATAACATAATGAAATATCTTGGGAATAGGACCCCAATATACACACAGAATGCATTTATGTGTTAAATACACCTTATACACACAGCCTGCAGGGCATTGTATACAACATTTTTAATAAGTTTGTGCATCAAGAAAAGTGTGTGTACAAACATGAAATTCATTTATGTTTCATATACACCTTATACACACAGCCTGAAGGTTATTTTATATTATATTTTTAATAATTTGTACTTTAAACAAAGTTTGTGTACATTGGGCCTGATTCAGAGCCGGACGCTCTG
This sequence comes from Taudactylus pleione, assembly GCA_031769625.1. Taxonomy (NCBI): domain Eukaryota; kingdom Metazoa; phylum Chordata; class Amphibia; order Anura; family Myobatrachidae; genus Taudactylus; species Taudactylus pleione. The sequence goes on along the minus strand of JAUIMM010000077.1, from coordinate 2,383,226 downwards.
ACTAGAGCGCTCGCTCTGAATCAGGGCCCTCCTCCATGAAAATGGAGCGGCCTCTTGGCCGCTCGCATAGCTGTGGGTGACCACCCACAGCATATGCGAGCGGCCAAAAAGATGGTCGCGATGGTCTTGACCATCGCGACCGTCGGACTTGCGATGGAGACCCTGCGGTAGGGTCTCCCTGCCGCAAGCCCTAGAGCGATTTTGGCTCTATCAGAGCCAAAATCACTCCCACTGACATCACTAGTGATGTCAGTGGGGCCGGCTTCAGACGGTAGGTGTTCCCATGGGAACGCCTCCGTCTGACCGCCACACCCCCGGCACGCCCACCAAAAGGGGCATGCTGTCAATCAACATCGACGGCACGCCCCCTTTGGTGCGAGACCCGGAGCAATGGAAAGCCCGTCGCTCCCCGGGTCTCGCGCATGCGCACGATGTAGCTCCCTCCGTCATGTGCATGCGCAGTTGGGAACATCGACCCACTTGCGAGCGTACTGCCGCTCGTGAGTGGGTCTGACTGACCCCCATTGAACCATCAGAAAGCAAAGGTTTCACTTTCACAGTCATGCTAAAAATATTCCGTATTTCAGAATATTTGGATATGGGAGACTCAACCTATATTACAGACCTTGAGATAAAAATTACTCAGTTATTTAAATTTAATAATAGGAATAAATTATTTACTACTACAGTAACTGGGAGACATGGCGTTGCCCAGGTAAAAGAATGGACCTTGAAGTGCATCTGCAGCCTTCATTTTTTACACTGCAGACCAACATAGGAGACCATGGCATATGAGAATGTGCTTGAGGAAATTAGTAACTGTCAGTGCAGGTGCAGTGTGACAGTTGATACTCCGACACACTGCTCTTCCGTTGGAGCTCTGCCTGCCCCCACTGGTACATATCAGCCTGTGCCTTCAGATCAGTGCCGTTTTAGGGCACGCCCCCAAAACTCACAGCATTTCAATCATGCTGCGATTTGGGGGAGCTGCGAGTGTAATCGTAGGACCCGTTCTACACATGCACAGAATGGGTCCTGCGCAGGTGCAGAACCGAAACACTGAAGATGTACGTTTATCACTGGATGAAGGTACATCTCTGAATCAAGCCCTCTGGCCGTACATAAAGTATAAACAGACAGACACACTTTTTCACTTATTATATAGACAAACGTAGTTCACTATCATCATTTGACAAAAGTCAATCAAAATGGTAAAACTTTTCTACGAATTTCTTGTCCTGTGCTTTGTGAGTATTATTTCCTTTTACAGTACTATAACATACACTGTGCTTCCACTCATACTATGGACTTAATGGAGGTTTAAAAATATATGTAAAAGTGAATTGTTTACAATCCGTGCAAAAATCCAGGCAAATTTAATAAGACTGTGTAAAGTGCAATCAAGCGGCAGACTAAGACAGAAATGATAACTGAACCCCCCAGTTTAGCAATCCTTCATACATACTGTACATGCCTTTGTTTTCACCTCTGCACATTTACTGCAGGGACAGAAAATTATCCAACAATGAGCATATATGATAAAAAGCTGAGCTCAACGTATTATGCCTGCAACGTGTCATTTGTATGGATACTGTGGTCAAGAAAAGAAAACCTTTAATGCCATAAGCAAGATCTTATATGTAATTGATAAAGATACTGAATGTGAAACATGACCGTAATAAAGTTCAGCTAGATTTGTTATGCCATTGTGGATGCCTAATATGCCAGTGGCATCCTCAGCCTGCAAAAATAACTATACCAATGATAATAGCCATCTAGATCTAATTTACCTTTTTAATGCCCATAGACATATATAATAAGCCAATTATAATGTTTAAGGATATAATATACCAGTGAGAATGCCTAGGAAAATCACATACAATAGCCATAATGACAGCAAAATCTAATATGCCAATGATAAATTTCAATAAGGCATTAATCAGTAAAAATGCCCAGTCATTATCTTTATCAGCAATAATATCCATAGAGATGCCAATATCCAGAAAAATACCAACAGTCGCAGTAATATCCAGAACTATCTCAATAGTAGCAGTATTATCCAGAACTATCTCAACAGTAGCAGTAATATCCAGAAATATCTCAACAGTAGCAGTAATATCCAGAAATATCTCAATAGTAGCAGTAATATCCAGAAATATCTCAATAGTAGCAGTAATATCCAGAAAGATGTCAAATAGTAGCAGTAAATGACTCATAAAATGCCCAGTGGTGATAACACCCATTGCTAAGATGCTCCTTAATAGCAGTATGCAGTATGATGCCCATCCGTAGCTATAATGCCCAGAAATATGTCCCTCATCCAGAACCAGTGTCAATAGTCAGTAAGATGCTAATTTGAAGTAAAGATCAGTAGTATGCACTCAGTAATGGTAGTGCCCAGTACTGTTGAAGTAATGTACCATAGTAATGCCAAGTAGTGGTAATGCCTAATTAGATGACCATTGATAATAAAGTCCACTCTGGTGTCCAGTAAGATGATCACTAATAACTAGTTGTTATGTCCTATAGTCAGTCCTCAGCCCCTTGCCTCTACAGCTACATTCTCATCTATGGGTGTCCACTGATTAGAGTACTCCTCGTAAACATGTACAACCATATATGGTGTGAGACAGGGGGAATTTAATAGCCTCCAGTTCGTATAACTGTTGTGATACTGCCAATTTTCTCATGAGCTTTAAGTAACCAGATGAAACAGAAAGCAAATAGATGCAAAGTCGACAAAAACCCACCAGAATCAACATTGTCGCAATGCAAGCCGACATCCCAATTTTTTAAATGTTAAAGGTATGTTACCAGATGTAAAAGGCAGTGAGTTCAAAAGTCACTGAAAATGCATCAGGATAAAAGAGTTTCGTCTTGCAGGTGAGGTAGCTGCTTATCCAGCTATCTTACCTCCGTTCCAAAGTAGGTATCCAACTTTACTTGAAGAAAAAAAAAATGGGACAACACAACACAGATGCTAATGACAGGTCACTCATGCACACTGCCAAAGTAGGGGTCACACTAGCCATTTTTAGCAGGGTGGCACATTTTTTAAACAGGTAAATGGGCTCTGCCCTTAATTCGAATGCCCCGTGACATCTGAACAAAAGCTTTCAATGGAGGAGGTGACAAGCCATCATTAAAGGAGAGTTTTACCCATTCCACCTCCAGTACTCCCTAGGGCGTGTACCACTTTCGCAGACACTGCAGTCATTACTATATCACCTTTGCAGTGGTCAGGATGTCCGATGCTGAATAATGGATCCGTCCCCCCTATTAACTACTCCTGCCCCTCATGGTTGCTTCCCCCAACCCGCAGCCATGGAAGGCCTCAAAGCAACGGACATCAATGGTTGCTGCTCAGAAAAAGATGTGGAGTGGCTGTTACAAATATGTACATGAACATGCTGAGCCACAACCAGGCCCCATACTGCAGCCTCATGCCTGGGATGGGGGGGGGGGATGCACTTTGGGTACACACTTAGCAATGTGCACCCAGCTGTCTCGTGCAGCGGGTGACGGCATCGGCAAGTGCGTGCACACTTGCCGATGCCGGGAGCAACAGCATGACAGCGGGGGCATGCTTGTCCGATGGCCGATGTCACTGATGAAGCATGGGAGCACGCACCATCAGCGACATACCGCATACACTAGGGATGAGCAATTAGCAGCCCCCAGCTGTTGTAGAGCTACATATACCAGCATGCCCTGCAACAGTTTTGCTATTTGGCCTTGCTAAAACTTGCATGCTGGGATTTGTAGTTCAACAACACCTGGAGGGCCGCTTATTGCCCACCCCTGGCATACACACTGGCCGTTGTGGACGATATGTTGTCCAATCCGTTGGATCATATGACATATCATCTAGTGTGTACCCGGCTTAAGCCAGTGCCCTGGCTCATATGTAGGCAGGGACATCCATTTTATAGATTGGGGCCCCTTTATCCATGAGCATGCACTAATACACGGATGTTCTGAACACTTACCCACCCCCAACACCTCTATATACTCTCCTCGGTGATCCCATGTAGTTCCTGGTCACTTTCCTGTTCATATTTACTGCTACTGGCCAATAGGCTCTTTGTCATCTCCTTGTATTGAAGTATCAAGCTGGTAGCCACAGTCTCTGCTGCAGTGTGCATCAGAAAGGAGTGGGCACACGTCATATCCACTGTAGTTCCCATTCTAATGTATTCATCTATAAAGTAGGTACTTAAAGTAGGTACTACTGTGTGGCAGAATGTGAATAAGAGACTACTGTGTCTCAGAATGTAAACAAAGGGCACTTTTGTGTGGCATAATGTGAATAAGGTAGTATATCGTGAATCGGGCACTACTGTGTGGCATAACATGAATTGTGGGCACTACTGTGTGGCATAATGTGAATAAGGGGCACTAATGTGTGGCATAACATGAATTGTGGGCACTACTGTGCAGCGTAATATGAATAAGGGGCACTACTGTGTGATGTAATGTGAATTGAGGGTATTATATTACAGTACATATAATGTAACATTTATTCTATTTATACTAATACTAATGTTATATTACTGATGAATATATAACTGTATACTTAAGCTTTAGCAATGAGTCCAAAATTTTGCCCTTCAATTTTTAAATGCGCCCTTCTCAACAGTCAGCATCATGCCTAAATAATCGTAAAGTGAACCCTTGGATAGTAATGAATGAGAATATTCTGATTGGTCCCACCCTGAGAACCCGCACAACCCCCCACGCCCAAGCTATATTGCTACCAGCCTGGCTGATGGTAATGATATCAATAGCGCTGGTTTCAGGGGGGGATTCTATGAGCTTTGGGCGGGATGTATCAAGCATCACATTTTGGATGCAATATATCCTGCGATTGATCGCATACATCAGGGCCGCAACTAGGGGGGGGCTGGAGGTGCACGTGCACCGGGTGAGCCGCTGTACCTGGTGCCAGTGACCTCCAGCCCGGCGCTGCAGAGAGGCTCCAAGCCGGACGTCCGCTGGTAATATTTATTACCAGTGGGCGCCCGGCTCCTTCTCTGCAGCGACGCGGTGTAGCCGGAGCCGGAGGCTGGAGTTCTCTCCCGAACTCCAGCTTCCGGCTCTCCCCACGGGCACTATGGGGGAGACGTCATGACGTCTCCCCCATAGTTCCAAGGAGCAGCCGGCGGACCGGACGCGACGCTGGATGCAGGAGCGGGGTTCAAGGTAAGTATTTTTTTTTTTAATAAGCTGCACTACAGGGGCATTATTATGGGGGCAGGGGCATTACCACAGGGGCATTACTATGGGGGCATAGGCAATAAGGGGCATTAATAATGGGGCATGAGCACTACAGGGGCATTACTATTGGGGCATGGGCACTACAGGGGCATTACCACGGGCATCACTGTGGGGGCATGAGCACTACAGGGGCATTACTGTAAGGGCACTACAGGGATATTACTATGGGGGCATGGGCAATACAGGGGCATTACTATGAGAGCATGGGCACTACAGGGGCATTACTATGAAAGCATGGGCACTACAGGGGCATTAATATGGGAGCATGGGCACTACAGGGGCATTACTGTATGGTGGGCACTACAGGGGCATTACTACATTACTATGGGGGTATTAACATATGGGCATTACTATGGGGGCATTACAATATGGGCACTACTGCAGGGGGAATTACATGGGGGGCGCCAAATTACTGTCTTGCCCCTGGTGACAAAAATCCTAGTTTCGGCCCTGCATACATAGCAGCATTAATAACGCCAGTATGCATGTAGAATTGCTATTAAAATTGCAACCGACAACTCTTCCAAAAAGAGCTGTCCTTTGTGATTATAGGATTCCTTTTGTGCATGTGCGGCTGTCAATTAATGCATGCACAAGCTGGTGGGGATACTGGGAGGGATCTGATTGGATCCCTCTCGCCTGCTGAATGTGGAAAGAAGCCCATAGGCTTCTGTTAGGCAACAACATCTAGAGATGCAGCCAAAACCATCCTTTGTCTTTAAGTTATTTTGTTATCGCACATCACCAGCAAATTGGCAACCCAGCCTCCTAATCGCTTGCTTCTACATACCACTGCTTGGTAGAAAAAATTGAGGTAATCTCACCACAAGTATACAATTAGAAGCCAGCAAGCGCACATCATATTGAGGGATCCAATTATGGTGCTAATTTACTTTGCAGTCAGAGGCCTCCCCCCTTCAGCCCTGGAATTTACGGCAGTTGTAGGCACAGGGAGCACACAAAAAAATAATACATTAAAAAAACCTTCCAGGTGCGGAAATGATAAGTGTATCCTCCCCAGATAAATAAATATGTGATATAGTATATCATGCCAGTTGTGTATACTGTGACCAGCAGTGCTACATGTTATGCTGACCTGTGTCCTGACCAGTGGCGTAACTTCATCCCAGGTGCCCGGAGGCAAGATAAATGTTGGTGCCCCCCCCTCCAAACTAAAATGTACCACCCCCCAGCACCTATGCCAGCCCCAGCTGCCGCCGCCCCCCTTATGCAGTTCCTTTTATATAATGCCCCCAGTAGTGGTCCGCCTATGTAGTGCTCCCCAGTAATGGTCCCCCTATGCAGTACATCCAGTAGTGAGCCCCCGGTAGTTGCCCCCAGTAGTGAGGCCCCTTGTAGTTGCCCCCAGTAGTGAGCCCCCTGTAGTTGCACCCAGTAGTGAGGCCCCTGTAGTTGCCCCCAGTAGTGAGGCCCCTGTAGTTGCCCCCAGTAGTGAGGCCCCTGTAGTTACCCCCAGTAGTGCGGCCCCTGTAGTTACCCCCAGTAGTGAGGCCCCTGTAGTTACCCCCCAGTAGTGAGGCCCCTGTAGTTTCCCCCAGTAGTGAGGCCCCTGTAGTTGCCCCCAGTAGTGAGGCCCCTGTAGTTGCCCCCAGTAGTGAGGCCCCTGTAGTTGCCCCAGTAGTGAGCACCCTGTAGTTGCCCCCAGTAGTGAGGCCCCTGTAGTTGCCCCCAATAGTGAGCCCCTGTAGTTGCCCCCAGTAGTGATGGCCCCCACTGCGCGCACACACACACAAAAAAAACCAAACACTTACCTTTATCCCCGCTCCAGTGCTGCTGCCGTCCATCCCTGGTGTCTGCTCCTCAGCACTATGGGAGTGACGTCATTACGACACTCCCATAGTGCACTGCGGGACCCGGAAGACGGAGCTCACTCCTGAGCTCCGTCCCCGGCGTCCGCTCCTCGGCACTATGGGAGTGACTTTATGACGTCACTCCCATAGTACACTGCGGGACTTGGAAGATGGAGGGAGTTCCGTCCTCCGGCTACCACCAGGAGGATAGGAGACGGGCGCCCGCTGGTAACACACTCAGTGGGCGCCCCGCACCCCTTGCACCCTCCGTAGTTACGCCAATGGAGGTGGAGCGCCGATCAGCGGCGCTCCTCCATGCAGCTCCCGGGGACAATGGAGCCAGGTGCCCCCTTCAGGGCTGACGCCAGGCGGCAAAAGACTCCATTGTCTCCGGGAGTTCCGCCACTGGTCCTGACTGATATGCTAACTACAGTAATTATCCGTTTATCTGTGACCAGATGAGAAGGCCCAGGGAAGAATAACATTGAGACCCTGCTGTCAAGAGAAGGATATACTAAAAATACAACCGTTTACATGCCACAAAATCTAATATGGCATTGATAATGCCCTTAAATGTGATATATGCCCTAATAAAGTTTTGTAACTGTACAGAACCGACACTTTTGGAAGTTCTGCCTTTGGAGTAATCTGCATGCAAAGTGTCTTTTCTAATGTTTTATTAAAGTGTGAATAGTTCTAAAATATATTAAGGTGCTACAAATAGATTTTACAAATACAGAGAATAGTATTTTCACAAAAAGCCACAAAATAGTTGTATACATTTTGCAAATAACAAAGCAATTATCTTTATGTGCAATTCAAGGAGAAGTCCTGAAAATCTTATAATAAAAGCGATTAAAGTGAAAATGTCAAGTCTAAATGGATGTTATTTGCAAACAGGACATTAGTGCTCAGGTTAGCAAGCAAATTTATGAATGCAGCTCCTAAGCCTTTGCAACAAATGAACAAAAAAGAGAAACATTTTTGCACTTCACATGTCCTTTACAGAACCTTTTTAAACAAGCCTGGTAGAGTAAAAATACTATTTGATAGTTATATAGCACCACCCAGTGTATTCAGTTAAAAGTGTAGCATGAGATTAAATGTTCTATTATTAAAAGAAATTCATATAGTTTCCAAGCTAAACATTCACCTAAAAGTAAACAAACTGTGGCAGCTGTGTAAGGAAACAGGATTGGGGCCCAAAAATGTTGATAATATTCATAAAGTGTCTTTCTAACTAGTTAGTAGATAGATAGATAGATAGATAGATAGATAGATAGATAGATAGATAGATAGATAGATAGATAGATATTTTCTGAACTGCTAATCTCAACCCTGTATATATTTTTTTTAGTTGCAAACAGTAAAGCTGGCCACACATCTAAAGATTATAACTGTCCAACCAGCCAACTAGTTGATTGGTTGGAATGAAAATCTGGTAAGGTATGGGAGTAACTGATGATCAGCAATTTGCTCCTAAATGCCAGAAAACAGATGCAAATGGTCGGTCAGACAAGTTTGTTAAATGTGTGATATAAACAATTTGTTCAAACAACAGTTTTTGTCCATTTTCCGGCATTTGGGAGCAAATTGCTGATTGTCATTTGCTTTCATACCTTACCAGATTTTTATTCCAACCAATCAACTAGTTGGCTGGTTGGACAGATAATTTTCAGATGTGTGTACCCAGCTTTACAGTGACTTTTTTTTAACAGATTTTAGTTGGCCAAGAGACAAAGACTCCAGTGCACTTTGCACACATAGAAATAAATGGGTATATTAGCCTATATGCAGCTCTGTATGCATCCTGCAGTGCGCCAGCCCCCAATCCGTACACTTGAACTTCTATTAGTGGTTTTCATCATTGTGTACTTGCACCTGTCTAAACTACATGCAAATTATATGCCTGGAAACAGACTTATATGCACTTATGTCCAACTCCGCAGGTGCTCAGTTTTATCGACAGGCCCTCAATGAACTTTGCCTAATCGAAAAACGCTCCATTACAGCCAAGTTGCACCTGTTCAGTCATAATGGTAGATTCTATTGAAATGCATATATTCAATTCAGCATCAGGCTCAGAGTGTGTAACCCTGACATAAAGAGTATTTTCAATAGTAAGGGAGTCTTACACTAATTCCCCCTTTTACACTGCAGTTCAAACCAGGGTTATTGCCAAGTTATCCTAGATTGCTGCTCGGTGTAAAAGGGCCCAAGTTGGATTCCCGAGTTGAGTGACCCAGCAATCCAACCCGGGTAGCTTTCAGGGTTTAACACAGGAACGACCCTGCAGTGTAAATGGGTAACCCTGGTCGTCTGACCCAGGTACCATTTACAGCATGGGGAGATCCATATTTCCCAGCGCTTGGAGATGATGTCATCTCCAAGCACCAGCAGAATAGTTACAACTGCACACAGTTGTAAAGGGTCTGTCCCGGGTCTGGCTCAGTTTGGAGCCATGTTCCAAATCCCAAGTCAGACCCGGGACTTAGGTATAAGAGGGGTATAAGTGTCATTTATGAGTGGATAACTGTAAAACAAACACAGTTTTGGAACATCATGCACCTACTTTTGTGCAACTCAAATACATGCGGGTGCAAGCATTTACACTGTGAAGCTGGGGAAGTTGGGGAGATTGAAGCATCCATGCAGGGCACAGATCAATCTCATTTAAATCTCTGATTTGCAGGCGGTCACACAATAGTTTTCTCACTGCAAAAGAGCTTTCATTTTCCAGCACTCTGAAGTACCAGATATGGGGGTTCATCCTATAATTTTAATTTGATTCTTTTTCTGCCTTCCAGTAGAACTTTTGCAAAAAAGCTTAATTGTAGGAGCTCTGTAACCACTAAAGTAAAAAGCTTCAACCCCACATAACAAAACATAGCTATAATAAATGGAATGGGATTGAAATGCCGGTTCAAATCCTGACAGCGGATGCCCGACAGGATCAAGATCCCTACAGGGGCAGGTAAGTACCCTAACCTCCCCTGTCCCCCCCTAACCCTATTCCTCCCTTAGTGTTGCCTAACCCTAACATCCCCCCTTAGTGCCTAACCCTAACCTACCCCTGGGGGTGCCTAACACTAACCCCCCTTACCGCTCCCTAAACCTTACCCTCCTAGGGGACTGCCTAACCCCTCCCTAGGGGTGCCTAACCCTCCCCCTCCCCCCTAGGGGTGCCTAACCCTAATCTCCCCCTCCCAAAACCTAACCCTAACCAGGCTAGACTCCCTAATCCTAACCCTCCACCACCGCTAAGGGCGTCCCAGACTTACCTTCGTTCGAGATGGCGTACTCGGCGTTCCGGCATCGGGATTATAATAGGTGTCGGTATTTTATTGCAGGATTATGATAGGCGACGGTATTTTTACGCCTATCATAAATCCCTAGCCGGCATTCCGCTGTTGGGATTGTGACCGGCGGCCTTGCGCCCGCCGGTCATATGACTACATCCCATAATGAATATGTTAACGGCACAGTTAGTAAGCAAAAAGCAAACAAACATGAACTACAATATACAGTATCTTCTACCAACATTTTGCTATTCCCCTGTACAAAGTTTGTCGTTTTTAAATAGCAAAGCAGAATAAAAGACAGGCCTACAGAATTCACTTAGCAGAGCCAAATCTCTAGTATTGTTACATTGCATGTCCTTCTTATCATTCAAAAGACCAAAAATGAACATAGTGCCAACCTTATTAGACAAGCTTGGGATGGGCGCACTTGGTTTCAGAACAATCAGGTTTGATCCGGCATTGGTGTGAATAAGCTGGGACTGATAGCGATGCCAAAGAGTGTTGATTACACTGGATTCATTCAGACTAATAAGTGCTGTCAAATCTTCTGCATAGTCAAATTTGGAAGGATTTGTCTATTGGAAGAAAATAGCAAGCACACAATTAATTTACAATTAATTTACACCCACTCCCCCGATAGGCCACACCCCTTTCAGGGAGCGGTCGCGCCATCAGCACATGCAGTAAATCCCTGCCCGCACCTCACTGCCTCCAATCTGGCGGGATCACTATATATACATGTTGTACATACAAAGCAGGTCTGTGTCCAGTCAAAGGGCGACAAAAAGAAATAATTTGATCTGGTTATATGAATGCATCACAGAAGAACATGTAAATACCACTATATTGAGATCATATGAAGACTGACAACCACATTCAGTTGCATTTGACCTCTACATCTCACACTTTCAAAGAACACCAATCAACCCTAACATGTCAAACATTAGAATAATATTAGAATAATATATACAAATGGTGTAAAGTTTAATAAGAACTGTTCCACAATCTTGTACACCCCAAAGTGCAGAGGATGAGCCACACTGGTGGCCGACTGATCTAACAATTTGGCATGGTTATTCCCAAACGACCTTGTGCATACATATAAATTGACTGCCCAATATGTCTGGCCAGAAGAACGAGCTGTGATGTCATTATCGCTGGTTCCTGTGGCCAGTATGTGGGTCGTTCGGTCGGTCAAACTACACATCCCAGTATGCCCCATAGTTTTGCTACTAGTGCATGCTAAAACTGTGACAGTGCATGCTGGGATGTGTAGTTTCACAGCAGCTGGAGTGCCACACGTTGCCTACACCTGGACTAGTGAAAGCACTAGATCATGCTGCAGGTTTTATGTCATTTGCTTCATCTGTTTTTAAAGTGGACCTCCATGTAAAGAAACATATATCTAGGCAGCCAACATATAAATATAAATATTAAATTTACATCCTTGTCATTTTTACAAGTCGGTATAATGTTAGCCATCTTCTGTGCAGATATTTAAAAGTATTAACAAGTGAACATTCCCTCTACTGGCAGATGCATGCTCAGTAAGCTCCTGGGGACTTTCTGTGGTATCATCACACTACAAAGTCTGACAGCTTTTAAAAAATTGTCTATGAATAATCACACCAAACACATTTAGCCCACAGGACATCCCACAGGAACAACTGATTGTAAACTATAAGTAACTATTTTTTTTTCCAGAATTTACCAGGTCTCTCCCCCCTCCCCTTCATCCCTGTACAAAATCTTTTGGCCACCCATGATAAATGTATCACAAAATAAGTAATGGCATATAATTGATCATGATGTCAATGAATAATAATTGCATTGGGAACTTACAGTGTAAAGTCAGGCCTGTGCAATATAATATAGCTACTGTAGTGAGCCCTATGAAGACACTGACCAATCAGTGCCTATCCTCCCAGACAGCGGGCCATTCTGGGAGAAAAAGGCAAGCAGGAGATATCTGTGATACTAGAGTATGGGGACAGCGGGCCATTCCGGGAGAGAAAGGTAAGCAGGAGATATCTGTGGTACTAGATTATGGGGACAGCGGGCCATTCCGGGAGAGAAAGGTAAGCAGGAGATATCTGTGATACTAGAGTATGGGGACAGCAGGCCATTCTGGGAGAGAAAGGCAAGCAGGAGATATCTGTGATACTAGAGTATGGGGACCGCGGGCCATTCCTGGAGAGAAAGGTAAGTAGGAGATATCTGTGATACTAGAGTATGGGGACAGCGGGGCATTCTGGGAGAGAAAGGTAAGCAGGAGATATCTGTGATACTAGAGTATGGGGACAGCGGGTCATTCTGGGAGAGGAAGGTAAGCAGGAGATATCTGTGATAGTAGTGTATGGGGACAGCGGGCCATTCCACCAGAGGAAGGTAAGTAGGAGATATCTGTGATACTAGTGTATGGAAACAACGGGCCATTCCGGGAGAGAAAGGCAAGCAGGAGGTATCTGTGATACTAGAGTATGGGAACAGTGGGCCATTCTGGGAGAGAAAGGTAAGCAGGAGATATCTGTGATACTAGAGTATGGGGACAGCGGGCCATTCTGGGAGAGAAAGGTAAGCAGGAGATATCTGTGATACTAGTGTATGGGGCCAGCGGGCCATTCCGGCAGAGGAAGGTAAGTAGGAGATATCTGTGATACTAGAGTATGGGGACAGCGGGCCATTCCGGGAGAGAAAGGTAAGCAGGAGATATCTGTGGTACTAGATTATGGGGACAGCGGGCCATTCCGGGAGAGAAAGGTAAGCAGGAGATATCTGTGATACTAGAGTATGGGGACAGCAGGCCATTGTGGGAGAGAAAGGCAAGCAGGAGATATCTGTGATACTAGAGTATGGGGACCGCGGGCCATTCCTGGAGAGAAAGGTAAGTAGGAGATATCTGTGATACTAGAGTATGGGGATAGCGGGCCATTCCGGGAGAGAAAGGTAAGCAGGAGATATCTGTGATACTAGTGTATGGGGCCAGCGGGCCATTCCGGCAGAGGAAGGTAAGTAGGAGATATCTGTGATACTAGAGTATGGGGACAGCGGGCCATTCCGGGAGAGAAAGGTAAGCAGGAGATATCTGTGGTACTAGATTATGGGGACAGCGGGCCATTCCGGGAGAGAAAGGTAAGCAGGAGATATCTGTGATACTAGAGTATGGGGACAGCAGGCCATTCTGGGAGAGAAAGGCAAGCAGGAGATATCTGTGATACTAGAGTATGGGGACCGCGGGCCATTCCTGGAGAGAAAGGTAAGTAGGAGATATCTGTGATACTAGAGTATGGGGACAGCGGGCCATTCCAGGAGAGAAAGGTAAGCAGGAGATATCTGTGATACTAGAGTATGGGGACAGCGGGCCATTCCGGGAGAGAAAGGTAAGCAGGAGATATCTGTGGTACTAGTGTATGGGGACAGCGGGCCATTCCGGGATTGAAAGGTAAGCAGGAGATATCTGTGATACTAGAGTATGGGGACAGCAGGCCATTCTGGGAGAGAAAGGCAAGCTGGAGATATCTGTGATACTAGAGTATGGGGCCAGTGGGCCATTCCGGGAGAGGAAGGTAAGTAGGAGATATCTATGATACTAGAGTATGGGGACAGCGGGTCATTCTGGGAGAGGAAGGTAATTAGGAAATATCTGTGATACTAGTGTATGGGACAGCGGGCCATTCCGGGAGAAGAAATGGCCCGAAAATTTAATTTCTACAAAAGCAGGTGACAATTTTCATTTCCACCTTCTTTTGTAGAATTTAAGTGATGATGAATAGTGAGGCCTAATACATTAACATTTAAACAGAAACTTAAAAACCTTCTCTAAAGTAACTCTACATTTGTGGAAGCAATACACTGCCCAATAGTAATTTATAAAGCAGGTTCTGCACAGCCCAGGGGAGTGAAAGTAATAAGATAGTCATACATAATGTATCTTCAATCCACAGAGATCATTTATATGCCGGCACAGATCACAGCCATTGTCCTAATTTCACATACTTACTCTATGGATATTCTCTTCATCCACTTCTAGTATTTTGTTTTCTGCATCTATTCGAATCCTGACTTTCCCATCTGCTAACTCTGGTGTTCCCACATCTGGCTTTAGTTCTGTGGCTATGATCACATAAGATAAAAAATTATTAGATTAAGTTCTGTAGTAAACACATTGATGTAGAGTTGGGCAAAAACTACTTAAAAAAAGTGCATGCATACCACATTATATTTACACCCATATGCTGAGCTATACACATCACAAGATGCATCAGGCTCTGCATCAGCAGCATACGCATCCTCATCATCATCAGCATGTATTTACACCAGTCCTGTTGTGGGAGCAAAATGCATCCTTACAGGCTTATATGTGTGTTTCTGCAGGCATGACCCGTATTCAGGGTTGGACTGGCCCACATGGGTACAGGGGAATACCCAGGTGGGCCCCTGAGCCTATGGGCCCACCTCTAGTTTAGGAATCAGGCTCCAGACTGTGCACTTAAATTATACATTATACATATGTTACATTATATTGCACGTGACTATGGTGTATTTTCTACAATGCATTGCTGTTGTTAATCAAGTACATTATCATGCATGCACTATCAGTATATACTATATATATATTTTTAAAGGGGCCCAGACCATGCACTCTCTAATGGTTAGCCAAGCCTCTGTGGTGGCTGGCCACATGCCTAAGAATGGGCCCCTATCACTGCATTCCCCCGGTGGGCCCTTCATGTCCCAGTCTGACACCGCCCGTATTTGTATGAACACTTAGGGGTATATTTACTAAAGACCAATTTCAAATCAATCAACATCGATGTTGTGTTTCTGGGGCTAAATCACATATTTACTAACACTTATAAGGTATAATACAAGGTGAGTAAATAGTGTAATGTAGGAACTAATCTGGTGCCTAGGGGGCATGTTGGTATGCAGGAATGTTGGTGTGCAGTGAGGCAGCTTTGCCCTATACTTCTTCATGTGCCAGATATGTGTAAGTATACATTTATTCTTTTTGTGGGTATATGTGCTGCAATTTTGTGCAGTTTACAAATGAACTTTTTTGAAGTTCAACTCAGTACTAGGTCCTTTAATATTTAATCCGTATCAGGGGCATCTTTAGAGAGGAGGGGGCCCGTGTACATTCCCCATCTGGAGCCCCCTCCTCTCTTCCCGGCGGCCGGCGGCTGACTGACCCGGCTGGCCGGCCACCGGAGCATTAGTAGACTCTGGGCACTAGAGTTTGCCCGGAGACTACTGCGCATGCGTAAAACGCTGGAAAAATGGCTGTGGCTGACTTTTTTCTGTCTTCTTGTACAGCGATAACACCCGGCGCGGGACCGCGGAAAGGTAAGTTTTAAATAATATGGGTGTCATGTGTGCGGTGCAGGCCCCCATTATAGATACGCCCCTGATCCGTATGTTGAATTTTAGAACTGTACTGACAAATCTTTTACAGTTCATGCACCTTTCTACTATTGACAGACAAAACAGTGTACAGCACTTGTGTAATAGAAGCTAAACTCACCATAACCTACCTTCTAAGCTAAAGTATGTTTCTTTATGATCAAATAATTAAACATTAATACAATAATGCACACATGTGAATTTCAGGAAACTCGGTTACATACCATTCTGGCGACAGAATTTGGACATTACACCCTACCCCACACACCCTCTACTTCTTAATTTAAGAGGTGGAGTACACATCCTCTGATCCTCAAAATGAATGTGGCACTTGCTATGACATCATAGTTATGCGCCACATTTCCAGCCCATCACAGACATGAAAAAGCAACAGACATCATGGTCATAGGATTGAAGTCACCGTCTGCTTCTACTCCAAGTCAGAGGGAATAAATAACACTGGGGCCGTGATTCTAAGTCGCATGCAATGCCGATGTCAGACACAGCTGAGCGATTTATTTTGTACTGCGCATGCATCCAGAGACCATGCTTACAGCTGCGAATGAGCCACCCCTACTCAGAAATGTTTTGAAGATGTATTAGGCGCTCCTGGGCGGTGACAGGGAGGTGGATATGCGAACACACGGAGATGGTCTGTCTTAAGGGCGTGTCATGGGAATGTCGCAGACGTGTCACTGAAATTGTTGCGAATGCAGACGCATAATCACTGACACTTAGCATGGGGCTGTTTCAAGTTTCAGTGGTGCGACCGTTGGTTGTGTCTAATGGGGCGCCAAGCAGTATTTGTGCGACTAAAGATGCTCAAAGTGGGCACCTTAGTCCTGCACATGTAGATGAACGGATGTACCCCAGGGAAGGGCTTGTAGTGACATTTGAATAAAGTCGCAGAAGCAATACTGGCAAAAGACACAGGCACGGATGCAGCCTCCGACTAAGCAATTGCCTAATGGTAGCACTGACCATGATAAGAGTGACACCACTGTGGGTTGTTCCGTTATTCTTTATCATGACATAATTAGGCTGAATGTATGTGAATAAAATGCCATGAAATTACCCAACCCCCCCTTATCACATACCCAGTGTGAAGCCATCTTTGTGAAGGAACCAGACTTGCTCCGTCTCATACCACACATCTTCTGGCACCTGTGGACAGAGCATTGATTAAGGTTTAATCTAGCAGATGCTGAGCCAAGGCCAGGAAAGACTGTAAAACAAATAGTTCCGATACAGTCATGTATTATTCAGTGGCTGGAATGGAAGATTCTCATTCTGCATTACTCTGAGTTATTTTATCTCTTTGGTTTTCTAGGGATATTGGAGAGGACAAAAAGAGCATTAAGAACATTCTGAGGAAGATCGTAAAAATGGTGAAATGGAGAGAAGTGCAACGTTTATCACATTTCCATTTGTCTCTACTTTTACTTAAATTATGTATTGGTAGGTTACAAATGTATTTATTTCTAAAAGTATCTCTCCAGGAGGAAATACATTAAAAGTCACCTTTCATGTTCAGCTATACTCCAGGACATACTGGAAATATAGTATAATATAAATCTAATAGAAGATATATAAATAATGCATTCTTTGTGCAGAAGCAGTGCTGCTACCCACAATGCGTTGTAGCCATTAGCAAAACCGTGCTCTTAGTATATTTCTCTATAAAATTTTGTCTGATGACCACTGCTATGTACTGTATGCTATTACCAGGAATGCTGTATAAGTAATGTATTCTGTGCAATATTACCTAGTGTAATCTGCTTATGACACAACCCTACTGAATCTGATAATAACATGTCTTCATGGTAGGTATATATTGTTTCACAGTACGTATGTAACATAGATGTATATACAGTACATGCATGTCATGAACACGATGTATAAAATACATTATTATATTTGCAAACCCTGACATAACTAGTGATAAAAGATGCCAATACAGTGGCCATTGTAAGCCATTTGGAGTGTGACCAACATAATATTCTTAATGTTTATAAACTTTCTTTATACCATACTTACATGTTATCTCTTTCATTCCTAACATACACATTGTGCTGTATATACAAATACACAAACCTTGTACTTACATAACCTGGATAAAAGTACTTTGCCTGTGACCTTGTGATTTTGTATGATTAGAAAATTTATTGGCAAATTTTAATGGGATAGGTTCGGGATGCCGGTGCTTGGGATCCTGGAAGTCAAAATCCCGACGCTGGCATCCTGACAAGGTTAGGGTACCGACACCTGTCGGTAGGTATCTTAACCCTCCCCCTCTCCCTACCCTAACCCTCCCTTCCCGGTGCCTGAACCTAACCTCTCCCCCTAGTGCCTCAAACTAACCTCCCCGCACCCTAACCCTCCCCACCATAGTGCCTAACCCTCCCCCCCATAGTGGCTAACCCTAATCCTCCCCACCATAGTGCCTAACCCTAACCCTCCTCACCATAGTGCCTAACCCTAACCCTCCCCCCCAAAGTGCCTAACCCTAACCCTCCCCCCCATAGTGCCTAACCCTATCCCTCCCCCCCATAGTGCCTAACCCTCCCCCCCAAACCCGGCTACTTACATTTGGGATGCCGATGCAGGGATTCTGACAGGTGTTGGGATTCTAAGCGCCGGCATGCCCTGCGCCGAGATATTGAACATATCCCATTTTAATATCCTTATATTTTACAGTAACATTATATTTAAGTATATATAAATAATACTTACTGGATATAAAGAAGAATTATAATTGCAGATTTATGTCATTGCTTCACAAATCACTGAGAATATGTATATCTATGCATAGTATAAAATAAAGGCCCTGGTAGGTGTCTGTCTGATTTTCAAAAACCACTGGACGTATTTTGATGGAATTTTCACTATTCTATAGAGCATTTGTCGAGGAAGGTTTAAGAGTGTATGACTATGACACACTAATGTATGACAAAAGAGATGATGAAAAGATGATTTTACTGAAGCAAGTCAATGAAAAAACAGACATCCGAGTGCTTTCTTGGCTTAAACCGTTAAAGATATAAACAGTTAAAGAAATATCATGATTAATTTTACACCATGTAGAGATTGATACGTATTATCCAGTTTCTCCAGAAAATTTTCTGTAAACCCTGTTTACTGATACAAAATTTTAGTTTTTCCCTTTTTACCTATATCGTTTATGTGAAAAACTACTCTTTCAGTCCAATTCCCGCTAAGGGATTGCTTTTCCATGACAATAAATAAAGCACTGGGGCAGACACTTACCGTGGGTGGAGTTGACCTAAATGGAGACTGTTTTTCTCATGGACAACTTTACCCCTTTTGAATGTCACGTGAAAACGAAATCATGTTGACATCAGGAGGAAAAACGACTAATGTCATCTACAAAGGCAATCTTATAAGACCTTGGTTAAAAAAGACTATCTCTGTAAATTCAAAATTGCTCCCATGCAAAGTCGGGACGGGTTGCTAGTATATAACATGGTGAAAGCACTCCATGGAGATGACTAATGTCTTATACTGTAGTTTACAAAATGACAAAAAATCACTTCATTTCTTGCTACAGTGCAGTGATATAGGAGCCAAGAAAACATTGGGTTCAAAATCATTAGGACACCCTGGGTGCAAGGAGTGCCGTTGCTGTGGGGCTTGGATTACCTCCAGGCCTACCTTGCCTGGACCAAACTTACACCATTGAATGCTGCTGGAATAAACTGTGATGTTCCTGTCAGCTTTCGTTGAGATCACATCTGCTCCAGTCAGTGAGGCCGGAGACAGACAGAGGTGTGTTTGGAGTAGAGATGTGCGGGTTCAGATTAGTTTGGATTTTCCCGCCAAATTCTGAGTTTCCCCACCAAAAATCAGGTCTCAGAAAGAGGCAAAACGTCATCTTTCATGGACAAACATCATCATTCCTGGACAAAAGTGGATCCAGTGTATTACATGTAAAGGGTGCACTCATATTGCTTGTGTAAGAGGTGATGGAGTAGCATTTACAAACACTAAGTGCAAATCAGAAATCGGCAGTGAAGACGATGAGTGATGTCTGTCATTGTCATCAAACTATATACCAAATATATGCCAAATGTGATTTTGTGATAAACGTACAAAGTTTTCTAATGAATGCTTTTTATATTAAGATTTTGTATAGATAATTTTATCTGTAACAATTTGCCCCGAAAAACATATTTTTCATTGTTATCTTACATCTAATATAAATAGAAAAAAAAATATTATTTTTGAGATATTTTAATTTCTGTATTTTTGTAACAACAAGCCCCGCCTTCCCCTATGATACATTTAGAATTTATTACTGTGGTCAGTAATTAGTATAAAAAAAATTGTGAACTCAACTGAATTGTCCTCCAATATCTCCACAAAGAAAGAAAATCCATCCCAAATATATCTTACCTTTTTTGGTGTTGTTTGCTGTTCCTCAATAATTAGGTCTGGCACATCATTATATTGCCTGTTTGTTTGTTCCTTGTTTTCTTCAAGCATTTCATTCTTCACTGTAGTATTTTCTTGAACTTGTTCCACTCTATTCTCTGGGTCAGTAGACTCTGAATTGTCTGTTGTCATTTTCTCCTCTGCAGTTGGCCAATGTTCGGCCTCTTCTAAAGGTTCTGGAGACTTGCACTCTGTCTGCTCATTGGCTTTTTTTACTGTAGAGTCACTTTCTGTAACATTTGTGGGTTCTAGTGAGTTCTGTCTCTTTGTACGGATCCTAACAGGCTTCATATTGATGCTTCGCCTGCCTGCTTTTTCTGGTACTTGTGCTGGTCCTAGGTGCTTGTCTCCATTAAGTCCATTCATAAAGACATTATTTTTACCTGCCATATTTTCCTCTACAGTGAGAATATTTTCATCCTTAAACACGAACTGTTGAACAACTGTAGTATCCAATTTACCTGGAGACTAAGACAAAATGAAACAAGCTATTAAAATTAAGCTGCTTTATTTAACCTCCCAAAGACTACATTCTAAGTAGCTAGAACTAAAAACATTTCCAGTTATGATGAACGTTAGGTTGTTTAGTTATTATACCTATGTCATTTTGAAGACTACAATAGCTGCGATATCGTTCAAAATCGTCAGATCGGCCGCTATATTGCTCCGTGTTTGGGCATGATATCGTCCACTGCGTGGTCCCGTGGGGTCGCCCGTCAGTCCTCTAGAGCTTTTTGCTTGTTCAATTGATCTGGGGGATCAACAAACGATCCCATGCAGCTCTATGCGGGTGGGGGAGGGGGGTGCCGGCATATCTGGCGGTCGGCCTTCGGATCGCTCCATGTGTGGGGATTGCCCCAATATGTCAGGTACCGGATCAGCCATCGTATCGCAAGGTGCATATCGCACCGTGTATGGGGCCCTTTAGAATAAGTTGAACCACTTACATACAATGTAGTTCTTCCCCTGATCATGTTTATAAAATCCAATACCCTCCACACCTCACAAATGCCTGATTGAGGGCATTGTAACATTGGATCTCATTCAGAGTCGCTCGCAAAATGCGAGCGCTCGCTCTGAATGAGGGCGGCCGCAACCATCGTGGCTTGCGACGAGACCCTTGGGGTCGGGTCTCGTCTAACGCAAGCCCCAGGCAGCTTCCTGCTCTAACAGAGCAGGAAGCTGCCTACTGACATCACTGGTGATGTCAGTAGGGCTGCCTACAAATGTCAGGCATTCCTTCAGGAACGCCTCCGTTTGTCTGGCCACCCCCCCACCACGCCTACAAAACGGGGCGAGCCGTCGATCAACATCGACAGCCGCCCCTTTTGTAGTGAGCTCCGGAGTGAGAGAATTTCTCTCTCGCTCTGGGGCTTGCGCACGCAGCGCCCCACCATCGACCCACTTGCGAGCGCATAGGCGCTTGCGAGCGGGTCTGAATGAGGTCCATTGTGTAAAACTCCATAAATTATATTTTACAGTATTTTTCTTCTAAAGTAACAACTGCATCAGTAACCTTCACAAAACATATTTATATCCAATGAAAAAACAAATTATGGCCAATAAAGAAAAATGTGACTATTAGTCTGCCTATTTTACTTATCAATAATTTAGACTCAAAACAATGCTGTGTTCTCCCAAATATGCTTAAATATCTTCGCTGTTGTTTTCTCTCTACATCAGTCTGGGTGTTGTCAAATTAAATTTTGCAACATTACTACTAAAATTATATTCACACTGAGAGATTCTGAACTTCCAGTGCGGGGGAATGAGGGCTTATTTTAAAGTGTAATTTAGAATAATTTGGTCAAGGTTTTCGAAATTATAGAAAACCCCACTTTTTCTGAAAAGTAAGTCCCTATTAATCTGGATAATAGATTGCATACTTATTCTATTTAGTTAAATAATTTAATTTGATCTGTTTTCATCCTAACATGTTGCATTGCTATAAATAATAGGTATTGTGCATTAATAACAACACATTATTACACACAATTCATCTTTATTTTTCAAGAAATTCTCCAGTGCATGTTATAAAACCTTTAAGTAACATAAAAGAGACATTATGTATATTATTATAGATCCTTACAGCAATGGTGTATTAACACAAATAAACAAACACATAATATAAACTTTTACAAAGTCAAATGTTTACAGCATCCTGGTCAGTGTTGAGGCCTTTCTATTTATAATATCAGTTAAAGGGTGAATTCTGTTAAATTGTGTCTGAACACATGTTGTTGATCCAGAAAATTGGTGTTGGGTATTTTATCTTGGGAAAATCAGCCTGGGTATGTGAAAGTGCAACTGGTATCTACTGACCTCCCACTGCTAAGTGACAGCTGCTGTGTCAGCCCAGGAACAGTATATCACTTCCTTTTGTGCTTGTGGGGGAGATGTACTAAGCCAACCAATCAGCTCCTAACTGCCATATTACATGCTGCAGGGTCGGATTGGACCACAGGGATACAGGAGAAATCCCTGGTGGGCCCATCCCCACCCCTAGGAGTCAGAATTCAGACTGTGTACTAAAATTATACTAGAGATGAGCAGTTCGGATTCTGTGGAAACCGAACTGCTCCGAACACTAGGGATCCGCGTCCACCTGAGCTACGGCTCGGGTGTTCCCATTTGACTCGGATCCCACTTTGAGGCCGAACATCATCCTCCCGATGTCAGATTCTCGCAAGAGTTTGTTTCTATGTAGGACTCTTAGACTGGGACTCTATTTCACTCGCACGCTGTGCACTGCTCTGCTGATTAAAGTGGCTGTGCTAGTAAAATGACTGTAGGGGGCACACTGCATGCTGATGTATGCTGCGCTATACTCTGCTGAGTAAAGTGGCTGTGCTGGTAATGTGACTGTGTATAGGGGGCACACTGCACGCTGATGTATGCTGCGCTATACTTTGCTGATTAAAGTGGCTGTGTCCAGACTCACAAGTGCCTGTGCTGTTAAAGTGACTGTGTAAGGGGGCACACTGCATGCTGATGTACTGTATGCTGCTCTGTACTCTGCTGATAAAAGTGGCTGTGTCCAGACTCACAAGTGGCTGTGTGTACAAGGCATGCTGCGCTGTATTCATGCCCATCTGCTCCAGTGTAAAAAAAAAGTTAAATAATATTTTTCAAAATGTTTAAAAAGTAAAAAAAAGCTGTACCCCACTGTGTGTACAAGCACTGTGACGCCTTGGGCCATACCCCACTGTGTATACAAGCCATGTGACTCTTTGGGTTGTATCCCACTGTGTATATGAGTACTGTGACTCTGCTGGCTGTACCCCACTGTCTTCGCAGTGAGAGGTGATTAGTAAATACATAATACTAGTAAGTAGTTTTTGCAAAACTTGAGTGTTTTCATCAATATGGATCATGACAACCAACCGAGAGAGCAGAAGCAGCAAGCAAATGCTAGCACTGCAGTTGCTGCAACCAGTCATGATGACGATACTAGTCCTTCACTATCATCTAAAGCTGATGCTCAAGGGCATAGAGGCTTTAAAAAATCAGGGTATCTCAAATAAAAAAATCAAGATTTTACAGGGATAAAGACAAAAACACCTCTAAAGGTTAGTGCAGAAAAACAGAAAATTGGCAACATACCATTCACCACACGCAGTGGCAAGGAAAGGCTCAGGCCTTGGCCTTTATTTCTGAGTGGTGGTTCTGCAACTGTCAGTGAGGCATCTTCTGCCACTCATGACAATGAAAGACCTTTTCTCTCAGACTTTAGAAGAAGTGTAAAAAAAATGAAAACCACTAAGGCAGTAGATCAAACTGTGCGTTCAGAAACACAAATGTCACAAATCCCTAAGTCTAAGTGTGTCCACGAGTGCTGTGTGATCCTGACCTTTCAGAGAAGCTGCCTTCCACAGTTTCTGCTCCCTCTGCATTTGTGGGGATGAGCAGCATAAGTATTGCTGATGACATAGAAATTCAGGATGCCAACATGTAATTACAAGAGGATGAGAGGGATATTTGTGTAGCTGATGCTGGCACTAATGAGGATACTGAGGATTAGGTTGTTGTTTGTGTAAGTCAGGCACCAGTGGAAGTAGCTCTTGGAATAATTTTTTTCCCAAATCCTGACATTTGTAAAGCCATCTATAGCCTTTGTGGAGCCACAGTAAGTACAGGTAGGGACATTAAGCATCTAGGAACCTCCACACTATTATATCATCTGCAGCGAGCTCATGACAAGGATTTTATAACATCAGAAACTGGTGCTAAAAAAAATAACAACCAGCAGTCCAGCATAAGCTAGCTCCCTTCTCTCTACTAGATCCCAACACCTTCATCCTCAATATCCTTAATAATGATCAGAGGTCAGCCAACATCCAATTTGTTATTGCTAGGTGACTTCTCCCCTTTCCAGGACTCCTCAGAAGAATCCTTGAGTGCTAAGCCTGCTGCAGCTTCTGCTGAGGGTGGATCTTTATCCCAGAAGTGGACCAAGAAAACTACTAGTAGTAGTTTAACAAAACAATTGACTGTTAAACAATCCTTTGCAAAGGGAAGCAAGTATGACAGCTCTCACCCAGTCACACAGGATCACTGACGCCATGATGGCCATGCTAGCATTAGATCTGCATCCAATATCCGCAGTTAATGCAGTGGGTATTACACAGTTAATTGAGGTCCTGTGTCCCAAGTACCAAATTCATCTCGGTTTCATTTCACCCGAAAAGCCATTCCTCGGCTGTACCAGGACGTATAAAAAAAACGAATTATTGGCATACAAAATGCCATTGTAAACACTGTCCACTTAACCACAGATATGTGGACAAGCTGTAGTGGGAAAACTAAAGATTACTTTACTGTGACAGCACTGGGTGGGTGAATCGCCTTCAGCAGCAGCAGAAATAGTAGCTAACAAACAATGCCAGCTTATTCAGAGGCAGGCTACTCTGTGTATCACCGGATTCAATAAAAGGCATACTGCTGGCAACCTATTAGAAAAAAAAAGAGATGTCATAGAAACATGGCTTAAACCACTTGGACTCTCCTGAGGATTTTAACTTTCAGGACATATTTGGCATTGCAACATCTGCAAGAGCAGTTTCATTTGCCCTGCCATCAATTGAAGCAAGAGGTGGTAACAAGGTGGAACTCCACCCTTCATATGCTTTAGTGGATGGAGGAACAGCAAAAAGCCATCCATAGCTATACAACAAGCCATGACATTGGGAGAGGAGGGGGAATGTACCTTAGCCCAGAAAAGTGGAGAGTACTTTCTGTCTTGTGCAAGGTGCTCAAACCATTTGAAGTAGCCACATGTGAAGTGAGTGCTGACACTGCTAGCTTGTGTGAGGTGTTTCCCCTAATTAGGCTTTTGAAAAATCAGCTGGGAAATTGAAGAAGGAGATTAAACAAAGCAAATCTGCAACGATTCTGGACTTGTAGATCAAGTTCTTTATTTGCTTTGCCAGGATCATACGGGTGGCCAATATCTTGAAATTTGATCCTACATATTAGTAACCGTGCTTGATCCTAAGTTTAAGTCATATGCTGTGTCTTTCCAACTGACCCAAATCTTAAAAGATGCAAAGAGCTCCTGGTGAGCAAGTTGGCAGCTCAAGTGACATCACATCGCATGGTGCATATCGCACCGTGTACGGTCAGCTTTAGACGCATTTTCTACAACAAAAAAAGATGCAAAAAAGACGCCCGGCACTAGCAGAGTCTCAAGGCACAAGGCGCACCATGAGGGGCTGTTTGGCGTGACTGCAGCAAAGACTAGTGAGGACACATCTGTAGGTGCTAAGATCCTCACCCTCTTCTCCCAAATTTTAAGGCCTCTTTCTCACATGTATAATTTAGGAAATGCATGAAAATTAGCAATCTTTAGATGCATTTTAAAGATGCATTTTTAGATATTTCCATGCTTGGTGTTTTTAACTATTCAATCTATTCTACTGCTAATATGTATTGAAGTATAAGCAATAGATCACATCGTGTTCAAAAGTGTCAACAATTGAGTTAAGTGTTAGAACACAGAGGTGGAAATTAAACCATAAGAAACCATTTATCTTATTTTTAATGCAGTTTTCAATGGCTAAAAAGCACATTACCAATAGATAGGTATGAAAGAGCCCGGAATATAGCTAGACCTCCTATACCAGTGTTGGCTAACCTTGACACTCCAGCTGTTATGGAACTACATAACCCAGCATGCGCTGCTACAGTTTTGCTATTAGGGCATGCTAAAACTGTGGCAGGGCATGCTGGGATATATAGTTCCACAACAGCTGGAGTGTCAAGGTTAGCCAACACTGTCCTATACTCACTTTTGGCCAATGACATAAACATAACATCTTGTGGACATACACCTCCACAAGAATCAAAAATGTTTCTCTATCCACTGTTACCAACAAATATTACCATTGTAAGTAGCTTTGTTCATTTCTTTTAACTGTTATTTTTCTAGAAATTCAGTAGCAGCATAACAATTATGTATACCTAATATTCAGTCACTCATTATTATTCATGTCCATTTCATTCAGGAATTCCCTTGGGTGACTCTTCTGACATTTACTATACATTATTTACGCACTATTTATTGCTTGTTTCATTTGCTACTTACTTATCTATACTACAACCTTAAATAATCTTCTGCACAACCTAAACAGTGCCATAATGGTAACACAGCCCAAACATTCTAATGTCGTGTACGATTTCCCTTCAGATTCTTCCCTTGAAATTATTTACCATTTGTCCCAAGGAATGGAACGATTGTACAAACGAGCATACAATCAGATGTGTGGTAAAGCGATTGCTTACATCATATGATATCATATGATTACATCATACATCGGATCTTTCAACAAGCAAAACAGCATACAATGTGTGTCACATCGTACACGAATGGTCGAAATTTCACTGCAGGTTCATCTGATCTACGATGCCAATTCACGACGCTGGGGATGCGCATCGGCATTGAAATCGTATAGGAAACGCCATTTTTTACACGATTGGTCATTATGAATTATCAAAATCGGCCATATCATGTAAAAAATCGCACGGTGTATGGGCCGCTTGAGATTTGCATTGGTATAGATCTTCATTTTAACATATTGCAAAGTACATATTTCTAATCTGAGCAGACAAGTTATCCATTTTCATACATGAAGTGCACAGTATTTCAGCTGTGATATGTGCTTAGAATACATTAACACTCCCTTTCTTGTGAAATACACTGTACAGAGATCATATAAAGATGTGTCCTTATAAACTGTAGCTTCAGTCACGGGAAATAACCCCTCTCTGCGTTCCAGGTCCCGGTAGACTCAGCAGTGCTCAGAATTTCTTTCACTCAAAATGTGTCTCATATGCACACAAGTAAAACAACTGGAAGCGACAAAACTACATTGCTAGTTTGCACTGGTAAATTTCATGTGCGACCAGTGGCAGTTCTAGGGGTGGGCTAACAGGGCCGTAGCCCGGGGCGCCGGCCCCTAGAGGGCGCCACTGAGTCCCCAGAAGGTAATAAAAAAAAATCCCATAATAAAAAAAAAAAACATGGGGGAATTCCAACTTTGTGCACTACTATAGGGGGCATTCCTACTGTGGGCACTACTATAGGGGGCATTATTACTGGGGCACTACTAATGTGGGCACTACTATAGGGGGCACTACTACTGTGGGCATTGTATTAGGGGCACTACTACTCAGTACTGTGGGCCTTGTATATAAGGGGCACTAATTTGGGCATTGTGTAAAAGGGGCACCACTGTGTGTCCAATTGTAAAGCGCAACGGAATATGCTGCGCTATAAGAAACTGTTAATAAAATAAAAATGAATAAGGGACTAATGTGTGGTGTAATTTGAATTGGGGATACTGTATTATAAAGGGAATTACTGCATGTGGCATAATGTGCTAAACAGGGCATTACTGCATGTGGCATAATGTGTTATACAGGGCATTACTGCATGTGGCATAATGTGTTATAAAAGCCATTACTGCATGTGGCATAATGTGTTATACAGGGCATTACTGCGTGTGGCATAATGTGTTATAAAGGTTATTACTGCATGTGGCATAATGTGTTATACAGGGCATTACTGCATGTGGCATAATGTGTTATACAGGGCATTACTGCATGTGGCATAATGTGCTATACAGGGCATTACTGCGTGTTGCATAATGTGTTATACAGGGCATCACTGCTTGTGGCATAATGTGTTATACAGGGCATTACTGCGTGTGGCATAATGTGTTATACAGGGCATTACTGCGTGTTGCATAATGTGTTATACAGGGCATTACTGCTTGTGGCATAATGTGTTATACAGGGCATTACTGCATGTGGCATAATGTGTTTATAAAGGGCATTACTGTGCAAGGCGCATTACTGCACATGGCAATTATTCGCCACGAGGGGAGAGCTTGGGGGAAGCCCAGCACCTTCATAAGTGCTGGGCACGCCCCACAGTTTGATGGGGGTGTTCCGCAAGGACACGCCCCCTTTCCGGAAGCGCGTGTGCTTTCAGCACGTGCAGAGGAACGTCATCTACAAAAAGTTGTTGTTTTTTTGGGGGGGGAGGGGGGCGCAACTGTGAACTTTCGCCCTGAGCTCCACAATGTCTAGAACCGGCCCTGTGTGCGACATTTGTATATCTGTGTGCGATTGAGACTGAATCTGTATATGAAATAGTGTCGTGGCTTTTCTCACTCCAAGTTCCGTTGTGTTTCATCTGTGACTTTGTACGTATTAATAAATAATTCTAGTTCGATTAAAGTCGCAGCCCAGCATCTCTAGTACACTGAGTGGTGTTTTGAGGCATCTGAGATGCGAATAAGATGCAAAATTTTAAGAAAAAGACGCTACACCTCTCGGAGTGGCTCAGTCACACAGGCATCTTGCTCCGTATGCTGTATTGAGGCTTGGTGTATGAGGATACATCTGTAGTATCAGTGGGTTGATTGAAAATAAAAGTGCCGCCTTAAACGGATGCAGAACAAATGGAGCTCAAAACATGAATGATCTACTCCAAAGGCTAACAGCAAATGCTCATGTACTTTGGATAACCACTTGTCAGAGTATGGATGCTGCTTGCATTGTCCCCACCCATCATTCACTCTCTAGGGACCCTAGACTAGGGCCCTCATTCAGAGCCGCTCGCTATTTGCGGTCGTTCCTTTTCTAAAAAGGGGTGGCTATTCAAATGAACCGTTCGCACTTTGCGGTCTGTTCACGCCTCTAAGTCTGAACGAGCGAGCAAAACATGCGAACGTAAATTTGAAAAATACGCCCCCTGGCCGCTCGCACCATACGTCATGTCCGCTATTTATTCGATTAATCGAGTACATCGACCAGCGTATGAACTGCTCGCTATTCTTGTGGTTGGTTTTTTCAACCACTATTTTGCGAGCAGTTCTGAGTTAAAAAAAACCAAGTGACGTGGTCAATGATGCTGCTGGATTAATTATGCACTCCCTTAAAACGCCCGTTTTGACCTTTAAGCACGCCTGCGATCGGATTTCCACTCCCCGTTTTCAAGCACCTTCCCCTGTTACCACCCACATACGCCTCATTCTGTCACTCAAATTAGCAGGCATTCGCTATTTTGCGAGCACATGAATTTCGACCGCACTGACTGGTTCGCGCATGCGTATAACGATCCGTACGCATGCGCAGTTGGGCAAACATCGCTCGGAGCGAACGAGCTGCCGCTTACGAGTGGCTCTGAATCAGGCCATAGGTTCCAAAGTATATTTCTATTTGTTTATGTCAGTGATCCCTTTTTTAGTTCTATTTATGCTTCTTTCACCAGAGGGTGATTAAAGTGTATACAAGGTAAATGTTTGTGTGTGCAAGACTTTTATTATACAAAGTCTCAGAATCCAATCAGGATCTGCAGGGCCTACTGGTAAATGTATTTACAGGGTTTCGACTAAGAAACAAAAATAGCTTGTTTTAATTTTTTTTATTGGCCTAAAATTACCCCAAATTCACTTTTTCTACTTTTCTTTTGCATTTTTTGTTCTATTTGTTTGTAACAAAACAAAAAAAGTTTGCCTTTTATAATTTTTTAACTTAAAAAAAAAAAACCACATCAGTCATTTAATGCATTTTATATTTTTCTTTAGAACAGTAATAACCATTAGAACTGTTACCATATATATATATATATATATATATATATATATATATATATATATATATAGGGTACTGGCTGTTCCAGCTGGGATTTGGGCGAAAAAACTTTGTGACAAATTTTTTTCTGTTGGATGCGGTAGATATTGGTAGCGCACATACCCGCGGTAATAGAAAATTTGTTGCAATGTCTGCATACATTTTTGCTGGAAAAACCTTGCCTGCAATTGGATATAACCTTGGTTCTGTATTGGCCATTGCACACTAATTAATCTCAAGCATCAGTCTGTGTTGGTTGTGTGAAAGTCATTGTATCTAGTTGTGACTGTGGCATACCCATTAAACACTTTTCCCTATATTAATCAGAGTGAGTAGTCTGTCTGGGTACCCAGGGTAAGCATTTATAATAGACAATTCCAGTTCAATCAATTTGAGGTCCTTTGTAGATACAGTAACTCAATATTTTCATCAATAGTTTGTAATGCAAGTGTATTTCAAATAGGGGTGTGCACCGGCCTCTTTTCGTGTTTTGGTTTTGGATCTGGATCTTTCTTCGTGTTTTGGATCTGGATTGGTTTTGCCAAAACCACCCTTCCGTGTTTTGGGTTCTGGGTTTTGTGTTTTGGATCTGTATTTTTTCTTAAAAAATAAAAAAAACCGCTAAAATCACATAAAATGGGCCTTTTTTTGTTCCTACACTATTAATAACCCCAATAACATTAATTTCCACTCATTTCCACTCTATTCTGAACACCTCACACCTCACAATATTGTTTTTAGGCCAAAAGGTTGCACCGAGGTAGCTGGATGACTATGCTAAGCGACACAAGTGGGCGGCACAAACACGTGGCCCATCTAGGAGTGACACTGCAGTGGCAGACAGGAAGCCAATCAGCGTTATGGTGCCCATTTGCATGTAGCACGAACCCGGGAGATCCGTGCTACATGCATCTGTGTGATTGGCACAGAGCAATGACAGGTCCGTGAGACCCGTCTGTGCTGCTGTGGTAAAAAAAAAAAACCTGTGTAAAAATAGAAAAAAAATGGCGTGCACCACCCCCCCAAAGGAGAGCAACCAGCCCCGGGCATTAGTAACCCAGTGCTGGGTGTGCTTAAATACAGGGGACAAATGACGTAGGGGTCCCCTGTAATTAAGCACAACCAGTACCGGGCTAGTCAGAACCAGCGCTGGTTGCCAAAATACGGGGGACAAACGACGTAGGGGTCCCCCGTATTCTGCGCAACCAGCTCTGGGCTCTGATCCGGTCCTGGTTCCGGAAATACAGGGGAAAAAAATTCGTAGGGTTCCCCTGTATGTTCCAGAACCAGCACTGGACTTTTTCTAGCGGGGGGCTGATGCCACAGCCAGGGGAGCCCTTTCACCGGGCCCCCCAGCCGCAGCATCAGCCCTGACCGCTAGTCAGCCCAGGCCGGGGATCCCTGGAGAGCTGGAGACCCCCCCAATAAAGGGGTCACCCTCTCCAGAGCACCCCAGGCCCAGGCTGATAGCCAAGGGCTATCCCCGCCACCCCTGGTGGCGGTGGGTGGCGGGTTGATTGTGTGGTGTGGTGTAAATAAAGAATATCAAACATTGTCTTTACAAGTAGAACTGCAAGTCCCAGCTAGCCTGCCCCGCATGCTGGTACTTGGAGAACCACAAGTACCAGCTTGCAGGGCATTAAGGGCCCACTAGTACCTGTAGTTCACCTGTAAAAAAAATGTTTAAAAAAACACAGGACACACACACCGTGACACTATAAGTTTATTAAAGTTAAACTTAAAGTTCATTGTAGTCAATGGTGGGAACCGCAGGGTAAACTTTAATAACCTTGCGGCTCCCACCACTGACTACAATGGAGGGAGCCGTTCATTGGCTGAGAGAGACGGGAGATGGCCTCTCTCAGCCAATGAACGCTTAGCAGCGGGGTTTCCATGGTGATACCCCGCCGCTAAGCTCTCATTCGGGAAGTACCGTTCTATAGAACGTTACTAAGTTCGTGGATCGCGTTTTCGTTTTTTTTTTTGCCAAGTCCGGGGATGCCTACTTTGGAACGAAGAGGACAGAACCTCGCATAGGAGATGGTGAGTATGTTTTTTTTCACAGGTCCCCTATGGATACTTTACCGGACAAGTGGACCGATGTTACAGGGTTACATAGGTGAGTATGTGTACGTGTGTGTGTGTGTGTGTGTGTGTGTGTGTGTATGTCTGTTTAATAAACTTATACTGTCACGGTGTGTGTGTCCTGTGTTTTTTTTTTAAATTTTTTACAGGTGAACTACAGATACTAGTGGGCCCTTAATGCCCTGCATGCTGGTACTTGTGGTTCTCCAAGTACCAGCATGCGGGGCAGGCTTGCTGGGACTTGCAGTTCTACTTGTAAAGACAATGTTTGATATTCTTTATTTACACCACACCACACAATCAACCCGCCACCCACCGCCACCAGGGGTGGCGGGGATAGCCCCGGGCTATCAGCCTGGGCCTGGGGTGCCCTGGAGAGGGTGACCCCTTTATTGGGGGTGTCCCCAGCTCTCCAGGGATCCCCGGCCTGGGCTGACTAGCGGTCAGGGCTGATGGGCTGATGCTGCGGCTGGGGGTCCCGGTGAAAGGGCTCCCCTGGCTGTGGCATCAGGCCCCCAGCTAGAAAAAGTCCAGTGCTGGTTCTGGAACATACAGGGGAACCCTACTAATTTTTTTCCCCTGTATTTCCAGAACCAGGACCGGATCAGAGCCCAGAGCTGGTTGCGCAGAATACGGGGGACCCCTACGTCGTTTGTCCCCCGTATTTTGGCAAGCAGCGCTGGTTCTGACTAGCCCAGTGCTGGTTGTGCTTAAGTACAGGGGACCCCTACGTCGTTTGTCCCCTGTATTTAAGCACACCCAGCAATGGGTCACTAATGCCCGGGGCTGGTTGCTCTCTTTTGGGGGGGTGGTGCACGCCATTTTTTTCTTTTTTTACACAGGTTTTTTTTTTTTTTTACCACAGCAGCACAGACAGGTCTCACGGACCCGTCAGTGCTCTGTGTCAATGACACAGATGCAAGTAGCACGGATCTCCTGGTCCGTGCGTGCATCTGTGTCATTGAAATACACAGCAGCACAGACGGGTCTCACTGACCCATCTGTGCTCTGTGTCACTGTCAATCACACAGATGCATGTAGCACGGATCTCACGAGTCCGTGCTACATGCAAATGAGCACCATAATGCTGATTGGCTGAGAGCCATGACAGACGGCTCTGTCAGCCAATCAGCACTTTGCCCATTAAAGGCAAAGGCATTTTTTTTAAAATGGCCGCTCGAGGCAAAACCTTGAGATCCGACAGCAGATCTCGAGGTTTTGCCTCGGGAGAGGGATCCGAGGCAGACAGGGAAATCCAAGCTTGTGCTCGGATCGCCCCGGATCCCCGAAGTTCGGGTGGGTTTGGTTCTCAGGGAACCGAACCCGCTCATCCCTAATTTCAATAAGCTATGTCTACAGAGCAAAATCTAGGCCAATACTGATCAGTGTACACATGCATGACTGGGCAATATAGGGTAATGTCCTCTCTTGCTGTTCAGTGTAAAAACTATATATATTCAATTTCTTAAAAGCCAAGAGCTGTATGTCACAGAATATGACAGGCGCTTCACCAAGTAGTTGTGCCAGTGGGTTGGGTCATTTAAGGATATAGTCATTGGAGAACTCACTGTGACAGCCTCAATGACTATAAATCCTTAAATGACCCAATCTATATAGACTGCTAACCTATTTATAATTATAACACATTATTTGTTTATATGTTATTTTAAATACTTTAGTCATATTACATATATACCCGAAGTAAGCTACATAACCTTCAATTCTCACCTTTAAAGCATCTGGTGGTTGTTCTTGTTTCACCTAGAAGGAACAATAGTCGTTATGAAAATCATATTTGAAGACTAAAATTCAAAAGTCACAAATCTAATTGGTGCATGGAGTAAATACTGTACTTTTAGCTACTAGAATGACCACATAATTGGTGCATGGAGTGAATACTGTAGTGTAGCTACTAGAAAGATCACATAATTGGTGCATGGAGTGAACACTGTAGTGTAGCTACTAGAATGACCACATAATTGGTGCATGGAGTGAGCACTGTAGTGTAGTTACTGGAATGACCACATAATTGGTGCATGGAGTGAGCACTGTAGTGTAGCTACTAGAATGACCACATACTTGGTGCATGGAGAGAGCACTGTAGTGTAGCTACTACAATGACCACATAATTGGTGCATGGAGTGAACACTGTAGCTACTAGAATGATCACATAATTGGTGCATGGAGTGAACACTGTAGTGTAGCTACTAGAATGACCACATAATTGGTGCATGGAGTGAGCACTGTAGTGTAGCTACTAGAATGACCACATAATTGGTGCATGGAGTGAACACTGTACTGTAGCTACTAGAATTACCACATAATTGGTGCATGGAGTGAACACTAGTGTAGCTACTAGAATGACCACATAATTGGTGCATGGAGTGAGCACTGTAGTGTAGCTACTAGAATGACAACATACTTGCTGCATGGAGAGAGCACTGTAGTGTAGCTACTACAATGACCACATAATTGGTGCATGGAGTGAACACTAGCTACTAGAATGACCACATAATTGGTGCATGGAGTGAGCACTGTAGTGTAGTTACTGGAATGACCACATAATTGGTGCATGGAGTGAGCACTGTAGTGTAGCTACTAGAATGACCACATACTTGGTGCATGGAGAGAGCACTGTAGTGTAGCTACTACAATGACCACATAATTGGTGCATGGAGTGAACACTGTAGCTACTAGAATGATCACATAATTGGCGCATGGAGTGAACACTGTAGTGTAGCTACTAGAATGACCACATACTTGGTGCATGGAGTGAACACTGTACTGTAGCTAATAGAATGACCACATACTTGGTGCATGGAGTGAACACTGTACTGTAGCTACTAGAATGACCACATAATTGGTGCATGGAGTGAACACTGTAGTGTAGCTACTAGAATGACCACATAATTGGTGCATGGAGTGAACACTGTAGTGTAGCTACTAGAATGATCACATAATTGGTGCATGGAGTGAACACTGTAGTGTAGCTACTAGAATGACCACATAATTGGTGCATGGAGTGAACACTGTACTGTAGCTACTAGAATGATCACATAATTGGTGCATGGAGTGAACACTGTAGTGTAGCTACTAGAATGACCACATAATTGGTGCATGGAGTGAACACTGTAGTGTAGCTACTAGAATGATCACATAATTGGTGCATGGAGTGAACAATGTAGCGTAGCTACTAGAATGACCACATAATTGGTGCATGGAGTGAGCACTGTAGTGTAGCTACTAGATTGACCACATAATTGGTGCATGGAGTGAACACTGTAGCTACTAGAATGATCACATAATTGGTGCATGGAGTGAACACTGTAGTGTAGCTACTAGAATGACCACATCATTGGTGCATGGAGTGAACACTGTAGTGTAGCTACTAGAATGACCACATCATTGGTGCATGGAGTGAACACTGTAGTGTAGCTACTAGAATGACCACATAATTGGTGCATGGAGTGAACACTGTAGTGTAGCTACTAAAATGGTCACATAATTGGTGCATGGAGTGAACACTGTAGTGTAGCTACTAGAATGGTCACATAATTGGTGCATGGAGTGAACACTGTAGTGTAGCTACTAGAATGACCACATAATTGGTGCATGGAGTGAACACTGTACTGTAGCTACTAGAATTACCACATAATTGGTGCATGGAGTGAACACTGTAGTGTAGCTACTAGAATGACCACATCATTGGTGCATGGAGTGAACACTGTAGCTACTAGAATGATCACATAATTGGCGCATGGAGTGAACACTGTAGTGTAGCTACTAGAATGACCACATACTTGGTGCATGGAGTGAACACTGTACTGTAGCTAATAGAATGACCACATACTTGGTGCATGGAGTGAACACTGTACTGTAGCTACTAGAATGACCACATAATTGGTGCATGGAGTGAACACTGTAGTGTAGCTACTAGAATGACCACATAATTGGTGCATGGAGTGAACACTGTAGTGTAGCTACTAGAATGATCACATAATTGGTGCATGGAGTGAACACTGTAGTGTAGCTACTAGAATGACCACATAATTGGTGCATGGAGTGAACACTGTACTGTAGCTACTAGAATGATCACATAATTGGTGCATGGAGTGAACACTGTAGTGTAGCTACTAGAATGACCACATAATTGGTGCATGGAGTGAACACTGTAGTGTAGCTACTAGAATGATCACATAATTGGTGCATGGAGTGAACAATGTAGCGTAGCTACTAGAATGACCACATAATTGGTGCATGGAGTGAGCACTGTAGTGTAGCTACTAGAATGACCACATAATTGGTGCATGGAGTGAACACTGTAGCTACTAGAATGATCACATAATTGGTGCATGGAGTGAACACTGTAGTGTAGCTACTAGAATGACCACATTGGTGCATGGAGTGAACACTGTAGTGTAGCTACTAGAATGACCACATCATTGGTGCATGGAGTGAACACTGTAGTGTAGCTACTAGAATGACCACATCATTGGTGCATGGAGTGAACACTGTACTGTAGCTACTAGAATGACCACATACTTGGTGCATGGAGTGAACACTGTAGTGTAGCTACTAGAATGACCACATAATTGGTGCATGGAGTGAACACTGTAGTGTAGCTACTAGAATGACCACATAATTGGTGCATGGAGTGAATACCGGGCCTGATTCAGAGACGGACGCTCTGAACGAGCGGTCGATCTGAATCAGGACATTTTTGTTTTTCTTTTGTTCGGCCTCCTGGCCGCTCGCAAAGCTGTGGGTGACCACCCACAGCTATTGCAAGCAGCCAGGTTGATGGTTGCGATGGTCAAGACCATCGCGACCATCGGGCTTGCGACGAGACCCTTGTGGTAGGGTCTCGTGGCCGCAAGCCCCAGAGAGCTTCTGGCTCTAATAGAGCTGGAAGCGCTCTCACTGACATCACTGGTGATGTCAGTGGGGCCGTCCACAAACGTCAGGCGTTCGCTTGGGAACGACTCTGTTTGTGAAGCCTCCCCCCGGGCACGCCTACCAAATTGGGCGAGCTGTCAATCACCATTGACAGCTCGCCCCCTTTGGTGCGAGACCAGGAGCGACGGAGCACCCGTCGCTAGCCGGGTCTCGCGCATGCGCACGACGGAGCCGCCTCCGTCGTGCGCATGCCCAGTGGGCAAACATCGACCCGGTTGCGAGTGCACAGCGCTTGCGACCAGGTCTGAATCAGGCCCACTGTACTGCAGCTACTAGAATGACCACATAATTGGTGCATGGAGTGAATACTGTAGTGTAGCTACTAGAATGACCACATAATTGGTGCATGGAGTGAACACTGTAGTGTAGCTACTAGAATGACCACATACTTGGTGCATGGAGTGAACACTGTAGTGTAGCTACTAGAATGACCACATCATTGGTGCATGGAGTGAACACTGTAGTGTAGCTACTAGAATGACCACATCATTGGTGCATGGAGTGAACACTGTACTGTAGCTACTAGAATGACCACATACTTGGTGCATGGAGTGAACACTGTAGTGTAGCTACTAGAATGACCACATAATTGGTGCATGGAGTGAACACTGTAGTGTAGCTACTAGAATGACCACATAATTGGTGCATGGAGTGAATACCGGGCCTGATTCAGAGACGGACACTCTGAACGAGCGCTCGATCTGAATCAGGACATTTTTGTTTTTCTTTTGTTCGGCCTCCTGGCCGCTCGCATAGCTGTGGGTGACCACCCACAGCTATTGCAAGCAGCCAGGTTGATGGTTGCGATGGTCAAGACCATCGCGACCATCGGGCTTGCGACGAGACCCTTGTGGTAGGGTCTCGTGGCCGCAAGCCCCAGAGAGCTTCTGGCTCTAATAGAGCTGGAAGCTCTCCCACTGACATCACTGGTGATGTCAGTGGGGCCGTCCACAAACGGCAGGCGTTCGCTTGGGAACGACTCCGTTTGTGAAGCCACCCCCCGGCCACGCCTACCAAATTGGGCGAGCTGTCAATCACCATTGACAGCTCGCCCCCTTTGGTGCGAGACCCGGAGCGACGGAGCACCCGTCGCTAGCCGGTGCTCGCGCATGCGCACGACGGAGCCGCCTCCGTCGTGCGCATGCCCAGTGGGCAAACATCGACCCGGTTGCGAGTGCACAGCGCTTGCGACCAGGTCTGAATCAGGCCCACTGTACTGCAGCTACTAGAATGACCACATAATTGGTGCATGGAGTGAATACTGTACTGTAGCTACTAGAATGACCACATAATTGGTGCATGGAGTGAGCACTGTAGTGTAGCTACTAGAATGACCAAATACTTGGTGCATGGAGTGAACACAGTAGTGTAGCTACTAGAATGACCACATAATTGGTGCATTGAGTGAGCACTGTAATGTAGCTACTAGAATGACCACATACGTGGTGCATGGAGTGAGCACTGTAGTGTAGCTACTAGAATGACCACATACTTGGTGCATGGAGTGAACACAGTAGTGTAGCTACTAGAATGACCACATAATTGGTGCATGGAGTGAGCACTGTAATGTAGCTACTAGAATGACCACATACTTGGTGCATGGAGTGAACACAGTAGTGTAGCTACTAGAATGACCACATAATTGGTGCATTGAGTAAGCACTGTAATGTAGCTACTAGAATGACCACATACTTGGTGCATGGAGTGAGCACTGTAGTGTAGCTACTAGAATGACCACATAATTGGTACATTGAGTGAGCACTGTAATGTAGCTACTAGAATGACCACAGGTCAGTTATTCAGTAATGTTGAAACAGTCTACATAAGTAATTGGTCACTAACACAAAAGCTACACCTCCCCCCTTCCCTTCACCTTCGGGTGGCAATATGGGAAGCTGAGAATTGTTCCCAAAGCTACACTGGCTCAATTAACTAGTTGTTTATTCTATTGTTTTTATTTGCCAATTAATAAAGTAAGGTCAAGAGAATCTCAAACTGTATGGATTACATCTGATTACCGTCATTTTCATTTTATTTACTCAATTGCAATTGTCCTTTATACGCCGTTACTAATTCTTGTCATCAAAGCTACTAGTGTTAAACTCAATGCTAACTACCACACATCATGACTTATCACAAGGCTAGCATTTGTTTATTTATCAAGTGATAATAAGCAGCAAGCAATGAAAAATCAGGTCAGTCCTGTACTATAGAAAGAGAACAACTGTATTTAATATGATTGAAATAATGGATACTGTAATACTAACATAATGGAATGGGAAGCGGCATTAAAGTGGGTTAGGGTGACAAAAATTTTTTTTAAATGCCTATGGTAATTTCTGAATTAATCAATAAATGAATTCATCAATTTGATATTTTATCTAGCTGCACTATTATAAAGTGCCCACCCCCCACCTCATGATTGGTTTATTAGGGGAGAATTTCCGAATCATTGACTTCTGTAAGCCGCTGCTTCCCGGCAGATAGAAGGTACATATTTAAAAGCCACCCGGAGTCAATGTAAGCACGCCGGGCTTTACACTGGCTCAGAGTGCTGTCTAAAATGTTCACCTGCAATCTGCCAGGAAGCAGCGGATTACATAAGCCGCTGCTTCGTAAATTCCCCCTCATGTAACAATAAGGGGTATATTTACTTTTATTCAATCTAAATCATTCAACACCAGTGATGTGTTTTAGGGGCTAAATCATATATTTCCTAACAGAGGATTTTTTTATATCGATTTTTAAGTAAGTGTGTGATTCTAAAATCAATTTAGTAAATTTCCCCCTAACTCATTATGGATAGAAAAATGAGACATCACTTAGCTAGAGCATTGCTTATCAAATATAAATAACCAAACAGAGGTATTTATATTGATCTATTAGTAGTAATGTAAACTATAGTTCATGCAGCCTCTGTGAGCCTGAGAAGCTCCAGCCTGGTCGTAAAGGATGTACTTACTATCTTTTCCTTCAGTTCTTTTTCTTTCTGCTTTGCTTCTTTTTCAGTTTCTCGAACAAGCTGTTTAATGAAACCACCGGGAATTACTGAATATTGCGGTGGAGGAGAAGTAGCTGTTGGCCCCTTGTCTTCTTCCTTGATCTATTTGTGCATAAAGCATAATATATTAGATGCTTCTGTGTGTATAATAACTCTGCTCAGACTCACACAAGACCTTGATGCTTGCTTGCAGCATGCAGTACATAGCGGGGCTCATAATTACTAAATGAGGTTTTCTTAGATCCATCAGCAGATTAAATGAAAGATATTAGTTAGAAGAAATCTAAATTAGTATCTAGTGGCCCTATACATATTTTTCCACCTGGGTGACAAGAGCACACACTATATATATATATAGTTATATATATATATATATATATAGTTGAGTCTCCCATATCCAAATATTCTGAAATACGTAATATTCCGAAATACAGATTTTTTTTGGCATGATTGAGATAATTAAACCTTTGATTTTTGATGGTTCAATGTACACGAACTTTGTCTAAGGCACTAAAGATTAAAAATATTTTATAAAATTACCTTCAGGATGTGTGTATAGGATGTATATGAAACATAACGTAATTTAATGTATGTACACAAACTTTGTTTTGAGCGATAAAATTATTGAAAATATTGTATAAAATGACCTGCAGGCTGTGTGTATATTTGGGTCCCATTCCCAAGATATTTCATTATGATATGCAATTATTCCAAAATACGGAATATTCTGTTATCCAAAATACCCCTGGTCCCAAGTATTTTGGATATCGGAGACTCAACCTGTACTTGAATTTTTGTGATTATGGCTATTAATGTTTGCAAAACGTATCCCATCTATTTTCTTTCTTTGTCCCTGTTTTCAGTTGCATGCAATTCCTGTTCTATTTTGTTTTATAGATTTGACATTGCCCCAAATTAGCAAGAGAGTGATGTCTGATTCACTGCCCACTGTAAGCACCCTGAGACCAATATACTGGACCTGGCCCCAATTCTGGGGTGGGGTTTGGAAAAGGATAGACAAGGAAAATTGTTTTGCTCTAAGCAGGGTCGCCGAGAGGGGAGTGGGTACTTACCAGGGCCTGGGCTTGCTGGAGGGGCCCGGCAGGGGTCCGATGCCGCTCCCCCCTCTCTCCTACCTGTCAGCAGCCCAGCACACATTGCTGTGTGCTGAGCTGCAGTGGGAGACTGCTCACTGCTGTCTCCTCTGTCTGTGGGGAGGGGAGCGATCACACTGATCTTGTCCCCCCCTGGATTTGCGTCAGACTGGGGGACTCACAGTGACCCCCTCCCCATGTGCAGCGTGGCTTCACGGCGATGCAAAAGGGTTTTTTTTCTGAGGGGACGTGACCAAGCCTCTCACAAATAGGCCACACCCCCTTCACCTGGACCAAGGCCAGCTTTCTACGGCCATGGCTCTAAGGGGTAAATTTACTAAAGTGAGAGTTTTTAGAAGTGGAGATGTTGCCCAAGGCAACCAATCAGATTCTACTTAACATTTAAATAGCACCTTTCAAAAATAAATTAACTAAAATCGGATTGGTTGCTATGGGCAACAACTCCACTTCTAAAAACTCTCACTTTAGTAAATTTACCCCTGTCTGTACGTGGCAGCATGTTACACAGGGGGAGATGTACTAAGCTCTGGAAAGTGATAAATTGGAAAGTGATAAATTATCAACCACTCAGCTCCTAACTGTCATGTTACAGGCTGTTTGAAAAATGACATATAGGAGCTGATTGGTTGGTAGTTTATCACTCCAATTTATCACATTCCAGAGCTCAGTACAACTGCCCCACAGTGCTGTAAAGCACTGATGTATTACAATGATTATAATGGTCCATCTGGCTACGTTAGCATGCAGGTGTGAAAAAGCATGTTGTGCTGGAGAAGTGAGACTTTCCTTCTGCTCCCATAGTGCTAGGCGTGAGGAGATAGCCATGCTGTTACAGTGTCTGGAGGTGGCTTGTTGCTTCAGGAGTGACACACGCAGGAAAAGTGACACATTGGCTTTCAATCAATACTGGGCGGACAAGATGAGGTGATATTGAGGGAAAGAAGAAGAGAGAAATATGTAATTAGTAAAATAAAGAATGCATATGTATATATATTAAAGTCATTTATTTCTCAATTTGACAAAAACAGAAAGTACAGATTTCTCCAAACCATCTAATAAAAACCTTATTGAAAAGACAGGATCACTATCAGACATGTTGAAAAATACGAACCGGATCTACACTGTGTACTGTATGGCCATCTTTCTGTCTACCAGAGTCACCAATCATACAAAATACAAACTACATATAGCAACAGAGAGGTAGCGGTAATATTTTGTGAAGGAGGTGTAGGATTTAGAAGTAGGGTAAACCGGGCCCTGTTTAGGCTAAAATGAGGGTTATTAGTTTCTACTGCACTAACAAGTGACCCAGCCTCTCAGCCCCAGAGCTCATCCAATTTTGCTACGCATGTGATCCTTATGTTTCATGGCGAGTATGGTGTTTGGTATCTTGTCATTTTTTACTGATTAGACTGACATACTGGAAATATCTTGTGATCTTTATGTTATTTACAGAAATATTAGGTGTTATTACATTTCATTCACTGTAAAAACTCTGCTATCACATACCACTCTGTGTTGTATTTAATTTATATCTGTTCTTTCCTTTTGTCTGTTCACTAAGGTGAATGTAACCACTTGTACCATGGCCTGGTCAGGATCAGTTAGTATGTTACAGGACAACATTTTACCATGCAGCAATGCTAAACATTGAAAACGTATCCTTTAAACTAGTGATGCTGAACTTCCTTATTAGACTGGTATCCGATGTATCACTGCGCCTTTGGCTGTAGTCTGATTCCGGGACCATAAAAAAGTGTTGGTTCCCAATATAAAGTATTACACAGCTTGCAATTAGCGGAAAATTAAAACAAATTGTGTGGCCCCAACTGGAGCTCAGACACACAGACTACTTACCACTGCTCATTGGCGAAACTGGGGGGTGGTCCGGGGGTGCACTGGACCACCCATTAGCCCAGTTTCACCATATTTAATGAAGGCAGCGGTGCAGTGCCTATTTGGCCAGGCTGCCTGCTGCAGCTGGACATGATGAAACAGCACCTGTGGCATATCAAACATGGCCGCGCGAGCTGTGATTGGCTTGCAGCCGGTGCCATATTTGATATGCCACAGGCGCTGTTTCACGGTTGCGGATAGTTCCCCTTCAGTGCTGTTTCACCATGCCTGGCTTCTGCCAGTGCACCAGGTACATATATTATTACCCTGCCCCTGTGCAGCCACCCTTCCCTGCCCTGTGGCCTCTACCCACCATCAAGGTCCAGCTGTCCCTGCCTTGTGCCCCTCCTAGGTCCAGCCTTCCCTGTCCAGTGCCCCCCCAGTCCAGCCTTCCCTGCCCTGTATCGCTCCTCCACCATGTCTTTATATCCCTGTGCTGTGCCACCAATAGGTTTAGCCCTCCCTGTCCGGTACTACCCCTTAGTCTACCCCTACCTTTCCTGTGCCCTCCCAGCTCCAGCCTTTCCAGCCCTGTGCCTACCCCAGGTCCAGCCCTCTCTGACCAAGCCCCCCCATTAAGATCCAGCCTTCCATGTCCTGTGCCACCCAACCACCATGTCTAGCCATCCCTGTGCCCCCTGTTCTGCACTACCCCTTAGTCTAGTCCTCTTTGACCAGTGTCCCGGGTCCATCCCTCCCTGTGCCGCATCCCCCCTTGGTCCAGCCCTCCATGCCCTGCATCTCGCAGGTCCTGTCTTTGATGTCTGTGAACCTCCAGTTGCAGCCCTCCCTGCCCTCCCATATCCAGACATCACTGATCAAAAACCACTTTCGTCTTCCACTTCTCCCTTCTTCATCCCTTACTATCCTCCTCCTCTTCTGCTGAAGGTGATGGAGTCCTACTGGCCAACGATTAGAAGCGACATGGAGAAACCAGGCATGGCAGGTAAGCACAATCTTCTGACTTAAATATTTTTTTCCCTCTAACGCTGCTATCGCTGGCGAAAACCCTGACGACAGTAAAATTTGCCAGTTTTCGCCAGTGAAGGCTTCACAAGTGTTATGGTGGATCTGGCTATTTCAATGTATTTTATGTGGAGCCGACTATTTCAATGTATTTTATGTGTATCTGGCCATGTATATAATATGCTACTACTGAAAAGGATACATCAATCCGTACTGGTATCTATTCTCATAAAGATCAATAATGTCTACATATACTTATAGGCCCCTTATATCATAATAAAGTAGCTAGTTGAGTAATTCTGGGTGCTATCATTCAACAATAGTTAACTACATAAAGAACCAAAGAAAGGAAAGAATTGTCATGAATTGATGTACTTACAATTAAAACAACCTTTATTATCTGCATCTTAAAACTGTATCCACAATAAGTGTTAAAACAGTGAAATATAAAAGATAGAATTGTGTTAATAGAGAAGAAAAATTGTGTAAATCAAAAT
Source organism: Taudactylus pleione (assembly GCA_031769625.1). NCBI lineage: Eukaryota > Metazoa > Chordata > Amphibia > Anura > Myobatrachidae > Taudactylus > Taudactylus pleione. Next base: position 2,338,328 of record JAUIMM010000077.1, on the reverse strand, counting down.
GTTAATTCCGACCGTTTAGTGCTCCTCTCGGGCCTAAATTACTGTCTGTTCGTTAATAATGTCCATAATGTTCCATGGGAATAAATAAACACATGTATTGTCTCAAATGATCACGGTGGCTGAATAGTCCAATTGTTAGAGATCCCGACAGGGGCACGTAAGTATGTAACCTTACCCATGGTGGTGGCTAACCCTAACCTCCCTGGGTGGTACCTAGCCCTCCCCCTGGTGGTGCCTAACCCCCGCTTCCCCGCACCCTAACCCTAACCCCCCTCCTCCTTGCGGCTACGAGCTAACAGTGGCCGGCTTACATTCGTTCAGGAAGCCATCTGGCATTCCAGCATCGGGATGTAGACGGGTATCAGAATTTCGATGCCTGTCTTTAGCCCCGAGTCGGGATTTAAACACCAGCATTTTGTCAGACAGCTTCCCGACCGTTGGTCTTTTAACTACATCCCATCTAAAAATCAGTGTTTTCAAGGAATAAGTATTCCTTCCTCAAGAATATCATGTGTATTACAGTATTACAGATAAAGTATCTAGTGCTTGGAAAGTATATATTGTCTCTTCTGTCTCTATTTGAGTCTGTCATAGGGAACATTCCATTATTTGTTATTGTATCAGGTTGTCCATTGAATGGTTCTCTGATCTAAAGCACACTGATATTTTCACTTGAGATGTAATATACCTCTTTTTCTTACTGTTATGAGGATCTATGGATTGAACAATAACTGGTGGGACTTTGTTGGCATTTCTACAACATTTCCAAGTGAATGCTAATGCACATGAAAAGTAGCTGCACATTCACCTGCTGTAAATATATATGTGTATAAGTGCCTCTTCCTAGTTTATTAATTCATATAAGCCTCATTGGTGACCATATTAGTCAGCACCCTTTGTTATAAAGCAATCTATGTTGTCATCTCTTTGTGTGATGATAAAATATATATTTCTTAATCATATATGAGTTTCGATCTTTTAATTGTTATTATACAGCTTAATATAACAGGATGTCCGTCCTGGATATGAGGCATTGTTATTAACAATACCCTATGATTACATGAATATAGAAAAGGTGATTTTATTATCACACACAGAGATGACAACATAGATTGCTCTATTGTTGACTTTTTAACCCTGTTATCCTATACATTGTCTACTTTCTGGTGTCTATCTATTAGCTGTCTATCTAGTTACTGTCTATCTACCATCCTGATACCCATGTTAATACAGTGACTGTTATATTCTAATTACTGAGCAGAACACATTGTCTTTGTGCTATGCTGCATGCTATTAGTGTCAGATTATAGTAGGGACAAGTGAGGGATCCGACATATGCAGGAAGAGGCAGTGTTTTCCCACTGAAACCCAGCCCTTTGCAAAAACAGAGCCACAGTAACTCACAGTAATACGCTTGCTGTGCAATCTATTGAACTTGAAACTAAAGGTGCCCACACACATAACGATGTCCTCACGATACGATTTTATGGCCAATTTCCTCAAGAACTTTCACGGGAGCTCCCTTGCTGTCGTGATCACGATTTGGAGTTAAAAATGTCCAATCTGACTAAAGATCTATCTTGCAGCCAATGCATTGTATCCCAGATTGGCTAATCTGCCCTACAGCACGGCAGATCAGAAGATGCGATGTACGACGAGCGGGGACGCGCATCGGCATCGTGCTCGTGAGTATAAACTCACGATTTGTACTTTTTTTACCCGATTCGTCGTCACGATTCGTCGTAATCGGCCAAATCGTGTAAAATATCGCTATGTGTGTGGGCACCTTTAGGGCCAAATGTAATCGGGTGAGAGTTTAGAAAATGTGAGAGATTAGCAGTAAACTCTTACTTTTTAAACTCGGCTGAGAACATGCAAACTCTGTTTTCAGACTAAAAAAACTCTCACGATTTAAACTCTCATCCAGATGTTTTCCCAGTTAGAAAATTAAACTCGACCAATGTAATAGTGTGAGAGATTTCTGCTAAACTCTCACATTTTCTAAACCCTATTACATTTGTTCCTATGTATTTTAATAAATTGGAGATAGTGTAGTGCTGATACTGTCATTGCTAATTTTAGTACATTTTACAATTATATGTACAACTGTAAATATAAAGGAAAACCTGCTGGTAAAGTCCATAATTTTGTAAGGTTACCATTTATATATAAGTAATGTGTACAGTTATTATAATTTTGTAGCTTTAAGGAGTAGATTCAAGGTTCCATCTGAGTCTTGTGCACGTACAGAAGGGGCTGATGTGGAGTTGGACTTACGCCTGTTTGCATATGGTACCTTGTGTATTTGTACACTGTGCATGCTCGAACTGAGCATATATAAGTATAGGAGAGGCTGATTCGTACCCATTTTAAATGCATCTACAACAACGACTGAATAGGCAGAAATGGGTTGTAAATATTATTACCAATGATCGTAAGTAGCGTTTCAGTACCAACTGTGCCCCTAATATCACCCATGTAAATATAATGAAGGGAGATTGGGGTAGGGGGAAAATAGGAAAGAGAATAAAGAAAAAAATATATAATAAAGTCACTGAAAAATTATATATGATGAAAATTAAATAAATATTATGATTAAAAGTCACTTCTAAAGATCATATATAGTACTGGTATAAGTTGTTATGGGCACTATGCATGCAGTCAGTTAGGTGTGATGAAATGTATTCACCAAAGTTCTTTATCACCTGCTGGTCTCCCCTCCTTCCCTTGTCCTGTTTGCAGGTGAATAGTGTATGTGGTGTATATAAATGAACAAACGTAATTTACTAAGCATGTAATTTACTTTTATCACAAAAATGTCATATAAAAACACATTCAGCATTTGCTAGGATTCTGTAGTGCATTGCAGCTAGTTGGCATGTAGGGGATCAGATTAGTCCCGTGTTTTGTGTGGATTCTCCTGTGTCACCAGAAATCCTGCTTGTGGGTTTGTCCCGATGCGTTTCGTCACTTGGGTGTGACCTCCTCAGGGGCTGTGTAGGCAGAGACCAGCAGGTGATAAAAAGGAGGCAATGAGATATCTATGGACAGAAGTGGCAGTGAGAGCTGTGGGGAGGACAGCAAGAGATTGATGGTCTGGGGGGGTGTAGTGAGAGCTCTGGAGGGAGCAATGAGAGGCCTATAGACTTTAAGGGGCACATTTGGCTTTTCAGCATTTAGGACTCTTTTGTTCCAATATTCATTATCAGTTATCCTGCGGTGATCCAATTATGAAAAACTATTAGTACAATTCTACATTTGATTCATGTTTTTATTACAGTCTATAACATATGGACCTACTTCTCTGGCTGATTATATTCTTGCAAAGACCACCTATCTAGGAGATGACAGCCCAGGAACAAAATTTGGCAGGAACTCCATCATTCTTATGGACTCTTTGTAGTCACATGACACAGCAAAGTACTGTTTTACATGTAAGTATTACAACTATGTTATGTAGTGTTTAGCTCTATGTATGGGTACAGCGATTTCAGGAAAAAAAGAATCTATAACAACCACTAAATATTGTGACAAATACTATGTATACATTCTTTATAAAACCATTACACTCTTTTGGAAGTTATCAAGTAGAATAAAATCAATAAGCCAAACAAAATAAATGAAATGCTAAAGCACGTGGTGACAAAATCTGCATAATGTAGACTTTACATTAACAATTTATTTTTGAACTAGACAAAAGCCTGCCCTTCAAAAACATTTTGCAATTGGCAGGAAAGCCTGGTGTACAAAAGGTCCAAACCTAAAATCAGAGGACACAGTGGACAGACATGAAACTCTCCTTAAGGACTTGGCGTGACCTTCTGTAATTCCACATGACACAAAATCCTGTTCTGCTTACAATAAGGTCTGCCAAATACTCACCCTCAGCTAATCAAGGCTTCCAGTTTTACACCTAATGTATTTTCTATATATAGGGATTGAATTCACCTTTGGCATCTTCAGACCCAGAAGTCAAAGTTCTCAGCCAGCAAGACATGTCCAGGGAAAAACAACTACACCCACACTTGTAAGATAAGCATGGTGCAAAGCTTTATGATACAGGGTACAGCTGTTGCCCTCCTAGAACATTTCCAATGAAACATAGAAATCTCATCCCTCATCATAATAGAGTCCTAGGGCTAAATTTACTAAGTGAGAGTTTTTAGAAGAGATGCTGCACATGGCAACGAATCAGATTCTAGCTATTATCTTCTAGAAGGTGCTAGTTAAATATTAAGGATACCTTTGTTAATTATGGAGTGAGTATTTGTCTAGATAAAGGTGCGGTTCTAGCACCAAATCATCGACTATCTACAACTTTTTCTATTTTGGTAAAGACCTGGAGTGACGTCCCTCCTTTTGTTTGTATGTATATATATATATATATATAATACATATATATATGTATATATATATATATATATATATATATATATATATATACTCACTGCACGTCACTTCCAGGTCCTTAACATGAAGGGCAAATAAGCTCGACCATGGAGACACTATCAGAATATTACAAAGTATTGCATATTTTACACTATAATATCTAAGGTTTAAACATTGCCTTCTCATACTGTTTTAATTATGGCTTGTGTGTTTATATAATTATTTGATGCAGCTGCAGTGGGTTTGCAATTAAGGACTGGGTATTTTAAACAGCTACATTGGAACTATGAGACACTTGCTTCTGAGTAAGCTGAGGGGCAATACCTTAAGCGCTTCCTGGCTGACCGTGACGCCATTTCTGCAACCTCTATTCATATTTCAGGCAAGTCTCAGGACCTTTTCACTATACGCCAGTTGAAGGGACAACCAGCAGACAACTACAAGGTGAGGACTTCTTGCTAAAGTACTGAATGTCAACTGGTAATATACCTTTAACCCTGACTGGAAAATCCAGATTGCTTTTTTTATCTCAAAGTTTATACCCACACAAAACCCATACACTTGAGGCTGCAATTTCTGCTGAATAAGGGCTCAACCTTCTTATTGGGGACATTTTATTGGGTTGCCAGTGCAAATGTTTATTTTCTATTTTTTTTTATGAATTTTATGTATATAATGAAATTTTGAAAATAATTAAATATATGTGATCAATTTTATCCACAAGCCATATGCATTATTTAATGTTTATTCGTTTCTTTTCACTGAATTCCTTTTGAGCGATGTCTTTTCTGATTGTTGATTAATTTATATGCTTAGGCTTGGAGGCTGACACCCTCCCTACACAGTTACTTCCATCTCATTAGCTACGCCATTATTGGATCATATTACTGCATTTTAACCACTTAACTGACATTTTTTTTATTAGATAAAGTCTTAAAAGTATTTTTAAGAATATAGTCAAATATTTTATTCAAACCCCACCCCCCATGTCCATAAGGCCCCCATTATAAAATAACTCCCCATCCCCATTGGCACTAGACCCCTGGTGGTCATAAATTCTATTAATAATAACCCCCACACCCCTTAAATAATAAAAAAACCCTTTTGTATAAACAACCTCTCCCCTGTAACAACCCCACTTTTTGCAATCCTCTCCTACCCTATGACCAGTTTAATATTTTATTATTTTATCGCCCCCGCCCCCTCGGTGTCATAAGCTTTTATTTTTAACCCTCCCACACTTACGCCAGATCCTTTCCCCTAGTTGGTTACCCTCCTAATCAGGGGCGTTTCTAGAGAGGAGGGGGCCCGTGTGCAGTCTCCGTCACGGGTCCCCTCCTCTCAGTCTGGCAACCGGCAGCGCACTTAGCGCAGCGCTGCCAGCGCCGCACTGATAGTCTCTGGGCACTAGAGCGTGCTCAGAGTCTATAGCGCATGGCACCGAGAAAATGGCCGCGGCGGCCATTTTTCCTGTAGTGCACATGTGCAAAACGACGGAAAAATGGCTGAGGCAGCCATTTTCCAGACATTTTACTGTGCTGACACCGGCGCCGACGTGGGACTCCAGAGAGGTAAGTATAATGTGGGTGCAAGGTGTGCACCCATTATAAATATGTTCCTGCTCCTAACCCCATGGGCAGAAAACATGAAGGCTGTAAGCATACTGAGCCAACCTGTTTTATTGGCCAAAAAAAGGTGATGCTATGGTGCTAATTTTAGGTTTCCATCAGAATTCATTCATTACATTTTAGCATTAGGTGTCCAGGATGGTGGATAAAAGGGCTGTCAGCTCACTAGCCTTGTGCAATTGGAGGATTGTTGGCTGGTAATTACATATTGATGAAGTTGTGTCTATACTTCCACTAGCTATGGGATTATACTGCAATTGGCTCCAATGGGTTTTGTAATATTACTTTTGTATTGTAAGTTACGAATACTGGGTCTGATTCAGATGTGTACAGTAATGCATTAGCAGCTGCTGTCCCATACACAAATGCCGTGCGGAAATATGCTAATGCTGTAGCCGCTCAGAAATGCATTGAGACGCCCACCAATCCTTCAATAATCGACCATCTGAGTAACACTATGGTCGCGCAGAATGGCCGGGGGAAATAAGATGATGATGCCATATTTCTGCATATGGGATCGAAGATATAGGCTAAGACACACCCCAAAAATGGTTACAGCAGACTCACTTTTTGCCGCCACTATCTGTTACCCCCTACAAAACTGCCCCTGTCTGTCAATCACTAGGGCATAAGCTTATTCAGACCCGCTCGCAAGTTGCGGTCGCTTGCTTGCAAAAATGGGCCGGATATTTAAATGAAGTGCTCGCACTGCGTCGCGTAAGGACGCCCACTATGTTTTAGCGAGCTATGGTAAAGCGTGCTCGTAAGTGTCTAAAGATTCCCCATTGCCACTCGCAACACACGTCATCTCCAGGAAATGAAGGATTAATCGGGACCATCGTGAGCCATCGGAGCTGCTCGCAGCCCTTGGGGTTGCCTTAACCTGCCGCAAGCACAACGATCAGTGCTGGCTGAAATACATGCAGGTGACGTGTACAATGATGCTACTTTGCTAATTATGCATGCCCTTTAAACTGCGTTTTGGCGGCCTGACACGCCTGCGTTTGCACATCCACTCCCCCGTTCACAAGCACCTTCCCCTGTTACCACCCACAATCTGTCACTCAAAGCAGCGACCTGATAGTGGCTTATGAGCAACCAAAATCAGATCGCAACGGATGGCTTGTGCACGCGCACTGCGAATTATACACATGCGCAGTTGGGCGAAAATCGCTCAGAGCGAGCGATCGCGCCTTAGCGAGCGGGTCTGAATCAGGTCCTAAATTCTCACTACAAACGTAGTCACATTTGATCGCAATTCAATTGCTGTGCGTGCGCATAGCGGCTAAGATGCTGGCGCAGTCCACTGATAATCGCTCAACTGCGTGAACATCTAAATAGTGTCCACAGCACATAAATTCCTACAGTACATCCAAATTCTGCAAAATAAAAAAAAACGCTTTTTGTTTCTTGAATTATTATATTTCCATTTCTCTTACAAGGCCAACATGTTCCGCAATGCTGAATAATGCCGGTAGTAGCTATTTCCTACAGATGACATACAATGAAGAAGAACCAAAAGTTGTGAAGACATTGCCTGGGAGATTTCACAGACTGCAGATGAGCACAACACTCCCAGCATGATGGATGGTTAGGGAAGCAGGTCTTTTATCTTACACACTAAATAATTCTGGCCTGTTACTATTACGTGCAAACATTTTCTGCCAAATGATGGATGCTGAGAGCAATGTATAAAAAATATCTTCTTACACATTCATGCAAATGCTGTATTTATCACTGGTACCATACTGTACATGGCTACTTTCGGTTTAATAGAATCTGTCAACCTGCTATACATAGATTCAATTAGCAGTCGCCAGGTATGACGACATTATATCCATGACCAATTGTTGCTTTGCAAATACTGTATGTAGAGTGTCATGTCCAGGAATAAAGTCTGAGTGTAGTATAACATCAGTTCCATAAATAAAGATCTTACAATTAGCTCAAACATTTACTAGGTAATTAGCATTGAAAATTTTAACAGTTCAACGTTTGCTGAAAAAAATCTGATATGTTCATGTATGTCTATGTTCAGATCTGTTTGTATCAAGCAAATGTATGTAGGTAACCAACTGCATTACAAATATTGGACCTCATTCAGACCCGCTCGCAAGCGCTGAGCACTCGCAAGCGGGTCGATGTTTAGGCCCTGTGCACGTGCAGCGGCCGCACTGTGCGTGTGCAAGCCCCAGAGCGAGAGGGAAATTCTCTTGCTCCGGAGCTCACTACAAAAGGGGCGGCTGTCGATGTTGATCGACAGTTTGCCCCGTTTTGTAGGCGTGGCGGGGGGGTGGTTTCACAAACTGAGGCGTTCCTTAAGGAACGCCTGCCGTTTTGTGGGCGGCCACACTGACATCAGCAGTGATGTCAGTGGGGAGTTTCCTGATCGATCAGAGCAGGAAGCTCCCTTGGGGCTTGCGGTTGCCGAGACCCAACCTTAGGGTCTCGTCGCAAGCCCGGATGGGCGCGATGGTCAAGACCATCCAACTGGTCGGTCGCTAAAGCTGTGGGTGGTAACCCTACAGCTTAGCTAGCGACCAGGAGGCCGCACTTCAAAATACAAGTGGCCGCCCACATTCAGAACGAGCGCTCGCATTTTGCGAGCGCCTCTGAATGAGGGCCATAATTTTTTATTTTTCTTACATCCCCTAGTTATTGTGATTTTATCATGAGCACTATGTATTTATTTATTATGGTCATCAGCTTAGTTAATAATATTACAGACACTAGATTAACTAATACTATTATGGGCACCAGATTATTTTTCTATTATAGCCAATATAAAAATATGGGAAGGCCACCAAGCGCTGGTATCTGTTTTCTACACCTCTTTCTACACCTCTTCAAAGATGGAGAAAGATTCAGACATGGATTAGAAGGAGATGTATTCCTTTCCATCACAGAAAGTCACCTTAAAAAGGTGGATAACGTTCCTTCAAAGGTTTCTTTGGTCCTCACTTAAGACTGGGAACCACCCAAAACTTCCCCAAACACCGTGGTGAAACCTCCAAATATAAAAGTGTAGAAAGAATGCTCCTCATTGTGGTCAAAAGTATAACACTTTAATAAATTCAGTTCTGCACAAACAACAGGGTTACTTCATACCGTTAGAAGCCTGAGAAAGGCACACATATGAAATGAGAAGAAATGGCAAAGGCAATTGCACCCGGGTACATCACCTCCCCTTCACAGCATGGACATTCACAGGATCTCCTAGAATCACTGAATGGGCATTCACCTCCACCAACGCTTTTCGGACACAAGTCCTTTTTCAAGGTGACACAATAAGACACACGGTAGTGCCCACACCTCATAAAGTCTATCAGCAGTGCCCTAATTCTTAATATGGGGTAGATTTACCAAGCCTTGGAGTGAAATAAAGTGGAGAGAGATAAAGTACCAACCAATCAGCTCCTAACTCATTTGACAAGATGTGTTTGAAAAATGATAGTTACTGTAGAAACTGATTGGTTGGTACTTTATCTCTCTGTGGGGCTTGGTACATCTCCCCCCATGCCACACAGTAGTACCTTCAATTGCTAATATGCCTCAGAGAAGGTACCCTAATTCATAATATGATACACATCACCAGGCTTGGACTGGGAAGTCGGGGGGATCCCCCAGTGGGCCTCGATGATTCTTAGCCATGTCCTCTATTGCGGGAGGGCGGGGCCGAGCCCAGGCCACTGGCACTATTCATTATAACAGGCTGCACAAAGCAGCTGCTTACCAAGCAGTCATCAAAGGCTGTTGACTGACCCGGCTGGCAGGGGAGGGAGGACTCTGTGCTGCTCAATGGTGGTTTGTTTACATTGTCGGTCTGATGAGCCCTGACTGGTGTCAGTGGCTGGCCCCACCCCCGGGACCAGCCACCAATTAGGTATGTTTTTCGCTCCTATACATCCACCCTCCTCTCCACGGACTCCTGCAATGGCAATGCTTCCTTTGCCCTGCACCATGGCAGCTGCCTGCTCCCTGTCACAGTGAGTGTGATGCTGAGTACACACTGGAAGATATATTGGCCGATCAATTGTTCGGCCAATATATTTTGTGCGTGTCGGCCAGTGTGTGCCAGCGTTGTTCACAGACACAACGCGTCGGCTGTGCTGCACACCCGATGCCCAATATATCTGCAGATTTTTAGAATGTAACAGCCCCTCCTGTAACCCCCTCGCTGCAAGCTGCAATATATATAATAAGGGAGAAAGTGTGTGTGTGTGTCTGTCCTTTATGCACGGCCAAGGTTTTGTATCTAGCCAAAGCATGGTATTGTAGTTTGACCAGGTTTAGGTTTTTGGCTATGTTTGAAGTTCGTCAGGGCCATGGTGGTCTACGTGGTGCCCACCAAGTAGGATGTGGATTCTCTGATTTGAAATTTTGGTTTAAGCAAGTTTGCTCAGGATGTCTTCCAGTGCCTAAAACTGCACTGATCTGATGGCACAGGCTGATATGTACCATTGGGGGCAGGAAGAGCTCCAATGGAAGAGGATCAACTGTCACACTGCACCTGCACTGACAGTTACTCATTTCCTACGTTTCATATGCCATGGTCTCCAATGTTGGTCTGCAGTGTAAAAAATGCATTTGTATTTCAAGGTCCATTCTTCATCCCCGGCAATGCCGGGTATGCCAACTAGTATACAGGATTGGACTGGCCAACAGTGGTACCGGAGAAATCCACTGTGGGCCACACTCCCTGAGCCCCCCCCGCCTCCTCTAGGGGGTCATGTTACAGACTGATTTGTAGATTGTTACTCTATTGGAGGGTCAGTTACCTTGTGGAGCAGTACCACTAAAAAACATCGGTTCTTGGTTTTCTTCTATAGAAGCTACACCAATATATGCCTAGTGATTAGCCAAACAACTGTGGTGGATGACCACACCCCTTAAGCATGGGCCCCTAATACTGCATTCCCCCGGAAGGCCCTTTATGTCCCTGTCTGACACTGATAGTATAGTATGTATACAGTATGTACACTGTATATGTATGTATACTTTCTATATGTATGCTATGTACTGTATGTGTATATACTATGTCTATGTATGTGTATACTATGTATGCATGTTAAGTATGTATGTGTATAATATGTATGTGTGTGACGTATACTATGTATATGTGTGTATGCTATGTATGTGGGTATACTATGTATATGTATGTATGTGTATACTATTTTTGTGTGTATGCTATGTATGTCTGAATACTATGTATATGTATCTCTGTGTATACTAAGTACTGTGGGCCTGATTCAGCAAGGATTGCAGTAGCAAAGACGCACTCAATCGGTCAATTAATTCGCGTTGCGCATGCGTATGCATAGCAGAACGCGAACTACCAATTGTGCGATTGGAACTGCGTTTGCAGAGGCTTCGCAGACCCAGAGCACATTGATTGACAGGAAGTGCTGTTTGTGGTTGGTGATGGTCGGGCGAACACAGGCGTGCTAGTGCATTCAGACGCGGTTGCAGGGGCGTGCATAAATTATCCACTACTATACCATACGCAGCATGAGGGCTCATAGCGTGCGCTGAAGTTAGCAATTCCAGAGTGAGGTCTGACCTGCCTTAACTGTGCGTATGGGTCCAATGTTACTGATGATTTAGTTATATTGCCCAAGTATACGGATGTGTGTAAGGGGAAGTGGGCGTCCTTATGATAAGCTGTGATCACAATGCGATTGCAAACATTTGCATTTCACCACTAATATTAGCAACTGCAGTGCATGCATTGTAGCAGAATAGTTATCCTTGCTGAATCAGGCCCTGCATATGTATGCTATGTATATGTACACTGTATGTATATGCTAAGATATGTGCAGTAATCTACTTATATGTACACTATTTATGCATGCTACAGTGCATCCAGAAAGTATTCACAGCGCGTCACTTTTTCCACATTTTGTTATGTTACAGCCTTATTCCAAAATGGAATAAATTCATTTTTGTCCTCAAAATTCTACTCACAATACCCCATAATGACAACATGTAAAAAGTTTTTTGAGATTTTTGCAAATTTAATAAGAATAAAAAAACCAAGAAATCACATGTTAATAAGTATTCACAGCCTTTGCTATGAAGCTCAAAATTGAGCTCAGGTGCATCCTGTTTCCACTTATCATCCTTGAGATGTTCCTACAGCTTAATTGGAGTCTACCTGTGGTAAATTCTGTGATTGGACATGATTTTGAAAGGCACACACCTGTCTATATAAGGTCCCACACTTGACAGTGCATGTCAGAGCACAAACCAAGCATGAAGTAGGATTGTCTCGAGGCACAAATATGGGGAAGGGTACAGAAAAATATCTGCTCTTTTGAAGGTCCCAATGAGCACAGTGGCCTCCATCATCCGTTAAATGGAAGAAGTTCGAAACCAGGACTCTTCCTAGAATTGGCCGGCCGTCTAAACTGAGTAATCGGAGGAGAAGGGCCCTAGTCAGGGAGGTGACCAAGAACCCGATGTTCACTCTGTCAGAGCTACAGCATTCTTCTGTCGAGAGAGGAGAACCTTCCAGAAGGACAACCATCTCTGCAGCAATCCACCAATCAGGCCTGTATGGTAGAGTGGCCAGACGGAAGCCACTCCTTAGTAAAAAGCACATGGCAGCCTGCCTGGAGTTTGCCAAAATGCACCTGACAAAATTCTCTGGTCTGATGAGACAAAGATTGAACTCTTTGGCATGAATGCCAGGCGTTATGTTTGGATTAAACTAGGCACACGCTTATCACCAGGCCAATACCATCCCTACAGCGAAGCATGTTGGTGGCAGCATCATGCTGTGGGGATGTTTTTCAGCAGCAGGAACTGGGAGATTAGTCAGGATAGAGGGAAAGATGAATGCAGCAATGTACAGAGATATCCTGGATGAAAACCTGCTCCAGAGCGCTCTTGATCTCAGACTGGGGCGACGGTTCAACTTTCAGCAGGAGAACGACCCTAAGCACACAGTCAAGATATCAAAGGAGTGGCTTCAAGACAACTCTGTGAATGTCCTTGAGTGGCCCAGCCAGAGCCCAGACTTGAATCCGATTGAACATCGCTGGAGAGATCTGAAAATGGCTGTGCAATGACGCTTCCCATCCAACCTGATGGAGCTTGAGAGGTGCGAAACTGCCCAAAGATAGATGTGCCAAGCTTGTAGCATCATATTCAAAAAGACTTGAGTCTGTAATTGCTGCCAAAGGTGCAACAACATAGTATTGAACAAAGGTTGTGAATACTTATGTACATGTGATTTCTTAGTTGTTTTTTTTTTTTTATTAAATTTGCAAAAATCTCTAAAAAAATATATATATACGTTGTCATTATGGGGTGTTGTGTTTAGAATTTTGAGGAGAAAAATGAATTTATTCCATTTTGGAGGAAGGCTGTAACATAACAAAATGTGGAAAAAGTGATGCGCTGTGAATACTTTCCGGATGCACTGTATGTATATGTATTTATGCATAGGTATTTATGCTATGTATATGTACACTGTATGTATATATATATATATATATATATATTTATATATATATAAGTCCAAATTGCTAGCACTCCACCATGGGCAATCGGTAACACTCCAGGTGCCACTCCAATAGTGGAAATAAACAGGTAGAGACCGGTTGGCACTTCAGGAGTTTTTGCATCAATGGATAATAGGACATAAAGAAACACTCGGCACACCGAAGTTTGCGTTCAACGTTTCATGAACTACAGTACTTAATTTCATCAGGAACAGGTACATGCACATGTATGCATACTATGTTTAGGTATGTATACTAGGTGTATGTATGCACACTATATACTGTATATATATCGGTATATATACTGGGTGCATGTCTATATAATATGTATATGTATTCTATGCATAGGTATGTGTACTATGTGTATGTATGTATAACTACATGTACACCGTATATATATATATATATATATATATACATATATATATATATATATATATATATATATAGAACAAGGCATATACAGCACTCACATCCAGTGATCTTGAAATTCAGTAGGGTGCTCCACTAGGGAGAAAACCAAATAGGCGCTCCATGTAAATATCTATAAACGGCTAAACAAATAGCCAAAGAGGGCACTCACCGCAATGCTCAATCAATCAGATTTAATGAAAAAGTTTAAATATCACCATATTAGTAATCAACGTTTCAACCCCAAGGGGTCATTATCAAGACGAGTCACCACAGACAACCTCCCAGCATGCTGACCAAACGCATACTGGCTATACCACAAGAGCTCACTTATAAAGCACATATAATCAACAATTATCAATTAAACAAGTCATAATAACATACACCAAACTGTAAGTGTGCGCGCGTGATAGAACTCCGTCACTGCTGTAATTAGGCAACCCTTCTGGCTTGCGGGTCACCATACAAACATCTCCGGAAGCTAGTATGTAGATTAGGATAGCACCATCCAGGTAACTAAAATAACAGTATAATCAAATGGATCAGTGCGGGTGCGCAAATATGTGCCACAGTACCAAAACTACACATAGCCGAAAAATATAAATGTCAGAGTTATCGCTATGCTGTTGATCACACCCAGGCAAGAAGAAGGGAGCTCATACAGTGTGTACATCATATTAACAATACAATACCACACAATACATGTAGACACAAAAAATATCTTAACCCGTAAATAGAAAAATACTAAGAAAATAAAATAAAAAAAATTAAAAGATAATAATCAAAATACCATCACAGACAAGACAAAATGACAATTACCACTAATAGCATATACTAAATGACCATCATAGACAGACTATGAAATCAATTAATTTGAATATAATAATAAAATCAGCTTAGCAGTAATAGCTAAGAATACATTGTGTTCCATAATATCAACCAATTGTACACATTAGTACGGTTATTACAGTATTGCGAACATTCAGATCAAAAGGTCATCTCAGGAATATTTTCAACGGGTTATTCTCATTCAAACCCTTGGCAGTGTATGTTGATCAATTCCTCCAGCCTCTTGTGAAAAATGTGGGTAGTTATATTAGAGACGCCTCAGATTGCCTTGATAAGGTGAGAATGTTGGCACCCATCACTTACCAGATGTTGCTTCTCACGCTAGATGTACAATCTTTATACACCATTATTCCACACATACAGGGCATTAATGTGATCCAAAATTCTATGGTACAGGCCAGGCATATTGAACCTCCTGTTGAGTTTTTGATCTCGCTGACTGATTTGATCTTAAAACAAAACTATTTCATGTATGGCTCTAACTACTATGCCCAAATAACTGGTACAGCTATGGGCTCGAATCTAGCGCCTTCGTACACCAATCTGTACATGGTGGCGTTTGAGGAGAAATACATTACAAATCAGTTTAGTGACAAATTGGTCATGTGCCTTTTATAAGACTCCTCATGCCCCCATGTCCTGTTTTGTGCCTCCCCTATTCTGTTCGTATGACCAATATTGTGCTCATCAATCTCTATTGTGCTACTCCTGATCTGTATATACTGTATTGTGCTCTCCCCACCTCACCTGTTTGATCTGTATTTCTGTAAGTTCCATAACACCTCTTATTAAAAAAAATTGTTCTGTATTGTGCATGTACCTTTCCCTTCCCCTCATCTATACTGTATGTCCTGTAGTGTACAAACCTCACTTCAATGTTTTTGTATTGTGCCTCGACATCCCCATCTGTATGTTCTCTACTGACCTGTCCCCCATCTGCATGTGTGATATTGTTCCCTCTTCCCCACTCCAGACTCTTTGTTTTGTACTGTGCTCTCATCATCCACTCACCCATACCCACATAACTTTCCTTAGGCATGCAATCCTCTAGTCCTGTCTGCCTCCACTCTGTGGACCCCCCAGTCCTCTGAAGTGCAGATGCTGGCAGCCCTTCCAACCTTTGACCTGCAATTTTGCAAAGCATGACATCACTTCTATGAAGCTGCAAGGAACTCAGGATCTGAGTTTATTAGTTGGGACTTTATTTCCGTTCCCTTTATCTCCATCCAATGCTTACTAAATAGACCCCTAAGAGAGGCTACTGATGGAATTACAAAATAAGGAAAATGAACTTTTAAGAACTACGAGGGTGGTTCAATATGTAAAGTATAAAGGCCTCTCATGTGTGTAATGTTCTCTATTTCATTACAATTTCCCACCACTGCTTCCCCTAATGGCCATTAGACTGCGCTTCAGATCAGTCATACTGACCCAACATCAGTTGTAAGATGGCAGGACTGGCAGAAACATGGTCAAACGTTGAGGTGAAACATTGAAATTCATCCCCAATTTGTCAAGGGGTACAGTGTTTGATAACAGAAGGACAGATGTTCAAGATGAGCAGCTCTCCGGCCAACCAAGTATGTCTGCAACAGATGACAATGTGTGCCACAGTGAAGGTCTGATTCAGTAGGACATATACATTTGAGTTAGTGATATTGCTGATGAACTGAACGTCTCGGTGGGTACTGTGCACAGCATCATGAGCAACTGGGGTACAGGTAAAAGTGTTTATGCTGGGTACAAAACCAACTAACAGAAGTTCACAAAACCAATAGGATGGAATTATCTCTTATGCACTTGACGCAGTACCATGAGGAGGGAGTGCAGTTTCTGCAGTGTTTTGTTATAGGCAATGAAATGGAAGGTGTATCATTAGACACTGGAGATGAAGCAAGCATCCATGACATGGAAACACGCATCGTTCCCATTTTCAAAGAAATTCAAAACAACGCCATCAGCAAAGAAGGTCATGGCGACCATGCTTTGGGACTACAAGGGTGTGCTTCTGGTTGATTTCTTCACCAAGGGAGATACTGTGAATGCTGTACGCTATTGTGACACATTGAGCCAGTTGCAGAGGGCAATTTATCAAAAATGACCTAGGTTGCTGGGAACAGGTGTCATATTGCTCCAGTATTATTATTATTGCTCTAATAATGCCAGGTCACACTGAGCCAGTGATGTGCGGTCAGGTGAGGCAGCTTAGCAGAGCCTTTCCTGTCATACTTAGGTATACTCCAGAGCTTTGATTATAAAAATTATAAGAAAAGTGTAAAGAAAATATTATAAACAAAACTCTGGAGTAAAAAGTGTATGGCAGGTGAGGCACTGCCTCCCCTGTCTACCTTTTCACACATCTCTGATCAAACCACACCAAATGTTTAGTACTATATACTGCTGAATCTTTGTATAATGCCCACATGAACCCCCGGGTTCATATATGTATCTATAAATATGGCTCTGATACCAGCCAGTGCCTCTCCAGCCATTTACCTCACCGCACGTCACTGCCCTCAGCCAACCGCATAAGTGAGTTGTTATGGCACTACCACTGGGAACTAGTGGACCATCCTCCCTACAGCCCTGACCTGGCACCGAGTGATTTCCATCTCTTTGGACCATTGAATAAGCACTGATAGGTCTTGTTACCTTATTTATTGAATCACCCTCATACAACTAGCATGCTTTCGAAATTTGCCATCAACAACAAGTGAATCTCTAATATGTATCTTACTTAGACTGAACCTTTCTCTACCAACTTCATTTCCTTCACAGCCCAACTCCTGTTATGTCTCACCGCAACCCAAAGAAGGTTTGGTTTATAGGGTTGGCTAAGTGAAAGACATCCACCAAGTAATCCTATTTAGTTTGGGCTATGTAAAATTAAAACTTTTTAATAAATAGTAATATTTAAATTATTGATGAATTATATATGTGTGCAACAATCCAAAGTATATTTACTTTTAATATCCTGGAGACCAAAAAAAAACAGGAAATTGTTTAGGGAAATTTGCTTTTGGTTTTTTTTGGGTCTCCAGGATATTAAGAGCAAATATACTTTTTCCTTATGCTCAATTTGAAGCTTTCCCTAGAGAGTCTGTATATATTTTTGACTGTTCATTTTATTTCCTATTCAAAGTATTAGGGTTTTACTTATGATAATAATTAATTTATAACCTTTAAGGAGCCTCATTCATTTGCATGTGACCATAAGCATCTTATTGTTTATTTTTTCCCCATTATTTTTCTCAAAGGACAAACTTTTAGTTAATCTTGGACTTTTCGTTTACTTAAGAGATTGTTCTTTCATTTTTATTTCCCCTGCCTCTCTCCCCCTCTTTTCTCTTTCTCCACCTCTTGCTGCCCCATTCTCTCTCTCCCACTTTCCCTAGAATGTCTTTCTTTAGTCCAGGTTGTCTGACTTTTTATTTTCATGTACTTTTGTAATGAGGGTGGCAGAGCTGCAACTAGACTTTTTGGTGCCCTGTGCCAGAGAGAGCATTGGTGCCCCCCCTCCCCCCAATCTTTAAAAATGGACATAAGATTCTGCACCTGAAATGCGGCCATGGCCTCATGGGGAAGGGCCAGGGAAGAGATTGGGGAGACCAGGAGATGCTGGGGATAATAGAAGAGGAAGCTACAAGTGAGAATGATAATAAACAGGAAAATCGACAGGCCCAAACAGCGCCCCCTTCCCTGCGATGCCCTGTGCCCTGGCATTGATCGCACTACCCTAGTTACAGCCCTGGAGGGTGGGAACTATATCTAAATACTATTTTCATATATAATCTTATTAAATGATTTTCCTAATGAATGTGCGAGTGTGGCTTTGCAGCACATATTGTGCCAGGATAAGTGATTTGGGGGCGTATGCACATATCCATCTGCTTCAGACCATTCTCATCATCATCAAGGCATACTTACCTACTCTCCTGGAATTTGCGTGAGGCTACCAAATTTTTGGGGAGCCCCCTGCACCCCCAGATGTGTATCTGTATCTCCCGCATCCCGTCCTCTTCCTAGTGAAGTGGGCAGGATGGGGAGATAATTGCTGGGAATCGCAGCTCTGTATGGAGGGGACGAGGCTAAATGAATTGAAAACACAGAATTTAGCCCCGCCCTCCTCACTCTCCCGCAATTCGCAGCAGTTTGCCATGACAAGGACAGGGCCTAATGACATAGGAACCCAGCCCCGCCCCCCAAAGTGGCCAGCTCTGTCTGCTCTTTGGGCATCTCCCAGGTGAGCAGATAATGCATCAAGGATAAGGCTGGTGCAAATGAGTGCTTATAGTGAAGATGGCTACTTTTACAAGCAGAAGGATAGGGGCAGAGAAACGCATTTATATGCAAGCATGCAATTGTATGCAACTCTGAATCATGACCAATGTGAATAGAGGTTTTCCAAATCTTCCTAAACACGGTTTGCTTCCCAGCTGAACCAATCGCTGGTTGTTTACTTCTCTCATTACTTCTAGTTGGCTTCAGATTAACAAATTCAGATTTATCTGGGACAATCCAGAGTTTTGTCCTGTTTTTTTCCATTACAATCTCACTGTTAGAAAAGATTATATCAAGGATATACTATCATTTAAAAATCCCAAATAGTTTGCTGTATATACTGTAATTTACAGGGGGGCTCCCGAAGTATCAGAGCTATTGGGAGCTGGATCCCTGGCTGATGCCTCATGCAGTGACGTATTCACCCATTAGCCAGGTCTTCCTGGTTACAATTGTCCCCCAATCATTTCCACAGTCCCCATACTTTAGTATGGGGATGTGGAAATTATGTTATTCATCAGGTTCCGAAAAAGCATTTTCTCCGGAACTTGACAGTGATACTGTACGCCATCCTGAGATGGCGTACTGCACCCAATACAGCAGAGGGATCTGAAAAGATCCTTCCCTGCTGTGTCCTCTTACCTGTAGCAGCACCCTCTCGGCTCCCAGAGCAGTCCTCCTGTGATCCGGAGCCAAGGGAAAGGGAACACCTGGGGCGGGGGACTGACACGGGGCTGCATGTCTCAGCAGGGGGGCACAGACTCCAGCGGTGACTGCAGCTCTGCGGAGGATGAGGGAGTTTGGGCTGGACATGCACTAACACAGACACCAGGGGGGTTGGAGGGCGGGGGATAGGTAGACGGGGGGGAAGGAGGTGTCTCTTTTCGCCTGCCGCAGCTAATCTTCTCGTAACCTGTCTTCAAGCTGCGCATGCCTAGCTGGAAGATAGGTAGTGAAAACTGAAGGAAGACCACCTCACTGCCGAAAAACTGACTACAGCAGTTTTTCTGAAAGTGATAGTTTAGGGCAGGAGGCATGATGAATGCTTCCTAAACCATGTTGAACTCACAGCAAGTCAGTGAATGTTTTGATGAACAGGCCCCTAATTAACTAGTTAGCTGCAGCATTCATCTCCAGACTGAGCATACATGTGCGCAGTAAACACTATGGGGTCTATGTACTAAGCCTTGAAGAGAGATCAGTAGGACGTAGATAAAGTACCACAGCCTGTAAAGTGACAAGAGCTGATTGGTTGGTACTTTATCTCCATCCACTTTATCTCTCTCCAAGGTTTAGTAAGATAAAGTACCAACCAATCAACTCCTGTCACTTTACAGGCTGTGTTTGAAAAATGACAGTTAGGAGCAGATTGTTTGGTACTTTATCTTTCTCCATTTTATGTCGATCCAAGCTTTGATAAGTCTCCCAATTAACATTCTAGAAAACTAACTTAAAAGAAGTGTTATGTAATGTATAAATCTGTAAGTGGCTCCTAGTGAAGTGGGTAGAATTGGGAGAATATTCCCGGGGATCAGTGGGTCTGTAAGTAGGGGACGGGACCTAATGACTCGTTTCTATGAGAACTGCATCATCTTGCCCCACCCCCTATGTAAATATTCACGGCAAATTAGTGAATGGGTGGGGCTTAATTATGTAACCTGTCTGGCACCGCCCCCAACACCACCCACCTGCTTCTCCTCACGGGGCTTCTCCCGGGAAGGAAAACTTAGAAGTCGGCAAGTATGAAGTGGCTGCCTGGTATACATTTACACACATAGGGCAGTGATGGACATCTTTGTACACTTACAGTGTTGCATGTGCAAAGCTCTCACCTACATAAGGGCAGCACATTACTCTAAGTCTCAGTTATAAATGTAAATGACATGTAAAGAAAGAGACACCAGTCTGTAATAACTTATCAACAGGGTTTCATGTAAGATAACAAGTGTTATGAGCTATAAAACACAGGTTCTAAGAGGCCTCTGAACATTGTCACCATTAAGTTATCGGCCCATTCATCAAAAAGGTAAAACAGGAGATATCACAGATATCTCCTACTTAACTTCCTCTTGCGGAATGGGCCGCTGTCCCCATACACTAATATGGGGACAGAATTTATCAAGCTCTGAAAATACAATATTTTTGGAGCTTGACTGTGGGAGCATTCGCCATCTTCAGGTACGGGTTGCGGAAAGTGATCCTTTCGGATCCCTTCACCCCTGTCTGGCTCCTTCTGCCGGACGTTGGGACTCTTGGCTTCTGTGGGTCATACATGCCAGGGCCATCTCTTCCATTGGGCTTGTTGGGCAGTTGCCCAAGGGCCCGAAGCTTGTAGGGGCCCCGCCAACCCGCCCCCCTGCAGCTGTGGCCAGTTGGTAAATTTGTGATATTTTTTTAAGCCAGCCGCCGATGCACTGTATTCTGATCTCTCCTCCCCCACCCCATCCCCCCCTCTCCCCCTGGTGACGAGTACTCACCTTAGTCACAGTTTCACTTGATCTGCCGGCTTCAGATCAGTCAGTCTATCTGCATGTGTGGGAGGTCTGATGGGCATGCAGGAGGGTTTAACTTTATTGAGCATTTACATATTTTCCCATGAATGGGTGGGTAGGGGCCCCAGTGCATTGCTTTGCCCAGGGCCCGCAATGCTGTTAAGACAACCCTGATACATGCGCTCCTAAAGGAGCAGTGAGACACTTCGGGGAGACATCTGATTTTCAGATCAGCTGTCTCTACGCTGGAGCATTGATGTATTGCTCCGGCGCTTGTGGCAAGATGGAATGTTAATTATCGATTAACATTCCCCCCACACCCCTCCTTCAGCTAAAATGGATTGAGTGATCTGCTCAGGTTACCTTCACGCACGCAGCTCAGAGCCCGGGAAATCAAGGACATGCTGCACCAAGCTGCAAAAAAGTGTATTTTTTTTCCCCTAAGGGGGCATGGCCATGCCTCCAGTGGTTAGGCCACGCGCCCTTCTCATCGGCCTGAGCCGGCTCTCCAAGGACCTGGTAACAGGGTGAAGTAGGTTACTGTGGTGTATATGTGTGGGAGGAAGGAGGGCCGAGCTACTGTAGTTGACTGGTGGAGTATAGGATTATGCTGTCATCGTGGATATATTTTATATATATACAGTGACCTGGCCATGGGCTCCCAGCAGAAGCAAAGGAGGTAACCACTGCCCCAAGTGCTGTCTACCCTTACCTCCTCCTACCCCCAGTACTGCCTGACCCTAATCCCCTCCTTGTCCCCCAGTATTGTGCCAGATACCATCTACAATTACCACCTTCCTGCCCCCAGTTCTGCCTGCCACTAACCCCCTCCTTGCCCCCTCAGTAGTGTGCTAGCTGCTATCTACCCTTGTCCACCCTCCCTACCCCCAGTTCTGTCTGCCACTAACCCCATCCTTGCCCCCTCAGTACTGTGCCAGCTGCTGTCTACCCTTGTCCCCCCTCCCTACTCCCAGCACTGCCTGCCCCTAGCCCCCACCTTGCATTGTCACAGCTGGTGTCTGCGCTCATCCCTACAATATATAATGGGACCCAGAAACAGTGGATTAGAACCCCAACTTTTTAAAGTGAGGGGTTCCTGGGATTTTTTTCACTCGGCACGATCACTGAATTATTGTAACAGTGGAAATAGGATTATTCTTGCACCCTGCATGGATCGAGGTAAGTGATGAAGACACAGGAGTATAATAAATCTTAATTCCAGTTGTTGGGATGTAACAAGGACAATCTTCTCTTTTTGATATATGCAGGGGCAGATCTAGACTCCTATTATATGGGGCATGGTTTAGCAATTCTACCGATATTGTATTATAATGGGCAATGAATTACTATAACATACAGAGGTCGGGATGCATCAAGGCCAAAATGCGGTCAAACTCTTTTCTGAGGTTTGACCACTTTCCCCATATGCACCAAGTTATGGAAAGTGAAGCTTGTACTGGAGCTTATACCCCATAGGCAACGCCATCTATAGATGACTTTGCCTAATAGAAGCCTATAGGCTTCTTACCAGTGGCGAATCTATAATGGGTGCAGTGTGTGCGGTGCACACGGGCCCCCCGGGTACAGGGGGGCCCTGCACCACACACACTGCACCCATATTACTTTAGACTTACCTGTCCGTGGTCCCACGTCAGGTGTCTACGCTGCTCAGAACACTGGAAAATGGCCACCGTGGCAATTTTTCCGGTGTTCTGTGCATGCGCAGTAGACTCTGGGCACTAGAGTGTGCCCGGACTCTACTGCGCATGCACAGAACGCCAGAAAAATGGCCACCATGGCCATTGCTGATGCAGTATAACTACCTTGTGTTTTGTTGCTGTGTTCAGTCTTGCCATGGTGTATGACGTATGACATGAAACTGTCTTCCATACCCTCACCTTTGTCGCAGAGTTTGGCTGTTCCTCACCCAGTTTTAAATCTCCTGCACAGCTGTTTCTGTTTAAGTTAATGACTGTGTTTTAACGCAATCTTGTGGTATTATTACTGTATTTGTCCCAAATTATAAAGCATTTCAGAGTAAACTTGTCCTATATAAATATTAACATTATTATTAATATTCACATGACACATACAAATAAACCTATGAAGAGTTAAATGTAGTAGTGTTTCTTAAAGAAAGTCACTTGCAGCAATAACTCCTTTATGAAGGCAGTCGATACAGTAGCCCAACAATTGTCAGAATGGCGCTTATACACTGGGGCAAATATCTGTTCTCACTTTTGAAAGTCTATATTAAATTATTAACAACTGTGTTCACAATGACTGCGTATGGCCTAAAACAAAAGCTTATAGGGGATGGTTTTCTAGGACTGTGAATAAGAAACCATGCACTGCCAAATATCATGTCTTGTGTAATATCACATATGTTCTTTTCATTCCCATTTCTGTGTTACTGGACATTGCTTTTGTCATTTATCATAATATCATTTGTACATGTATTTATCTATTGCTGGTATCATTTACATTATATAACATAGGTATACAGGTGGGTAACGGAGAATGATCTATGTAACTGTGTATGTGTAATGTTAGCCTGTCATTTCTGGATGTCTAGATCAAGCTATGAGTGCCCATTAAGCTCTTATCCCTCTATCCCACATCCCTTACCAAATGATTGCATATTTAAGTGCATACTGCATACACACATTAGAATGTGCATCATTTATATTTAATGGAGGGAAATGGCAGGTGAGTATAATTTACATTCAAGTAAGGCTAATTGTACGTTAATTACATAAATGGGCAGTCTGAACCCATATGAATCCATTCAGTTAATGCCTCCGCAGAAAAATGAAACTTTCATGTTTATAAACTGCATATTGTCATTGTTACTGTACAGTGTAGCTGTTTGTGTACTTTTGTCAGGGGTACACCTACCAGGAGCAAAAGAGATGTAAAAACTATCAGATACAACAATACTAGGGATACTGAAGGCTGTTCGGTTACATTATTATACTAAGTGCTTAAGGAGGTCCTAGAGACAGGGGGTTTCAATAAAGGGACAGCGTGTGCCATAGGCGTGGCCTCAATAGAAAGGGGCATGGCCACACATTATCCCCAATTCAAATTACGCCACACAGTAGCACAATCTTATTCACTTTACATCGCACATAGTGCCCCTGATTTACATTACACCACATAGTAGTGGCCCTTATTCATGTTGTGACACACAGTAGTGCCCCTTTTACACAATGCACACATTAGTGCCTCTTATACACAATTCCCACAGTAGTAGTGGCCCTAATGCACATAATACCCACAGTAGTAGTGCCTCTTATACAATGTCCATAGCAGTAGTGTCCCTTACACATAATGACCACAGCAGTAGTGTCCCTTATGCAATGCCACCTGTAGTAGTGCCCCAGTAGTGATGCCCCCTATGCAATGCCTCCATTAGTAGTGCCCCTGGTAGTAGTGCCCCCAGTATTAGTGTCCCCTGTAGTAATGCCACCATTAGTAACATTAGTAGTGTCCCAGTGGTAATGCCCTTAGTAGTACCCCCCCAGTGGTAGTGCCCCCAGTGGTACTGCCCCCATTAGTAGTGCCCCCAGTGGTAATGCCCCCATTAGTAGTGCCCCCAGTGTTAATGCCCCCATTAGTAGTGCCCCCAGTAGTAGTTCCCCTTACTAGGGTTGCCATCAGGGGGGGCTGCCGGGTTTTAAGTTCCAGGCAAGGACACTGAAGAAGCCTGCCTGATGCTACCGCCCTCATAGCGTGCGCTGAAGTTAGCAATTTCTGAGTAAAGTCAGAGCTTGTGCAAGTGTACGTGAGGTTGCGATGGTACCAATGTTTTCACAGTCTTGCTAAATATTACGGATGTGTGTAAGAAAAAGTTGGCGTTCTTATGTAGTGCTGCGGCGACATAGCAATCGCAATGAATTAGCATACTATTGCAGTTAAACTGCGTGTGTAATCGCAGCTGCGATTGCAATAGCGATCTCAGCTGAATCAGGCCCACTGTATGGAATTACACCAGTACTGTCACCAGTACTGTCACTAAGACACTACACAGAGTTACACCCGTACAGTCACTATGACTCTGTATGGAATTGCACCAGTACTGTCACCAGGACACTACATGGCGTTACACCAGTACAGTCACCATGACACTATATGGAGTTACACCAGTACTGTAACCAGGACACTATATGGAGTTACACTAGTACTGTCACTAGGACACTATATGAAGTTACACCAGCACAGTCACCAGGACACTATATGGAGTTACACCAGTACAGTTCAACATTCCATAGGGCAGACATCATCATACAGATATGAGATATTTGATTCATACTTGCCTACCCTCCCGAATTGGCCGGGAGGCTCCCAAATATCAGGTGGCACTCCCGGACTCACCACCCCCCCTTCCGGCACCATCACTGGCACATCTGCAACATAACACAAACAGCCGCCCAGCAGGGAGCTGATAACGCGATTCGCGCTAAATCGCATCATCATGGTCCCGTCCCCTGCTTCACAATGCCAGTAATCATGATCACGCAGTCACGCCACTCGCTCCCATCCCTAATAAAACATGACGTCCTTGCCATGTCGAGCTGGCAGCCTGAATGTCGGCAAGCGTGATATAAATACAGTAAGCATAACATACATAGGTATAGTTAAGCATTAAAATAAATGTATGAATGCGATAACACATACAGGTAATAGCAAGAATAAGTCATGTGGAAACAATGACAGCTACCATTAATACAGATGTATACATATACAAATAGCATAGCACACAGATAAAATCCAGCATAAGACATGACAAAGACATACTTGCCTCCAGTGGAGGCTCCAGAGGTGGGGCTGCAGCACAGTCCAAAATTCAAATAGGGGAGCCACACCAACTGCCGGTGACTCCTGGCCGGCGATGTTTGGAAGCATTTAGAATGGCATTTGGTGTGGCTCCCCTATTTGAATTTTGGACTGTGCTGCAGCCCCACCCCAGGAGCCACCACTGCTTGCGTCTGTCTTTATGTTAATTCCGCTACAAAACCCTTCCCTGTGTACATCCATGCGAATGTGCAAGGACACTGAAATATCACTTGGTGCATCTTCAGACACACCAACTGTTGCACCATGGAAACTTGCACCAGCTCTAGGGCAGGTACAGTTTCTTCATATGAGACTGCGGATGTGCATATCTTTCAGCGTTAAAAAAAATTGAGAGTTTGCTACTAGAAACATGAGAGTTTACATTCGACCAATGTAATCGAGTACAAGAACATGCAAACTCGCATCAGAGCTTCCAACCCCCAGCAAAACACGCCACCCAGATGTTGCCCATGTTAAATGTACAACTCTCACAATGTAATAGAGAGCGAGTTGTAAACTTGCACAAAACTAGTAAAAAAAAAAACTCCAAAAAAAATACACCCATTTAAGGCTAGCGAGTTTCGCCTCAGCAGCAGCGTGTTTAGCAGGAGCCTGCACAGATCAGTGAGATCCATGCAGGCTTCTCTGTGTTTAAAAGGAATGAAAGTGTTACAAAAAAAAATGATTATATGTTAAAATTATGTTAAGTCTCAACACAAAAGCACCAGGCTCTGTGGTCTGCTTTGGTGGACCCCTTTATTGGGGGATCCCCACTTGAGGAATGCCCGGCCTGGGCTGATAAGTGTGGGGTTGTGAATGCTTTGGCAGGGGGACCCCATTAAGTGTGTCCCCCTGCTGTGGCATTACACCCCCACTAGTTAGAGCCTGGTGCTGTGGATATTACAGGGGAATCCCTACTCATTTTGTCGCCCGTATTTCCACAACCAGGAGCCTGGTGCTGTTTATGCTTTTGGGGGGGGCCCTTGTAATATTTTTTCATTCCCTTTTGACACACAGAAGCCTGCACGGATCTCACTGATCTGTGCAAGCTTTTGTTAAACATGCTGCTGCCAATGGTTACAATGGGTAACTCATGCCTTGCAATAAAATTCACATTACAATTTGCGAGTTTTCCTGCAGTAACAATAGCATAAAACTCTCATTAACTCACATTTCAGATAAAGTCACATCTTCCAACTCGCAGGCACATACTGTACTGCAAGTTTCGGAACAAACTCGCATGACACTTGCAGCGAGACTATGTGGGTCCATACTCGCACAAAAAAATCGGAACCTATTACTTTTAGCCCAACATCCTTGTACGTCTTTTTAGCCACCCCCTAAAACCTCTCTGTCACTATCCAGGAACACCCCTTTACATTTCTGCTACCGTACCTCTGAATTTGCTCTGCGATTCTATACGAATAAAATCGTGAAGCACGCGCGGTGCAGCTCAGGCACATGCAAAGAAGAAAAAACATCGTCCGTTTGCGTTATTACCGGCCTAGCGTGCAACTCTGAATCAGACCCATATTGTAGAGAGGTCCCTGCTTATGAGAGCTTACATATGTCACACAGACACAACAGCCATGACTCTCAGAGTCAGTATACAGTAGTTATACCAGTAACATGGAGACCGGTGTAAATACTCTATAATAGTTAGCCTAAAGGCAAAACAGTATAGTACGTTTTCAATGTTTTATTTTAGGGTCTGGGCTGTTAACAACACCTGTTAGAGAACCATGTGGGAGTCTAAAAGCTGTAAAAACCGCACCTGTTGCTGGTGCAGAGGATGTATGTGGTTATATTACACAGTCACTGTGGTCCTGATTCAGATGTTCAGGTAGTTGAGTGATTATTTGCTATTGTGCATGCGCTGAATATTCTGAAAACCCCTATGGCACCTGCGCTACCCTGAGTGTACACACAAATATACGCTGTTGCGTATGGGACCGCTGGTATAAGGATTGGTGAGAGAGAACCATTGGATGTTCCCGGCTGGTGACTGGGAGTTGGCCTGAAATGAACGCGAAAAAATCCAATGAGTAGGCGTACTATGGGAGCGTTCTCACATGCACAGCTGCAGCCACAGAGGCCATGATCAGGTGGAGACAATGCACCTCCCATAGGGCAGGTGAAAGTGCCGATGGTGTCCCGATGGCGGATTTCCAGGACCACCAGCAGTGTGGCAACGTGTAAGGGCAGTGAAAGTGGGCGTATCAGGGATTGCACATCCTGGTGCACGCTAGTACACAATGGGAAGGCTGACACTAACATTTGCATATTATCGCTGCCGCGGTTATGTAAGCAAGATGCAGACGCAACTGCGTGCACCTCTGAATCAGGTCCTGTATGTTCTTTAAACTGTAAAGCTTGCAATAATTTTACTTACAGTGCTGTTATAATAAGAGGCATAGGTTGGCATTTCAGCCCCAAGACATCACTAATAAATATAGTTTCAAGTAGGGGTGTGCACCGGACACTTTTCGTGTTTTGTGTTTTGGTTTTGGATCTGGATCTTTCTTCGTGTTTTGGATCTGGATTGGTTTTGCCAAAACCACCCTTCCGTGTTTTGGGTTCTGGGTTTTGTGTTTTGGATCTGGATTTTTTCTTAAAAAATAAAAAAAAAACGCTAAAATCACATAAATGGGCCTTTTTTTGTTCCTACGCTATTAATAACCCCAATAACATTAATTTCCACTCATTTCCACTCTATTCTGAACACCTCACACCTCACAATATTGTTTTTAGGCCAAAAGGTTGTACCGAGGAAGCTGGATGACTATGCTAAGCGACACAAGGGGGCGGCACAAACACGTGGCCCATCTAGGAGTGGCACTGCAGTGGCAGACAGGAAGCCAATCAGCGTTATGGTGCCCATTTGCATGTAGCACGAACCCGGGAGATCCGTGCTACATGCATCTGTGTGATTGGCACAGAGCAATGACAGGTCCGTGAGACCCGTCTGTGCTGCTGTGGTAAAAAAAAAAAAAAAAACCTGTGTAAAAAAAGAAAAAAATGGCGTGCACCCCCCCAAAAAAGAGCAACCAGCCCCGGGCATTAGTAACCCAGTGCTGGGTGTGCTTAAATACAGGGGACAAACGACGTAGGGGTCCCCTGTACTTAAGCACAACCAGCACCGGGCTAGTCAGAACCAGCGCTGGTTGCCAAAATACGGGGGACAAACGACGTAGGGGTCCCCTGTATTCTGCGCAACCAGCTCTGGGCTCTGATCCGGTCCTGGTTCTGGAAATATAGGGGACAAAAAATGAGTAGGGTTCCCCTGTATGTTCCAGAACCAGCACTGGACTTTTTCTAGCGGGGGGCTGATGCCACAGCCAGGGGAGCCCTTTCACCGGGCCCCCCAGCCGCAGCATCAACCCTGACCGCTAGTCAGCCCAGGCCGGGGATCCCTGGAGAGCTGGGGACCCCCCCAATAAAGGGGTCACCCTCTCCAGGGCACCCCAGGCCCAGGCTGATAGCCCGGGGCTATCCCCGCCACCCCTGGTGGCGGTGGGTGGCGGGTTGATTGTGTGGTGTGGTGTAAATAAAGAATATCAAACATTGTCTTTACAAGTAGAACTGCAAGTCCCAGCTAGCCTGCCCCGCATGCTGGTACTTGGAGAACCACAAGTACCAGCATGCAGGGCATTAAGGGCCCACTAGTACCTGTAGTTCACCTGTAAAAAAAATGTTTAAAAAAACACAGGACACACACACCGTGACAGTATAAGTTTATTAAACATACATACACACACACACATGTACACATACTCACCTATGTAACCTGTAGCATCGGTCCACTTGTCCGGTAAAGTATCCATAGGGGACCTGTGAAAAAAAACATACTCACCATCTCCTATGCGAGGTTCTGTCCTCTTCGTTCCAAAGTAGGCATCCCCGGACTTGGCAAAAAAAAAAAACGAAAACGCGATCCACGAACTTAGTACCGTTCTATAGAACGGTACTTCCCGAATGAGAGCTTAGCGGCGGGGTATCACCATGGAAACCCCGCTGCTAAGCGTTCATTGGCTGAGAGAGGTCATCTCCCGTCTCTCAGCCAATGAACGGCTCCCTCCATTGTAGTCAATGGTGGGAACCGCAGGGTAAACTTTAATAACCTTGCGGCTCCCAGCATTGACTACAATGGAGGGAGCCGTTCATTGGCTGAGAGACGGGAGATGGCCTCTCTCAGCCAATGAACGCTTAGCAGCGGGGTTTCCATGGTGATACCCCGCCGCTAAGCTCTCATTCGGGAAGTACCGTTCTATAGAACGGTACTAAGTTCGTGGATCGCGTTTTCGTTTTTTTTTTTTGCCAAGTCCGGGGATGCCTACTTTGGAACGAAGAGGACAGAACCTCGCATAGGAGATGGTGAGTATGTTTTTTTTCACAGGTCCCCTATGGATACTTTACCGGACAAGTGGACCGATGCTACAGGGTTACATAGGTGAGTATGTATGTTTAATAAACTTATACTGTCACGGTGTGTGTGTCCTGTGTTTTTTTTAAACATTTTTTTACAGGTGAACTACAGGTACTAGTGGGCCCTTAATGCCCTGCATGCTGGTACTTGTGGTTCTCCAAGTACCAGCATGCGGGGCAGGCTTGCTGGGACTTGCAGTTCTACTTGTAAAGACAATGTTTGATATTCTTTATTTACACCACACCACACAATCAACCCGCCACCCACCGCCACCAGGGGTGGCGGGGATAGCCCCGGGCTATCAGCCTGGGCCTGGGGTGCCCTGGAGAGGGTGACCCCTTTATTGGGGGGGTCCCCAGCTCTCCAGGGATCCCCGGCCTGGGCTGACTAGCGGTCAGGGCTGATGCTGCGGCTGGGGGGCCCGGTGAAAGGGCTCCCCTGGCTGTGGCATCAGCCCCCCGCTAGAAAAAGTCCAGTGCTGGTTCTGGAACATACAGGGGAACCCTACTCATTTTTTTCCCCTGTATTTCCAGAACCAGGACCGGATCAGAGCCCAGAGCTGGTTGCGCAGAATACGGGGGACCCCTACGTCGTTTGTCCCCCGTATTTTGGCACCCAGCGCTGGTTCTGACTAGCCCGGTGCTGGTTGTGTTTAAGTACAGGGGACCCCTATGTCGTTTGTCCCCTGTATTTAAGCACACCCAGCACTGGGTCACTAATGCCCGGGGCTGGTTGCTCTTTTTTTGGGGGGGGGGCACGCCATTTTTTTCTCTTTTTACACAGGTTTTTTTTTTTTTATTTACCACAGCAGCACAGACGGGTCTCACGGACCCGTTAGTGCTCTGTGTCAATGACACAGATGCAAGTAGCACGGATCTCCTGGTCCGTGCGTGCATCTGTGTCATTGAAATACACAGCAGCACAGACGGGTCTCACTGACCCATCTGTGCTCTGTGTCACTGTCAATCACACAGATGCATGTAGCACGGATCTCACGAGTCCGTGCTACATGCAAATGAGCACCATAATGCTGATTGGCTGAGAGCCGTGACAGACGGCTCTGTCAGCCAATCAGCACTTTGCCCATTAAAGGCAAAGGCATTTTTTTTTAAATGGCCGCTCGAGGCAAAACCTCGAGATCCGACAGCAGATCTCGAGGTTTTGCCTCGGGAGAGGGATCCGGGGCAGACAGGGAGATCCGAGCTTGGGCTCGGATCGCCCCGGATCCCCGAAGTTCGGGTGGGTTCGGTTCTCAGGGAACCGAACCCGCTCATCCCTAGTTTCAAGCATTCACTTTCATGAGCTCAGATTAATCAATCAAAATGACAGAACTGATTCAATGTATTAAATCATCTTTCAATTGTGGCTTGTGAGCATCCCATTGAGGGATTGTATGTGCCTGAATTGCTTTTTGTTTTATTCAGCTATTAACTGAAAATCAATGTGAAAGTGCAGCTATGGTGAGAAGCTGCAGGAAACACCATTCAATATGCACCAGAAGTATGAATTCCTGTAACAGCATATAAGTGTTTTCTCTTAAATGGTAGCCTCTTATGCCACATCTCATAGCATATCATGTCATCAGGGCTGATTGTGAGATATGTTCTAAAAAAAAGAATATAACCCCACTGCAATTTATTAAAGATATTAGAAGCCAATTTGGACCTCTGTGACTCGTGTTATTTGCAGATTTCAACACTAACTAACATTTTGAATAAATAGGACCCAATCTATCGATCAAGACTGTATTCGTCCGAACGAACCCCAAAAATTAACATTTCAACTCAAGGCGAGTGCCGGAGCAAGTGCTCATTGCTCTGGTACAGAGACAACTGATCTGAAAGTCATCTGTCCCCCTGAATCTTTTCACTGATCCTTTTGGAGCAGTGAAACTAGTGCGTCTGCGTGATCTATAGTTCACGCAGACGCAGAAAACCCCCGGCGTCTGGCAGAAGCAGCCGGACAGGGGCAGAGATATCCGAAAGGATCCCTCTTCGCACCCCAGGACTCCAATGAAGATAGTGAATGCTCCCACAATCAAGCTCCAAAAATATAGTAATTTCGGAGCTTGATGAATTCCTCTCCCCATATTAGTAGTGTATGGGGACAGTGGGCCGTTTGGGAGAGAAAGGTAAGCAGGAGATATCTGTGATATCATGCGTTAACCTTTATGATGAATGGCCCGAAAACTTAATTTCTACAAAGCAGGTAAAAATGTTTCTTTATTTTAAGTAATAATGAATAAAGCCCCAAATCTTAATGAACGGAATGTACTAAACATTTTTGGATGTTTGCCGAACTCCCCATATGTATCAAGGGTTGGAAAGCAAAACTTCCGGAGCTTGTTCCTGAAAGGCAACACCCCATCTGTGTCACCCCTGTTTGTCTTCCCCTCCCTTTTAGAATGTAAGCTCTTACGAGCAGGGCTTTCTACCCTCTAGTGCTTCTTCCTACTTTAGTTTCATCTACTTCTTACTCACCACTAGGGCACCTAACACTTGGTTGCTTATGTTCTGCTGCTTATCTGGGTGTTATGGTCACTAATGTAGCAATATATATTATCCATGTCCTGGTCCTATATTGTATTGTATTGTTCTGTAAGTCGCTTGTCTACAACTTGTTTATGTACTTTGTAAGGCGCTGTGGAACATTTGTGGTGCCATATGAATAAATGATAATAATACTAATAATAATAATAGAAGACTATGGGCTGCTTTTCGCATAAATCTCTGGAGAGTGATCCTAAAGATCCCTCTCCGTCTCCCATGTGCAGGCTAACAACCGCATATGAGCAATAGAACTCCTGAGTCATAAACCCGGAAGTCCTTACATTACAAGGGACAGCTTTTAGCGGTAGAGCTGTCTCCGGCTTAATTATTCATGCATACGCTGTTAATAAATATCGCTATGCATGTGATAAGGGGTGGGATGTTTCACATAGAATATGTGATAAATGATAAATCCCACACTACGTTTTTTATTTAGCACAAATGACAAAAAAGGTTACTGAAATATGCATATGGGTAACATATTAATTAATGCATACATCATACTGTATTTCTGGAACTGAGGGGTCTATTTATTAAGACCCCTCCGAAAAGAAGAAGATTTTCTATCGCTCCTCATTGCAACAATAGAAAATATTCTTAAATGCAAAAAAAGGCCACCAGGGCAGTGGCAGCATTGGCAGATGGTGAGTCTTTCTACATTCCAGGCCAGTTAGGGGCTAAGGAGCATACAGTATGTGTGAGCCAGCTTATTGGCTCTGGCATGTGCACTGGAACTGGAAGTACAGACTAATGCTGGGTACACATTATAGCGATATATCTGCAGATACATCACACTGAACAGCCATCATCTGCTTCTGCCCGTGGGTCCCAGTGGCCGGGGGGCATCAATCACCATCGACAGCACGCCCCCTTTGGTGCGAGACCCATAACGGCGGCTTGGCCGCCGTTACTCGGGTCTTGCGCATGCGCACGATGGAGCCACCTCCGTTGTGCGCATGCGCACTTGGGCAACATCGACCCGCTTGCGAGCGCTCAGCGCTCGCGAGCGGGTCTGAATTAGGCCCTTAGTTCCAGAAAGATGAGTTACGCTTATAAGAGCAAAGTATCAGTCACCTGAGATAATGCACAGACATTGCCAGCCTCCATAGCTGTCACATTGGCAATTCCGAAGGTAGTTCTGTCATTAATATCTTATTATTAAACTTAAAAAAAAAATAAAAGTTGTCCATGTGTAATGTGTATGTATAAATTATTTTATGCTTAATCTGTACCAGAAGACATGCTGACAAAGTATAACCAGATCCATATCTAATGGCAATGAATGAGCCTAAGTCCACAGAGCATAGTAAATAGTGAAAGTTATTAGAATAAACAGTTGTTTTCTTTCTGTGGTAAATAGATGTACAGTATAATCTACTCACAGGATGCAGGTGAGGTTTCAGCTTTTAAAAAATTACTTTATCCCTCCTTCATCTTTACGCATTGCAGATATTTCTAACAAATTCTTCCACTTCAAATGTAGCTTCAGATTCTCTCATCGGCAATCATAAACATGCAAATAAATAACTGTATCTGGTTTAGTACATTTTATTACATTCATTTAAGACAATTAAAAACTCTTCCATTCACAAAGCAATAAAAAGGATTATTGCTCAGATGAAACACTCGGGCAGTGAGCAGTATATACTCCCATACCGGACTAATCTCATGGATGTTAGTAAGACAGAGCAGGGAGCCGGCACTCACTGCTACTGATGCGCTGATGTCAGTCCTGTCTCCCAGTCAGAAGACCTGATTCAGAAATTTGCATAAGTGGCACCACTACTGCGTCTTTGCACGCAGCGACCGTGCTAAAATATGCATGACCCGCAGGAGGCATCTTAAGTAACAAGACTCCTACTGCCGGCATCTGTGGTCCGAAGACTGCGTCCAAAGATGCAGCATCGGAATCAGATTCCTTAGGATGTCCATCAAAATCACTCTGCCGGGGCCAGTGACGCTGCATCCAAAAGAGCAGCCACTGGATTCGGGCACGCCCAGAAGAAATTGGGCTGACACCCCCTTTTCTGGAATGCTCCACGCCGCCGACACCCCCAAACCCCAGTTTTTGGGGCACTGTGAGGGACATCGCAGGACCAGATCTGCACATGCAATGTGGGGCTCCTGTGCATGCACAGATCATTAAACATCGGATTTCCGTAAATCTCTGTATCAGGCCCAGTCAGCTAGATAAAGGACCTGTGGGACAGAAATGCATTGACCCAGCTATGTGAGTGTGAACAGCTGCTATATGATAGGAATAGTTTTAAATTATTTTATGTAATAAACATACTTCACCAGATACAGATATTTTATTTGCATGTTTATGACAGCTGTTACAGAGTCCTGAGCTATGAAGAATTTGTTAGCAACATCTACAGTACACTGCATAAGAGGGAGGAGCGATAAAGTAACAGCTGAAACCTCACCTGCATCTGGTGAGTAGATTGTACTCCTATTTAAAATTCAGTTACCTAATAATGGATATCAATGGAAACCATTTTTGTCATCATATCTGAAAAGCATAGTGATTTGAACGGATACCTTGGGTCCTAAATTAATTATTATATGAACATATTTCTTGCCCCCTTACTACTTAACTCCAACCTCTGCCACTGATCCTTACCTTTAACCCCACCTCCCATCATTTCTTTTATCTATAGGGAGTCACACGGGCCTGTCCTTGGCCCACTTCTCTTCTTTCTCTGCACCACTTCCCTTGGCAATCTTATCAGCTCCTTCTGCCTCCCATCCCATCTTTACTCTAATGACACTTACCCTTTACAATAACCCTCCCCCTTTCTCTCTCCATAGACAACAGCGCCCTCATTCTGTCTACCATGTCTGACCTCTCCCCACATCTTCAGCCTTACTTCACCCCGGATACCCTTATCCGAGCACTCATCATCTTCCGCCTTGACAATTGTAACTAGTTAATTTCTGTACTCCCTCTATGCCACGTCTGCCACCTTCATTTTTTCCTTAACGCTTCATCTCATCTTCTGCTCTTGCTGCATAGCATCTGCCTTCCCCTTCTGCAATATTTTTCACTGGCTACATGTCCCCCTCAGTATCTAGTTGAAACTACTCATCCTCCCTGATAAATCACTGTTCTCTCACATACATCTCCAACAGCAACGTCACAAACCTTAGTGACACCCGATGCGATGGTCAGTCCAAAATCCAGGCGCATGCAGAAGGGGTGTGGTACTATGCTGCAAAGCCACGCCCACTCATGTGCGCTCTTGGGGGAGTGACCGCATGTCACGCCCCCTGTTCTCGGCACTCAATGGGCATAGAGGTAGGGGAGAGGCTGCGGGCTGCCTAGTAGCTGCTGTGCTGCTCCACTGAGTAAGCCTGGCTTACTCAGCACAGCGCAGCTGCTGGGCAGCCCCCAGCCTCACCCCTGCCTCTCACTGCAGCATGGCTGCTCGGTGACACCATCCAAGGGGGTGACACCAAATAGCAGAGCAGCTCTGCTATTTCGGTGTCACACCCTCAGATGGTGTCACCCGGTGTGGCTTGCAACCCCCTTGTAATGCCAGCATCTCCAATCTCATCTCTGTGCACATATCATCCCACCCAATCCACTCCACCTCTACTCTGATCACTTCCTTCCATGCCCACCTCCAAGATTTCGCTCTCTATGCTTCGGTACAGTGGAACGCAATCCCTTTCCAAGTCCAACCAGTGTTTAAAGTGGTCCTAGAAACATGGTGGAACTCACCCCCCTGTCGTCGGCCATAGAAGTGCACTGAAAAAAGGGGCGTTGTCTCAAAAGAAAGGGTGTAGACACAATAGTATCCCCAATTCAAATTATGCCACACAGTAGCACAATCTTATTCACATTACACCACACATAGTGCCCCTGATTCACATTACACCACATAGTAGTGTATCTTATTCATGTTATGACACACAGTAGTGCCCCTTTTACACAATGCCCACATTAGTGCCCCTTAGACACTGTCCACAGTAGTAGTGCCCCTAATACACATAATGCGCACAGTAGTAGTGCCCTTAATACACATAATGCCCACAGTAGTAATGCCCCTTATGCAGTGCCCACAGTTGTAGTGTCCCTTATGCAGAGCCCACGGTAGTGGTGACCCTTATGGTGAGACCACAGTAATGGTGCCCCTTATTCAGTGTCCCCAGTAGTAGTGCCCTTCATGCAGTGCTCCCAGGAGTGGTGCCCCTTATGCAGTACTCCCAGGAGTGGTGCCCCTTATGCAGTACTCCCACGAGTGGTGCCCCTTATGCAGTGCCCTCTATGCAATGACCCCATTAGTAGTGCCCCCAATGGTAATGCCCCCAGTAGTAATGCTCCCAGTAGCAGTGCCCTCATTAGAAGCACCCCCAGTAGTAGTGCCCCTTACACAAAAAGAAACAGTAACACAAAATACTTACCTTAAGCCTCGCTCCTGCGTCCGTTGCCGTCCGACTGGCTGCTCCTCGGAATTATAGGAGAGACGTCATGACGTCTCTCCCATTGTGCCCACTGCAGGAGCCGGAAGCCGGAGCTCAGGAGTGAACTCCAGCCTCCGGCTGCTGCTGTGGGGAAGGAGCCAGGTGCCCGCTAGTAACAAAATCTCAGCTGAAAAGGAAAATATCCTAGCGCTTAAATACCACACTGAACTTAATAAAAAAAGAAAAAATTGACCTGCAGCGGTAGACAAAAGAAGGGGAACAAATTGCAACCCCTCAAACACTAGAGTAAATGTAAGATAACCGCGCTGGTACAGAAAATAGTATAGAATATATTTAATAAAGTAAAAATACAGATAAAGATTTATAGGACAATAGATAAATCATTGGAACATAAGGTCAGCAATATGACATATATCAACAATAAAAATACAAATAAAAAGTAAAAATTAATTGAAACTGGTTAGTGTGTTATTGATGGTAAATAGTTATGCTTGGTTTGTGGAATCGCTGGAGAGCAGTCACTGCACAGAGAACTTCCAAAGTGTCAGATAATAGCGTTTTGACACACTTAGCTAGTAGGTAGCTTTATGTTGTAACAATGTAACCGCTGACCTGCAATTAAGATATCCTTCAGTATCCACAATAGAAAGCAGTTTACGACTTGCATACTGCAAGTAGTTGGTAATATGTAATGCTCAAGGTGTCACCCCGTTGGGCGCACACTAGAACGGAGCAAAGTGAAAGTACCCACCGGTCTCAGGAACTCAGGGCCTGATTCAGAGCCGGACGCTCTTTCAGAGCGCTCGCTCTGAATCAGTGCCCGCCTATTGTATTTTTAGAGCGGCCTCCTGGCCACTCGCATAGCTGTGGGTGGTCACCCACAGTGCGAGCTGCCAGGATGATGGTCGCGATGGTCAAGACCATCACGACCATCGGACTTGCGACGAGACCCTTGTGGTAGGGTCTCATTGCTGCAAGTCCCAGTGGACTTCTTGCTCTTACAGAGCAAGAAGTCCACCCACTGACATCACTTGTGATGTCAGTGGGGCTGGCCCCAAACAGTAGGCGTTCCCATGGGAACGCCTCCGTCTGGGCAGCCACGCCCCAGGCCTGCCCACCAAAGGGGGCATGGTGTCACTCAACAATGACAGCACGCCCCCTTTGTAGCAACACCCGGAGTGACGGCTTGCCCGTCGCTATCCGGGTCTCGCGCATGCGCACGACAAAGCTGCCTCCGTCGTGCGCATGCGCACTGGGCCAACATCGACCCGCTTGCAAGCGCTCAGTGCTCATGAGCGAGTCTGAATCAGGCCCTTAGATGGCTGAGGTGAAGGTATCGTGGTTCTCTCACCGGCTGTAGTGTAGAAAATGCTGACCGGATCAGATTCCGCTCTCAGGGCCTGATTCAGACCCGCTTGCGAGCACTCTGTGTCTTGCGGCTAGGGAGTCAGGTTCCAAGGCTCTCCGTCCGGCTGCACGATCGGAAATGCCTGCCGGAGACCAGGACCAGGAGGAAGCCAGGAGAAGTTTGCCGGATGAGGGAGTGTGAGCGGCCGCGACTTGTAAATCTCCACACACCGGAATCAGAGGGCTGCTGACACTGAGGACACTTTGCAGGAGCAGGAGCAGGTTACAAGGTAGGACACAGTAGACAGATACGGGCAGCAACACGTTTCGTCCAGTTCCTGGGACTTTTTCAAGCTGAATGCCCATATCAGTGTCCTTCATCTTAAATAGGAAGCATAATGAATCCAATCAATCTTGAATTGGTTGCCATAAATAGCAAATCAAAGTATACTTCACTAAATGTCCATTTATCAGCACGTTTATTATCTTTAGATTAGTATAGATCTAGAGAAATATGCAAGAATATATAATTCGCTATCTGCATATATAACACACACAAATAATGTTAAAATTCCTAGATCCAAGGTTAATTTTGTTAATTTCACAGTTTAATAATGAATCTAGACGAATACGCTCTATAGTAAATAAAAACTACACTATGTTATCGAGCGACTCAATTTTGTCCAAATGTATTAAACCAAAACCCAAAATTGTATTCAAGAAGAATCGCAATTTAGGTAGTTTTTTGGCACCCAGTATGATAAAAACCCCTGTCGAAACCTCCTGAGACTACCTCCACCTGGCTTCCAGATAGACCCCCTGGATGTTACTGTTTTAACCGCCTGAGGTGTCTCACCTGCGGTTATATTCAAAATAGAACCAAGACTTTTGTATCAGTGGTTAATAAAACAGAACAT
The DNA here is from genome assembly GCA_031769625.1 of Taudactylus pleione. NCBI lineage: Eukaryota > Metazoa > Chordata > Amphibia > Anura > Myobatrachidae > Taudactylus > Taudactylus pleione. The sequence goes on along the minus strand of JAUIMM010000077.1, from coordinate 2,298,264 downwards.
ACTATAAAAAACTTTATTAATTGCCAAACAGACTACACAAATTATATGTTGAGGTGTACTTGCCAAAGGAATACATTGGGCATATACAACGAGGCCCCTCAAGGAGAGGTTTCGAGAACATCGAACCAACATTCTTAAGGGACTGATGTCACGTAGTGTATCTCAACATTTTATTCAACATCACAATTGTGATCCATCAGAAATTTATCTTCTGGGAGTTGATGTTGTCAAACCCACCATGAGGGGGGGGAGATCGTTTCAGAAAACTCTGCCAAGAAGAATCAGAATGGATATTTAAATTACAAACATTGTCACCAGATGGGCTAAATAAAGCCCTTGAATTTGTGGACTGTCTTGACTCTCCTATCCACATTGATCTTTTTTTCCTCCTACATCTATCTTCCCCTACCATGAATATGTTGGGTGATGCTCTGATTTGGCTTGTGGCCGCTGTTTGCCGTCCACATGCACTGTCCGGTCAGTGGACGGCACACGGTGCCCGCCACCCATGTCTGTCATTCATCCGCCAACATTGGACATTTCCCATGTTGGTTATTTGTTATTCACTTTTATTCAATTATTAATTTTCAATTTTCCATGTCTACTATTTCCTCCAATCTGGTCTAAATTATCATCCATATGATCATACTATGTATGCACTGACTCTAATTTTTGTGCACATAACAGGTTATAATCATTAACTAAATAAATAAACGAATAAATAAACAACCTAATATTTAATCATTATCTATTCCCTCTCTTTCCTTTGTTGCCCTCATCCCATCTGCTCTCCTGCTATATAGACTATTCGAAGTTATTCCAACAAATAAACTTTATTTTAATTTATATTATAATAATACATTTTTTATTAATACCAATACTGTTGTTCTACTCCGACAGTTTGCTCTGGATTATAGTGCTACTATTGTTTCAGATTTTTTTTTATTTTTAGTATTGACTTTGGCTTCTTAATATAATAATTTAACAATAAGTGTCCTCAGTGTCTGCAGCACTCTGATTCCGGTGTGTGGAGATTTAAAAGTCGCGGCCGCGCACACTCCCTCATCCGGCAAACTTCTCCTGCCTTTCTCCTGGCCCTGGTCTCCGGCAGGCATTTCCGATCGTGCAGCCGGACGGAGAGCCTTGGAACCTGACTCCCTAGCTGCAAGACACTGTGGCCCTGATTCAGAGCCGGACGCTCTGACAGAGTGCTCGCTCTGAATCAGGACCGTCCTTCTTGTTTTTCAGAGCGGCCTCCTTGCCGCTCGTATAGCTGTGGGTGACCACCCACAGCTATAGTGAGCGGCCAGGAAGATGGGGCTTGCGACGAGACCCTTGTGGTAGGGTCTCGTTGCCGCAAGCCCCAGAGTGCTTTCGGCTCTAACAGAGCCGATAGCACTCCCACTGACATCACTAGTGATGTCAGTGGGGCCGGCCCCAGACGGTAGGCGTTCCCATGGGAACACCTCCGTCTGGGCAGCCACTCCCCCGGCCCGCCCACTATAGGGGGGCGTGCTGTCACTCAACATCGACAGCACGCCCCCTTTGGTACGAGACCCGGAGCGACGGTTTGCACATCGCTATCCGGGTCTCGCGCATGCGCACACTGGAGCCGGCTCCGTCGTGCGCATGCGCACTGGGCCACCATCGACCCACTTGCGAGCGCATAGCGCTCGCAAGCGGGTCTGAATCAGGCCCTGAGAGCGGTATCTGATCCGGTCAGCATTTTCTACACTACAGCAGGTGAGAGAACCACAATACCTTCACCTCAGCCATCTGAATTCCTGAGACCGGTCAGTACTTTCACTTTGCTCTGTTCTAGTGTGCGCCCGACGGGGTGACACCTTGAGCATTACATATTACCAACTACTTACAGTATACAAGTCTTAGACTGCTTCCTATTGCAGATACTGAAGGATATCTTAATTGCAGGTCAGCGGTTACATTGTTACAACATAAAGCTACCTACTAGCTAAGTGTGTCAAAACGCTATTATCTGACACTTTGGAAGTTCTCTGTGCAGTGACTGTTCTCCAGCGATTCCACAAACCAAGCATAACTATTTACCATCAATAACACACTAACCAGTTTCAATTCATTTTTACTTTTTATTTGTATTTTTATTGTTGATATATGTCATATTGCTGACCTTATGTTCCAATGATTTATCTATTGTCCTATAAATCTTTATCTGTATTTTTACTTTATTAAATATATTCTATACTATTTTCTGTACCAGCGTGGGGATCTTACATTTACTCTAAAATCTCAGCTGACACCTGAAAACTCCCTGCGATGCAGGGCTAACTGGCCGGGTAAGGTGAGCTGAAGGAGGCACTGACATAACGCAGTTCCGCCCCGTTCTGGCCCACATTAACTCTCGAATCCAACATATATGTATGTTGTTCCGATATTTATGCAGTTGAGCGATTATCAATCGGTGCCTCTTCTATGTAGATCGTAGAGAGGATTTGTTCACAAAGTGACTGACAGTCAGGGATCGCTTGGGCCAGTACCGCAGCGTACAAGGACACAGTTGATAGCTGCAACATGCTGTCAGAATGGTTGTGACATGCCTGCGTGTGACTTGCCACCCTCCCGTTACTTCCCACAAACGTTTACTACCTGTCAATCATTCTACATCCAATCTACACTACGACCGGCTTCTTAAATCCATTGTAGCACATGTGCAATGAGACTCAGAACCATGTGCAGTAGAATAAACCATCTGCCGACTGCAAAAAACATTTTCATTGCGTCCAGCTCTGAATCATGCCCTCAGTCAGAGCCCTCTTCCATCTTTTTCTTCCCTTGCACTGTCTTTACCATCTGTGCTTTTTGTCTTTTGTCTTCTTCTCCCCTACAGTGACTCGGACACTGCCTGCTTGCCCATAATATGGGCACAGGTTAATTGAGAGCTGATATGCCTTCCTCCTGAGACTGACCAGTGCCTGATGTCTCTAACTACAGCATGTTTTCCTACCCCTCCCTTGTACTAGTCACTCCTTGCCTGCAGTTTTACTGCAATGTTTGTATTTATGCTTTGTACTCCTATGATAGTTTACTGTTACTGTATTGTTGATGTATATTGTATTTATTTTTATGTCTACCTTTTGTATAGCACCGCATACAACAATAACAGTTATTAATATAATTCATTGACATAGTACAGATATCATTACAAGGTGTGTGATATTCTTTATTACATATCCTAAGCAAGCAAGTTATTGTTATTATTTTCATGGTAATTTGAGTTTACATTTCACATTGACTAGATAGGCCATTCATTTAAATAAATTATTGTTATACCCTCTATTAATTGTATGCGCTTAGGGATTAAAAAAAAATGTCTACACAATTTTGAAGCCCCAAGTATATGGTATCAGAAAAATCATACAATTAATAGAAAATATAACAATAATTAAGTCTAGGTCCCATCCAGTCATTTTTTTGTCATGGTCCATAATGAACTTGTGATATCAGTAGACATATTATAAGTTATATAGTAACTGCCAGAGTATATATTGTGGGTTTTTGGTTTTGCTTTGGATAGTAATAATTACTGTAGTTCGCCCAATTTCACCACCCCCAGGATATTTGCATTTGTTGTTGTTTTTTTTTTAAATGATTTCTCGCAGGATGTTGGGCTTCTGGCCTTTTGGGTATACTTTTATAATATGAGTTATAGTAATTATCCCACCTGGTCCATAATAGAAATCTGAGAATGAATTGTCTAGTGAGTCCTCAGCACTTATGCATATTGTGAGTCACAACTGACTAGCTGTGAGAGGACTTGGAACAGGTCTAAGTGCTGAGCTTCCGAATCTATGTTCTCTAAAAATAGTCTCTGAAGTGTCCTCTTTATAGAGCACATTCTGAGGAGATAAAGCTGGCATGTAACAAATATATGACTTTAATTCCACATCCTGACAAGCAATTTTTGTATATGGAATGATTTGAAGCTTCAAATACGCTCCTGAAATATTCACTAAAAAAACATAAAGGCCTATGAGAATCTATTTATTTATTTATTGTATTTATTTATTTTTTCAATCTTGTCTTTACTAAGTAAGAGTGGCATCAACTGCAAACAACCATTATTTGCTTAATTATTATTATTTAAAAAAAAAAAACACCAGGTACAGGTAGGGAAAATGACATAGGTCTCATTTTCCACCATTACTAGATGTGGTGTGATGAAAAATAAACACACATGGCATATTTTTGAAGAGATAAAAAATAAATAAATAAAAAATAAAAATAAAATTTATGTAAAAGTAAAAGTTGCTGCCATGTCCATAAAATTGTATGTAATTTTTGTGGGACAGTCCCACTTTCCCTCCCATGGGCCGCTGTGTCCCACAGTGTGTGTGTGTGGAGGGGATGGGGGGGGTTGGGAGGCCCTCTCCCACCCTCTGTTCTGCTTAGCAGAGCAGCAGCGAATAGATGCCATGGGCATGCTCGCGGTGTGTATTCGGTGCAGAGAACGCTGGGCATGCCCCCAGTGTGACAAAAACAAGGGCATGACTCGTGTGCCTGCTTTTCCGACAAAGCCCTTTTCAGAGAAGTCCCTATCAGCATTTGGAGAAAGTTGGGAAGTATGCATTACAGTCAGAGACTAAAGCTAGGTACACACTAGATGTCATTCCGATGCTTTGGAATCGCCCAAATCATTCAAAATATCGTCTAGTGTGTAGGGGCCTAATTGTGGTAATAAAATAGTCAGCAGGAAGTCTGTTTTTCAAAGTAGATAATGGCGGGGGGGTGCAGGCGGGTGGCAACTGGTCAGGACACTTCCATGTGGCAAGGAGCACCACACGATTTTCAGGAGCCTTCCGGCTGTTTCGGGTGAGTAGGTAAGTGTGTGACACATATTCAGCAGCACATTACAGAGACAAAAATTACACATTTATTCAGTGCAGAACATAAATGCTGCATGACTATACACAGAACTATGGCAACAGTTATAAGAAAAAAGACCAAAACCATTTAGTTCAATAATTCAATATTGACAAACTTCCAGGCCCACATCACTGCCAGCCCTTAAGCACAGGCAGATCGTCCATGTCTAATCAGCCTGGTTTCCTAGCATATACTTTCTTATTCATGGCTTTTAATTAAGACATTGATATTATTCCCGGCATAAACAATAACAAAATTAAACAAAAGAGGCAAAGCTCCAAACTTTCTCTCTGGGAAGGACAGCAGAACGCAACCTTAGTATATTTTCAAAATAGTATGCACACACACCTTAGTATGTTTCCACAATAGTATGGACACACAACCTTAGTATGTTTTCATAAGAGTATGCACACACAACCTTAGTATGTTTTCACAATAGTATGCACACATCTTAGTATGTTTTCACAATAGAATGCACACACAATCTTAGTATGTTTTCACAATAGTATGGACACACAACCTTAGTATGTTTTCACAAGAGTATGCACACACAACCTTAGTATGTTTTCACAATAGTATGCACACACCTTAGTATGTTTTCACAATAGTATGCACACACAATCTTAGTATGTTTTCACAATTATATGCACACACAATCTTAGTATGTTTTCCCAAGAGTGTGCACACACAGCCTTAGTATGTTTTCACAAGAGTATGCACACACAGCCTTAGTATGTTTTCACAAGAGTATGCACACACAACCTTAGTATATTTTCACTAGTGTGCACACACAGCCTTAGTTTGATTTCACAAGAGTGTGCACACACAACCTTAGTATGTTTTCACAATGGTATGCACACACAGCCTTAGTATGTTTTCACAATAGTCCTGGAGAGAGTATATTTGGGACCAGGACGTAAAATGTTCCTCTAACATCAAATACATACACTTTTATTGCAAGTTATCCACCATTAATTACATTGTTCCATACACTATAAGTGGGAAATATATTTGTATAGGATGTAGTCAGCATCCCGGCAGACGTGTTGCCGACAGTCTAAATACTGGCACCAGAATCCCGACAGGTTCCGGGATCCCATACCAAACCCTATTTGTATGACTACAGTGTCATAACTTCCAGACACACTATGAACATAGTTCAACATACAGAAACCCATTACTCTACCTCTTTATTAAGGTCCCAGTCTTGGCTCAGTAGCGGGTTATAATCCTCGATGCCAAGGATCCTATGGGACAGAAGCAGCTATAGGTCCTACACAGCAGAAAGAGCAGGCAGCAGGAGAGTGACTAAGTTGGGATCCCTGTGAATCTTTACGGCTTGATCCCCCCCCCCTTTTTTCTCCCAAATAACTGGAGTGTGATGGGGACAGCTGAGTGCACACAAGTCATGACTATAAATATCTACAACAGCTTATGGTCTGGGGGAGGGAGACACGTTATTTTAACAGGACTTGATGTGAGATGCGTTTAACAGAGCCTGTTCTCTCAAAGAATATGTATGAAAAGTAAACACAACACACAGGTCATATGCTTAGTATTATACCATTATAGTCTATACTCTACAGTATATGAACATTGACTTGCTACTTGATATACTGTAATGACATAAGTCACCCATAGTTTTATTATTTTAAACACCACTGTTAAGCTTAACTTAACTAATAAATAAGACATGGACAACTGTATAGAATTGGAAAAAAAGAGGTCACAGCCAAATTTATTTAGATCGGATTAGAAATTTAGTTACTTAGTCATGGTGGCAAAAAAGCAGTGCTACCTCGGTCTACAGCTCATAATAATTGTTTGCTTTAGCAAAATGGGGTGGGGTTTTCCGCCACATGCGCAAGCCATCCTGGGTAGTACCACCCAGGGCCGGCCTGAGACGATTTTTTGAGGTAAGCAAAAAAAAATGTCCGCTCCCCCAGAGGTACTAAGCGTGCGCCTGAAAAACCTAAGGGGGCATGGTCCCATGGGAAAAGCCATGCTTGGTGGTCACACACTCAGTGCCACACTCCCAAGAGCCTCTGCTGTATCTACTGTGTGTAATATATATATATATATATATATATATACACATACATATATACAATCAGAGAGGCTCTGGGATTGTGGTGCTGGAGCTGCCTGCCATCAATGAGTGACCAGCACCCAGGAGGGACTCCCACCTGCATATTTTACTTACAATACTATTGGAGCTGCCAATGGCCGCAGCACCGCCCGCATTCTCCGAGTCCTCAGGTCTGGGACTCCTCTTCAGTGATGGCTGCAGGTGTCCAGGCTGGCCAGCCCCAGCCTTTTTTGCGCACTGTGAGTGGGACATGACATCACATCACCTTGCCAACCTGTCCAAAGATATCGTGGGAGTAGGAGCCACAACGCGGCTCCAGCTAGCCTCTAGTAATAGAATGGCAGGCAACTGTGTCACAGTCTGCATCCACCAGCCTGACATGCATGTCGCTGGCCGCAGCTGGGTCAGGACGCCCTCCTGTATGTGGTGCTCTACTCGGTTGCGTAACCAGTGTATGGGTAGAATTGGCCATGACTGTAGTCTCCGCTGTCACATCATGCCACACTGTACAACCCTCAGTATATAACATTATGCCACTCTGTAGTGCCCTCAACAGGTCACATTATGCCATGCTGTAATGCCCCCAGTAGGTCACATTATGCCATGCTGTAATGCTCCCAGTAGGTCACATTATGCCACTCTGTAATGCCCCCAGTGGGTTACATTATGACACTCTGTAATGCCCACAACAGGTCACATTATACCATTTTGTAGTGCCCACAGTTGGTCACATTATGTCATGGTCTAGTGACCCAAGTGTCATTACACCACATTGTAGTCTCCACTGTAAGTCACATTATACCACACTGTAGAACCCCTAATTGGATCATCCCTTAATGTGAAGCGCGAATACACATAAAACTAAAGGCAATAAAAAACCTTTAAATAAATGTCATAGAATAAAGAAGCTATACACATAAATAAAAACCTGCACTAATGTCCTACTGAGTACAATAATATAACTAAAACTAACATATATATGTAAAAAAAAACAACTTAATGATCACTTGATGACACTATAAAAACAATCCCCCTCCCAACCACAGGTAAGGGTACCACTGCTTTTCTGCACCCTAAACCTTCCACGACCCTAGAGCCTCTTGACAATACCAATACGGTGGTGTGTACAGGGAGGGGGCGGGTCTCGAACCCCGTGGACGTGGCCATCTCAGGCGGGAATTTACATCCCACGCCACCGTGACAGCCGTTAAGCAGAGGCTGCTCTGTGCAACTTGTCTTGAAGCCGAGGGGGTGATGTCATTGGTTGGTGGTGAGCAGCGGCGCCACCTGGTGGCAGCTGCTGGAAGTGCAGGATCATTATCGCGATTTCCTCACATTGCTCCGAGTCCCGATGCGCAGCCCACACTATGGGCACACTCAGCAAAGCCTGCATAGCAGGGAGGAGCCAGGCTGAAGAGGTGCTCTCCCTGCCTGCTGCAGCTGAGTCTAGTGTTGCTGTCACACTCACCAGTATCATCGCCTGCCTCTGCGCCCCCTGGCCGGGTCCCTCCCTTCAGAGACAGACACAACCAGTGCCTGCCCACCTGTAGCGCCGGATACGCGGCTGCGCTGCCACTGCCAAAGTCCCACTACCGCCACCAGTGCAGGACCCCGCAGGTGAGTTTTCTACTGACGGGAAGAGAAGGGGGCTTTGCTGTCGGGCTGGAGGAGCAGGGCGCTATGTGCTCCACGGGCTGCACTTTGAAGCTATTTGGCCGATATTAAACCAGCCTAATAGAGTTTGATGCCACCATGAGAGGGGAGCAGCAGATAGTGGTGACAATCAGGAGCATTGCTGAGCAGATTGGGGTGGAGGAGGCGGAGTCGAGCTGTCCTGACCTTAGTCAGGTTGACTGATTGTAATCACAACAGCTGTGGGGGAAACCACAGCGGCGGGACATAGGAGATGACGCCCTTATAGCTTGGCACCATACGCAGCTATGCACCTGGTGTAATGGGCCGGCCGGCCCTGGTACCACCTCTCCTTAACTGGCACAGTGCTGGTCCCTCCCTAAGATGAAAACCTGGTTCTCCCCTAAAGTAGCAACCGACTCGCCTCTCTCAAAGGGGGAATGCTGGCCAAGCTCCGCTGCGCTAAATTGAGCTGCCGAGGAGCACTGCTTTCCGCTTGCTGCGCCTCACCTGCTGGAAAAAGAACATAATATATCCCAACGAATACATATTGGTACAAACCAATTTCTCACAACGAATAAATATTGGCACAAACCAGTGTCTCACAATGAATAAATATTGGTACAAACCAATTTCTCAATCTGCCGGGTGGGTGGGATCACAAACTGGAAAGAGGAAGTTGACTCCTCCTCCAACCTTAATATACCACTGCTAAACCCCACCTTAACGGGGCAGCTAATAGTTAACAAATAATGATTGGCAACTGACCTCTATCAATTATAACTAGCAACAAAAACCAGCTCTAACTAGTACTGTACCAAATAAAAAACAGTGTGCTTATATCTTCTCAAGCTTACTCAAGCATTCGAATATTTTAAGTCACCCATAGTTATATTATTTTAAACACCACTCCTAAGCTTAATTTAACTAATAAATAAGACACAGACAATTGGAAAAAAGGTCACAGCCAAATTTATTTCGATTGGATTAGAAATTGAATTAATTAGTCATGGTGGCGAAAAAGCAGTGCTACCATTGGTCTACAGCTCATAATAATTTTTTTGCTTTACCAAAATGGGGTGGAGTTTTCTGCCCCGTGCGCAAGCCATCCTGGGTAGTACCACCTCCCCTTAACTGGCACAGTGCTGGTCCCTCCCTAAGATGAAGACCTGATTCTCCCCTAAAGTAGCAACTGACTCGCCTCTCTCAAAGGGGGAATCCTAGCCAAGCTCCGCTGCACTAAATTGAGCCGCCGAGGAGCACTGCTTTCTGCCAATGACATGGACAAAATGGCCATGTAACCCCACCAAAGAAAAAACCTAGCCCCTCCAAACTATTCCAACGAAACTAGGATATCCGTGACAAAAAACTTTGTTCGGTGAGGTGCACTCCATCCGGCCTATACAAATGCGCTTCCTCATAGCGAAGACGAGGGTGCTTGATAACACGCCCATTTAAAAAAATCACAAACCTAAACACTGGAGCATTCTGCTTCCTCCTAACTCTGTCTAGGGCTGCCCCACCCTGGGTACCGCGCCGGAACCTCCTCGGAATTATTTCAGATCAACAAAGCTTAACCTGTGGCCAGTGCTCTGCTATCAACCTCAAATCCCGCTTACTGGTGATTATCAGTTCAACCCCTTTGCACGTGTCAAGGTCATTACCACCTAAGTGCATGACTAGACAGTCAGGGGTCCCCCACTTACTCAGATTGCAAAGAAGGTCCAAAAGGCCGCTCCACTTCAAATCTCTTAAGCCAATCCAATGGACCTTAAAAGAGGCTAAGGTGGCACAGTTATGCCTGCTAGCCCAGTACACAAAAGAAAGCCCAACAATCCACACCCAGCAATCTTTCCTCAAAAAACTTGTGATGGGAAAAATTCGTATAACATAAGCATTAATAGAATATAATAATACAAACTCAAACAGGAAAAAAGGGGGGGAAACTGAGTTGTTTGGGCGACCCAGATGGAGGTGAACGACACAAAACATCTTGTGCTGATTTGAGGGCAAAAGTGAAAAGAACTCCAATCCCCCCTAGTGGCGGGTAGCATAAGGTACTGGGTTTCCCAAAGAACAAACTCGCCACTACTTCTGCAATTTATCGCCCCTTATATATAACTCTTGTAAGCCGCAGACTTCCATCTACCTAAGTGCTTGATTGCCTCCTTGGAAGAACCTGATGGAGCTGTGCAAGTTGCTGCCCCAATCCTAAACAAATGGGTGCCATACTCTTCAATCGGCACGTCCAAAGCTATCAGGCATCTATTGAACACACTTGTAAACTGGAACTTAGATAGTTGGGAAAGATCTTCATGAATAAGCCATTAAAGCCCCCCCCCCCCCATTTGGACGCTGCTGATTATACCTGTTAGCTAGTGTGAGGGGACAGAAATCCAATGCCCCCTACCCATTTGATTCTTTTTTGATTTCTGTATTTTTAACAAAATTAAATTAGCCTTAACTACAACATTACCCATTAGCAATCTTGTGCTGGCTGATTTTTTACCCAACCCGTAAAGCACCAAAAAATGCCAGCGCAAAGGACATTCTGAACAAAGCAGCTTCAAAATCACCCTTAGCTAAGCCTGAGACTGTCAAAAATAAATCCCTCAATGTACCCACATCTATTGGCCTATGCGAATCACCTAAAGTCGCCTGCTCCCTCCCCCAACCTCTCAGCACTTTAGCAATAATAAATGATTTTGTAGGATCAGTCAAACCATTCAGACGAGAGAAATAGGAAATGCCAAGACATAGAAGCCTTTGAACGCCCACTCTCATGCCCGTGCCATGCAAACGCAGGCGTGCTGACAAGCAGATCCGTACCGGCTTCCATCTTCGCCAGAAAAACCTGCCATTCATTCCAAGCTGCGGAATAGGACCTCGATGTACAGGGAGCAAGTGCTCTCAAAGCGAGACCTGCAATGCCGGATTTGTGATCTGCCAGACAGAATCAGAACAAAGCAATCCATGAATCCTGGCTTACAGGGTCAATAACCTAAACCTATCCCACAACGCATCCGCAATCTCGTTCTCGACACCCAGGACATGCTTGGCCATAAAATTAATATTCCTCAGCAGACAGACAAAAACTAAGGCCCTCATTCAGAGCCGTACGCTCTGAGCAGAGCGCACGCTCTGAATGAGGGCCGGGCTCCATTTTCATGGAGCGTCCTCCTGGACGCTCGTATAGCTGTGGGTCACCACCCACAGGCTATACGAGCGTGCATTGTGATGGTCGCGATGGTCGAGACCATCGCGACCATCGAATTTGCGAGCCGGAGCCTGCGGTTGAGGTTTTCAACCGCAAGCTCCGGAGTGATTTTGGCTCTATCAGAGCCAAAATCACTCCCACTGACATCACTAGTGATGTCAGTGGGACGGCTTCTGACGGGAGGCGTTCCCTTAGGAACGCCCCCGTCAGGGAGGCACGCCCCTGGCACGCCCACCAAAGGGGACGTGCTGTCAATCAACATTGACAGCACGCCCCCTTTGATCGGACACAACGAGCGAAGGACTTTCCTTCGCTCGTCGCGTCTGGCGCATGCGCACGACGGAGCTCCCTCCGTCGTGCGCATGCTCAGTCCATAACATCGACCCACTTGCGAGCGGACAGCCGCTCGCGAGTGGGTCTGAATCAGGCCCTAAATGCCTAATTAGCCTTAGCACTTGGGGGCAGACCGACCTCTGATTGTTATTGCACCAAAATATGATTTTCCGAATGCTAATTCTCGAAGCCCAAAGTTCAACTGCTACCACAATTGGAAATAGTTCCAACAGGAGTAAGTTATGAGTCAAACCCTCCGAATGCCACAAATCGGTCCAAGCCTCCGCGCACCATTCACCCTCAAAAAACGCTCCAAAACCTAATGCCCCGATGCGTCTGTGAACAACTGAACCTCGCAATTGGCCACAGACAAAGCGAGCCAAATGCAAACCCCATTAAATTCCTGTAGGAATCTCAACCAAACCCTAAAGTCCTCCTTCATGTCTGCCGAAAGGTGGATCATATGGTGAGCCTTTTTGATGCCCGTGGAGGCTCGCTCCAGCCTGCGACAAAAAACCTCACCCATGGGAATGACTGGCTGAAACAAAACTCACCAACAACTCACTAATCTTCCACATCTTTTCACAGGGGAGTCTACGCAAACCCTAATCAGTGTCAATTTCAATACCTTGGTAAGACACATTAGTTACCGGCCCCTCTGTCTTTTTGTGAGCGATGGGAACTCCCAAAAAGTGCTTGGACCAAAAACAGTAGCTCACTACAAACTGCGCTATCGGCCGAAAGTCATCAAGATAATGAGCGACGCCTAACTGGCCAGTACCTGCTTGAATACACCACTGTAAAAAAGAGCTAAAACTCTCAAAAAAAGAACAAGAAATAGAAAAGCCCATATGTAGACACTTATCTACGTAAAATGAACCGCCTACCTTAAAACCCACGTGCCTAAATGACCCGGGATGTAATGGGAGCAACCTGAAAGCAGATTCGATATCGATTTTTGCTAACAAAGCCCCTTTCCCAATATCCCGCACAGTACCAAGTGCATCCTCAAATGACTGGTAGATGACATTACAATCGACTGGATCTAAAGCGTCATTTACTGACCCTCCTTCCGGGTAAGACGGGTGTTGTATCAACCTGAACTTTCCTTGTTCCTTCTTTGGTACCACGCCTAGTGGTGAAATGCAAAGATCTTCCACTGGAGGTGAGGTAAAAGGTCCACACATATGCCCCAAACTCAGCTCCACATCTATTTTCCCTGCCAGAACCTCTGGAAAATCCCTAGCTGAACTGGATGAACCAACGGTAACCTAAAACCCCTTTAAAACCTTGTAATAGGAAGGCCGCTTCCCCCCTAAGAGGATAATGCCTCAACGAACTCTCTAATACCTCCATTTTAATTGGAGATGCAGCTTTACTTAGAACCCGCTCGCTGATCCCCCTTTCCAGCTGCATGACCCCCGGGATGATTGCAGTCCTTCGCTGGATGACTACCTCCACAAAACATGCAGACGAGCCGGTAGTGGCAGCTAGCCCCTCTGTTACACTGGGTGTTATTAGACGTGTAGCCCTTCCCCTCCTATCGGTATTAAATCCTGGGTGAGCCGGAAAGGGGTGTTTACGCCCAACAGTAGGTTTGACAGTTGTTCGGGCCTGCTGTATAACTAACTTGCATGCCCTGCACTGAATGTAAATACTTCAACACATTCATACATTCAGCTGGGCGTATCTCAATGTAGCACACTGCGAACACATACTTTTTGGTAAGCCAAATCTGATAGCTCCTCCTAGCTTCCTCTGCAACATCTAACGCCTTCTTAGCGTCATGTGTAATTACGAACATGTCAACATATCGACCTTTTCGTATTCGCTCCCTAATCTTGGACCTAACCCCCCTCAATATTGCCGTGTTGGAGTAATGAACCGCGTCCAGAACCGAACTGGCCGCCACACTACCTGCTCTTTCAGGACTTTTGCCTTTACCCATCAACTTTTGCACAAAGTATTTCATAAGCTTGCGCGGCCTCTCCTCTGAACAAGATGACTAGGAAGAGTCATCAGAATGCGACAGCGGAGCAATTGAAGGTACTGCAAAACTCATCTCACCTATTCCAGATGTCAATAGGATCACAGGAGCGTCCTGTGAGCGTCCCTTGTTGTGCGGTGCGCCCACCGCGCTTTGACACGAGGACAAACTTTCATCTGCGACGACATCCCCAGGGGTCACTGCGGATGCCAACAGCTGAACCGACAAAACCTGTGGGCTTAACATAGTGGCATTAGGCACAGGAGCTGAAGGTACACATGCAGTAACGAGCACGGGTGGGGTGCTCTGCGGTGGGGGGGTTAATGGGGGCTGTGCTGGTAAAAGAAGCACTGGGGTTGGTGGCAGAGGCAGGGGCGAGGTTTATGGAAGGGGGGGCTGGCTCATCGGCTGTTGGCCTGAGTGTCGCCAGGGAACAATCTGCACCTATTGGGGTACAGGGGCAAAATTGCCCGTCGCGGATGTGTAGTGCTGGGCAAAATGCCCAGGCACTTGCGGATAGGAAGGGGTGTAAAATTGGTGGCTCGGGCCCGTGAATAGGTTCGGGAATGGCTGTTGGCACGCTTCTGGGTTGAAATAAGGGGTGAACCAAAAAAGCAGGATTTCTGGGCAAGGCCAGGCCCATAATTCCACACCTGCGGCCCTGCAAGCGTGTTAGCTGTGGCGGGGGGGGGGCAATATTAACCTGGGCCAAGCGCTCCCATAAGGGGATGCTCTACCCTGCTGCAAAGCTGGCCCAGGGAAGTGAAACACAGGGGGGGGGGGGCAGCAAGGGACTTAAAATTCTACCATCCTGGCTCCTATGAGAGGCCTACGCACTGGGCGCTGCAGAAATCCCCAAACCTCCAGTCCCTGGGACCAAGAGGGGGGAATTTGAGGAGGTTAAAACCTCCTCAGCATCTAAAATGGCTGCCGCTGTGAGGGGGCGGGGCGCACTGTTCCACGTTGTGCTGGAGAGCTGAGCGTGGAGGATACAGTGAACCCCCACTGAAAACCTCGCAAGCCAAGCCTGGAGGGCAGATGGGGAAGCGGCCGGCGGGGTAAGCACGCTGGGGCCACCCGCTGCCGCAGCCATGGTGGCCAGGGGCTGACTGGCAACTTTTAGCCTGGGGGGCAAATGCATGCAGGCGGCCCTGGCAGAGGAGTAGCGTGTAGCCAGGGTGCCCGAAGAACGTGCGTGCTAAGGCGCCGCCCCCCTCAAGTGTTTCAGGGAGGAGGCGGGTCCATATGGGATTAATGTAAGGTAAAAATAAAGATATGGGGCAGCCCCCTGTCGTAGTGCCCATATGCAGTGCCCCCATGTGCCACAGGAGAGAACACCCTTATGCAGGCCTCCAGTAGTGCCCCCAGTAGTGATCCCCCCCTATGCAGTGCCCCCAGTAGTAAGCCCCTTATATAGTGCCCCCAGTAGTGGTCCCCCCTGTGCAGTGCCCCTTGTGCCCCCAGTAGTAAGCCCCTTATATAGTGCCCCCAATAGTGGTACCCCCTATGCAGTGCCCCTTATATAGTGCCCCCAGTAGCAGTCCACCCCCCATGCAGTGCCCCCAATAGTGGTAACCCTTATGCAATGCCCCTTAAATAGTGGCCCCAGTTGTAGTCTCCCCCCTATGCAGTACCCCCAGTATTGCCCTTTATATAGAGCCCCCAGCAGTGGTCCCTCGATGCAGTGCCCCCAGTGGTAGTCCCCTCCCCCTATGTAGTGGCCCTAGTAGTAGTACCCTCCCCCCTATGCAGTGCCCCTAGTAGTAGTCCCCTCCCCTTGTAGTGCCCCTAGTAGTAGTCCCCCCCTTGTAGTGCCCCCAGTAGTAGTACCCCCTTGTAGTGCCCCCAGTAGTAGCCCCCCCTTGTAGTGCCCCCAGTAGTAGCCCCCCCTTGTAGTGCCCCCAGTAGTAGTAGTCCCCCCCTTGTAGTGCCCCCAGTAGTAGTAGTCCCCCTCTTTGTAGTGCCCCCAGTAGTAGTAGTCCCCCCCTTTGTAGTGCCCCTAGTAGTAGTAGTCCCCCCCTTTGTAGTGCCCCCAGTAGTAGCCCCCCCTTTGTAGTGCCCCCAGTAGTAGTAGTCCTCCCCTTTGTAGTGCCCCCAGTAGTAGTAGTCCCCCCCTTTGTAGTAGTCCCCCCCCTTGTAGTGCCCCCAGTAGTAGCCCCCCTTGTAGTGCCCCCAGTAGTAGTAGTCCCCCCTTGTAGTGCCCCCAGTAGTAGTAGTCCCCCCCCTTGTATTGCCCCCAGTAGTAATCCACCCCCCTGGTAGTGCCCCCATAGTAATCCCCCCCCAGTAGAGAGAGACAATAAAAAAAAAAAAACACTTACCTGAAACTCCCGCTCCTGGTCCCGACGCTTCTACCTGCTCCTCCGGCCGCTTTGCATTATGGGAGAGACGTCGTCATGACGACGTCTCTCCCATCACCCACTGCGGGAGCCGGAAGATGGCTCCCGCAGTGGGAGCAGCAGCAGCCGATGAGAGTCTGACAGACTCTCAGCGGCTGCTGATTACAGCAAACACACAGCTGCCGGCTCCGTCCGGTCAGCGCTATACACCGTCCGGTCAGCGCTATACACACGGTGCAGTCTGTGTCACAGTGACACAGACTGCACCGGCCCGCGGCCCGCATGACGCTGCGGCCCGGGGGGCACATGGCACCCTGCCCAGCCCAGCCCACCACTGACGGCGGCGGACGGGGGGCGTAGGCCTGTGCACGCAACCAAGTGCGCTGCCTGGGCCACAGGTGAAGCAGCGGTGGCTGCTAACGGTCTAGCCGCTTCTACAAGATGGTGGGGAGGGGGGAATTACAGCGGGGACGGGGCATAGTGGCAGCACAAGGGGTTGGAACAGGTGTATGAAAAACCTGACAGGAATAGTGAGGGAAAAAGAGTATAAGCAGAGAGTGAAGGAAAGAAAAGGAGGACAGGGGCAAAAGCTGCAAGAAAAGAGGCTGAGAATATGAAGGAAGGTAAAGAAATTAAAGGTGTATAAAGGTATATGACAGTGTACTTATCAGTCTGGGATCACAAACTGGAAAGAGGAAGTTAACTCCTCCTCCAGCCTTAATATACCACTGCTAAACCCCGCCTCAATGGGGCAGCTAATAGGTTAACAAATAATGATTGGCAACTGACCTCTACCAATTATAACTATCAACAAAAACCAGCTCTAACTAGTACTGTACCAAATAAAAAACAGTGTGCTTATATCTTCTCAAGCTTATTCAAGCATTCGAATATTTTAATGTGTACTTGAAAGTCTGACATCTACTGTATGAGTGACAATGTATTAGAAGTTCCATGTATTTGTTTTCATTAAAACAAATTGGGGGAGTTTTTTTATTTGTAAATAATTATTTGACAAATTGATATAACAGTGGCTACAAATCATTTTGCATTGTATAGTTCCTTTAACTTACACATTAAGTTGTATTTTGTCTAAGTTTGTATGGTTATACTGAAAAATATAACTAGTGTAAATAATATAGTAGGAAAATTATAGGCACATATCCTTGTACATTGTATAAGAATATTGCAAAGAAAAAAACCACTCCGTAGAGGAGAAAATGTGAGGACGTCCTAAAAAGTATGATAGTACAGATGAAAAGAAAAAAAGGCAATGCTAAGGATAATCTTCAGGGGCAGATTGGGCAACTGGGAGCACAAGGTGGTTCCCACTGGGCTGACCATGTTCTCCGCTCTGTGGGCCTGATTCAGACCCGGACGGTATCTGGAATGCGCTCGCTATTGCCGATGTTTGCTGATCTGCGTATGCATTGCAGTGCGCGAACTACACTGTGCGATGGCAGACCACTCGCTTGCCCAGCACAGCCAGCCTAGCAGGTTGAGTGACAGAAGAGGCCGTTTGTGGGTGGTAACAGGGGCAGTCCAGTAAAAACGGGGGGTTGGAGATGCGAACACAGGCATGCCTGAGTGTTTCAACACCGTTTTAGAGGTGTACATAATTAACAGGCAGCGTCATAGTACATGTGACCAACTATTTTTTGCCTGTGTTTTCCACGCAAGGCTCGCGGTAGAAAAAAGCTAGCACAAGCACTGCGTATGCAGCCGATGGTATTCGCTTGTGCCGATGTATGCAGTCAATTAAAAGAGTAGCAGGTGTCACTCATTGAATTGAACAATAGCAAAGTGTCTGCGTAAATTAGCATCTTTTATTTTGTTTTAAATTTCCTAAATTAGGAAAGATAAAAGTGCCAAACAACTTTGAATAAACAAACTATAAACCATATATTTGTAAATGTCTCAAATACTTTTTTTATTTTAATTTTGTTGCGAATTTAAAAGTGATAGTGTTTTTGGGTTGTGGAACTGCACATCCCAGCATTCCTGTACATAGAGAATACTAGACTTTTTTCCAATACTGTTGCAGGCCAGGTCGTGATTTGTTGTACCATATTATTTAATTGTAAAATCATGTTGGAAGAAGGTTCAAAAGACATTTTTATTTTGCAATATTTGGTTTTTATTTTTTGTTATTTCTTTGGTAATTATTCACCTTCAGAATACATAATTTACAAAAAAAATATGAAAAAAAAACCATTACAAATTTGTAATTCTTGGGATCAAACAAAATTAACCAAGTTAAATCATTAAAAACATGATTTTCTGGATGAATTTGGTTTAGGATTAGCATCAGACAATGAAGATGTGTACACACTTGCAGATGTGTTTGAGGAAAGTGGGCCTGTGTAGCCACCAGATGTGCCTCCTCCACCTCCTACAAACACATCACCTCAAAATGTGCCAGGCACATCACATGGAACAATACAAAATCAAGGGAGACCTCTTGGCCCTTTCAGGGGCACTACCCAGATTTTCATTTGGAACATACATAATGAAATGTCTGGCGGAAATAACTTAAAGATCATCAATCGGAAAGCTTATTTCTTTGCTGACGACTCCGGGAAGCTGGATTTACGGATCCGGGGGGAACGTCGCGTACCCTGCTGGGAGCTAGGTGCAGCCACAGCAGGGCACTGGTCCCCCGCACCTTCGATCGGGCCAAGCAGATGTTCTTTCATCTCCCTCACATCTTGGCTCATGGACCTTAGAAAGGAGTTTTGCACCAACATGCTGGCCTGGATAGCCTCCATGGTTATTGCTTGCCTCACCACTGCCACCCTAATCCCAACTATGACTTCGGTAAGGGTGGCAGTGTAGGATGGGGGAGGCAAGAAGGATGGAGATTCAGCCGTCACCCCATCCATCGGAGGGCTTGCAGCCATGTTATTTCCTAAAAATTGGAAGAAAAATCTATTATTTTTGGAGTCAAAAACAAAAATAGACCGATAGAGAAACAGGTGTATGCAAATTCTTACCAGACTCAGCATGAGGTACAATTTGTGGAAGGCTCTTAAAGTTGATATTTGCCGCCTTCACTAACCTCCAGTCTAAGACCCCCAAAATGAGATGTTCCATTTTGGATATAGCCAAGGTGCGAGGGAAAGGACCTCCTAGTGCTTTTTCTGTAAATCCAGCTTATTTTTTATTCGGCAGCAAAGGTCACACTACCTTAGGATAAATTTGCATCATTAAACTGTTATGATTTAAAAAGATATATTGACCATTTCACTAACATTGTTTAAATTTTTCTTTTGAAAATGCCAAACAATATTTAATTATTTGCATACTTACGACAGTATAGAAAAATAAAAAAATATTTTAAAATCAGACTTACTTTTTCCGCAAAAACTCTGGCCCAAATGTAGTGCCATGCTTCCGATTGATGATCTTTGATATTTTCCGCCAGATTTTTTAATCTGTTTTTTTTGCGGTTTTATGTCCAAATGAAAATCTGGGTAGTGCCACCTGGATAAGGGTATCCGTTAGCCCAGAACGTTTCCCTTGGCCTTTTTTTGTCCCATCTGATGTGCCTGCAACATTTGGAGGTGATGTGTTGGTATTTGCTGGAGGAGGATCATCCAGTGTGGGCTCAGGCTAAATTTTCTTAAACACATCTGGAAGTGTGTCGTAAACTTCAATATCTGATGCTATTCCCATACCAAATTCGTCCAGAAAATCATGTATATCTACCATGCAGTCCTCTACATTGGCCTCCTGAGAATCCATGACTGCAAATGATCAAAAACCTGGCCAAGCTATTTATAGCAAAATGCGTACGTGTTGGCGACTATGCGCTACTCTCAGGCAGTGCATGCGTATATGCCGGAGAATGTGCACCACTCCAACGCAGTGCACAAGCGACCAACACACCCTTTAAAAACGTACTTGACAAATCCCAAATTTGACAAAGAGCTGAGGAGGTTTGGAAGTGTACAGGCTAGGGAATGAGGTGAGTCACATGATGTATGATAGGTGTTGTTTTGTATTAAAAGTATTAATACCAGAAAAGTCTTGTGTGTATCCACCATTTTTGAATGGCCAACCAATCAGACTGCACCCAAGATTATATATAGTTTGCCCACTGTAATATTTGTCATTACCATCATGAGATCCGCAAGCTTCAACAGGCAGGAGCTGCGCAAACTCACAGCGGTAATGGACTGGCGTCTGGGGCTTATTGGCCGGCATGTGCCAAACCATTTGAAGATGCGGGCATACGCAGAGGTACGGAGGCGGCTCCACCACTTGGGAGTTCCCCGCACTGTGGTGCAACTTTAGCGGAGGTGGTCTGACCTTTTGGAAATGAAAATAAAAAAAAATTAAAAACGACATTATTAATTTTGTTTTCCCTTTAATTTGCAGTGGAACAAGAGGAGCCTCTAAGGTCGATTTTGCGGAGGGAGATTGCCTTGGCCCTGCAATGCTGCCTGGAGGCCGTGCAGCGAATCCAACGTCAGCTATAATCACCGGTTGTCCATTATTTTATTTTTTTTGTTGTGTCAATAAACACATTTTTTTTTTACGTTCAAAAATTGTGTGGACTATTTATTTAAAGCAAAAATATTATATAAAGAAAACCAAAATAAAGTAGACCAATATCATTTAACGTTGCCCTATGTATGTTTTTGATAATGGGTACATAAATGTATATGTATATATATATATATATATATATATATATATATTGAGAGAGAGAGATATACATTTCGAGTATGTAACATATACATATATATATATATATAGATATATATTGTGAGCTGCAAAATTAAAAAAGAAATTTGGAAGTCCAATTTACTAAATACTGGATATATAAATTGTTAATTAACAAAATAAAACAAAAAAAAAGTGCGCTTTTGCACTGATTACTAATGCAGCGTCAGCAATTAAAAGGTACATCGAAACCTAGGAAGAGACCGCAACATGGGCCAGCGATCGCTTCCGATTGTCCAGGTACCAATGTTTAGAACCAATTCCAGGCGGTCACGTGGGTTTTTGGGCGGTTCAACGTATTCTCTGTTGGGCGTCTGCATACACAAAGCAATCGCTCGCTCGCCATGGAGGCGTGCTTCTGCCTTGGCGAGCGAGCACTTCTCGGCGCGTCACCCCGGCAAATTTGCATACGCATAATGCGAGCGAGCACATCATTGCGTCCAGGTCTGAATCAGGCCCTGTGGCTTGCTGCATATTCTACTATTAACTGCTTAGGGCAAAATTTACTAAGCCGCGGGTTCTAAACCCGGGGGGTTTGGTGGTGGTTTGACGACGGATTCTATTCTGTTCTAAACCCAGGGGGTTTGTTTGGTGGTGGTTTTGCAGCAGTTTCTAAATGATAGCCCTGTTCTATTCTAAAATGTGTTTTGACTGTGGTTTGGCGGCAGTTTTGCTATCTGCAGATTTACGAAAGCAAAAACCGCTGCAAAACTGCCATCAAAACACGTTTTAGAATAGAATAGAACAGGGCTGTCATTTAGAAACCGCTGTAAAACTGCCACCAAACCCCTGAGGTTTAGAACAGAATAGAACCCGCCGTCAAACTGCCGGAGTTTAGAACCCGCCACTTAGTAAATTTTGCCCTTAGTCTGCCATGATATAGTATGCTGCAGCATGTTTGGTGTGGTGGTCACCATAAAGCAGGGGTGTATAATGAGAGGAGGGGGCCCATGTTCACTCCCCGTCCAGAGCCCCCTCCTCACTCCACACTAGAGTGTGCCCGGGAGTCTACTGCGCATGCACACTTCACCGGGAAAATGGCGTGGCAGTCAGTTTTCGGAGTTTGCTGAATACCAAAGGAGTTCTGTCGGACCCCTCATGATGAATGGCATGGTAACTTAAATATGCAAAAACTAGCGTTACCGGGCCATTTATCGTTTGATGAATAGGCCCCATAGACAGATGAGGGGTAAGAAAAAGATGAAGTTAAGGGCCCCATACACGGTGCGATGTACACCCAGTGATGCGATGCACGATCTGAAGGCTGACATATCGGCCGGTCCCCACACGCGGAGCGATCCACTGCCCGATATACTGGTCCCTTCTCCCCTCCTGCATAAATTAGCATGAGATCGTCCGTCGATTCTGCAGATCTCTTGTGCAGACAGAAAGATTTGGAGGAGCGATGGATGACCTCACAGGAGTGCGCAGTGGCCAATATCATGCCCACACACGGAACGATATAGTTGCGATATTGTTCCAATCCGTCGGATCAGCGGATATATTGCTCCATGTGTGGGGGCCTTAAGAGGTGGAGATGGAGGATGATAAAAAGAGTGCTACTAGTGCTGAAGAGAGACAGGAGGAAAGGGGAAGAGAAAACCTCAGGCAGTGCCGGAGACAACATCTAATATGTAATATAAATGTTCTTTCAGTCCTGTGTAATGTGTGGAAAATGAAATAGTATATTGGATACTCTGGTCCAAATTGCATTATTTCAGTTTGATCCCACGTTAATATTTGATTTGAATATAGATTTTCACAAATCATGAAAATAATTATCCTATATAGCAGTAATAGCATAATAGCACACACAAAGAACTCGGACAGTAATCTGCTCTGCTTTGATGGCAGATATATAGACATTCTGTAACTTTTACTGGTAAGGATGCAGTTAAGCAGAAATAAGAAGATGATTGACTGACACAAATGCTTGAGCTCATATTGCACAACATAATCATTTCATAAAGCAAACCTAGCACATAATTAGGCAAAGCATAACATTAATTGAATTACAGTATAACAAGTATCATGAACTACTGGCTGAGCATTTACCCTGAAGATCATTCCATCACTTTCTCTAATGTACAAACACTTTTCATTGACGTTTTATATTTAATAATGTTGGTATTTTTACTTACATGCGCATTACTGTGTTGTTTCTTTAATTAGCTTTTTCTTACATTTGCTTTGTTCCTAGCTATAGTACTTTAACAAAATACAACTTTAGCAGAGAGGAAAAAATGTATACAGATAATCACTTGCCATCATTACAGATAGACATATGAAGAAAAGATGATTAAATATGAAAGATATAAAAGATACAGGGGGAGATGTACTAAGCCTTGGAGAGAGATAAAGTTCTAACCAATCAGCCATATTACAGGCTGTGTTTGAAAAATGGCAGGAGCTGATTGTTTTGTACTTTATCTCTCTCCACTTTACCTCTCTACAAGGCTTAGTACATCTCCCCATAGACTATTATAGAAACTAGAGATAACCAGTTCGATTCTACTCGGTTACGTTCAGAACTGAAAAACAGCATCTTATTGGTTATCTGGCTCTCATGTGTAATTTGGTGACAAGCACCAAGTAGAACTGAAACGCTCATCTCTAATAGGAACACCTTCATTTCTGGTACCAAGTATTACATGGACTTCAGACTATAGGCTTGTACCTATAGGAAGTACCTTAACATACTCAGATAATAGGAGGTACATAAGTACTGTGCTGCCACATGTTATACATCTTGGCTCCAGCAACCTACTTTGCTAACAGAGGGTGGGTGCTGTGGCATGTGCTTGCTCCAGACAAGGTCTAGCCTTTAGTCCATTGTCTACTGTACTGGTATTTAGTACAGAACACAAAGTAAATGCAAAACCTAAAGACTTGAAATGTATGCTGCTCTTGTTTCTTAAAGATATCTGTAGCAGCTTTCACAAATTCTCCCTGAACGGTCAACGTGCTTTTCTTTTTCTTTTTTTCTTTTAAAATAAATATTACTTTTCCGAGCCAATATTGCATTCCTGATTCCCCCTTTCTGTAGGCATATTGCTACAAAATTCTCTTGCCACAAGATCTTGTCAGTTGGAGGTCAATTTAATAGCGTCTATATGAATAATAACAAAATAAATAATGCTAGTACAGCCCACTGCGCCCCTGAGACAGCTGACTGGTATTATCCCTACACGTTACCAGACTTGTAGTAAAAAAAGGGTACTAATAATTTTATATAATTTTATATTTGCTGGGGTTTTTTTTAATTCTTATTCGTATTTTAATGTTTAGAATGTTTAAACAACATACGGGTAGGGGTGTGCACCGGCCACTTTTCGTGTTTTGTGTTTTGGTTTTGGATCTGGATTGGTTTTGCCAAAACCACCCTTCCGTGTTTTGGGTTCTGGGTTTTGTGTTTTGGATCTGTATTTTTTTGAAAAAAAGCATAAAAACAGCTTAAATCACAGAATGTGTGGGTTTTTCTGCTCCTATGCTATTAACCTCAATAACCTTCATTTCCACTCATTTCCAGTCTATTCTGAACACCTCACAATATTGTTTTTATGGCCAAAAGATTGCACCAAGGTAGCTGGATGACTATGCTAAGCGACACGAGTGGGCGGCACAAACACGTGGCCCATCTAGGAGTGACACTGCAGTGGCAGACAGGATGGCAGTTTGAAAAACTAGGCCCCAAACTGTACATACTGCAAAGAAAAAAAAGAGGTGCAAGATGGAATTGTCCTTGGGCCCTCCCACCCACCCTTATGTTGTATAAATAGGACATGCACACTTTAACAAACCAATCATTTCAGCGCCAGGGTCTGCCACATGACTGTGGCTGAAATGATTGGTTCGTTTGGGCCCCCACAAAACAAGCTGGCAATTAATGTGTCCCTGCACAAACTGGCTCTACGGAGGCAAGATGTCGCCCTCATCCTCCTCATCCACCGATTCCTTGGATAAAACAGGAAAAAGGGATTTAGGTGTCCCTGGACTGCTTACGGTCTTAGCCAAAGTTTCTGAACTTGACAGTAACTTTTTATGAACGCGCTGCAGGTGCCGTATAAGGGAGGATGTTCCTAGGTGGTTAACGTCCCTACCCCTACTTATTTCACCTTTACATATGGTACATATGGCAAGACAGTTGTTGTCCGGATTTGGATAGAAATATTGCCAGACCAAAGAGGTGGAATGTTTGGTCTTCTGCCCAGGCATGACCGTGATGGGCTTTTTCATCCCACGGACAACAACTGTCTCCCCCGGAGCCTGATTTAAACAAACCACATCACCATCAGAATCCTCCTCGCCAACTTCCTCCTCAGTGCCAGCTACACCAGTATCCTCATCCTGTTGTACTTCAACAGTGACATCTTCAATTTGCATATCAGCAAGTGGACTGTGTGCATCAGCCTTGGCAGTCGACGTTGATGGCATGTTATCGTCTATGTCATGACTAGTGGCAGCAGCTTCAGCACTAGGAGGAAGTGGTTCTTGATCTTTCCCTATTTTATTTTTATCGGAGAAAGTTTGGTCCTCCATTTATGTTATATTGATATATACGTGCGGATAAGGCACACACAAACACAGAAAATATTTTTTTATTTTTGCTGGAGAGTAGTGCACTTTGTGGGTTACACCACCCTTTAAGAAATGAGCCAGCCGGCTCTTTACTTATGGGACACAGGCGCACGCTTGGCGCTGCTCCTTTGTTGATGCACGTGCAGCCACAGTGCACACAATTCACAAACACAGAAAATATTTTTTTATTTTGTTTGGAGTGTACTTTGGGGGTTACAGCACCCTTTAACGGTCAAGCCAGCCGGCCCTTTACTTATGACACAGGCGCACGCTTGGCACTACTTTGTTGATGCACGTGCGGCTACTGCGCACACAATTCACAAACACAAAAAAATATAATTTTTTATTTTGTTTGGAGTGCCCTTTGGGGGTTACAGCACCCTTTAGCAGTCAATTCAGCCGGCCGTTTATTTATGGGACACAGGCGCACGCTTGGCACTACTTTGTGATGCACGTGCGGCTACTGCGCACACAATTCACAAACACAGAAATTTTTTTTTTATTTTGTTTGGAGTGTACTTTGGGGGTTACAGCACCCTTTAACGGACAAGCCAGCTGGCCCTTTACTTATGGCACAGGCACACGCTTGGCACTACTTTGTTGATGCACGTGCGGCTACTGCGCACACAATTCACAAACACAGAAAATATTTTATTATTTTGTTTGGAGTGTACTTTGGGGGTTACAGCACCCTTTAACGGTCAAGCCAGCCGGCCCTTTACTTATGACACAGGCGCACGCTTGGCACTACTTTGTTGATGCACGTGCGGCTACTGCGCACACAATTCACAAACACAGAAAATATTTTATTATTTTGTTTGGAGTGTACTTTGGGGGTTACAGCACCCTTTAACGGTCAAGCCAGCCGGCCCTTTACTTATGACACAGGCGCACGCTTGGCACTACTTTGTTGATGCACGTGCGGCTACTGCGCACACAATTCACAAACACAAAAAAATATATTTTTTTATTTTGTTTGGAGTGCCCTTTGGGGGTTACAGCACCCTTTAACGGACAAGCCAGCCGGCCTTTTACTTATGGGACACAGGCGCACGCTTGGCGCTGCTCCTTTGTTGATTCACGTGCAGCCACAGTGCACACAATTCACAAACACAGAAAAAATATTATTTTTTTTTAGCACTTGGGGGGAGCACCCCTGACGGACAGAGCACCCCCTGTACAACACTACAGCACCCCTTTAGGACTGGGACACTGCACAGGACTTTGGTGTGGACCCAGCCCCTATGGACAACTGACTGCACAACACAGTCCAGCCAGCCCCTATGGACTTTGAAGTAGTGGACAACAGCAGCACAGCGCAGCACAGCACAACACTACACTGCACTACACTACACTACACAGCCCAGCTAGCCCTAACTCCCACCCTCCCTCTTCATTGTCCACAGCCGAGTGAGAAAATTGCGCCGGTGCGGGTACCTTATATAGGATCCAAAACCCGCGAGACCCGGAAGGCGGGATGATGATGTTTTGCCTCGATTTCAGATCCGAACCCGCTCACCCCTACATACGGGTAATGCACTGTTAGGTTTCTGCTTCTCTTTTTGGTGGAACTTGTACTTGAGTTGAAGTTTCCTAGGAACTATAGGGAAGGATGTCTGAGAACCACAGATTTGGATGGCATTACACACTGAATACGGAAGAGGAATTGGAGACAAAGTTACCCATGAAATACTCATTTACCTTCTAATAAGTGTTTTGCCCAATGGGATGGGTGCAAATATATTCTGCTGGGATAATTGGAACTGTATCTGACTTATTCCTTATGTATCTGACAGTGACCAAATTGAAATAAATGTGATCTATTATTATTATGGCTGTTTCTATTTCCTTCTTTCTTAAAACATGAATAAGGAGTATAATATTCACCAATATACCATTGACTATACTGAAGTTTGGTTATGCCACTAATACAGTATATTGAATTTGTGGATAAAAGAACATTTCTTATTAAGTTGAACTGATGAGCGCCAGGTGCCTATTATTTTCTATGAAATTCATAATACTACTAAAGCATCAGGCACTTCTGCACAATAATGGTATGACAATTAAATGTTTTACTTATATAAATCCTGTAGAGTATAGATAATTTATTTATGGATATATAATGGCTCTTCTTGTGTACTTGTTGCTACCTGATTTGTGTATGCAACTGCAACAACACCTTAGGGGTCAATCCTATTAGGTGCAAATTGCGAGGTGCGAGTTGCTATTTTAGCAAATTAATTATGCTATCCAATTAGCAACTCACACTGAGTCAGTCAGACTGAATTCGCAAGTTTCCACTCGCACCTCCCTGAGGGTGAGAAATGGAAAGGAAAATCTTTATTGTAAGGTAATGTCGGGACACTGTGCTGAACCCCTTGGACACCCTCCCTAATGACTAATTAGGCAATTGGAAGTTTCCAATTAACTTAATTAGTCCAATAATATGTAATTTTTTGGGGTACATTTTTTTTTACCAAATTACCCCAAAATCAACTTTTACGTTAGTTTAGGCACCCCAAATTTAATTACCATAAATCTTTATTTGAAAAATAATTTTTATAAAAGAAAAAAATATTTTTTCAAGGTGCCGTCAAAGTACCCCCAAATCATCCTTTTTCCTACTTTTTTTTTTTTGCATCTTTCATTTAATTCGTTTGAGATTAAATTAAAAGGTTTTTTTTTTCATTTTCTTGCATTTAAAAAACAAAACACAAATCAGCCATTTTACACCATTTAAAAACCTACAGTACCTTCCTCATGCTCACAAACAGCCTTCTATACGGTCCTGCTAACTAAATTATCCATTTTGGGGGGTCCAGGATGGTCTCCCCACATTTTCATGCATTTCTCGCAAATCTCATTTGGCAGTCAATTCGCACCCCTCCACTGCGAGTAGTGTGAATAGGGATTTTTAATTGGTTTGGAGAATTCTCGGGAGCGTGCTTCACTGCGAAGTGTGCGAGTTTCAAGAAACAAACTCGCTACTCGCCAGTCGCACCTAATTGGATTGAGCCCTTAGTGTTACATAAATAAATAAGTAGTTAATGTGTGTATGCTAAATAATTTTATAATTACAATATGTGGCCTGTGTGCTTTTTCCTTTCTTCTTGAATGTGGATGATATTGTTGGATGACGAGCGCTCCAGTGCTGCATCCATCCATACTATCAAACAGGTAACTGAGCAGGTGGTCTCTAGGACCTGCTGGAGCTCGGCAAGAGGCTTGACCACTGACATGTGCTACTGCGCATGCGTTCCTTGTTCACGTGTCTTTCCTCACTGGCACTCTCCATTAATGGATGCACCACTGAATATTTTCTTTGACAGCAGCCCTGCAGTGCCTACTGGGAGCCTGCAAGTACACTCTATCACCACCGCTATATTAGAAGAGCTTAGCGCAACCTTATACCAGGGCACATACCGTCCAGACGCCCAGTGCACTACAACACCAAACACTACCTTAACACTTTAGGCTGCATAGTATTATGGATTATACACCTGTTATATGTGTCATATGCTACTTCACGTATGGACTAACCGTCACTAGCACCAAACAACTGCAAAACACATTTACCACCTTAGGCACTCTGGCCAAGTGCATGCTGTGCTACTTAGAGGAGGAGATTGCACAACACCAATTCCATCCAGTGTTATCCCGCTGCACATTTCCGCTACTACTACTCTGCTAATAGATGTTGTTATTGAGTGATCTCAGGCCTGTCTTTGTTTTCATCATAAGGTGATAAGTGTCAGCAGAGGTGTTAATCTGCGTACACAATAGATGATTTTTTGAACAATTTGTCTGATTCCGATGCATCAGAAAGACTTAGCATTCAAATCGTCAAATGTGTATGCACTATGCGCACTCCCACGGTGTCGTACCTCTCCTCGCATCTTTAGGTTGTCCCTACATGCAGCTCAATCTGACAATTTTGTTAACAATTTCCCGTAGATCGTGCAGCGTGTGCGCTATACCAAACAACGAACAATATGTCATATGATATATGGTGCTTCTGCGGCTCATTTGACTAGGCCAATAAACACGTAGATTGCATAAGGGCAGATAGCAGCACCATATTGCTGATCATCAGTTACTCCCATACGTTACCAGATTTTCATTCCAACCAATCAGCTAGTTGGATGGTTGGACAGAAAATCTTTAGGTGTATACCCAGCCTAAGGACTGTACTCCCCAAATGACGACTCAGCTGCGGCATTTCATATAGAACTGTATTGGCTGAGCGTTCATGGGCTGAGAGGCAAGCCTCTGCCTCTCTCAGCCTATGAGCAGTTCCCACCATTGACGTCAATGGTGGGAACCACTAGGTTACTAAAGGTTACCACCTTTGAAGTCACTGGTGGGAACCGCTCATTGGCTGAGAGAGGCGGAGACTCGCCTGTCCCAGCCAATGAACGCTCAGCCAAAATAGTTTTATTTTTCTTTTCTTGTTTTAAAAGATTTCTTGTTTTCAGATTTATCTGATCACCCGTTTATTTATGCTGTCCCCCTCTTTGTTTGATTACGCTTCCTGTTTATGTTTATGTATCCTAGCAAGGGTTCTGTTCCTTTCCTGCTTGTAGGGGAGATCACATGGTTTGACCTCCGTGACGCCGCAATACTGATGACGTCACCACGCTTGACGGGACCCACCAACGTCTCGGCACCATGGACAGTCCACAGGGGGATTTAAACCGGTAAGTTCATGTTTGTTATGTCTTGCACCCTGACGAAAATACAACACGTATTGAAACTAGGGGTGAGCGGGTTCGGATTTCTGAAATCCGAACTCCCCCGAGCCCCCCCGATCCGAGTCAGGCTCGACTTTTCCCGCCTGACTCGGATCTGAAATCGAGGCAAAACGTCATCATCCCGCCTTCCGAGTCTCGCGGGTTTTGGATCCTATATAAGGTACCCGCGTCGGCGCCATTTTCTCACTCGGCTGTGGACAGTGAAGAGGGAGGGTGGGAGTTAGGGTTGGCTGGGCTGTGTAGTGTAGTGCTGCTGTTGTCCTCTACTTCAAAGTCCATAGGGGCTGGCTGTGTTGTGCTGTGCTGCTGTTGTTAATAGGGGCTGTGTCCACTACTTCAAAGTCCATAGGGGCTGGCTGGACTGTGTTGTGCAGTCAGTTCTCCATAGGGGCTGTGTCCACTCCAAAGTCCTGTGCAGTGTCCCAGTCCTAAAGGGGTGCTGTAGTGTTGTCCAGGGGGTGCTCTGTCCATCAGGGGTGCTCCCCCCAAGTGCTAAAAAAATAATATATTTTCTGTGTTTGTGAATTGTGTGCGCAGTAGCCGCACGTGCATCAACAAAGTAGTGCCAAGCGTGCGCCTGTGTCATAAGTAAAGGGCCAGCTGGATTGACCGTTAAAGGGTGCTGTAACTCCCAAAGTACACTCCAGTCCAAACCAAAAAAAAAATTATTTTCTGTGTTTGTGAATTGTGTGCGCAGTAGCCGCACGTGCATCAACAAAGTAGTGCCAAGCGTGCGCCTGTGTCATAAGTAAAGGGCCGGCTGGCTTGATCGTTAAAGGGTGCTGTAACCCCCAAAGTATATTCCAGTCCAAACCAAGAAAAAAATTATTTTCTGTGTTTGTGAATTGTGTGCGCAGTAGCCGCACGTGCATCAACAAAGTAGTGCCAAGCGTGCGCCTGTGTCATAAGTAAAGGGCCGGCTGGCTTGACCGTTAAAGGGTGCTGTAACCCCCAAAGTACACTCCAGTCCAAACCAAAAAAAAAATTATTTTCTGTGTTTGTGAATTGTGTGCGCAGTAGCCGCACGTGCATCAACAAAGTAGTGCCAAGCGTGCGCCTGTGTCATAAGTAAAGGGCCGGCTGGCTTGACCGTTAAAGGGTGCTGTAACCCCCAAAGTACACTCCAGTCCAAACCAAAAAAAAAATTATTTTCTGTGTTTGTGAATTGTGTGCGCAGTAGCCGCACGTGCATCAACAAAGTAGTGCCAAGTGTGCGCCTGTGTCATAAGTAAAGGGCCGACTGGCTTGACCGTTAAAGGGTGCTGTAACCCCCAAAGTACACTCCAAACCAAAAAAATATATATTTTCTGTGTTTGTGACTTGTGTGCACTGTGGCTGCACGTGCATCAACAAAGGAGCAGCGCCAAGCGTGCGCCTGTGTCCCATAAGTAAAGAGCCAGCTGACTCATTTCTTAAAGGGTGGTGTAACCCACAAAGTGCACTACTCTCCAGCAAAAATAAAAAAATATTTTCTGTGTTTGTGTGCGCTTTAGCCGCACGTATATATCAATATAACATAAATGGAGGACCAAACTTTCTCCGATAAAAATAAAATAGGGAAAGATCAAGAACCACTTCCTCCTAGTGCTATTGCTGCTGCTGGGAGTTGTTCATCATCCATCCCAGAGAGGAAGTAGGAACATCACTACTTTTACTAAACAATTGACCCTCCAACAGTCCCTAGCGATGAGGATGAAGTACGACAGCAGTCATCCTGAAGCAAAACGTATAACTGAGGCCTTGACTGCTATGTTGGTGTTAGACGTGCGTCCGGTATCCGCCATTAGTGCAGTGGGATTTAGACAATTGATGGAGGTAGTGTGTCCACGGTTCCAAATCCCGTCTAGATTCCACCTGCATCCTCAAAGCAGCAGCGACAAGCGTGCGTCTGTCTGTTAAAGGGTGGTGACACCCTCAAAGTGTGCTACACAAACAATAAAAATATTCTTCTTCTTTTTTCTGTCTTTGTGAATTGTGTGGGCTGTAGCCGCACCTGCATCCTTAAAGCAGCAGCGACAAGCGTGCGTCTGTCTGTTAAAGGGTGGTGACACCCTCAAAGTGTGCTACACAAACAATTAAAATATTGTTCTTTTTTTTTCGGTCTTTGTGAAATGTGTGGGCTGTAGCCGCACCTGCATCCTTAAAGCAGCAGCGACAAGCGTGCGTCTGTCTGTTAAAGGGTGGTGACACCCTCAAAGTGTGCTACACAAACAATAAAAATATTGTTCTTTTTTTTTCTGTCTTTGTGAATTGTGTGGGCTGTAGCCGCACTCACATCCTCAAAGCAGCAGCGACAAGCGTGCGTCTGTCTGTTAAAGGGTGGTGTAACTCTCAAAGTGCTCCAAAAAATAAAAAACTATTTTTTTTATGTATTTGTGACTTGTGTGCGATGTAGCCGCACCTGCATCCTCAAAGCAGCAGCGACAAGCGTGCATCTGTCTGTTAAAGGGTGGTGACACCCTCAAAGTGTGCTACACAAACAATTAAAATATTGTTCTTTTTTTTTCTGTCTTTGTGAAATGTGTGGGCTGTAGCCGCACTTGCATCCTCAAAGCAGCAGCGACAAGCGTGCGTCTGTCTGTTAAAGGATTACATCGGTGACAGCATCCAAGTAGGCATGTCAGACAGTCCGTACCTGTACTGGCAGGAAAAAGAAGCAATTTGGAGGTCCCTGTACAAACTGGCTCTATTTTACCTGAGTTGCCCCCCCTCCAGTGTGTACTCCGAAAGAGTGTTTAGTGCAGCCGGGAACCTTGTCAGCGAAAGGCGTAGGAGGTTGCTTCCACAAAATGTGGAGAAGATGATGTTCATAAAATGAATTATCAACTCTTCCAGGGAGACCAGCCTCCAGAACGTACAGAGGGACCTGTGGTTCCAGCGGGGACGAATTAATACTCTGTGAGGATGAGGATGTACACACTGAAGAGGGTGAGGAATCGGTGGATGAGGAGGATGAGGATGACATCTTGCCTCCGTAGAGCCAGTTTGTGCAGGGACAGATTAATTGCCAGCTTGTTTTGTGGGGGCCCAAACGAACCATCATTTCAGCCACAGTTGTGTGGCAGACCCTGGCGCTGAAATGATTGGTTTGTTAAAGTGTGCATGTCCTGTTTATACAACATAAGGGTGGGTGGGAGGGCCCAAGGACAATTCCATCTTGCACCTATTTTTTTTCTTTGCATTATGTACAGTTTGGGCCTAGTTTTTCAAACTGCCATCCTGTCTGCCACTGGAGCTTCACGCCTAGATGGGTCACATGTTTGTGCCGCCCACTCGTGTCGCTTAGCATAGTCATCCAGCTACCTCGGTGCAACCTTTTGGACATAAAAACACTATTGTGAGGTGTTCAGAATAGACTGGAAATGAGTGGAAATTAAGGTTATTGAGGTTAATAATAGCATAGGAGCAGAAAAACCTACAAATTCTGTGATTTTAGCTGTTTTTATGCTTTTTTTCAAAAAAATACAGATCCAAAACACAAAACCCAGAACCCAAAACACGGAAGGGTGGTTTTGGCAAAACCAATTCAGATCCAAAACACGAAGAAAGATCCAGATCCAAAACCAAAACACAAAAAGTGGCCGGTGCACACCCCTAATTGAAACGTAGGTGAACAACCTGCCTGCAGAATAATTTTTTTGCATTGAGTGCCGCCATCCCGCTGCCGTTTATGGTTTGCTGTCTGATTGTTTTCTGGCTGCAACGGTGGGCACCTACGATTACTTGCCATTGTTGCTGTATGTGGAGGAGTGCTGCCCGTGCCTACTCTGTTCTATATATATATATATATATATATATATATATATATATACATACACACACACATACAGTATATGTGTGTATATTCCATACCTCCCAACATGACCCTCTCCAGGAGGGACACAATGCTCTGGTCCTGGACTTCCCTGGTAAATTATGATTGGTGGCGGCTCCAGAGGTGGGGCTGCAGCACAGTCCAAAATTCAAATAGGGGAGTCACACCAATTGCCAGTGAGTCCCAGCCAGTGATGTTTGGCAGCGTGTGAAATGACAGTTGGTGTGACTCCCCTATTTGAATTTTGAACTGTGCTGCAGCCCCACCTCTTACCAGGGAAGTCCAGGACCAGAGAATTGTGTCCCTCCTGGAGAGGGTCATGTTGGTAGGTATGGTATTCTGGGTTGTGCTGGTTACTATGGCAACAGCTAATTCCCTTCTGGCTTTTTTTTTTTATTTTTTTACATATTAATTGTACTATTTCATGCACTTAAAGCTTAGCCTAAGCTATATAGAGATGTTTTATGCATACTTTTTATAATAAGAACTTGCAATGTTATTTTACTTCAGTGTATGTGTGTGGTGATGGGTCATGTGGTGTAGTGATGTCATCAGTGGGCTCGTCAGAATGGAGGAGGAGACAGGACACTGGCTGCTGTGCACTTGATGATGGGATTCAGTATATGTTAAACTAGATTAATTTGTTATTTAATCCCTGATGACTGTCAGGATCTGTATCTTGTGTAGACCCAAAACTGGGACCACTGGGCTAGACTGGTTGGACGCTCTTCCTCATCAGAATATCACTGGAGCTAATCTTAGAATATCAGAACTGAACAGGAATGGAAGTCAGAAAGAAGTACTAAACAGAGTAACTGATATCCTGCCCTCATCGCAGTTACTTCACCAGCAGAACCCACCCCTTACACCTGATTAAAGGTCTCGTGTAAGGGGTGGGTTCTGCTGGTGAAGTAACTGCGATCAATGATGAGGGTAGGCACCCTGCTGGTGAAGAATGGTATACACACACTGGTATAGCCTTAGGTTGTGCACTCTGTAGGTTAAGAGTGGTAATGCACACAGATAATGGATATAGGCCCTGTTTCAGAGCCGGTCGCTATTAGCGCTCGCTCGTTCAGAAACAGGGGGTGGCTATTCAAATTAACCGTTTGCTCTTTGCGGTCTGTTGCCGCCTCTATGTCTGAACGAGCGAACAAAACATGCGGTCGTTTTTTTTATAAAAACGCCCCCTGGCCGCTTTCGCATCATACGTCATGTCCGCTATTTATTAGATTAATCGAGTACATCGACCAGCGTATGAACTGCTCGCTATTCTTGTGGTTGGTTTTTCCTACCACAAATTTGCGAGCAGTTCTGACTATAAAATAACCCAGTGACGTGGTCAGTGACGCTGCTGTATTAATTATGCACACCCATAAAACGCCCGTTTTGACCTTTAAGCACGCCTGCGTTCTGATCTCCACTCCCCGTTTTCAAGCACCTTCCCCTGTTACCACCCACATACGCCTCCTCCTGTCACTCATATTAGCAGGCATTCGCTATTTAGCGTACAAACGATTTTTGGCCGCACTGACTGGTTCGCGCATGCGTATTACAAACCGTACGCATGCGCAGTTGGGCAAACATCACTCGGAACGAACGAGCGGCCGCTTACGAGCGGCTCTGAATCAGGCCCATACACTCTACAGACTGAATCAGGGGCTTTACAATAGCCCCCGCAGTAGCTTGGTGGCAGTGTTTATGCAGATTCCTTGTAGTCTAGCTGTCAGCATGGAATCTGCTGAAAATGTCCCTCCAAAAATGGCCTCCGCCTAGGAGGAGACAGATGCTGGAGGTCCTATTCGACCTCTAGCATCTGTCAGAGAATAACAGCGCGCATATCGTTACCTGGAAGTGCCTGGAACGCTGGCGCCGCCAGGAGAAAATTCAGAGAGCTGCATCTTCTGCCTTGAAACCCCTGACAATGAGCATGAGACCTCCAGAAACGTGCATGAAACCCCTGCCAACAAACATGGAACCCAGAGCATAAAACCCCTGATAACGAGCATGAGACCCCAAAACCCCTGGTAATGAGCAGGTCATTTAAAAGTAAATAGAACCCTTACTGTGGGGCATAACTGCATGTGGCATAATGTGTCATGGGCATTAGTGGCGTAACTAGGGCAGGGCGAGCGGGGTTCGTGCCCTGGGCGCCGTTGGACCGGCGGCACGCCGCCGGCCATGGTAGCGGCCCGCCCGCCCTAGTTAGCCAGTGTAGCGCCGACCGCAATGAGTGCGGTCAGCGCTACACATTTACACAGGACCGGCGCTAGGCTTCCAGCGCCGGTCCTATGCTGCATGCCTGAGCCCGTTCCCTCCCCCAGGAGGCGGGCTCAGGCTGTGCATAACACATGCATCGCCGCCAGCGCTGGCGGCGATGCGTGTGTTAAACAGCAGCCAATGAGAGTCAGATAGACTCTCATTGACTGCTGCAGCACCCACTGCAAGAGCCGGACTTCCGTCCGGCTCCTGCAGTGGGTAATGGGACTGACGTCATGACTTCTGTCCCATAATGCTGAGCGCGCCCGCCTGGGCGGGAGCGGCGTCGCGATCAGGACCAGGAGCAGGAGCAGAGATTCAGGTAAGTATATTTTATATATATATATATATATATATATATATATATAGTTTTTGTAACCTATCTGCACAACGGGGGGAGGGGGGTGGCTACTACCGGGGGGACCTCTACTGGGGGAGGGGTGACTACTACTGGGGGACCTCTACTGGGGGAGGGGTGGCTACTACTAGGGGCACCATTGGGAGCACCTACTCTACTGGGGACTACTACTTGGGGGGGAACTACCACTGGGGGCATTATGAAAGGGGCCTACTAGAGGCACTGCACTCGGGGGACCACTACTGGGGGCAATAATAGGAAGGGCCACTACAGGGGGCACTGGATAGGGGGGATCACTACAGGGTGCCTGCATAAGGGGACCACTACTGGGAAAACTGCATGGGGGGGGACGGGACTACTGCTGGGGGCACTATATAAAGGGCACTGCATAAGGGGATACTGCTACTGGGCGCACTGCATTGTGGGAACTGCTACTGGGGGCACTGCATAAGGGGAACACTACGTGGGGCACTGCATTTGGGGGGCCACTACTGGGGGTACTGTATAAGGGGCACTACTATGGGCCTGCATAAGAGGGACCACAACTGCATACTGGGGGTACTGTATAAGGGGTACTACTGGGGTTAAGGTGCATATGGATAGGAATGTTCAGCCTGAAAATAAAGGGGTGTGTCATGTTGACACGCCCCATTTTTAAGTGACCACGCCCATTTTTTTCCTGTGCGCGCGCATATCGGTGTGTTAGGTGGGGGGGGGGGGGGCTCCGTTTTCAAATTTGCCCTGGGCTCCAAGTACCCTAGTTACGCCACTGGGTGTGTGGAGTATGGCATAATGTGTAAGGGGCATTACTATAAGGAGGAAAAATGACACAATGTAAACTGTCTATGGGGAGTATGGGGCACATTTTTAACTGTTTGCACTGGGAGCCAAATTGCCTAGAAATGGCCTTGTATTAGTTTTACTAAAATGCCATGGGTGGGCGCCAGAAACTTTTTTGGCAGGGGGGAGCAAAATTTAATGTTACGCCACTGTACTGAATAATAATGCACACAGATGTAGGATGTGCACTCTGTAGGTTCAAAGTAATAATGCGCACATTTAATGGGCGGTATGCATCAATGACAAAAATGCAGTCAAACCCCGAAAATGCGGGTTTGAACACATTTATCATAAGCACGAAGCCCCGGAGTGCATAGCTTGGTTGCGGTGGGTAATGCCATCTTCCTGAGTTAGCTGAGAGAGGGATCCAATCGGATCCCTCCCAGCGCCCACCACGGCATGTGCAGAAGGACGTCGGAGGGGCTTCAGGGTCATAGACCCGGAAGTCCATACATCGCAAAGGGCCGCTCTTCCCGACAGAGCAGTCCTTTGCGGTGATCGTCATGCATACCGGCGTTACCAACACCAGCATGCATGCATCCTGCCCAATGAATGTGCTCACTGCAGGCAGAAAGATAATGCACATAGGTACTGGCTGTGGGAATGATTAGCAGAAGGACAGCAGTGGTTAACAGCACAGGCTCTGCAAGCTGGAGATGATTAGCAGTGTGGGAACTACTCAGGATTGCAGGCAGGGCTGGATTAAGACCTTTAGAGGCCCTAAACACCTAAAAGACTTTGGTGTCCTCCGATATATATTTTGCTCCCCCCAAAAAAACAAAGAAAAGTTATTTCCAAAATGATTGCCATGGCATTTAAAAAAACTCAAAATTTGAAGAATACCTCCCCATCTAGCAACACTGTACTCAGCAACGCTGCACTCACTCTCAGTGGATAACTGAACAAAACAACAAAACAGCCGACACGACGAAGACAAGAATGATCACGTGAGATGTGTTGCAGTTTATCAGTTACCAGACTAATTTTGTTGTATTCTCAAGATTAATGTATATCATTAACCTATATTATTACTATTGTATTATTTTTTTGTATTGTATATACTGTAGCCCCTTTTTGTGGAATCTGGTTCAGCTGCACCATATGATCCATGGTAAATCCGGTAATGGAAAATTTCTCTGGTGTTCCCCTTCCTTTGATGCCCTAAGCATGTGCTTATTTTGCTTAATTCTAGCCCTGATTGCAGGCAGAAATAAACCAGGAGGAACTGAAGCATAGAACAGGAAGTGATGAATTCAGAGTTTGAGCATGCACCATGGAAGGTCCACCAGACAGCAGATTTATCAATCCATACAGGAATTAGGAAGCGGAACTGCTGAAAAAGGTAAAGCAACTTGGGTATAATATTCATTTTAACAGCTATGATCAGGGGCGTATCTATAATGGGTGCAGGTTGAGCGGGGAACACGGGCCCCTGGGTCCAGAGGGGCCCCGCACCGCACACACTGCACCCATAATAATACTTACCTCTTCGGAGTCCCACGTCGGCGCGGGCGTCCGGCACTGTAAAACGACTGGAAAATGGCCACGGCGGCCATTTTCCCGTCATTTGCGCATGTGCAGTACAAGGAAAATGGCTGCCGTGGCCATTTTCCCGGTTACCTGTGCATACACTATAGACTCTGGGAACACTCTAGTGCCCAGAGTCTATAACTCCGGCGCTGGCCACGCACAGCTCAGTGCGCTGCTGGCCGCCGGGCGGAGAGGAGGGGGCCCATGTCGGAGACTGCACACGTGCCCCCTCCTCTCTAGAAACTCCTCTGGCTATGATCCTACCCAGCCACAAGACAATGAGACAGTTCCAGGAGGTCAGATCAGTCTGCATCTTGGGGAAGAGAGGCGGGAAGTTATTGTGAAAAAGATGGCCATAGCAGGTGAGGTAGATCCCTAGATCTTTCTGGTTTGCCATTTAAAACAAAAGTTAGTTTTAAGGACCATGACTTCTCAGGGAGAAATGTGGAGCAGTATGGCCTCCGACTTTGAATAAATAATTTTATAACCAGAAACAGCACTGTATGACCGAAGCACACTGAAAAGACTGGGAAGGGAGAGTGTTGGTTGCTTCAAAGAAAGCAGAATATTGTCTGCAAAAAGAGATATCAGTGGAACCCACCGGCACTCCCTGGATATCGGGGAATTAATTTGATCTGAGAAGCAAGTGTTTCCATCACTAGGGCAAATATCAGAGGAGATGACTCCTGACAGGGCAGCCCCTTATTAATTTTACTTTACAAAAGAGGTGGGTAGGAGTGTTTTTAGGGGAAGGGTAGTAGACTTAAGCTTTGCTGTAATGAAAACTTTAAATAAGATCTCATCTAGCAATGTAACAGGTTGCCGGGCACCTGTACCCCCCTCCAGGAGTGCACACTGCACAACTGTAGGTGCACCTGGTATCCATACTGAGGCCACATCCCCTCACTCCCTAACCCACAATTTAGATACTTTTACAAAAACACAAGTGGGCTCTCATGCTGTCTGATACCATATCAATATGATACCAACATGCTGGGAACCTGGGCAATGAAAAGCTGCTGATGAATGGAAGTTGATCTTCTGTTGATCAGACAAGATGTTTGATATATTTAAACACTGTGAGCAGCCAATTATTTTACTTTCATTCTGGAAGAGAGTAATGTTTTTTTGAAAATACTACACTACAGTATGTTGACCCATTATGGATTATGATTCATTGTAGATTACGATTGTTGAAAAACACAGTAGCTTGTATATATATATATATATATATATATATATATATATATATATATATTATGATACTGTAGGCAAAAGACAGAAGGCAATATTACAGAATACGTTTAGCATACAAGACTGGACACCCTTAGAAAATGTATTCATAATTTACATAGGTGAGCAGAAAACATGTAGATCTACTTAGAAAGGGTTATCCTTTATGTTGTGCATCGCTGGATGGCAACAATGTATCACTTCTGCTAAAAAAAAGGATTACTGTATATTGTTCCTGTATCTCCTGCGTTAAGTTTATTAATTAATACCAAGAAACTGTAAATTAAGGAAAAAGGTCCTTAAAACTGTTAATTTAGTGTTGATGAATAGGCTCCTAGATCCTGAAAAACATAAAACATTAAAGTGCTCTGTATAACTGCTCTTACAGGAAAAGTCACATACCTGACTGATTGTGCAAGATGACACCACATAGCGCACACATATTATGCAGCGCTTTACAGACAATATTTGGCCATTCACATCAGTCCCTGCCACAGTGGAGCTTACAATTTATGGGCCTGATTCAGACCCACTCGCGAGCGGCAGTCCGCTCGCAAGTGGGTCGATGGTGTGCACTGCGCACGACGGAGGGAGCTCCGTCGTGCGCATGCGCGAGACATGACGAGCGAAGGACTTTCCTTCACTCATAGTGTTTGATCAAAGGGGGCGTGCTGTCGATGTTGATTTACAGCACGCCCCCTTTGGTGGGCGTGCCGGGGGCGTGCCTGCCAGATGTAGGCGTTCCCAAGGGAACGCCTACCGTCAGAAGCCGGCCCCACTGACATCAATAGTGATGTCAGTGGGAGTGATTTTGGCTCTGATAGAGCCAAAATCACTCCTGGCCTTGCGGTTGAGAAACTCAACCGCAGGCTTCTGCTCGCACTGGCGATGGTCGCGATGGTCAAGACCATCGCGACCATCATCCTGCACGCTCGTATAGGCTGTGGGTGGTGACCCACAGCTATACGAGCGTCCAGGAGGACGCTCCATAATTATGGAGGTGGGCCCTGATTCAGAGTGAGCGCTCTGGTCAGAGCGTCCGGCTCTGAATCAGGGCCTATATTCCCTACCACATGCTCACACACAAACATACACACTAAGGTTAATTGGCCCCCAACAAAATATTAACCAAACAGTATATTTTTTGCAGTGTGGGAGGAAACCGGAGAACCCAGAGGAAACCCACGTAAGCACAAGGAGAATATACAAACTCCACACAGAGCCGTACACATCACTTATACTGTAAATCTACTGATGGTCAATGCAGATCACAACTCTTAAAATAAAACATTGAGGATGTCACTTTGATCTTACCTAGCTAACAAGATCACATACAATGTCACATAGCAGTGATCATCTACCGTAATATAAAGTATATTCACAGAACATAATCACTATTAGACAGGCAAATTGTGTATAACTAATAGCGCAGCCTATATTCTAGCATTTAGCTCACTGACTAATGAATTATGAGGCGAGTAAAGAGTGGATGTAGATGGGACAAAA
The DNA here is from genome assembly GCA_031769625.1 of Taudactylus pleione. Lineage (NCBI taxonomy): Eukaryota > Metazoa > Chordata > Amphibia > Anura > Myobatrachidae > Taudactylus > Taudactylus pleione. The sequence goes on along the minus strand of JAUIMM010000077.1, from coordinate 2,256,165 downwards.
GAAAGACACCACATACAGCATCTGCAATCAAGCTCCTTGGGATGACTGTGGCTCTATTTGCTAAAGAGACTACATTTTTTCCATTGCTTAAATAGGGTTAAAAAGTTAGTACCCTAGGTAAATTGAATTACAAATCTTCCAACAGAGGTTTATGAAAATAACTTTAATGTCACAAGGTACCTTCCATATTGACAAACTACATTTTGGGACATGTAACTAGCCAAAAAAACTATAGGAAAGAAAAAAACACCCTGCCAGGCGTAAATGAATCTGAGTGACACTGCTGATAGACGTGTCCTCATACACTTTGGCTTCAGTCAAGCAAAACAGCCCCTCTCGGCGGCCAGGTGCCGGGCAACTCGGCTGCGCCGATTGTTTTTCTTGCTGAAAATGTGAGTATAAAACATGAATAAAACTGGTAGCGACAAAACTACATTGCTAGATTACACCATGAGTGTGGTGTGACATTTGTACATCTGTGTGCAGAGTGCTACAATGCAGCGGCCGCAGCTTTTTCTCACGCCAAGTTCCGTTGCGCTTCATCTGCCACTTTGTACATGTTTAAATTGAATTCCCGTACAGTTAAAGTCGCAGCCCAGCATCTCTAGTACACTGAGTGGTGCTTTGTTGCATCTGCAATGCGAATAAGATGCCAAATTTAAACATAACTATGGTACACTACACCTCTCATACCAGCTCAGACACTTCTGGAACCTTACGCAGTATGGTGTATAGATGCTAGGTGAATAAGGACACATCTGTAGCAGTGCTTTCTTTTCCTGATGTACCAAACCATGAAGTTACCTAGTTAAGATTTCAGCCCAAAAACACTCCTGCTAAAAATATGAGATACCAGGATGTCCCTTGCAGTGAGTTCAGGCGCACAGAACAGATAGGCTGCAGCTACTCTAGGTGATAGGCAGCAACTGACCTACATCTATCAGTGGTGCAGGTTTTATGCTTGTAATAATTTGTTATATAAACACTCTGACATTTCTGCTCAGAATACAGAGAGAAATTAACCATTAGAACATGCCTCTATGTTGAAATAAAGTTTTATTTCAAAATACTGTCTGCAATGGTTATCTGAATGCACTTGCTTTGCATGAAGACAAGCGTTGACACCGATGCGCGTCCCGACATCGTCTAGTTGGATCACAGATCAGATGGTTTTGCAGAGAGATCTCAACTGATCGTGTACGATGTGATACACTTCTATGCATCTTATCCTATGATCTTAATGATTAATCGTACACCATTTGACCACATCTTCTGAAGAATTTCAAGGGAAATCGTACAACTGATCTTACCAACTTTGAATCTCACCGTGTATGGGGGCCTTTACTCCATTTAGTAATGTCTGACATATTTATATACAGCATTGGATAACAAAAAGATGCTTCCCGGCACGTATTGGCAATCTGCATTAAATACAGTCGCCTTCCTTTATTTTTGGAACAAAATACAAACATTATTTTCATCACAGTGTTCCATTCGAATTGTGAATAAGTACAGTGAGTGACTAGCAGCATTATTTATAAATACAGTATGTTTAAACTCTAAAGGGGCATACACACTAGATGATTTGCTTCATGAGCGACATCGTCTAGTGTGTTCCCGGCAGGGGTGTGCTCAATGTCGTTAATGATATCATTCAGTCCCGGGCTCCCACCCTCATACCCGAGCATGCAACGACCTGACAATATTGTCAGGTTGGCCTGCAAGTTCGGCCGATGTACGACAGACAAATGACCAGCGGAAACGCGCATCTTTGGTCGTTATCGGTCATCGTTTTTTGCATACAAACTGGACGATATAGTGAACGACAACGATATCGTTCAGTCGTCCAAAATATCGGCAAGTGTGTACGCACCTTTACTGTTATATAGCTCTGAAAATGTGCATTCTGTACATTGATTGGTATATGGGGCATGATATTAACAATGTAGTCCTGTACAAGTTTCTAATTATGTTTTTTATGTTATGGGCCATTAACATTTACACCACTCACAAAACAATAGAATCAAATATACAGTTAACTCAGTGGTTCCAAAACTGGGTGCCTTAGGCACTTGCAGGGGTGCCACGGCTTGGTGGTCCAGAACTGAATCAAATTATTTATGGTGCATTTGATTGCCAGCCACCAGGTCTGGTTTTGCCTATCATAAAATATGTGGACAAACAGAATCGCAACCCTGTCCACCACCACATAACTGACCCCAAGGATGACAGATATGCACAATATACTTCATTTTCTAATATTTGCAGAATTTCTCAATAAGAAACTTTTGGCCTAGGGGTGCCGGAAACATGCTGATACTCTAGGGCGCCGTGATTCATACAAAATTTGGAAACCAGTGTTGTTAACTTGTTGTACTCTATTATAGTTACAAGTCAATCATAGTATGCAACATTTAGCACATTTCCTGCCCAATATTAGAAAAATTATGTAAAAAATACATTAAAATAAAAAAGTTGCTTTAAACATATTCTACAGTTAACGGCAATTACAGCTTGGTTTCTACTTTGTTGCTTTTCAAATATTCAGCAATGTGCCCCCAGTTAGTATTTATTAATGTAAGCTGTGCTGCTTACTTGGCAGAACTAAAATGAATTATCAGTACAATGTACTTTAATAAACCTGTGCCCCAAGAGCCCATACTGTTATGAAAAACATTAAAATAATTGTTTAGTTTTACTTGCAAATTGCTTTTTTAATAAACCCATTTTTTTTCAAGTATTTTCTTTCAAAATAATATCCCTTTTACATTTGATGTTTATTAGGATTGTCTACAAGTACATTCCCTGGCTTACAAAGCAGCCATTTGTAAGTCTGAGAAGAGCATCTGTGGACAAAAGAATATACAAGCATGCAGGTCATATTGCCACCACTTGCTGCTCTTATTGTAGTGTACTTTAAATGGTATACTGTACAATCGGGAAGCCGGCTACCTTAATACCGGCAGCCGGCTTCCCGACTGTCAAATCCCGGCGAGGGTGAGATGCCGAGCATCTAGATGTAGACGCCTGACATTTCCCCGACGCCGGGAGACTGGCGCCTGGCATCCCGATCGAAGGGATGCCGGGCGCCGCGAGCAGACTGCCACGGGGGGGGGGTTAGGTTTAGGGCACCCGGGGGGGACTTCGGGTTAGGCACTCCCCGGGAGGTTTAGGGTTAGGCTAGGGGGAGGGAGGGTTAGGCACCCCCCCAGGGACTTAGGTTTAGGCAGCGGTTAAGGGGGGTGGGTTAGGGTTAGGCACCCCTAAGGAGGGTTAGGGTTAGAGGGTTAGGTTACGTTAGTCAATACTTACCTATCGACAATCGGGATTTCCAACGCTGTCGGGCTTCCGCTGCGGCTGGCGGTATTTCATACAGATTTCCTTTAAACACCTTCAACAAACACATTATAGATCTATCTACATATATGTATATCTATCTATATATGTGTGTGTATATATATATATATATATATATATAAAACAGAAATCCAATTTTGCCTAAGAACACAGCCATGAATAAAGAATGGTACCAAAACATCCTCCAAGAGCAACTTCTCCCAACCATCCAAGTACAGTTTTGTGACTAACAATGCCTTTTCCAGCATGATGGAGCACCTTGCCATAAGGCAAAAGTGATAACTAAGTGACTCGGGGAACAAAACATCGAGATTTTGGGTCCATGGCCAGGAAACTCCCCAGACCTTAATCCCATTGAGAACTTGTGGTCAATCCTCAAGAGGCGGGTGGACATACAAAAACCCACAAATTCTGACAAACTCCAAGCATTGATTAGGCAAGAATGGGCGGCCATCAGTCAGTATGTGGCCCAGAAGTTGATGCATGCCAGGGCGAATTGTAGAGGTCTTGAAAAAGAAGGGTCAACACTGCACATATTGACTCTCTGCATAAACTTAATGTAATTGTCAATAAAAGCCTTTGACACTTATGAAATGCTTGTAATTTTACTTCAGTATACCATAGTAACATCTGACAAAAAGGCTAAAAACACTGGAGCAACAAAACTTTGTGAAAACCAATACTTGTGTCATTCTCAAAACTTTTGGCCATGGCTGTGTATGTATGTATATATATATATATATATATAAAAATTATATATATATATATATATATATAAATAACAAGTGGCTGCGTGGCACTCTAGATGTGTGTGTCTAGTAATACGTTTGGCATCCCGGCGGTTGGGATGGTGACGCTTCCATTACCGGCACCAGAATCCCGGCACCGGCATACCGAAGGTAAGTAGTGTGGTTGGGGGGGAAGGTTAGGGTTAGAACTAAGGGGGAGGTTAGGTTTAGGGTGTGGGGAGGTAAGATTCAGGCACTGGGGGGAAGGTTAGGGTAGGGAGAGGGTTAGCATACCGACCAACAAGTGTCAGTATGCGAACCCTGTCTGGATGCCAGCGTCGGGATTCTGACCGCCAGGATCCCGACTGCCGGCATCCCATGCCCTACCAGTGTGTGTGTGTGTATATATATATATATTATACACACACACACACACACATATATACAGTATATATAACTACTTTTTTTTGCGTCTGCTGCTAAGCTATTTGCAGGCAGATTCTAAATATAATTCACAGTTTTGTTTACTTACTGACTGTCACAGTCAGAATTGGCTGGGCTTGGCAGGTCAGTGCGGGCTCCTGACTCTTCCTGTGCTGTGTATGTGTAGGCAAGGCAGACTGCTGCAGACAGCGGAGGGGGCGGGCCATGGACGGGCTGTAGGCAGAGCCCTCAGTGGTGACTGATTGGCTCCGCAAAGGCTTATGGGAGGAGCTGCGGCGCCTGGGCATGTGCAGCAGCTCCCCTGCGGCCATTTTTGTGTTTACTTCAGTGAGCCTCCCGATCAGAGCTGAGTCGCTGAGCCACTAGCAGATGAGCAGGGGTGAGTGAAGGAAAGGCGGCGGCCACTAAGGGGAATGCAGGGGCCGGCCCAGCGGCCCAATCTGCCTCTGGTTGTGACGTTTGCCATATTACACTCCAGAGTATGCAGACAGATCTGATGAGAAGAGTTCTGAGGCTGGTGAATCTCTATTTGCAACTGAATCTTTGCACAGTTTTTAATACTTACTGAATATAGAGAGACTTGTGAGCACTATATGTTAATATGCTCTTGTTTATTAAAAAACAGGCTGTCAAGCCTTTGTTGCCATAAATATATATATATATATATATATATATATATATATATATATATATATATACACACACACACATACATACACATACTGTATTGCAGGTGTGATGCATCAGACAAAATATACATTTGCATTGCTTTTGAGGGCTTGACCTTTTCTGGCGAGAAGATAAAATTTGTGGTTATGGTATAAATATTTATGAAGACGGTGTAAATTGCAAACAATGTTATGCTGCAGCTCAATCTTGTGTGGAAGACAAAACGGTAAACTGGACATGGTTTTCTGGGTTCAATTGGCGTTTATTTATGAAAAACAGAATAAAGCGGATAGTTCTAATGAAATTGCCAGCACACCTTAAATAACCAACTATACAGATAAGAAACAATTCAGTGGAATGTCAGCAACATCAAATAAATGCATGGATTTAATAAATAATATAAAATGAATTCTTGTTAAAATATAATTCTTGTTCTATTCCTACATAACTACCTTCATTTCCCAAAATACAGCTGAGTCCATAATGATTTGTTTCAAACAGATAAATGACTATGCACAAGTTTTTGTTGAACAAGGAGAATAGTATTTACTTGACCATGGATGAAATAAGTACATCTTTATGCAACAGAGATGCTGCAACAGAAGACTGGTTCTTATGAGCACAAGTGTTAGGACACTGAAGCTTCAACTAATCAGAATTCAGGAAGCAATGATACAATGTGTTACCACTCCCCAATCAGCATGCAGCATTCTTCCAGCACACTCATTTGTAAATGGTTCACAGATACAAGTAATCAAGACTGCAGGTAAAGCAGCTTATGAATGGTCGCCCTTCAACGGGACCTGGTCTTTTAAAATAACCCTTAAGCAATTGTAGACACCTGCACTCAGACAGCCCTCAGAAGTTTTTTTTTTTTTTTTATAACATTATGTGCATGTCTGTGATTTGTGACTGGATAAATTGATTTCATTTGTCGTATATACTTTAATAAAACTGCTTTGCAGTAAGTCTAAATTACAGTTCACTTTGTGAAGCTACTTACTAGATTTCCAAGATTATGTGCAAATTTATCAGTCTTTGTAAGGGTTATAAGGAATAAACTGCTGCGTATGCCCCAATTACATAGGAAACACCAGCAGACGTTCAGTGCCAAGTAATAATGGTGCTTTTCAAGGGGCCCCTGATATTATGGACAGTTGGAAAGCATTTACTGTAGAATGAAACCTTAGCTCTGTTAGAAAGGTCTGCAATGCACTGCACTGCACTCCCTGACCAAATACCAGCAGTGCAAGCATTCGCCCAGGACAATTATTTATCTTCAGATTTGAATCGGCTAGTCTGGTCTGGAAGGAAAAGGCGTTGGACAACAAGTTGTTGAAGCATTTAGGAGTTCTATAATAAGTGGCTACCAGATGATAGCAAGGCTGAGTACTGTTTTCTATTTAGTGTACCTTGGCTGTGAGGGACATGGTGACATACTGTATGACGGTATTATAGAGGTGTATTTGATGTTTTGTACAAAAAAAGGGGAGCCAGGAATGGTTAAAGCTATTAGGAACATGCAATATAAACAGATCTAATGTATTATTACAACATAGTTGCAGCAAGTGGATTTTAAATTACAGCAAATATTTTGAATTCACAGGAACAAGTGCACATTAAACACAAGACGACTATGTGACCTCTGAATGAGGTGAAGAGAAATTAAAGTTCCAGCAGTTAAACTCCCATTAAACTCTTATCCATACTGTAAATATTGTATGGATGTAAAGTCTCCGCACACTAGGGCAGCGGGATAGGACTCCCTCATCCGTCCAGCTTGTTAATAATAACTAATTTGCAAAAATGTGCTTTTATTCATTGTAACTATTAATGTTGTGCTCTGCTACAGAGATGGTCTACAAACTAGTATATTGTATGTATATATGTGGGAAATCATTACATCAAAATGGAAAAGTAACCATACAAATACCAAAGCTCCTGTTGCACTGCTGAGAAATGATGTTGTGGGTATTTTAATCATTTTATAGAAAGTTCATGTAAATATTTGAATGCAAAGTTGGTGCAGCTTTAAATAACCTAAGGCAAATAAATACATTATTTCAGTAGCAAATACAAATAAGACCATGTGAACGGCGCATACCAGCTGTGTGTCCCCTCCCCCCATTTCCTTGTCTTGTGTGTACATGGACAGTGACTGACTGCAGCTGATTTACCAAGCTGCACTGCACCTGGAACATGGCCCATTCATTAATTCATTTGCAAAGGAATCTTCTAGCTTATAAAACAGTACAATCAACCTTCAATGTAACAAATAAAAGAAAAACATTCTCCTACACCAGAAGGCGTCTCATGGAAAATGGGGATGTATGTATAATATATATATATATATATATATATATATATATATGACAGTGTATGAATAAAGCGGGATCCAGCTCATTTTCAGTCATTTTCTGACCTGGACATGAGAGTTTTGTGGCAGATTCATGTTGTGGAGCAGCTGATAACATGCGTGTCCCTTTAAATGATTTATATAGTAATAGGTTACAGTTAAGAATTTAATAATGACAAGCAAGAAAATGGTTACAAAATAAAGTTAGTTGGAATGGATATATGACATTTGCTGAACTAATTCATCATTTGTCTGGTAAGTGTTAAAACTGGAGCTCGATGGCTCACACAGACATGTGCCTACATAAAGCTTAGACAGAACCTTGTACAGAATGTTCCAGGCGTGTGATCGGCAGCATTGTTACTTTCATACTTAATGAGTTCTTCTACAGAACTCTATTATATTGCACCGAGCGTTAATGCTTGTGAGTGCTGGAGGCAAAGCTGGATTAGACACAAAACAAAGCGAGTGTATGTCACGGTGTGTGGGTGTGAACAGGTGCATTTGCATACAGTATATCATTCTTGAGGATAACCTGCATTAAGGCGTGCTCTCCAGGCTTTAAGAATGCATGTTGAACGTGTAATATAAAGCTTGTGTGTATGAGCCTTATGGGAGTTCTAACAGTTCACAGTTTCAGCTTAATGTAGTATAAAAATTTATATGTTAAGTACAAGTAGGAGAATATTATAATTTTACTTTCCATTACCCAGAACTACAATTATGGAAAATAGCTAAAACCAAATAACAGTAATAGTTTCAATAACTTGACCACTATTTTAGCGAATCTCATATAAAGAATGCAAAAAGAAAAAGTAGTTATCTTAGTTGGCTGAAAAAAACCCATCATTTTAATTATCTATATCCTTCCACGTCATATAAATTAGTATATCCACATATCAGAGTATTTAAAAAAAGCCCACCCCCCTCCCATTTTAAAATGATATGGTTACTATTTCTCAGTACTTGGTGAGCTTATTTACATCACTAATTGGTAATAATCAGCACCAACTATATATAACATTCCTATGACGACACCATTAATATTTTAACAAAGCTCATTCAGGTGAGAACTACAGGGTCAATCAACAAACACTGTGGACAACTTGGACAATGGCTTTAAAAAGAAGTTTGTTGGACAAAATAGAATAGCTCTGAAAGCAGTATAGACTCTTATTTTATTGCTGTGCTCATTAACAGTCATTGCATTTCTCTCCATAATTACTATGGCTTCCATAAAATCTTTAAAAGTATAGTACAATAGGAAAATTCACAAATCCACGGTAATGACAACAAACAGGGCTGTGGCTTTGAAATGCATATAGTGAGAGTACAGTGCTACTGACTGATTCATACTACAATTATTACTGTACTAATTAGAAGCCTGTACCATATATCTTACCCTCACTGACTATGGAGCTAAGGTGATATACACAGTCAAAAGTGTCATGTGTGGAATACACAATGTATGTGTATTGAAACATTAGAAAATAACAATATTTTGTAACCATTTCTTGTTGCATTTGTTTTTTTTTCTTTCTCCAGAAGTTTACCACTGTCACCAAAAGGGAGGAAAGTTAAATTAAACAGAAAATGGGTTTCAGTGTTCCCTTTAAAAGTAACATATAACAATTGCTTACATGTTCATGCCAACACTGCATTTGAATTTAATACAAATATGGATTCATACTTCACAGTAGTTCAGTTACACTCATCCAATAACCATTGTACTTCTTGAGCTAAAAACATGACATTCATAGCATTTCCCCCCCAAGTGGTGCAATCTGCCTGCGGAAGATTGGGTACCACTGCAATTTTCTAAACCAAGGTGAATGTTAATAATGAGAAACAGGCATTGGAAAGAACGTATACTATGTAAAACACGGCCGCAGATGTATGTGCAGGTTATAGCAGTGCTGCTCTCTCATGTAATTAAGTCTTAAATTAATATTTACAAATACATTTAAAAGTTTCTGTTAAATATAGGAAATATGTGTCTAGGATATTCGAGTCCATTGGCACTTTGCACTTCATTGAGAAATCAAAAAATGGGATGCTAAATTGTGGTGCCACCAAAGCAACAGCTGAGACGTAGAGTCACCATCAGCACAAGACGCCATTTCCAGTGAGTGCTTGCTCCAACCTAGCACACATGCATGTAGTAGGAAGCAACAACAGAATAGACTGATTGTCTTGTCCTGCCTCCTTCAGCCAATCGGGATTCCCAGTCTTAATATAAATGTTCATAACTCTGTGGCCTTGATGACACCTAACAGGAGGATAATATGTAACATTGCACACATGGAGAACAAGGACAGGAATTTCTGATAATAAGGACTGATAGAAGATTACAGCATGGCACGTACCAGGATTATCCAACGTTCTCAACCGATATATACTTTAAACACAAATAGACTAAAGAACAGAAAACAAAAAATAAAATAAAAATAAGTGCAATTGACCTGAAATGGAAAAAAAAAAGCTTTCTTTATAGTAACTGTAAACGTATCTGTAGAATAAGCCTGTATAATAACTGTGCTAAATTTGCTGACTGGCTTATAGACCACTGGACGAAACTACCATGCACTCCGGTTCACCGATAATTACTCTACTAGTATATTTCTAACCTCATACAAAGCAAGACAGTGGTAGCACTATATTAGTGAACACACAGAACTGGGTGAAAATTCTTGGTATGTATTCCCATGAAGTATCTACATCTTGTAACCACAGGACAGGTATAAGTCAGTACTTCGAAGTGCATAACAGTATCATCACACTGCCAGTTAGACAAAGTCAACAGTGCAATTTGGGAGGACAAAAGGTTGAGGGGTAATTATGGCAACACTCAGGAAAGCGATCATCTTGAGGACATTCTTACAATGTGGCAATGCCTTCTGGAAACATCCAGGGACATGTTGAATTTCAGACATAAAAATCAACGTAAAAGCAACTACTGCAAAAACCATTTCATATTCTTGTTTGGCATACACGAAAGCATGCATATGCCAAGGTATAAGTAAGGGCTGGATGCCTTGCATCTTTAGCACTAAGAGACAGGCCATCTGGTAAGCTGATGCAACAGAATGATGAGCAATCACTACATTTGGCAACTTTCACAGCTCTTCTATTAGTGAAAATTCATCTCTTCATTGCCTCACGCTGCATGACCTCTTCTAGACTTCAGGTGGTAGGACCAATCTTCAGTAGACAATGTGTGATGCAGGCTCCCAAAGCTTCTTCTATGTACACCTTGCTGTTGAGGGCCATACAAGTAACTAATAGCAATGCCGTGGACCTTGGTCAAGGTGTTATAAGTAGTTATCCCTAAGAATCCTTGGTCCTGTCCTGCCACCTAAAGGCCATTGCTATTTCTGTGACTAAGTGGTGGTTTGGAGATCTCTACAACTCCAGATCGAGACTTGTTCAGAAACTTTGGAGCCCGACGTAAAAGCCTCTGTGCCTCAGTAAATGCTTCAGTCAGTTCTTTCTTCCACTGTACAAATTCAGGGTCACTCTGTAAGAGAAAAGTTTAAAAAGACTTTTCAAAACATACCAAAAGCAGACAACATATTGAATTAAATTGCTAATTAACACTAAAATTTCACATAAATATTCATAGGATGAGAGCTATTGTCTTTGTGCTAGGGAGAGTGAACCTGGGAGCTCTCTTATTGGAAAACTGTAATTATTATTACATGGACTGGCATCCAAGTAATACATCTGAATTAAACATCAGAATGGTGTACCATGATGCTTTTGGCCCCACCTCTCTTCAATATTAAAAATGTAAAGTTGGCATAGTTGATCCAATTGCTTAAGGGATTAATTTGAACAAGAATAATTTTGTTACTGAAATTAAACACTTATAAAAGCCAAACATCCACATAAAAGCACAGGAAGGATTTAACTTACAATCAATATATAAAATAATTTACCTCACACTGCAGGACAAACTGTTTTGCCCCTTTGATCTTTAATAAGATGCACTTCTTCTCCTTAATCTGGGTGTCTTCCACAGATACGATCTGTTCCATTGTCAATAAATTTTGCTGCATTTTGGGGGAAAAGAACAGAAATGATGAAGCCCAGTAATCCAATATCTGTAGCGCACTGGTTTATACACATTGTGGCTGATGTAAGTGAGACTTACATCAGTTTATGTTACATAAAATCTGTATAATTGAATTGGTGGCTGATTGAGGACAGTAGCAAATACAAGATGACAGACAACAGCACACGGGCTGATTGCAAATGTTCTATTATTGTTGACAGGTGCTGTCCTGGTTGCTCCTGCATATACTGTTTTAGTGTACATATTTGTAGCAATTTTTACATATATGCTATTTTTTATACATCAGATGGAGAGCTGCTGTATTAGGATATTTACATTTTATTAAAGCCTAGTAGTTAATTTGCATTCTGAAATCAAAACAAATGGATTTAAGTGTATGTGATATGACTGACGTAAACTGGGCGCTACGGTTGTCAACATGCATATTTATTAGGGAACGCATTTTTCTCCTATCATATGGGGAAAAATTGCTTTCACATATCTATAAAATACATGTCAATACTAGAAAAGGCAGAAATGTAACCATAACATTTTCATGAAATTCAATCCAATGTATTACTGTACCTTGAATAATAAACTGGACCAAAAAAAGAACAAGTTAAATACAGTATGATCTGTGTTATGTGCAGACATGAAATATCTCAAATATATTCTTCTACGTTATGTTAAATATCATTTTATCCTAAGCAACCTATTCATGTACAGGGAACCACTCAAATGTGTTTTATCAACTACAATCTATAAGAGCAATGTGAAATGAATTGGAGATGTTTGTAAGAACATTACATAAAAACTGTAAACTACATTCAGCATTCCAACATTTAAAACAGGATCACAGAGTCTTCCGGGGGCCGCATCAAGCCCAGAGTTTGCCGGGGGCCCCAGTCAAGCCCAGAGTTTGCCGGGGGCCCCAGTCAAGCCCAGAGTTTGCCGGGGGCCCCAGTCAAGCCCAGAGTCTGCCGGGGGCCCCAGTCAAGCCCAGAGTCTGCCGGGGGCCTCATCAAGTATAAAGTCTTACCCGAGATTCTCCTTCTCCCCTCCATTCAAGTCTGTTTGGAAAGAGGTAAAAGTAGCGTCGCTGCCACTGAGTCAGGAATGGGTTCCCCAGTTTCAGCATATAGCCGTGCATAATGCAGTCCTTTCCTAGTGCATAATCTGTGACAGAGAGAATGACTATAAGTATCAATGTGACAAGCTTCCAGTAGATCAGCTCATTGTCTATGTACTAAAAGATACTGAACCACAGTGCTCTCGATACATGAGAAGACCCAATACGCTGGATGCACTGAGTTTCTAAATCCTCTTGCCCACCTAGAAACACATGTTGCTCTGATACTTGGGTGTGGGAGCTTTAGATGTAAAGAAATAATACAAGTAAAAGTCTTATATTGGAGAAGTTGCTAGAAGGTTACACTATAGGCACATAGTAACATGCTTTGCCCTGTGTATATAGTACACAATATGCAAAAAATACTGTAAAGAACATAATACATGTACCAAAATCTAAGATATCTCAAATCACAATCATTCAAAATCTATTTCGAAAAAAAGATTTCACAGAGCCAAGAAAATCATTACTGATTAGTATTATTATCCTATTTGTGGGTGTCAGATTACGGGGTCCATACAGCGCTCAGCTAAAACAGATAATAAGAAATAACAGTGGTGGAAACACTAATGGTGCATACACACGGTCAGATTTTTCTTCAGATCTGAACGATAACTATTTTAAAAATCGTTCATATCTGAAGGAAAATCGGACATGTGTGCAACGTTGAACGATGAACGATGCGCATTCCTGTTTGTCAGATAACGATATCTGACATCTGATGTGTTTGCAGTCAGTTTTGGACAATTTCCATTCATTTTAATACAGTCAAAGATCGTTCAGTCGTTTGCAAATCGTTCATCTGACATATCTGACCGTGTGTATGCACCATAACAGTTGTGCCCACATGGAAACGATTTGTTGATGTGCTACAAACATTCACCTTCTTCATGACCCAGCTGCTTGTTTTTGGCTCTTTTCCGAGCCTCAATCTTATCAGTATCTGCGTTGACAGCTTCATAAACCGTTTCTGCTACTTCTTGTTGCCAGCGCTCAGATATCACTAGAGGGAAGTTCTTGTACAGTTCTTGATCACTATCAAGAAGCTAGAGAGATACGTCACGTGTTACCATTACGTATGAGCAGAAATAAAAACGTGTAAGTACAGAATTGGGAATTCTATGCACAGAGTGAGTATTATTCAGCAATACCTTGCATTTCCTTTCCAGCACTAATTATGTGCTTGCTCCCAAACCTCTGTTATTAACACAGCTGAATACTTGTTTTAATCAAAATTTTCTTTAACAGATCTAGCCCTAAATCAGCTTAGACAATATAGAGAATATTTTATTTTAAACAGCTTATAAACATCTTATTTAAAATCTTTATGTAAAAGAGAGAAAAGCTTTTGTTGATCCTTTATTTAAAAAAGTGGCCTTTTATGAGGAAATATAATCTCCTTTGGAGACATTAAAGCTATGAGATAAAGAAGACGGGACAGGAAGTATAGGTTGCTTACATGGAATAATAGGGATATGTCCTGGGGGGAAGCAGTTGGGAAGTCTGTGGTCGAAATGCTGATCGCTGGCTTCTCGACTGCTTAATCCTGGCAAGATACAAATGACAGGCGTCGACGCCTGTCATTAGACCTACGCCGGGAGCCTGACAGTTGCGCGCGGGGGGGGGGGGGGGGGTCGGGAGAGTTAGGGGTTCCCGGGGCAGGGGGGGGACTTAGGGTTGGGCAATCCCCTGGGAGGTTAGGGCTAGGGGAAGGGGGGGTTAGGGTTAGACACCCCCGGGGGGAGGTTAGGGTTAGGTCCCCACCCCCCGCCTCCCCCCCGTAGACTTAGGGTTAGGCTGCAGGGAAGGGGGGTTAGGTTTAGGCACTTAGAGGGGGGCTAGGGTTAGGCACCCCTAAGGGAGGGTTAGGGGGGGAATTAGGTTAGTTATACTTACCCTAAGGACAATCGGGATTTCCTCCTATGTCGGGCTGTCGCTGTCGGTATTAGAACCGCCGGCCATGCCGCCGATGGTAATCATACCGATTCCATCCTGGGATGCAGCTCAAGATAGCCAATTAGGTTTCTTTGACTGGTAATAAGCAACATCCTTACTTAATGAAACATAACAGTTACTGGGCTGTGTGTGTCTGTGGTATGACTGTCACTGGCATCAGCTACTGTGCCAGCTGGAGTCATATTTTGAGGATGAATATATTTGTACCTTAACCCCTATAAGGATAAAGGATTCCTAATCAACTATTTTTAATTCTGTAGTACATTAACCTGTATAAAATACAAAGGTATCCTCATCTCTTATCAAATTTACTGAGAAATTCCTATGGTTTTCAAGGATATGAAATATCAGTCATTTCTATTGTTTTATTTATCAGCAAACAAATATCCATGTAATGTAATATTCCCCAGGCTTCATTATGCAAATATACATATTTAAAAAAATAAAATCAATCACGTTTGGAAAAATTTTGGCATCCCTTTGTCAGATCTATGGTACTTTAAATAGTACAATATATAAATCTCAGAGAAATACTGACTTCCCAAGAGCTTTAAGATAAGTATGGTCAACTGAAAAGTGCTTACCTATCATTCGTTTGTATGAATTATAGAAATTTTCTGAACTCAACAATGATTGAAAATGAGAACGCTATAATAAGCATTTGGAGCATTAACAAATGCCAAACTACAGTTACATCCGCACCAGATAAAATATCCGTTTCTTAATCAGTTAACATTAAAAAGCATTTTTCTTAAAGCTTTATAGTCTTATAGTGGATAGGTAATATCATTCAATGACAACTGTGTGGGATGATGTGCAGAACATGTCTCTCTAGCATATGCTTACAATCTCAGAAAACCTTAAATAATTTATAGCATTGCACCCTGGGCATAACTAATGGCTAATGATCTACAAAGAAGCCATAGTGCTGCTAGTGTACGGTATTTCTGCTAAATATACAGATATAGAAAGTGGTCATTTGACAGTTTTGTGCAAAGCTAGTATATTTTTTTGGATAGTGGGAGAAGACCAATGAAAACATGCAAACACGGGCATAGAAATGTAACACGGATAGTGTCCTGGCTGGAACGACAGATGTAGCCCCAGTTCTGTGAGCCTGCAGTGCTCAACCAATGTGCCACCCTACTGCCCTTCATTAGCGATGGATTACAAAGATCCATAAGTAAAGAGTGGGTGTATACAGTACCTTAATTCCTTTTGTGTCTTCTTCATCAAAGGACCCAATGTCAAAGGCATCAGCTGCATTTACCTCTCCTCGAGGGGGAATCAGTGGTGGGGGATACTGAAACAATAATGGATACACATTCAGATGTACATACTCCCCTATTCACCAACTTTATTCTAACTATAATGTATGTGCAAATTATATCAACACAGGGGCAGAATACACCCTGAGGTGGCTATGACGCCAGGTCCATCTGCCCAGTTACACCAGTTGGAATGTAGATGTCGACCGGCAGCACCATGACAAACAGGTCTAATAGCAGAAATTTGGAGTTAAATTAAGATATACCTTACACAGAGAGGGAAAAATCCATGGTGCTGTAAGGGAGGGATTAGGGCTGTGTGTGTATGTGTATATATATATATATATATATATATATATACACATATATATATGGAACAGTGAGTTGGCTGGCACTCCTCCACTGTAAAACAAAGACTCTGGGTGCTCTCGGATATAGAAAATACAGGAATACAGGACTTGTTGCATCAAAAAAATGCTGGTGACATACCACCTATGCCTCTTTTATGTCTGACATGTGAGTGACATGGCTTCTCTCTTATATATATATATATACATATATATACACACACACAGACACACACACATATATGAGGAGTGCACAGTGCATGTACTATTGCAGGTACCGTGACACAGTATGTTGAGCCTAGAACAGTGCTGGTATAATTACAGGTGGTATTCCCAGTGTAATAATACATTTTGTGTTATGTGTACTATGCCAGGCATGGTACTATAATATTTTTTGTGTATGTTGGGCACTGGGTAACATGGCTTTGTGGACAGTGGAGAATAACTCTATTAACATAGAAATAAATCCAATATACTGTTAGAAATCATATCTACAATATTTTAAAGTATACGCAAAAAAAAACATTTGTTACTGGTGTATTTTAGTGTACATGGAAATGAAATAATTAGTTGTTATCCATGAGTCAGAGATACACGAGATATGTTACCTTTTGCATATACACCTGTTGCCAGTCAATGCCTTTAAAGAATGGATGTTCTTTTACTTCTTGGGCACTAAAAAGAAAAAAAGGATAAAGACATTTGGAAGGTCCTGGTAACATTAACTACTGTGTATCCAGGTCTCTTCTGCTTCCATGTGGTGTTTTTCCTACAGATATATTTAGTATCTATATTACAGAACAACCAATGTAACGTCTTAACAAATACACATTATAAAGTCCATAGGGATATGGTAAACTTTGCATGCCCTTAGAAACATAGCATATAACTCCCAAACCAATTTATACTGTGAAACATCGGATGAAGTGCAATGAAAGGTGCTGGAGCTACATAAATAAATATTAAAATCACTTCTCACAGTAAACAGCTACATACCACCATATGGTGCAAGCATGAGCTGTGTGTCATATAGGACAGCGCTTCATCTGAGTGACGTACTCTCAGGTGCCATGATAACCATGCATGCAGAGTCCTTCACTCCTTTTACAATCAAATGATACAACGTTACATGCGTACATAATCCAGCCAGCATTATTGCCCGTAATGTGTACACAGAATATTGCATTATACATTACATGGAGTGTAGTACTAACCTGCATCCCTGGCAGCCAAGTCTCTTGCTCACGTCTCTCTGGAGAAGGCCTTCCAACAGGGACTTCAGCTCTGGCGTAAATGAATCTGGCAGCTCCACATTCTTGACATGTTTAATAAAAAGAAAGTTAAACCATATACATTTATTGATAATCAGGAAATAATCCAGACACGCACAGGAAAAGTCATCTTGGATGGTATTACCAAACAATTTTACAAACAGATGTTTCCTCATTCACCTAGCATCCATACACCATACGGCGCAAAGCACCAGGCTTTTTCTTTAAAATGTGCGTCTTATTTACATTGCAGAACAGGTAAAACAATAGTCTAAGGGGTCAATCTAATTACCCTCGAGTCATCTCGTGGCGCGAGTATAGATGGGTCCACATACATCTAGCCTCCTGGCGCATTAAATAGCCCTTCTAGTCGCGCCATGCGGTGGCGTGACTCAGTAGCACCAAGCGTCTTTTTACCTTTAAAGGAGTCTTATTCGCACAATGATGCGTCTTTTTACCTTCAAATGTGACTTATTTGCACAATGATGTGAATAGATAGCACAGGCAGCTTCTGCTGATTAAAATATGCAGCATGCCTATGTTCTCTGAGTGAGTGCGGGTGTATTATGATGTGTGGTGGGTGTTTTATGTTGGGTGGAGTTTTATTAATGTTATTTGAGGGGTGTGCTGTATATTATGTGGGGCGGGGGTGTATTTTGTGGGATGGGGAGTTAATGATGTGATGTGTATTATGTGGAGTTGAGGTGTATTATGTGGGGTGGTGGGTATATTAATGTTATCTGAGGGGTGGGGGTGTATTATGCGTTGTGGTCTGCGTATATTATTGTTATTTGAGATGTGTGGGGTGTATTATGTGTAGTGGTGGGTGTTTTATGTTGGGTGGTGGTTTATTAATGTAATTTGAGGAGTATTGTTATGTTTAGTGGGGATGTATCATGTGGAATGGGGGTTAATATTATTTGAGAGGTGTGGGGTGTATTATTATGTGGGGTGGGGGGGTGTTAATGTGCTCTGTGGAGTGGGGGTGTATTATGTGGTGTTGTGGTATATTGTTATTTCAGGGGTGTGCTGTGTATTATTATGTGGGGTGGGGGTGAAATAGGTTTCCCACTAGACGACTCCCCTTTATTTTTTTCTGGGCGCATGCATTTGGCTCATGCATCATTAACCCTTGGGGCGCCAAAAAAAATATTTGCTTACCTAAAAAATTGTGTCTCGGGCCGTCCCTGCATTGCAGTGGCAACTCGACCGCTTCACGGGTAATCGGATTGATCCCAAGGTGTACTAGAGACACCAGGCTGTGGCTTTAACTGCACAGGAATTAGTACTAAACACGTCCAAAATGTCACAGATGAATGGAACTTGGCTTGAGAAAAAGCAGCGGTTGCCACATTGTATCACATCATATGCAGATTCAGACTCAGTTGCACACAGATATATAAAAGGAGCACATCTAATTGATCAGTGCAAGCTAGCAATGTACTGTTGTCACTCCCAGTTTTTTATTTATGCCAAAACAACACATTTTGAAAAAGATGCTCGGTGCGGCCGAGTCGGTGGCAAGCCGAAAGGGACTATTTGCTACGACTAGAGACACATCTCTACATATATTTAGAATAAACATGGTTAATTTTCCTGTTGTGAGTCCTAGTAAAATCTTACCATGGTGAGTGTCATCCGGTCAATCTCATGTTTATCTTTGGTTTTATGCTGCCTGAACGGGCTGTGTCTGTAAAGAAAGAAAATAAATATTTGGTATGGGAAAAATGATGTTCTGTAACTGTCTGTTCAGTATACTTAGATTTACCACACCGCGAGACAATTGATGGCAGTCTCATTTGCTTGCAATGTCATTTGACAATCAAACAAAAACAGCAAAAAAATAAATGTAAAAAAAAAAAAAAAAATTAACATTTTCCAAAATAACTTGTGACCCCTACAGACACTATTGGAGCCATCGTCATTAACAATATATAGCACATTCTGTAGGAAGGAAGGCTTGTTAGGCGACAGGCAGGTGGCAAGGTGGGGGCATCGAGTGAGGTGGCAGATGGGGTTGTAGCTGCAAGAAGTAAGCTACAGGTGAGGGTGTGGAGGAATTTAAATCAAACCAACTTATTTACAGGCTACTCACAGAAGGTGCCATAGTAACATGTAAACTTGAGGCCAGAATGTATTAGAAAAACATGATATTATACATTATATGTTACTGCAATCACTTAATGAATCATGTATTTATCATCATTGTTTAATGGTACAAAATTTAAGGCCTCAAAATTAAAGAAATTCCATCTGATTATGCCAAAATAATTTTATTGGGATATATTAGGCAAAATCATAAAGACCAAATTATTATACAGCATATATTAGGCTGAATGCAAAGTAAAATGGGCCTACTTAAAAGGGAAATGACCAGGGAAAGCGGACTACTGTATATGTAACAATAAGAAATTACAGTACTGAGAAAACTAAATCAATGAAGCAACCTTTGGGACCTAAATTTGGAAATATAAGGTGACATATAGACGATTAAGCTAAAACATTCTTGTGACTCTTTAACATGAGCAAAAATAATACCATGGGAGACAGAGCTGTGCTACCCCCATGTATCACTATCCAACTTAAAGTTTTATTTATAGTTATTATGATGCACAGAAAATATTTTCTCACTTCTTGAAAACATTATCCGTTTTCTACACTAGATGGCAGTCTAGACTTTCAACTGTATTTTACTATGAAGGACATCAAGCAAGGTCAGTAAATTGGTGAAAACCAATTCAATTTCTTTCAACAAAATGGACACATTCAAAGAAAAGCTGATCCCAGGAGAACTGTCACAATTGAAGAAAATAAACTTAAGTGGAAACATTTCTCAATCACGTCTCCCAGCATTGTAGGGTTATGCTCGTATCAAGAGCAAACTAAAACACTAATTATTCAAGCATTTATTATGTAATGGCAAGTGGGAACAGTATGGTTTCAAAATTATGCTTGATATTTTCTGCTTTATTTGATTTGCAAAATGCAGTTGAATGTTCTGTGTTTCAAGCCTCAGAAATATTACTAGCTCCTATGGGTACGAAAGGCAGTATATATGTGTTCACCTCGCAAAATGGCTGTCTCCACGGTATGAAAATGATACAGACGTTGCAGCAAGGGAGAAAGGAGGAATACTTCCCCATCATAAAAGGTACAACTCGTAAGAGCAACTGTTCAGAATTTACCTGTACAAGTAGGTTTCATATTCAAAAATACAATTAATTTAAAATTATTAAGTTGCTTTTGCCATACTGAGAAAATATACACATTTATTAACACACATATGTATTTTATGAAATATAAAAAAATATATAGCGAGAAAAAAGGAAAAGGCCTTATAACAATAATTGGAGAATCAAACCAGTAAAATAATACATAAGATACAACAAAGAAAATAAAAAATAAATAAAACAGGTAATACAAAATAAATAATTAGCACTCAAAGTGATTAAAAGCCCACTGTTGGAAATTACCTGAATATACCAAAAAGGATTAAATTAAAAATCTCACATCACCACAACAATTCTAAGGGGAGAATTCAAATACTGTTGTCGCGAAAAAAGCGAAAACTTAAAATTGGACAAGTTTTTGGACAATTTGCGTGTTTTGATGCAAAATTTTATGTATCTTTTGTCAATGCACACTGCCGTTTTTCGAACTATCCAATTACAAAATATGCAAAAACGCATTCGCACGAAAACTGTTCTTGCAGTAACCAACGAAAAGAACTGGTAAATTTTGGAAATCTGACTGTACCCCTTAAAATAGGTAATTGATGTAGGTAATCATTTTAGAAGTGGATTAATGGCCCTAATAAAAGTATTTAGGGTTCTTAAATTGTGTCAAATGGCTGTTATATGCATAAGTGTGGAAAAATGATAAAAAGCAATTTTTTTGGGAGAAAGTAATTGCTGCAGTTAAATTTGGGGTAAGTATATATTTGAGTCAAAAAATGCACATTTTAAATTTTTTTTAAAATACACCAGGTGCAGCAATGTTTAAAACACATGTCCCATCCATACAGCCCCCCCAAATACCTGACCCACTACTTTAATCCTATTTTCCACTACTTATAATTTTTTCACCCCAAAATTTACGTCATTATTGGCCAAATTAAGCAATTAAAAAATATATTTTTGCCCAATTTGTCATTAGGAGGAATATCTAAGGGGTTCTGAACCAAGTCCCCACATTTTTAAACAAAAAAATAGGGATTTTGCACAACTTTTCACCTGCTCTGAGATGGTGAAAACAGTTTTGCCGTTTTTTGTCTATGGAGAATTCGCACATGTGAAAACTTCGGCAATAGGATTGCATGAAACTAATTTTTGTGCGAAAAGTTCGCACCTGCAAAAACTTTTCGAGGTTAATTAAATCCGGCCCTAAATATGACTCGATGCATACATTTGTAAACACAACTTCCCAGCCCCTCAAAATATAAACAGCAGCGTTGCAGAAAACGGTCATTAGATACAGCGCACACTGTGCCTATTGACTGACAATGAATTAAGAAATTAAGTCTTTTAGCCACTGACTGACAGAGCTTCATTAGGAAATAGAAACCTCAGACCACACCTAATGCTAGACTTTGGGTCTCTGCTGATTCCACAAATTATATCTTCATTGCCCTGTGGATCCCCCCATATAGCAGGCCCCCATACTCTGGGGCCCAGTGTTCCAAAAAAGTCCTTACAGTAACCTTCTCGCTCAGAATATGGGAACAGACAAAGCCAGAAATCAACCTAATTTCTGACCCTTCAGTTCTTGCTCAGTTCTCACTATGGATTTGTTGAGGTCTCCCCTTCCTTATTGCTTCCACACTTTAGCAAGAGAAATACTCGATTCCTATTGTGGAATTCTACAGATTATTTGGGCCCTGGAATCCTTTTACTTGTATAGATCCCTCTCTAAAGGACGTCCTCCATCTACCATCTCTTGTTCGCCACTCATGCTCCTAAAACAAAAAAAAGATTCATATGAACTGGCCTGGGAAAAAGATGCGTGTGAGACCCTTCAGTCTGAGACCTGGAGCCGTATTAAGTCCAAAGTAGTCACCTCTTCTTGCTTCCCTAACAGACCTTCTTACTCTTTCCTTCTGCAGCCCTTTCCTGACACCCCCAAACATACCCAGTGTTTAATGGAAAATGCTGCCAAATCTGATTATCTTGGTAGCATCCAGCTCCCCCCTACAATTGACTCTATTGTAGAGAAGGTGTGGATATTTAATAGAATCCTGTATAGTCTTTAACACTGCATAAATCTTCCATAATAAGGACCCCCTGGATGGATCACTATGGAGCTTTTTCTTCTTAATTTTCTCATGGATTTAGAGCAGGTCTAATCATTTGATTAGGGACGCCAACCCCAACTAATTATTTCAATCCCAGGATACGCCTCCCCCAAAATCCGGATGTTTTTTGGCCAAAATCCAGGGATCCCACCGATATCGATCCAGAGATTGGCCTCCCTACATTTGATGCTCACCGATTTCAGTCTGAAACCCTCCCCCCACCTTGGATTATGGTGACAAGTATTGCCATGATTATTTTGTCTTGTCCACTGTTCTCCTATCTTTTCCCCCCCATTGCTCTTTCTGTACCCTTTTCCCCCTCCCCAATTTATCTTTTGCATTATAAATATTTCACTAAAAAAAGTGTAAAGAAAAACTCAGACTATACTTCTATTCCAAAGAATCTAATCCAATAAAATCAGGCATCAAAGCCATCAATCTCTCATCCTAACCCTCTATCCCATTGCTCACTGTCTACCCTGGGGTCCTATTCTCCTAGGTGCGGAAGCTTTGTGGCGTCAGATAAACAATAATAATAAATAATAAAACAATCTTGTAATTTATAATTTTTTTCTTTGGGAAAACAGTTGTTTTTTGTTTTAGGGGTCCTAGAGGAAAGTAATTAATTGATTCCTCAACCAGTGTTATAATAAATCTGTGTGTCATGATGCCAGACTACATACAGTATGTCAAAGAACTCAGAGCTAATTAAAACAAATATTAAAATATGCTGAATGTATGCCATCAAGGTAATGGACTTTATTTAACAACAATGAAGAGATAATTCTTGAGCGAAATTGACGTAGCCAGGCTCCGTTACTGCTTAGTTCCATTTTCAAATTGTTAATGTCGGAGAAAGAGATGATGTGAGCTTTAACACCTATTTACCGCCATCCCAATAGACCTCTATAAGGACAGCAGAATCAGGATAGAGCCAATTCTATCCTGAGATGGAGTTAGCTAGACACGGCAATGGGGACCAGAATGGATCCCCGCAGGCTTAAACAATAATGTGCTTTTGCCAAAAACAGCCACCATTCACATTTTACGCTCACCTTTCAATGGCAGCCTAATGATAACAGGAGGTGTAATTCAGTGCAAAACTGACACTGCTTACCAGGCAGGTACAAATAGATAAATAGCAGCAGTATCTAAATATGTATTGCTGCAAGTAGCTGAGATACAAAGCGTAAGGTACTGCAGGATTGCTGACTAATCTGATAAATAAGGCCCTAAATAAGTGTTTCCCAAACTCAGTCCTCAAGGTACAATAACAGTCCAGGTTTTAGTGATATCCATGTATGAGCACAGATGGTTAAATCAAAATAACTATAGTACTAATTAACACAGCTGTGCTCAAGTATGGCTATCCTTAAAACCTGGACTGTTATAGTGCCTTGAGGATCCCCTGCCCTATATTAATGTTACTTTTTAATGAAAATTAAACAAAATAACCAAGATGTTTGATCTACTAATTAAAATATTTTAACATAAGAGGCTCATGAACATCAAAGTGTGTGCACATGCCTAGAAAGTATGAGAGGCAGAGATTGTATCAAATGGTAAGTGGGGATGATGGATCATTAATCAGTTGTAATGTTAAGATATTTTAATGGAATGATACACACTCTTGACATCTATGTCCTTCTGTGATTTTCATCATACTTTCTGATATAGGCTTCAACAGAGCAGTTTGTGTGTTTGTTTTTTTTAATCTACTCTTGTCCTTTCAACAAGCTAATTGGATCTTAGTTATCAATTTCACTATCAATAATACTGCAATCTGTCAAGAAATCTGTCTATATCTTATTTAGTTAGTCATTCTCTATGCAATAGTTTGCAGAAGATATGGAAAACCCAATAAAATAAATAAATGACTAGCACAGCCAACTGCTGCGAGGAAGTTCTGCCCTTTTGGACACACTCCCTGTGGCTGCTCAGCTGTGAACGGCAATGCATTTGCTCAGTTGCTGTCTGAGGTTATTGTGGCAATTATATGTTCATACAATTCAGGTGGAAAGCTGTGTTAAAGCAAACAAGCAGCTGTCTCCACCTGATGGGAATTAACAATATTGCTGGAATAGCCTATTTAATAAAGAGACTGTGTTGTGTTTAGTGGGTGCAAGAAGATGTAGTCATAATATCGACTTTTACAAGGTGGACATCACAATGTCGACAGTTATGAGGTCAACAATGTTAAAAAGTTAATACTGAACATGTCAGCACACGCATAATGTTTGCATGTTCACATATTGACATTCTACACGGATCGGCAACGGAGGGATAGGGTTAGGTCACGGGAGGGATAGGGTTAGGCACTAAAGAGAGAGTTAGGGTTAAGATACAAATGAGGAGGTTAGGATTAGGCCACTAGGGGAACGGTTAGGGTTAGTAATACTCACCGGCAGTGGCGTAAGTTCATCTCAGGCACCCGGAGGCAAGTTAAAAAAAGAAAATAAATATGGTGCATATCTATCTATCTATCTATCTATCTATCTATGCCAGGAAGGAGTGCCATGTATTGAGCAGCCGTGACGGTACACTCCAGGTACATAGTTACAGCCCTAAGTGGGGTGAATATATTGTGGACAATGGAGGAGGTGCCCCTTCAGAGCTGGAGCCCGGCGGCAAGTGCCTCCATTATCTCCCATAGTTCTGCCCCTGCTCACCGGCCGTATAGGATCTGCAGAAGTCATCATCACCTGACCACCAAACCCGGAAGACACCGCTGGAGCCGCAGAAAAATGTAAGTCTTCACTAGCTGACCTGCGACGTTTTGTTGACATTTTAATCATGTCAACATTTAATCAGTGCTGATATGATTAATGTTGACATGTCAACAAAATATATCACAACCGATGCAAGAATGGGCTCAATTTTGTAAATGTTGTATAAACTATATTTCACAATTACATTAAAACATAAACCTTTAACTCCTGTACTGGACAGCATGCTATAAAAGGTGATTTAATTTAGAAGATTAGTTAAAAGGAATGAACGTTTGTTTTACTTTTCACAGATTACAGTAGGTACAGTAATGCAAACCAAGCTGGCATTTTGTGAAAACATGATAACAAGTCTATGAACTATCTGGGTATTTAGTCTAATACAATTGTCATTACAACTCAAAAAGAAAAATGGCGACCATCAGTTTTGTACACACGTAAAATACAATAAAGGACGGTACAGGTGATGCTCATCAAGTCCAGTCCATCCTATAACTTCAATGATAATATTACAAATCTTCTTACAAACAGTCCAAGAGCATAACGTATTTTCCAAAGAAAAAAAATAACAGGCATAAGCATAAATGAGGGTTACACTTTTCATCATCAGTGAAAGACAGCCCTGCAGGTGAACTTGGAAATTATTTAGGGGCCTATGTATCAAGCTGATTATGAAATAAAATTATGCAGACACTGCAGTTTCTGCATAATTTTATGAATTGTTGCTATATACTAATAAATAGCACAATGCAGGAGATTTCACATAAATCTCTGGCAAAGTGCTAATTAGCACTTCAGTTCTCAGTCCCCATTATTGTCAATGGGGACTACGATCTGACCCTTATGTCCTAAACTTCAAAAAGCAACGTTTTTCTGAGTTTAGTCCTGGTAGTTAATAAGTCTTCAGATGGTGTAAACTACTGTAAGCCTATGGGGGTTCCAGATGCAGGAGAGAGATCTTTCGATCTCTCCCCCACACAGCCCGTCCGGCTCCGGAAGCTGACACTGTGCGCATGTGCAGTGTCAGCTTCCACAGGAGAAGTCTTTAACTTCTGTGAAAGACTTCTCCTAAATGACAGGGATATAACTCGCAGGGATAGCGGTTACCGCAACCGCTGTCCCTGCGAGTTCCCCTTGGTACATAGCAGGGATATTTTTGTTAAAAATGAAAATATTCCCAGTGAGATGGATGCATAATAATGGCAGCAGTGCCACGATTATTGGTACACAGACCCCTTAATGTGTGTTCTGCTTTGAGTGTAATTATAGTAGCCTAATGAAATTTGAAATTAGCATGGTTAACATTACTGTCTCATAGCACTGAAGTCTTGGGTTTGATTCCCACCATGGCCTTAATTGTTTTTGAGTTTGTATATTCTGTCCGTGCTTGCTTGGATGTCCTCAGGGAACTCCGGTTTCCTCCCACACTCCAAAATATACTGGTAAGTTAAATGGCTCCCAACAAAGAGTTAACCCTAGTGTGTATGAGCATGCGGTAGGGAATATAGATTGTAAGCTTCACTGTGGCAGGGACTGATGTGAGTGAGCAAATATTCTCTGTATAGAGTTGTGGAATGTGTTTGTGCTATAAAAGTAGCTGGTAATATATATATGATGTATGTATTGTTTAATGCATCCTGGGTCTAGGAATTTCATAAGGTCTACGTGAATCAAATTTTTAAAGTGTAAGGGTCACCATATTGTTTTTCCTGTTAATGTGAGTAGTCTTCTCTTTCACAAACAGGAATTCCTCCTTCTGATCTTCCAACTATACCAGATACATTGCTATATGCAGTAAGTCAGTGTCAATTATATAAGCAATCTGATTAGATGGTTGCGAGATTTGTTACATAAATCCAGACAAATGAAATATACAGTAATATTGCATTTATATTGCATATACCAGCATAGTAAAACCTGTAAACGAAGGGCCATTGAAACAGCCGTCCTGGGTACTCAAGGGGGCGTGACCACATCTAGGAGGCATGGCCAAACCTGCTTCAGGAAAAAAAGAAATCGAAAATACTATGCACTGCGGCGGAATGCAGCTAGTCCGGACCCCTGCCGAGCCCCTCAAAGAGGACAGGGTAATTAGTAGCCATCCCTGTGTTAGTATACAGAACGTATGCACGCTACCCAATACAGGAATGCATCATTTACAATTCATATGTCATAAATAAATGGTCAATCTTTTAACCCTAGAATTATTTTAATTACATTCATAATTTAAATACCTATATTAAGCTAAAAAATCATGGATTACTATAATTATATCATACATGAATTATTTATGTATGTACCACCTAGGGTGCTGTAGAGAAATGTCTATTAACGCATATTTTTGTACAGAGTAACTTATATGCATATGAAAATACATCTGATATTTTATTTCTATCGTACTATGTGGAAATTTTAATTCATTACAAAATAAAGAGGTCACTAGCGTGCTTTATGTCCTGACTAAAAAGCATAAATTATACAGATGTAAGCTTCTTCTAATGTACTATTTAGGGTTTATTTGAGAATTCTGAAGAGAGATTACAAAATTTATACAATACAAATATATCAGAGACAGACTTGAAACACGCAGAAAATTTCACCAATTCCAAAGGCAAATCCAGAAATTGTCATCCAATGTTGAGGCTGCTTCCAACAATGTGATAGCGGACTGTGCTAGTAAGGCGGGAAAAGCGGCAGACTATAAGCCATAACAACGTGCAGGCCCTGCTCCAGCCCTGCAACTCCAGATACCCGGGGTATCCAATTTTAAAAAAGTTGTTTTTGCGGGGTTTTCAGAGCTGAAAACCCAGCGCATTCTAAAAAAAAAAAACAAAAAACACTTACCTGCCTGGGGTCTCCGCGGCTCCCGATGGCCTCCCTTCCATCTTGTCATTGGGGGGCGGGTGCTGGGAGGCGTCGGGGGCTGGTGTGAGAAGCAAAGGCTGCTGGGAGATGTAGTTCTCCCAGTGCCTGTTACAGGGAGGGGGGGGGATAAACGGGAGGGTCACACACACACACTTGTACACACTTAAACACTCAGACACACTGACATACTCACCCTGCTGCAGGAGACCGAGTCCCGATGCTGGATGCAGAAGATGCTGCTTCGGAAGGTGAGTAATTAAGGACTAATTTATCTAATTGGAAACTTCCAATTGCTTAATTAGTCCTCAGGGGGGTGCTGCCAGGGTCCCAGAGCAAGTTCCCACTGTATTTTTCCTAAAATTACGATTTTAGGAAAAATCAGACTTGCTCTGAGAGCTGCGAGAAAAAAGAAACTGTGGTTTCTATAGAAATCACCACGTCCCATTTTCAGGCACATTACTGAATAGCAAAACCCAGCGGCTGTGTGAAAAACACAGTGTCGCAGGGTTTGTCAAATATCCCGCCCACAATTGAATATACCCCATGTCTCTGGCGTTTCACACCCGTTCTCAGCTCTGCCGCATTCCTCCAGTGGGCCACCTTCTCCAGCTGCTTGGGTACAAGTTCTCTAATGAGTTGCCATTTTTTGGTGTTAATCCTAAGGTTCCTTTCTTTTGGCATCACATCACAAAGCAGAATTAGTTTTTCAGTAACAGAGATGCTTCAATGTACTCAGAGGTATGGGGCAATAGCTCAGAGAGATCTAAGCATGCCCAAAACAATAGTTTGTAAGGACTTGTACACAAGGGTATTGATATCAGGCATTCAACACGTGTCAACAAAGTGTAGTAACCGTTCCTTGGCATTGGATGGTGCCTGGAGCAGATTTAACACCCACAAAATATAATGGAGTGGTACGGTTGAATAGGAAGGTCTGTGAAAGCACTATGGGATCTATTTACTAAGCCTTGGATGCAGATAAAGTGAACGGAGAAAAAGTCCCAACCAATCAGCTCCTATCTGCCGTGTCACAGGCTGTGTTTGAAAAATGATAGTTAGGAGCTGACTGGTTGGGACATTATCTCCATCCAAGCCGTAGAAATTGACCCCTATGTAAAGTACATGTGCTTTGAGATGCATTATTGAAGTACGTCAAAGCTCCTCTAAAGCAAGGCCAG
The DNA here is from genome assembly GCA_031769625.1 of Taudactylus pleione. Lineage (NCBI taxonomy): Eukaryota > Metazoa > Chordata > Amphibia > Anura > Myobatrachidae > Taudactylus > Taudactylus pleione. Next base: position 2,226,527 of record JAUIMM010000077.1, on the reverse strand, counting down.
AATACACATGGCTAAACAATCATTGTTTTCTACACCTGGGAGTACGCAGCCTTACATTGTTGCTGTATTTTAGCACAGAGACTGACCAAAGGAACAACTGACAGTGACTACATCTTGAGACGTGGAAAAACAAACAAAAATGTCAACAACAAAGTGGCATTTGGCAAAAGGTAAGTGAAATCAATTAGCCCTGACTATTAACTTACTGCATTATCAATTTAGGGGGAAATTCAATTAGCAGCAATAATTTACCGCAGGTTAATTGATTGCCGTGAGCTATTCAATTAGCCCCACTTGACGGCAATTCCTTTTCGGGTTTCATGATTACCAGAGAGTTAACAAAGAAGTCAGCAAACTTTTCAGGAATTCAGTGTGTTAACGCCTGAACACATTCATTTAACGGACATTATACAGGTATCAGGGGGAAAAGGGAGCCTAATCACGATATCGGGGCTAATTGAATCTCCCCCTTAGTCTCTAGTTCCACTTTAATAATTTTGTTACTGCCAGCAGGATTCCAGTACTACCGATTCAATCCTCCTAACAAGGGAAAGGGCCACTATCAGTAAACAGTAATTGGTTAAAATCTTGCCTATCTTTTCCATTGATGTTGTCCAAACTCTACATTTTCAATCATAGTCGAACAAAAATAGAAGAACATGCAAAATGTTCTAAAGACATGTAGAAGTAAAATGTATAATCCAAAGGATTAGGACTCTCCAGATCATAACATTCCTTCTGGTGGACTCAGAAAGCAGTTCTGTTCAAACTAAAGGTATAATGTTTAACTCCAGAAAAAGTAAGATTACAGGCCAGTGCATTCTTTTATCAAAACATGCTCATTCAAACTATTTCTATTAAAGCAGAGCAGACAAACAGGGTAACCTCTTGAAAGAAGAGCTTAAAGATTAAATTCTTCAAGTGCAGAGATATGTATTAAGCTGTCCTGGCCAAAGGTCATGTGAGCCCTGGCTCCCAAATACATTGGCATTTTTAATCAACACCTATATACATTTTTATATAAGAACTGTATACCGTATACAGTCCATTCTTTTCCAGTAAATTACTCTTTATGGAATGGGCATACATCCTACACAAAGCACACAGCTTTCAGCATGCAAATAGCAGATCACTATGCTGTACAGCAGGATGTGGTCAGCAAGCCGACGGTCTAAATACCGACTGCCGGCTCTCTAATCCCGGAGTGGTACTAATGACAGGCTTCGAAAACTCGACGCCTGTCATTATCCATACGCCGGAAGACCGACGTCCGGCATACCAAATGAAGGTAAGCCAGGCGCGAACAGCTGCACGGGGGGAGGGTTAGGCTTTAGGGCTCCCGAGGGACTTAGGGTTATGCACTCCCCCGGGAGGGTTAGGTTTAGGCTAGGGGAAGTGAGGGTTAGGGTTAGGCACTGGGGGGAAGGTTAGGGTTAGGCACTTGGGGGGCGAGGTTAGGGTTAGGCACCCCTAAGGGAGGGTTAGGGTGTAGAATTAGGTTAACGATACTTACCTTTTGACGATCAGGATTTTTACCCTTGCCGGGCTGCCGCTGTACCTACTACACCCTGTACATCAGTGGTGTCAAACTCCGGCCCTCCAGGTGCTGTGGGACTACATATCCCAGGATGCCCTGCCACAGTTTTAGCATACCCTAATAGTAAAACTGTGGCAGTGCATACTGGGATGTGTAGTTCCACTGCAGCTGGAGGGGCCCGAGTTTGACACCACTGCTGTACAGTATGCACATGAAAACGAACATGAGTGTATTTAGAATTGGACCACAGGCCCATATTATCTCTTTATTCTAAAGGATTAAAAACATACACACAAATAAAGGAGAGAAGACAAACACAGTGTATCATGAATAATGGAGTACGAAAAAAAACTAGAAAGTATTGCTAACTTCTAGCCTAAATGTAAATTTGACCGGGAGTCTTTGAGATTACAAAAGTAAATAGAAAACGTATATGCTTTTGGTCATCAAGTTAAAAGTGCCTGGATTTTTTTATGAACCAAATGACTTTGTACATTATGCCCTGCAAAGAGTATATAGCAGAACATGTCCACATCAACAAGCATTAGAAATTCAATCCACTCAAGACATAAATGGTAAAATCTCCTCTCTTCTACATTCTTCATCTTGCATTATATCACACTAGAGATACACCTTATGCATGATGTGCTTTGTTCCATATTATGTTTTATACCTTGTTGCAGATGAACATGCAATGTAATTTTCTACAACATAATTATGTTTATATTGATATATAACAGAGCTATTCTTTCCAAATGAATTTAGCGTACAAATTTTAACCCAGGCAGCTATTATTTTTCCAAGACAATATATTTCCAAGTAGGGAGATTTTGTCTGAGTGCTATGGAGCGCTGGTTCCTGTAATGTGCTGACAGGCCCTTTTACATGACAGCTGACTACCAATGAAACGCTCAGCTCCAATGCAATTTATGGTTGGAAAGGCATTTTGCTATTACCGTCTCTTGTGTTTCAGAGCTGTAAAGGCACATTTCTGGCCATGTTTATTAAAATGAGCATTTTAGTTGCAGCTTGTCAGGTTACTCTTGTGTCTGCGAGCTGAAGTACTGACTTAATTGAAAGTAAAATAAAGATATAGATTTTCCATAAAGTGATAAAAACACAGTGTTTTTTATTTTTAAATCCAAAAAAGTATGTTCCAAACTGCTGTACGGCTATGTTACAAGGGTTACACTAAAACATTCATTTTTATTTTGCCAATGATTTCTTATAAAAGAGAACCAGCTAATACAGCACAATGTGTTCAACCATCATTTCCCAAACTAAAATTTCTTTCTTGCTCATGTTGTCATGTAATGGGGGTGCAGAGTGTGTCACGATTTAGTCATAATCCTTTGAAACCATTTTGTACAATGAGACCATCCTGTATGAATATTCTGCTGATCATTGTTACTCATTTATAGTGTTCATTCTAGCACCCTGCACCTGTTAAAACCTGTGCAGTTCCTCTTTCCTGCTTGGGATGTCACTCTATGCTCTGGTGCTTCTAGCACACAAACTACTGTATTTCAGCAGTTTGTTGAATCAGCTGGGTGTGCTAGAAGCACCAGAGTGGAGAACGACACCTCAGGCAGGATAGAGGAACTGCACGGGTTGTGACAGGTGCAGGATGCTAGAATGAAGACTAATTTACATTTCTTTCTGGAGGAAATAGAAATTTAAAGTGACCTGCTCCCTACCCAATACACTGAAGGCAGCCATGTTGTGAGATGAAACGCATAGAATATTCTTGGAACCAGTGATAGTGTTAAGGCAAGAAATGACTGTATGCATTAGATTGGCACAAGGCATAAATATTTCTTACCCTCTCAGAAGTTTGAAGAGCATGCATCCTAGAGAAAACCAGTCAGCACTGCTATCATATGCAGTGCCCTTCTGCAGCACCTCCGGAGCCATGTACCCGTGTGTTCCTCTGCAATTTCAGGGAAATAAAAATATTAAACACAAGCAATTGTGCAGATTGCACTGGTGTATGTGTGTAATGTATGTAGTGTATCAAGCAATTGTTATTCATTATTATGCTAGTGGGATCACGTTCTCCTCACTTTCAGAACTTAATTAAAAAAAAAAAAAAAAAAACTTAATTTACAAGTAAACAACATTCAGGCAAACATACCTATGACAATAGGTTAATGTTTAAAACAGATGAAAGATGGCCTACTCATTTCTCACCTCAATAAAACACACGGTAGGATAAAACTTCTGTATATAATGTATGGAAACATATGACACAGTTACAACATCTCTGGTATGTTTATTGTTATTTTTCTAATGGCATGAACGTGCCCAAACATGCTCACACAGCAGACTGACCCTGCCAAATAACAGGTGAGAACACCTTCATAATATTTATAGTTGTATTATACAACACATCATTCCCAGAGGCCCTTATGCTACAGGCAGGCTTATTGGTGTGTTTAAGCAAGAAATTTAAAACGGCAACGATATTAAAAGCAATACATGACATGTTATTCTTTTAAAATTACAGCTGTTTTTAATTTTTAGATAAAATCCACCACTTAATAAATGTACCCCTTATCAATAACCTAAATATTCTATTCAATGCACAAAGCCAAGAGAGTGTCTGAACTCTCAAAAATAGAAACAGTCTAAAGCAGGGGTATTCAACATATGGCCCTCCAGCTGCAGTGGAACTACACATCCCAGCATGCCCAGGCTGCCACAGCTTTTCATGCCGTAAGAGCAAAACTGTGAGAAGGCAGGCTGGGGGGTGTAGTCCCACAGCTGCTAGAGGGCTGCATGTGGAATACTCGTGGTCTAAAGGAACATGGGGCCTGATTCAGAGCCGCTCGTAAGCGGCCGCTCGTTCGTTCTGACCGATGTTCGCACATCTGCGCATACGTACGGATTGTAATACGCATGCGCGAACCAGTCAGTGCGGCCAAAAATCGTTTGTTCGCTACATAGCGAATGCCTGCTATTTTGAGTGACAGGAGGAGGCGTATGTGGGTGGTAACAGGGGAAGGTGCTTGAAAACGGGGGGGTGGAATTAGATCGCAGGCGTGCTTAAAGGTCAAAACGGGCGTTTTAAGGGAGTGCATAATTAATACAGCAGCGTCATTGACCACGTCACTTGGTTTTTTTTAACCCCGAACTGCTCGCAAAATAGCGGTTGAAAAAACTAGCCACAAGAATAGCGAGCAGTTCATACGCTGTTCGATGTGCTCTATTAATCTAATAAATAGCGGACATGACGTAGGATGCGAGCAGCCAGGGGGAGTATTTTTCAAAATTACAACCGCAAGTTTTGCTCGCTCGTTCAGACTTAGAGGCGTGAACAGACCGCAATTAGCGAACGGTTCATTTGAATAGCCACCCCTTGTTTTAGAACGAACAACCGTAAATAGCGAGCGGCTCTGAATCAGGCCCATGGTTTGGTACAGAAATTGTAGCTAGACATCTGCCCATTATATATAATGCAGCTCTGAGGTGATTATAAAGAGGGCCAAAAGAAGAATTCTGCTTCTAAATAGGAGGATTGGTAGTCATTCATCTAAGGACCTGCTGACTTGGGTCCTGATTCTGAGTCAGACACAGTTGTGTCCCTGTCTGTGACTTTATGCTAATGATGCTACAGGGTCCTTCCCTGGTGTACTTTCCTGCATCCAAATGTACAAGGACTGAGACTCCCACTTTCAGCGTCTATAGATGCCGAATTACCGCCTGGTGCGATTCCGCATGGAACGCAGCTGCGAAAATATGCTAAAGCTTCCAAAGCTTGCCCGAGCATAGGGATGCCCACTGCTGCCTTCTCATATCTGTCCAATGTCGCTCTCCTGTGTAAACATCGGTAACATCAACACACATCGGGCAGCCACGCAGCATGTAAGGCAAGTCTGACCAGCCGCACTCACCGCAGCTCTCCTAACACACAGAGATCATTCATGCTGCAAATGCAATCGCAATGGCTACTTTATGCACGCCCATGAAATGGCGTTTAAACGGCCAGACACTCCTGCATTTGCCTTACCACCCTGTTACCTCCCCCCAAACGCTGACTAACGGTCACTAACTTTGCGGATAAATCATCTGTGCGAACGATAGCTTGATGTGAAAATATCAGCATTGTGTCCGCTGCTGAATCAGGCCTTGTGTACGCAAACCGTTCAGCGACACTCCCATAAGACTCCCATAAGACAGACCATCTCCGTGCTTCTGAGGAGCCACCTCCCTGTCACCACCCAGGATCTCTCAATACATTTTCAATATACTGTTCCATGCATGTAATATGAAAGATAACCTAGCACCTACCGAGTCACCTGTAGTGAATTAAAGCACTATTCCAGCAGCAACACGTGGAGAATGCCAATCTTCACACACAAGAAATATAGCAAAACAATTGTGTGCTGTGGCGCTCAGATCATAAAACATTAAAACATACTGATATTCAATATATAAATCAATACATTTATTAAAACATGATTCTAGAAACTATTTTAAAGCTCTTGAGAGTACATACATACATGAAAGATATATATCATACAGTCACAGAATAATAGAGTAACTGCAATCCTTAATCTAAAAGCGAGCCAGGGAGTATAAACTTGCAATATGATACTTCTATAACAAAAGTAGCATGCTTTGTATATAGATGTAGCAATGTTCTCAAATAATAAATCAATCTTAGAAGCACAGGTGCTTGGATAATCAGCCTTTAGTTAGTCCTCCATAACGAGTAGAGAAATATAGGTACTTCCTCATCTTTGCGCCCCCCTGCTGGAGGCGCTGGTTACGCTACTTATGTATCCTCACTAGTCAGTGAAGATATGGAAGTAGCGTAAACATGAGGAAATACCATTTGGCCCCTTGTGGGCTCGCTTCGCTCGCCACGCTGAGGGCACGGTGGCTTGCTTCACTCGCTACATGGATATATTCCCCCCTCCATGCCCACTTGGATGGTAGGGAATGATGTTGGACACTGGCTGATCTTTACGCTACTTACGTGTCTTCACTGACTACTGAAGGTACGTAAGTAGCGTAACCAGCGCCTCCAGCAGGGGGCCGCAAAGATGAGGAAGTACCGAAATATATTATCTGATTGCTTTAGGTATGTGGATATATGACAATAGTCTGGTTTGTTAAAGCTCTATAAGGGGTATCAAAAATGCATCTGCTTCTTGAGAAAGCCGTTTAATACAGAGAAACGCGTTGAGAATTACAGGTGCCGATCATCACTAGCACCGCGCTGAAATTGCCTTCTGTGTCCGGTTAAGGAAGACTCACTTTGGCTCACGATTAGCTGTTTACAAACTATCCCTCTGGATGGCCAGTGTGGCCTAGCTCACTGTGGCAATCCCTTATTGCGTATTGATTATCGGCTGGGGTGCCCAGGACGGACAGGAGCTTTGTCTGCCTATTATGTTTTAATGTTTGATGTTCTGAGCGCCACATCACACCATATGCTATACTCCATACATGTGTCTGAAATAGCAACTGCGACTCTGTACGAACACAATTGGGATGCAAGCACGGTGCAAACCTAATGCTCAATCGCTCAACTATGTCCGACATTGACATAGCATGTGACTCAGCATCAGGCTCTTGATTCCACTATTAAACACATGGAAAAAGCTGAATCAGTTTATAGCTCAAAAATCCCTTTCACATGACCAATCCCTATTAAATGAGTTTTGAAACTGAGCTCCTATTTTATATACAAAAGTCCATATTTAACTAAAAAAAAAAACTAAGACCAAAAAGAAAAATCTAGAAGAAACTGCATGGTGTAATCTCTTACATATTTGCGCAATGCAAATACACACGCGCGTGCACACACACACACAGTATATATTGCTAAAGGTCAGCCTTGTGTGTAATTAAAATGTGGTTATAAATAGAGCTGACTAAAAGCAGTTTTATGTAAAAGCAGCATATAAAAAGCAAATAAATTTAACCTCCAACTTTATGTTCAATTCCGATTACCTTACTTTTGGTAAGCAGAACTGGCACTGCGGGATGAACCGAATGTACTATTGGACTCTTTTGGACATTTTGAAATATGTTTTCAGAAATATTATGGGACCAGTTTTTCAAACTACTTGAGCAATCTGCTGTAATGTAAATACTGATTTAAACTGGATTTATATTCCCCGACTAACCTCAAATACGCTTAGATGATTTTAAAATATAGGAATAAACTATTGCAGTAACTAAGACTATTCTCTAACCCCAGGTACAAAAACGTATATTAATTGAACTTTTTATACATATATGTCTATAGAAATTTTTTTTATTTAAAATACCTCAAAGCCACACACATTATATATATATATATATATATATATATATACATATACATACATACATACATACACACACACACACCTAGTGCTAGCGTCAATGAAATGCATGATTCACATTCCTGCACATGTGCATCTATTATTCTCTAGCCTGTAAAATTGCATTAATGAATCACATGTAATAACTCATCAGTACTATTAAAGGTAGCAGTGATTGGTGTTTTACCGGTCTTGTAGAAATTAGATTTCTTAGTAGTAGTTTAATACTTAAATTTTGCTGTAACCAGGGAGCTATTTTATAGAGTACTCAATAATTGCCGAGAACAATTAACTACTTAACACTGACTGATCTTGGCTATGCATTTGTATAATCATTTATACAGATTAAATCACACATCTTTATTTATGTTAATACATTATTGTTGTCTACACAGACTCAAGGAGACCAAACAATGTTTTCACTTTATAAGGTTGCTGATGTCCTGCTGCTTGTGTTATGCAGCTATGTGTATAAACCATGTCCTTGTCCTACATTGTTTTGAATTACTATTACTGTTTTTCTTGTGTGCTCATTTATGTACTGTGTAAGGCGCTGCGGAACCTTTGTGGCGCCATATAAATAAAGGATAATAATAATAATAAATCCAATCTTTTATACACTGGATAACTACACAAATGTTTGGTGAGCGCATATACTAATCTCACAGCTGGTTTATTGGCAAGGCAACATAGCTGGCTATCTAGGGTCTGAGCCATCAGTGCTGAGGACCAATTATGAAATTAAGAGCTGACTGGTGGTTCGTGGCCATCTGTCCTTGAATGTTGTCTCTAGTGATGTTCTCAAAGCCAAGTCTAATGGACATTTCTCAGTTCCTGTACTTCTCGACGCCACTGCTGCCTTGGTTACCGCTTACCATTCACTTTTATTGCATAGCCTCCATTCCAGTGGCCTCCAATATGCTGTCCTGCCCGGATTTACTTCTATTTTCTGTTTCTACTCCTGACTCAATTTCACCTCACTCTACCCTTACCTATCGGAGTCCCCAATGATCTGTCCTTATCCCTCTCTTCCCTTGGTCATTTCACCAGCTCCTTTGGCCTCCAGTATCACCTGTATTCTGCTGAGCAAATGTATTGCTTATTCCCTGACCTCTTCCCCTCCATCCTTTCTCTTGAAAGAAGAGACCAGTTTGTTTCCAGTTGTATTTCGCATATTTCATTGTGCATATCCAAACGCTTTTTTGATACAAATTCTAAAATTGAAATCATTGCCCGTGCTACAAAGACCCACATCCTAGTAGGTTAGACCTTTTCTCCAAGGATCTAAAGTACCCTCAAAACTTACCAGAAGCCTATCAGCCCTCCTAGCACCTCCAAACTCTATTCCCCACTTGGTGCTAACCTACTTGTCTCTACTCCTCTTTCACTTGAGTTTTTCTTTATAATACCGCACCCATCTCACCAGCCCTGATTCACAAGCTTATACTCATGAGCACTAACCTATGTCACAGGACTGCTACTTATCATTGATGCTTACCGCCTTGTTAATACTGCAGCTTGATCTGCAATTTTATGTTCCGTTTATACTCTGACATTATGTTGTTGATTAGTCTTTGTATAAAAATTTGTTTTGTCTAAATATGTACTATTACTTGTTGTCTGTGCATTTTTTAATATTGTTAAATGTGTTCTCTGTTGGCCTCTACATACAGTGTTAATGACCTTTTCTGGTAACTTATGCCCTCTTTTTTTGCATAGATGCTTTCCTTCCAGGGGTGTATCTAGAGATCCAAGCGCCCCTGGCAATGTAATGTACTGGTGCCCCCCTACCCCCCTTATGCAGTGCCCCCAGTAGTAATCCCCCCTATGCTGCATTGTCCCCAAGTAGTAGCCCCCGCTATACAGTGCCCGCAGTAGTAATCCCCCCTATGCTGCATTGCCCCCAGCAGTAGCCCCCCTATACAGTGCCCCCAGTAGTAATCCCCCCTATGCTGCATTGCCCCCAGTAGTAGTCCCCCCTATACAGTGCCCCCAGTAGTAGTCCCCCCTATACATTGCCCCCAGTAGTAGCCCCCCTAAACAGTGCCCCCAGTAGTAGTCCCCTATACAGTGCACCCAGTTGTAGACCCCCTATACAGTGCCCCCAGTAGTGGCCACCCCTATACAGTGCTCCCAGTAGTGGCCACCCCCAATAAATTGCCCCCAGTAGTGGTCACCCCCTATAAATTGCCCCCAGCAGTGGCCACTCCAATGCAGTAAAGTGCCCAAGTAGCGGACACCCCCTATTTCAGTGCCCCCCCCCTGTAGTGCCAGGCTTACACACACATACACACAAAGAACAAAAAAAAATTCAACTTACCTGGCCCCCGCTCCTGACGCGACCGTCGCTATCCGAGTCCCGGCACGCTCTTCTCCTGCATGGGAGAGACGTCATGACGTATGACGTCTCTCCGGTCACATGCTGCTGGGGGAGCCGGAACATGGAGCTCATGAGTGAGCGCCAGCTGGCTCCCTCTGCAGACGACGCAGCAGCAAATGAGAGTCTGCATGACTCTCATTAGCTGGCTGCTATTACAAACACACAGCCGCCACTGGCGGCTGTCTGTTTGTAAACTGTGTAGGGCAGCCCGCTCTGACTGCGGTCTGCCCTACACTTGTGGGGCAGAGGGACTTGTCCACCCCTTGGCTACTGGTGGCACTGCTGGGTGGCGCCCCCCCTTTGGTCGGCCGCCCCTGGCGAGTGCCAGCCTAGCCAATGGGTAGATACGCCCCTGTTTCCTTCTAATGCCTATTTATGACTTGCCTGCGCCTACAAATGCTTTAGTGCCTACTCGTGCCTACAGATTCTAATTAGTCACTCCCCAAGTGTTCATCACTATACCAAACTATATAAAGTTCAGCCTCTTGGACTGCCATACACTGAGAATAGATTAATCTGACACAGTATATGTTCCTGACCTCACACGTTACCCATCAAAGGACTTTTGAAATAAACATAATAAACGTGAAATGTGTTACATACTGTATACCCTGTTTTCAGATCACTGAACTTAATGCTCATTAGCTATATTTATTTATGGTCTATAGGCAACACTTGTTTAAAAATTAACTACAACAGTCAAAAAGGGTTTGACAGTAAAACCACAACAATTATATCAAAGTAACAGCATAAGTTGTGCTAAATATAATATAATATATATTTTCATCCTATAATGGCGTTTGTCTAATGCAATGGACACTCTGATTCCCCGGGTAATGCATACATGCGCACTAAGTCTCCAAGGGAGGTGCACGCACTTCTGCAATACCCCACAGCTGCTCTCAGTGTCAGAATACAAGGCCACAGAATAGAGATGTGCATCAGTGATTTAACCATCAATGATCTGTAACCATCGGTGGGCATCTCTGTTGTGGGGAATGTAAGACGATGGGCCAATCAGGGAAGAAGGCAGGTTTTAGGAGGCCCACGTGCTGTGAAAAAGTTGCCTCTACACAGTTCTCAATAGCGTAAAATGATCGGAAGCAGAAAAAAATCATCAAACATTAGTGGCATATCATTGACAGAACTGATCAGTGGTGACAGAGGACCTCATTCAGAGATATATGCACACCTGATGGTGGGGCATCTGCGCATGACCCGTACTGTACATGAGGGTCATGCGCATCGTTGCGCGCAGTGCCCTCTGAGCCACAGTCTGATTGACAGACTATTTATTTATTTATTTATTAACAGTTTCTTATATAGCGCAGCATATTCCGTTGCGCTTTACAATTGGAAACATTGATAGAACAAAACAGGGTAATAACAGACAGACATAGAGGTAAGAGGGCCCTGCTTGCAAGCTTACAATCTATAGGGACTATGGTCATTTGGTGGCGGGGTGTTCTCACGCAGACTTCCTAGCTTCGAATATGGAGCTGCAAGGGTTACTCAAATGGCTGATGATGTTGCAGAAGATCAGATGCTGCATCTTAGTATGCAGCACTAGGATCTGCAATGCTGTCAGAAAGTGTATTTTCAGACACCTCCTGCTGCATTAGTATATGTCTTTCACAGATGCAGCAGCGATGCTAAAAGCGTCCATCTCTGAACAGGCCCAGAGATTGCTCTCCCCGGGCCTACTATTGCAGTGTCTCAACACCAGTAAACACAACGAAGACATCCTGTCCTCCTGAAGCACAGAGGAAAACAGCAACTGTCAGGGGGAGGGGTTGTACACACCAAAAGTGGAATGGGGAATATGTAGCCACACAGCAGCTGCAGGCAGACAGTGTGGCGGGCTGCAGAGACAAATGCCCTACCCATGGGAGATGGTACAGTTCACACAATGGAAGACTGACATTTTCATACAACAACATGAGTCCACAACTATACATTATACATAGGCTTGTCATATCATCCCTTTAATTCAGGACACGTGAATTACACAGGTTCTGCGACTGATTAAAACCAGGTGAAATGGAGACTTGAATTAAGCCAGCCAGAGAGAATCTGTCCAATTCATGTGTCCCCCCAAATTAAAAGGCATGATATACATATGTATATATACTGTAGCAAAGACTCTATACTACACCACAGCAATAAAATTATGCACACACAGGTCCCCTTAACACCCCAAGGACCTACTTTCAGTTCTCCCGTAACCCAAACCCTGTCATGAATGAGAGGTCACTTGGGGCCACACTCCATAGGAATGAATGAGCTCGAGCTGATTGGTCATGGCGTGGGAACTGCCGCAGGTTATTTGGGTGGATTGCCCGTTGTTTTACTGTCAGTTTGTGGTTGGTATGCTAACTGACTCTTAGTAAATTTCAGTCTGTTTTGCCTTTAGTAGATGGTTGGATTGGAAAAACCACCAAAATGTTAACTCAACCCTTAGTACATTTACCCCAACAGTATGACTCCTTTAGTCTGGTTATCTATTAAGAAAAGTGCCTTGTTAGTGTTGTCTACCTCTTGCCCCATGCACTGCTTGCAGCTGGGCTTCTTCTATTGATCCGAACCTTCACCTGCGGCCCTCAGCTCTTTTATGCTTTACAGTTACATTTGTTATAGCTTGTAACATTTCTTTAAATATCTGCTGACATATTATAGAAGATGGGTATTTTTTTTTTTTTACTTAAATATATTGTTTTAATTCATTAGAGAGATTAAGGGAATTGTCCCATTGAAAGTTAGAGGGATACACGTGTGGCCCCTGAAGTGTATTAACATGTCTATCACTAACTCAGCCCTATGGAATGAAACCGCTCCTGAGCAAAATAAGCTTGCATGAACAAACAATTTAGACCATGTATAAAATTTAATTATACCATAAATTTGTTTAAATAATTACATTAAGACGCAAACTAAAAACTCACCTGTCACTAAAGCAAATAAGAATATCAGAAAACTTACATTATGTTTGATTAAATCATTCGCTCTGTATTATTAATATATTTATATTACTGCCGTGCTAAAATGTCAATTATTTTGGGTACCTGTCCAACTAACAACAATCTCAAGTTACAGCAGTATCAGTATCAAGCACAATTCTATCAACAGAGTAAACGAAGGATGCAGGGTGCTTAGCACCAGGGAGCGGTAGCTCTTGTGGGCAGGAAATTCCGAAGAGTTACAAAAGGTGTGTTTAGACTGTAAGCTCACCAGGGCAAACACTTTCTTCTTTGTGCGAATTTCCTTTTTATTTATATACTCTTTCTTTGTTGGGTTCAGCATAAATTTAGTGTTGCTAAATACATATTTACACCTAATTGTAAATATGGGTGTATTTGTGTACATCACTATAGAAAGAACTCAAACATATCAGTCTGTGTATACAAACCCCAGTCTTTGCTAATATGGTGTGAGTGGATAAGCGTATCCCTGGGATTTTCTTTCTAGTCACTTTGGAAATGTTAGTTCCAGACAGCACTATTCTCATTTTCTAACATGTGGACAGTTGGTCTGCATAGTTTTATAGCATGGTCTGTTAGCAGCAAGAAGACAAATCACTCTCCTGCTAAGTGTGGCTCTGGCGATCATCACCTGACATTGCATCAGACACATGTCCTGCCATTCCTTACCACAACAATTGAATTTAGTGTTTCCCATTCTCAGTATGAAGCTAAACAGCCATACACATACAACAGTCCAATCAGGAGACCTCTCGAGATACATTCACTACCAAAAGTGTACTGGATTTCTTATTAAAAAAAATGGTGCACAGGTGATCCTGCGCTGTATCATAAAACAAATCTAATATGCTGTAAAAAGTGCAGCACTTCATTTATTGATTTTTTTTTTCTTTAAACTAGGTTAACAACCAACATTTATTTGCAGTCAAAATGACACACTTCATCACTTCTTTTGACTGATGGAGTGTGTAAACCCCAAGAAACTGAGTTGCAGGAGTATGTGCCACCTCAGGGAGCCCTTCCCTATAGCAGTGCTTCTACAGAATAAATGCTGCTTACAGCAAAGAGCGGCATGGCCTGTGTTTTGAATGTAGAAGTTTATCTAGGATTGGTGTGTCAGTCTCTGACAGATAATTATGTTTGAGGTTCAGTAGCATCATGTAAGACCCATATCATTAGGTCTCACATGGACATACAATTTAAGAAAAAAAAACCTAAAACAAAATATTGGAACAAAGAACGACAAGTAAGTACTTACACACTAGCATGTGGCTTCTTCTTGGAAAAATCACATGCAAGTCCCAAATCTGATATCCTCACATGTCCATGCTCATCTAGAAGAATATTTGCTGGCTGAAAATATAATGAATGGAGAGAATATAATAAATTCTCACAGTTACTCACACATCCCCACAACTTAAATTGTAGGTACATTTGTAATGGAATCGGTATGAAATACCGCCGGCCGCATGGCCGGGGGTTCGATTCCAGGCAGCGCCTGGCCGACAAAAGCAGAGTTCCCGGCAGCGGAAGCCCGACAGTGCTGGAAATCCCGATCGTCGCTAAGGTAAGTACTTACTAACCTAACCCCCTAACCCTCCTTAGGGGTGCCTAACCCTAACCTCCCCCCAAGTGCCTAACCCTAATCCCCCCCTCTAAGTGCCTAACCCCCCTTCCCCGCTGCCTAAACCCAAGTCCCCCGGGGGGGTGCCTAACCCTAAGTCTCCTCCGGGGGTGCCTAACGCTAACCCTCCCTCCCCCTAGCCTAACCCTAACCCTCCCGGGGGAGTGCCTAACCCTAAGTCCCCCCGGGTGCCCTAAACCTAACCCTCCCCCCCTGCGGCTGTCCGCTCGCGGCGCCCGGCATCCCTTCGATCGGGATGCCGGGCTCCTATCTCCCGGCGTCGGGGAAATTACAGGCGTCTAGATATAGACACCCGGCATTTCACCCTCGCCGGGATATGACATTCGGGAAGCCGGCTGCCGGTATTAAGGCAGCCGGTTTCCCAATTGTATACCTTTGTAATACCATAACTTGTGAAGCAAGACTTGGCTGTAAATATACCACTAATATATTGCTGTAAATATCGACAAAAGTCAGTGCTACTCTGTGAAAAACTAAATGGAGTTTTAATACCTAGAGAATATAGGTCAGTATGATCGTACATTATTCCAAATCTACTCTCAAACACATTTTAGTCAGCGGTTACAGCATACTTGCCTACTTTTGAAAAAGCATTTCAGGGAGACTGAAAGCAACACCTATGAGCGTGGCAGTAAAGTGGGCGTGTACTGCTACATCTGAGAGGCGTGTCATAATATTGACTTACATCCAAATGTAAATGAGCCCCAATGCAATTAGTAAGATCTATTTCATGAAAAAAAACACTGATACATATCAGAAAATGCATGTAGCCATAGGGATCATTGTGTCTTATATCTTATGCAGGGAAATGATAGTAATGATCCCAATTGAATGTATATATCTCAGGTTTTTTTTTTTAATATAACAGCTTCATAATGGGGGTAAGGTACAATCAGGGAGATTGCTAGGCTCTTCATGGAGATTGCTACTACTTCAGGGAGTCTCCCTGACAATGAGGGAGAGATGGCAAGTATGGGTTACAGATGTTTCAAGTTGACAAGGAACTACATAAATGTAACAGGTGACAAAGTGTAAAGCAGGTGATATACTCTGCAATATCAGCATAATCATGGAGTTGGCTAAATACCCCAGAGTGTATGGTCCCATAAAGCACTTGGTAATATATTGATTGGATTATTGTCAGGCATGTTGGTAAATAGAGTTAGAAGGTGACTGCCATAGCCCTGTGACTGCGGTCATCTGTCCAGAGCACTAGCCGCATTAAAGCTAGAAGAGTTCTGAGCCAGTTTGCCCATGTGTGTTTGTTCTGGGTGCACGATGGGTTCAGATTGAATGTGGACAACATACAGTCAGGTGCATAAATATTGGGACATTGACAGAATTTTCATATTTTGGCCTCTATTCACCACCACAATGGCTTTGAAATGAAACAAACAAGATGTGCTTTAACTGCAGACTTTCAGATTTAATTTGAGGGTTATTACATCCAAATCAGGTGAACGGTGTAGGAATTACAACGGTTTCTATATGTGCCTCCCACTTTTTAAGGGGCCAAAAGTAATGGGACTATCAACTCAAAAGCTATTTCATGGACAGGTGTGGGCTATTCCCTCGTTATTTCATTATCAATTAAGCAGGTAAAAGGTCTGGAGTTGATTCTAGGTGTGACATTTGCATTTGGAATCAGTTACTGACGACTCTCAATATGAGATCCAAAGAGCTGTTACTATCAGTGAAGCAAGCCATCATTAGGCTGAAAAATCAAAACAAACCCATCAGAGAGATAGCAAAAACATTAGGTGTGGTCAAATCAACTGCTTGGAACATTCTTAAAAAGAAAGAACGCACAGGAGAGCTCAGCAACACCAAAAGACCCGTAAGACCACCGAAAACAACTGTGGTGGATGACAGAAGAGTTGTTTCCCTGGTGAAGAAAAACCCCTTCACAACAGTTGGCCAAATCAAGAACACTCTCCAGGAGGTAGGTGTATATGTGTCAAAGTCAACAATCAAGAGAAGACTTCACAAGAGTGAATATAGAGGGTTCACCACAAGATGTAAACCATTGGTGAGCCTCAAAAACAGGAAGACCAGATTAGAGTTTGCCAAACAACATCTAAAAAAGCCATTACAGTTCTGGACCAACATCCTATGGACAGATGAGACAAAGATCAACTTGTACCAGAGTGATGGGAAGAGAAGAGTATGGAGAAGGAAAGGAACTACTCATGATCCAAAATATACCACCTCATCAGTGAAGCATGGTGGTGGTGGTAGTGTCATGGCGTGGGCATGTATGCCTGCCGATGGAACTGGTTCACTTGTATTTATTGATGATATGATTGCTGACAAAAGCAGCAGAATGAATTTTGAAGTGTTTTGGGCAATATTATATGCTCATATTCAGTCAAATGCTTCAGAACTCATTGGACGGCGCTTCACAGTGCAGATGGACAATGACCTGAAGCATACTGCAAAAGCAACCAAAGAGTTTTTTAAGGCTAAAAAGTGGAATGCTATGCATTGGCCAAGTCAATCCCCTGACCAGAATCTGATTGAGCATGCATTTCACTTGATGAAGACAAAACTGAAGGGAAAATGCCCCAAGAACAAGCAGGAACTGAAGACATTTGCAGTAGAGGCCTGGCAGAGCATTACCATGGATGAAACCCAGCGTCTGGTGATGTCTATGCGTTCCAGACTTCAGGCTGTAATTGCCTGCAAAGGATTTGCAACAAAGTATTAAAAAGTGAAAGTTAGATTTAGGATTGTTTAGTTTGTCCCATTACTTTTGGCCCCTTAAAAAGTGGGAGGCACATATAGAAACCGTTGTAATTCCTACACCGTTCACCTGATTTGGATGTGATTACCCTAAAATTAAATCTGAAAGTCTGCAGTTAAAGCACATCTTGTTTGTTTCATTTCAAAGCCATTGTGGTGGCGAATAGAGGCCAAAATTTGAAAATTCTGTCAATGTCCAAATATTTATGCACCTGACTGTAAGTGTTCTTTTATTATGTATAAGAATAATGCTTTACTCACATCTAGGTGTCTCGTATTAATGTCTTACAATTAACAAGAAATGATTTCACTAAATTGGAGAAAATAACATTTATAAACACATTTTAATTTCTAAGCCCAAAGTAAAATTACAGGGGCGACTTGTGAAATCTACCTATTCTCTCTCATCTGCATAGAAACCGGTCAGCATTAGGAATGTGAAACGAAGAAGCGAGGAACGTGATGAGACATAAAAGGCGGATTAAGAACAATGTCGGAAAGAAACAACCTTGACATAGTATTCAGTGTACTAATGAATGCAGTATAAATTTGATAGATACTGAACGTGTGATTAGCTCTAGGGTCTTTTGCTCTATCCGCAGAACTGTGTTCACTACTTTGCAGGGGTTGGCAGTCATTGGACTCCACTTTTAGCAGCCTCCTCATACACCGAATGTGGGATTCCCCTATTGCCTGTAGCACTGACAGCTGGGAGAGAGCTCAATACATCCTAGCTGCTCTGAGGGCAACATCAACTATTTTGTAAGGCTCCCTGCACATCTGCCAACTGTATGTGCAGATGACTTAAAGGTATAAAAGCTCATCTTAATTTTCAGTGCTTGTTTTCTATTAAAATACACTGAAAGATAACACTATAGATAATAATGAATTATGTCTCTACCTAAAAGTTATTAACAGTATTATGTGAATATACCATGTAAATAAATGCAACATTGCCTTTTCCTTTCTGCTTCCGAAGACCCTTATAAAGTTGTTGGTTCTTACAAACTACAATAATGGGACTGAGACAGAGTTGAACGCAAAGTGTCAGTAAATGCTCCCATGGTGTGCACGTGACAAAAAAGGTGTATGCTTGTCGAGATGCACGTGGTTGGACTATGTGTACACTGTTTCATAGCAGTCATTAAAAATTTGCGCTTGCACTATTCCTATAGAGAACAGGAGTAAGTACAAGTATGCACAAATCATCTTAGCACCCAATTTCTTTAACATGCCCTCTCTGAACTTAGCCTACGTTTCCACCCAGTTACGCCCCTTCATTTGCAAGATGAGATGTGACTAAGGGGCCTATTCATCAACACTAAAATAACGTTTTTAAGGACATTTTCCTTAAATAACGTTATTTTGGTATTCATGAACAGACTTAGCACAGGAGACATCACAGATATCTCCTTGCTAAGTTCCCCTGCGTTAATTTCCACACTCCCCATACATTAGTATGGGGATGTGGAAATTGTGGTATTCATCAAATTTCGAAAATTATGAATTTTCGGAATTTGATGCAGTTACTATTCGCCACTGTGAGGTGGCGAATAGCAGAATCGACTTACCTGTATCCGCGTGTGCAGGTCCCCCGACGAGTCCCTCCGACGCTCTGCTCCGTCCTCAGGCTCCGGAGGCTGGTCGGACATGTGTGCTCCCCAGCAGAGCACAAGAAAGTTTAGAAAAAGAAAAAAATATATAAATTTTTTTCTAATCTGTCATGCGGTCTGCTGGGAAACCACATGACAGACCAGCAGTACGAAGCCGGAGGCTGCTGCGTGGACAGGTAAGTCGGGGGGGTTGGGGTTGGTAAGCGGAGGGGGGATACACAAACTTACCGCATCTGTAGGCAGTGCTGCGCATGCGCTGGTTTTACAGATGTAACAGCGCATGCGCAGCACTGTTTCCAGATGCGATAAGGTAGTGTAGGCAGGGAAAAGTATCTATTTCCCGAAAAGCTGTCATCGCAAAAATGACAGCTTTTCGGAATAGATACTTATGGAGAGGTGGAATGATGAATTCCACCTATAGTTAGGTAGAACTCCATGCGAGTTCTAAACCTAATAATCTCCATCGAATTTTTAGGTTTAATGAATAGGCCCCTCTGTTAGGTATGACCACATCTGTACTTGCATATGCTCAGCAGCTCCGGAGTATACAGAGTGAAGGAACACGCATGATATGTCTGTAAAAATGACTTGTATGTGCAAGAATTTAAAATCATAAATGTGTGTGCATGAGGATTTGAGGAGCCTGCTTCCAGGTGGGCACATGCATACCAAGGTATGGGTAGAAGCATGTGTAAGTGTGTGTGCATCAAGATGTTTCACTACTAGTTATTGAGAATTATAGCATATTATATATTCTATATGAGACCTGTTCTGGATACAGAGAGGAATTGGGGTGGACAAATTCAATTATTCCCACTATGGCAAATGTTTACACATTACCTGGCTGTTAAATGGTCTTCCCTCATTACTACAAGTTTGTGTCCACACTATAGTGAGCTCCGGTTTTGGGACTTAAGGATAGGTTGAATGGGATTGTGCATCACCTGTTATTTGGTAACTGAATCTAACACTGTCACGTGGGAACCTAATGTGATGCAAAACTTCTTATGTATTGGACCAGCCATAATTAAGTTTATGCGTCACACTGGAATACAATAGGAGTGGTAATTAGAGCCCAGATACCAAGCCTATATATAACTAGGTTAGTGGTCACTTATTTTATGTTCTTTGGCGATCCTGAAGAAGGACCATGCTTATGACCAAATTACCTATTGATTTAAACCTATCTCCATCCTATGAAATAAATTTGAATAAAAAAATTATCTATAGTTACATAAACATTAACTCCTATTAAATCATACATTAATTGTCTAGATGTTGGATGAACAGTCCCGATTTGCATACTTCAAAATTGGTGATTCTGGTCAAATAGGTGAGAATTTTGGTGAATTGCAGCATGGTTTGGGCAGATCCAATTTAGTTCATCAATGTTATGAAGACACATTTTTTTGTTTGATTTTTAATGGGGGGGGGGGGGGGTATTTGAATTGTACTGTGAAATTATTTGATTTGAGTTGTGTCCCTTTAATACTCCATGAGTACTTGTGGTTTATTCATGGACACAAATTAGAGAATCAGAGTGTGCCTCCTGTTTGCATTTTTTCCTCTCACTTGAAGGGTAAAAGACTTTTCCAGCCGCACGTTTCCCTTAAAACATTTTTTTTCCCCTTGCGATCGTGAGCATGTAATGGAATGAGGGAGGGGACCACATGAATAAAACAGCGTTACTTTAACAAACTGCTTTAAAAGGTCTCCTTTTGATTACACAACTCACCTAGTTTTCAAAATGAAATGTTTCCTATGACCCAGATAGTCAATGCTGCGTGTTCATCCTGCATACCCATCAAAGTGACAACACTAGTTTTTGGCAAGGTAACGATGAGTTTATTTATGAGTCCCTTTTTTTATTTTTATTTTGGCTCAGGAAATGAATCAGAAGGAAAAAGCTATAAGAGTTTGGAGAGGAGTCACATGGTGTCGTGATGCTTGGCAATGAAAATTAATGTCAATGTTTTTGGAGTCAAGCCACATAACACAACATTAGCTGGTATACTTAAAGTGAGCTTCTAGACTGCTATCGAGTACACCATTTATAATATGGAAATTATATATATTTTTAATTCAGATGTGTAGCTTAGAGCCCCAAAATGCCATGCTTACAAGTGCCAGGGCTTGTATCCTGGGACTGGTAGGTAAATTTTCCCTTTAGTAGAGAGATTCCCGAACGCAGTCCCCAAGGCACCCAAACATTACAGGTTTTAGAGATATCCATGGTTGAGCACAGGTGGTTAAATCAAACTGACTGAGGTACTAATTAAGTCACCTGTGTTCAACCATGATCTCTCCAAAACCTGAACTGCTGGGGAGCCTTGAAGACCACGTTTGGGAACCACTGCTGTAATATATTAATTTTATTAAAATGCTTCGAGGGGTTCATAATTTGGCCAAAACTAATGGGTAACTTTTCAGGTGAATTTGTCTAAAAAGCTCAATAATGGGTTGTTGATGTGGAACAGGTATGGTAAGGTGTAAATAATATGAGATCTGGTAAGAACTTACCCTTGTTATCTCTATTTCTACGAAGTCCATAGGGTTCCACAGGATACCTTGGGTATAGGTGTGACGTCAATCATCATAGAGTTAAGCTTTTCAGCCTCCCAGGATGCACTAGGTCCCCCTCCTATACCCCGCCCCCGAGCCAAGGCACCTCAGTTTTTTACCAAGCCATAGGCCGGAGGAGGAGAAGGAAGAGAGAGAAAAAAGATCTGGACACACACAAGAATCACATTCTCACCAGAGGGAGACGGAAAAACCGGTGACCAGAGCAAAGCCCATCTGCAGCACAGGTGCGACAGGGCGGGAGTCCTGTGGAACCCTATGGACTTCGTAGAAATAGAGATAACAAGGGTAAGTTCTTACCATATCTCATATTTTCTACTTCAGGGTCCATAGGGTATCCACCCTTGGGGATGTCCCAAAGCAGTATCCTTTAAGGGTGGGGACCTTGGGGATGTCCCAAAGCAGTATCCTTTAAGGGTGGGGACGCTCCTGTGCAGAAAGGAGAATCCGCCGCCCGAAGGAAGCATCCTGAGAGGCGAAGGTGTCAAACCTGTAATACCTCACGAAGGTATGGGACCACGTAGCAGCCTTGCAGATCTGAACTGCAGAGGCACCACGTCGAGCTGCCCACGAAGGACCCACAGACCTAGTGGAATGAGCCTTCAGAGAAGGAGGAACAGGTAGGCCTTCATGAAGATAAGCTTCAGAAATAGCCATACGGATCCAGGCTGCCAAAGTTTGCTTAGTCTGAGAACCAGTGCCACCTGGGCCACGCGGGAGCTATCAACAGGAGCGTCCCTCCTTCCTGTTTGAATTTCCGGATTACCCGTGGAAGAAGGGAGACCGGAGGGAACAGGTATGCGAACCGGAAGGTCCACCGGACGGACAGAGCATCCACCAGAGACGCCCCTTCGTCTCTTGTGCGAGACCCGTACACCGGCAACTTGTTGTTGTGCCGGGACGCCATGAGGTAGATCTCTGGAAGACCCCATCTGTCCACCAGCAGTTGAAAAACGTCCGGGTGCAGGGACCATTCCCCCGGATGAAAGTCCTGGCGACTTAGAAAGTCCGCTCTGCTGCGGTCCGCTGTCCCAGGGGGTAGTGGAAGTGCAGGTTGGTCGCCTGGCTCCACGCTGCAGCCAGTCCCCAGGGAGCCCCCTGCCTGGGGACTTAGGACCATGTGACCAGCAGGGACCCACCGCGGGACCCCGCTGCTTACCTTTGCCCCCCTGGAATCCGGCCATGGTCCGGAACATCTGGGGTCACCGCTAGCTGTGACCCCAGATGCTCACCAGCATCCCCGGATTGGTACCGGCGTTCTGGTACCGACGGGGGTGTAGGGAAGACAGCATGGACGTCAGGACTGACTGTCCATGCTGTACATCCAGATGTGCAGCCACAGCTGCATAGAAGAAAGCTTCAGGGGCTCTTCTAGCCCCCCACTCCGACAGGTGCACCCGACTCTGGCCGGGCACCAAACTAAACTGAGGTGCCTTGGCTCGGGGGCGGGGTATAGGAGGGGGACCTAGTGCATCCTGGGAGGCTGAAAAGCTTAACTCTATGGTGCCCGATGACTGACGTCACACCTATACCCAAGGTATCCTGTTGATACCCTATGGACCCTGAAGTAGAAAATGGGACAGGTAAGTGGAGGTGTAAATAATGCGGGACAGGTACGGAAACGTGTAAATAATGGGACAGTGATCTGGTGGTGTAAATGACATGGGACAAGTACGTGGAGGTGTAAATGATGTGGGACAGGTACATGGAGGTGTAAATGATAAGGAACATGAATGTGGGGGTGTAAATGATGTGGGACAGGTACGTGGAGGTGTAAATGATGTGGGACAGGTACGTGGAGGTGTAAATGATGTGGGACAGGTACATGGAGGTATAAATGATGTGTGACATGTACGTAGAGATGGGAGAGAGGTTTCTGAAATTGCAGATGAGATGTAAAAGTGTTTAGTCCAACTCTTTGCAAACTTGTATAGAAATACTGAAACATTTCTATTCAGACATTTTCTGTACCCCAAAAATGCTGGAAAGACTTTAATTTGCTGAAAAACTCTTGGTTAGTGAAGTTTTTAAAAAATTAATAAAAATCTAACAGCCTTCTATATGGACCTGCTATCTCACTTTTGGGGTCCAGGATGATTTCCCCACTTTTTCATGCACTTCTCCCAGGTCACTTTTTGTAGAAAAACTGTGCAACCTTGCTGCGAGTACAGCGAATTGGCATTTCTAATTGGGGTGTGCATTCACGCAATGTATGCGAGTTACAGGACGCAAGTTCACTTTTGTAAACTCGCTAATTGATTTGACCCTGTCGTATTTAAAAAAAAAAAAAAAAAAAAAAAAGAATAAGCCCAATGCACACTATGTGATTGCTGGTGAGGGGAAACTAAAGTGGAGCGTTATTGTGCAAAATAATATTAGCTGGATCAGTTTAGGAAAGAAAGAATATTCTGTGCAGACAGAATATACCAATTATAGGTATGAAGTAAAATACAGATGTACTCACGCAAGTAAAAGCTGTGCTGCTGAAACTTGACATAAAAAGTTTTTAGAACATAAACGTTAAGGCCCCCGGACACAGGGATGCAATATAGCTGCCAATCCGACAGATTGGAACGATATCGCAGCTATACCGTTCGGCGTGTTGGCATGATATCGTCCGTCGCTCCTCCAGATCTTTCTGCATGCACATGAGATCTGGAGAATCGACGAACTATCCCATGCTGGTCGGGCACCGTACCGCTCTGTGTGTGGACCACCCGATATGTCGGCCATCTGATCGTGCATCGCATCGCTGGGTGCACATCGCACCGTGTATGGGGTGGGGTTACTTCATCTCTCTATTCCCTCTCATCTGTCTATTTCTCTTATCAGCACTATATTTTATTATATAGATTATCAGGGACGGATTGGGAGGAAATCAAGCCTAGGAAATATCTAGAAGCAGCCCTGATCTTCCAGTAATTTTGGGATCGCATCGCTGGGTACACATCGTACTGTGTGTACCCAGCTTTACTCACAAAAACCCTATGGAAGCAAATATTATAAAATTATACAATAAGGATCAATCAAGTAAGCTGCATGATAGGCTTTTATACTTTCCATGGTTACCTGTCTCATAGCTATGGACTTTGAAATCACATAAAATCAGATCAGCTGTAACTGGTTAAGTGTCCTATGCACTGTCACTCCCCTGCCCCCACAACACAAAATGTGAGATACAATGACAAGTGTTACAGAGAGGGCAAGAGGTACATGGATGGTGATGGTGAAAGATAGCAGCACAAACAGGACCGGGGGTTCAACAGAAGCAGTCATCATGCAGACTGACATTTTGTGATGTAAAAAGGGTATGGGGAGCACGAGCTGATAAATCCTGTGCTATGTAATCCTAGATAAACATCACAGCACACTGTGTATAATAGCTCTCAATAACAACACCTTGTCTTCAGAAACAGAGGGAGCATTGAGGAGATAACAAACTAGGGATCGCTGACTCTCGGAGCACATGGTTTTATTGAAACACTCGACAGCCCTGGGATCTTTCCTTAGGATGCCTTGAGGGATTTCTGGCTTTCACACTGGCATCAAAAACAATAGCTTGATTTTAAGACATTTGGGCAGATTGTTACAACTGCAATATAAACCTATGTCACACAGCTGGTGAGGTTAGAGGAAAGAGAAAGGGACATGGCTGGAGGAAGTGATGTGTTTGTTAGGACAGCAACCACAAACTGAAAGGACCTTTGTATGTTTCTGGTTGTTTTATTCCATGACCACTAGCTGAACTGTTAAGGTGCCCACACACATAGCGATATTTTACACGATTTGGCCGATTTCGACGAATCGTGACGACGAATCAGGTAAAAAAAGTACAAATCGTGAGTTTATACTCACGAGCACGATGCCGATGCGCGTCCCCGCTCGTCGTACATCGCATCTTCTGATCTGCCGTGCTGTAGGGCAGATTAGCCAATCTGGGATACAATGCATTGGCTGCAAGATGGATCTTTAGACAGATTGGACATTTTTAACTCCAAATCGTGATCACGACGGCAAGGGAGCTCCCGTGAAAGTTCATGAGGAAATTGACCATAAAATCGTATCGTGAGGACATCGTTTTGTGTATGGGCACCATTAGTCTAGTCTTACTAACAAGCAGATTATTAAGGAGAAGGTAAAGCACCCATTCTGGATTGGGTTAGCCCTGCTTGCTGAGGTTTAGCAAAAAAAATTCACGTAATCATAACAGTGCAACGACCTTTTGAATGAGAGTTGGATAATTAGGTTTCTATACCGGATGTAATAAAACCAGTGCTTTAACAGACCACACATTTAATTCATAGCTGTGGCACACCTCAGTCCGTGTCAGAAACACCAAAATCTCTATCAGAGGACAAACATAACAAGACAGATTTTGGTACAATTAAGCAAGTTATTCTTCAGTTCAATAACATGGTAAAAATGCTTTAA
Organism: Taudactylus pleione; assembly: GCA_031769625.1. Lineage (NCBI taxonomy): Eukaryota > Metazoa > Chordata > Amphibia > Anura > Myobatrachidae > Taudactylus > Taudactylus pleione. The sequence goes on along the minus strand of JAUIMM010000077.1, from coordinate 2,200,304 downwards.
ATTAACATGATTAATTATAATGAACTTGTTTATAAATGTTTGAAAATCACTGAACATTATACTTGTGGTTATCAATTTTAAAATGAGTTAGATCTTGATAATGCTGGTTCTTCACAGTGTAATAGAAAAAAGAAACCGTAACAAACATGCCACCAGCAAACTATTTATTTTATTTATTTATTAACAGTTTCTTATATAGCGCAGCATATTCCGTTGCGCTTTACAATTGTACGCATTAATAGAACAAAACTGGGTAATAACAGACAGATATATAGGTAGGAAGGCCCTGCTCGCAAACTTACAATCACACTACAAATTATACTCTTATAACCAGAGGACAGCTACACGTAAGAGAAATAGATATGCAGCATATGCCAGAGAATACAAAACTCTTTTACAGTGGAGGAAGCATTATTCTTATAATATATGGGAGATGTATCAAGCCTTGGAGAGAGGTAAAGTGGAGAAGTTGCCCAAAACAGCCAATCAGCTGTCATTTCATAGATATCTCTAGATAAATGAGAGTAAGAAGCTGATTGGTTACTTTGGGTAACTACTCCACTTTATCTTTATCCAAGGCTTGATATATCTCACCCTGTGTGTTAAGCTAGATGCTCATTGCTCAAGTTGTGGTAACAGATTGAAATGTAAAGATATTCTAAAATCAGGATTCATTTGGGATGAGTGAAAGATTCAGGTCGTAAATCAAGATGAAGCTGCAATTTTACCATTCAGAAGTAATCACTTCAACTATCTAAAATCCAGGTGAAATTTTATGTTTAGCTCAATTTCCATTATACAATTAAGAGTAACAGTGCCACCACTGCTCTGTAGTTGGCGGAATCTTATAAGATGTTTGCATTAAGAAGATGGTTTTGGGGCATATATATATATATATATATATATATATATATATACACATACATACACACTATAGCCTAGCAAGGAAGTCTAAGCTACCTGTTCTGTGTATTTCTGCCCATTTAATGACTTTTGAGGTTTTTGTCCTCATCCACATGGATAATAGCATATCATTTACCCTTGACTGAAGTCTGGTTCTCCTCCGCATGTACCATCCATCTATAATTAAGCACCATCGCTATGTTATCGGCCACATCCTGATATCTACGAGAGAGGCCATTGCACAAAACTGGATAAACCCTACTACCCTTCCACTTCCAAAGTCACAGCTAATATATAATATCATTTCAAGATGGAAACCTTGGGGATGCTTTACTCTACAGCCTCTCCCATGATTAAATGGCATGATGGCAAAATTATACTATGAAAGGGGAAGGTGTCCCTAAATCTTGTTTGCCTTCTGGGACACAACCCATGACCTTTATTCTAACTAAAATGCAATTCCATCCTTTTTTTCTGCCCGTTTTGACTGGAGAGCCCCTCCCGGATATTTAACCTCTTGTCCACTTGTTATATTGTCTTCTCAATGTTTCTGACATTTGTTATCTGAATTTAAGTAATACAGAGACTTTTCCCTGTCTTGTATACTGTCCCCCTAACTTTCCTTTTTTCTGCCCCTTGAACTTCCCTATTTTAAAAAACTTTCAATAAAATTTTAATAATGGGGAAAAAATAAATAAATAAATAAAAAAAAAAAAAAAGGTTTTTGTAAAGCTTCCTGCTGTATAAAACAAAAGTACTCAGGAATGCTTTGGTGAGGCTTGGTAAGTAAATGCAAGCTATGGCCATCTACAACTCTCAATGATAAATAGTGCCACTCAAAAAAAAAAATGGGTTGGGTACGGGATCCAGACAATCACAATGCAGACGATCAGTATACAGACAATGGCAACCAGACAGATTTTGGCAAGTATTCTAACCCCAGTCCACCCCTCCCGCAGCAGAACTGTAACTGTCCCCTCCCGCAGCCTAACCCTAACCACCCCCCACCTGCAGCTTAACTCTAACCCTTCCCCTAGTGCCTAACCCAACCCTATTACTCACTGTCAAAATCTGTCAGATTGTGAGTGTCAGGATGCCGCAGTTGGTGTTGTGACCGTCGGCATTCTGACAGTCGGGATCCTGAGTACATCCCCAAAAAATCCCTATACTATTTGATATGGGCAGCACAAATGGTGTAATGGTTAGCACTACTGCCTCACAGCACTAAGGTCTTGGGTTTGATTCCCACTACGGCCCTAACTGTGGGGAGTTTGTATATTCTCCCTGTGCTTGTGTGGGTTTCCTCCCACAATACAAAAATACTGGTAGGTGTAATGGCCCCTAACAAAAAATTAACACTAGTGTGTGTGTATGTAGTAGGGAATATAGAATGTAAGCTCCGCTGAGGTGAATAGTCAAATATTCTCTGTAGAGTGCTGCAAAATATATGTGCGCTATAAAAATAATTGGTAATAATAAAAAAATATAGATGGTATATCAAACACCTACCTTCAAGTCTCTATATACTACAAAGCGATTGTGCATGTGTTCCAAGCCAAGGATAATTTCAGCAGCATAAAACCTCATCTCCTTCTCCGAGAAGACACCATGTTGGGAGAGGTGGTAGTGCAAATCACCCCCTGAAATACACAAGTAAATTTGAAGATTAATTTACGACCCATAAATACATTGGTAAATAAATGGGTACATTTAATATACAACATGCTATAATGTGTGTGTTTGTACACACACACACGTGTGTATGAAATCTTTCCACTCATAACCCAAAGTCTGCAAGGATAGGTCATGTTAACCCAATAGTTGTAGCTCGAACCATATATGCCACAATGATACCTTTTTCCTCTTGGGCTGTTCCTACAACAAAGCTCTCAGCAATGAAGGAATATCCTTTAGTTTGGTAGGAGCCACTTATTCCATTACTAAAGAATTCTTTATTTTCCCCAGACCACATTGATCCATGGTTAATAGAACCTTAACTATGCAGAACAGAGAGATACACAACTCTTGATGCTGCTAAATCAGGCAGAATGAAAACATAGTATCCACACAAACAGAAAGGCTACACTCACAGGATGGGAGTGCAATGTGATGGTAACGATACTGTACAAATTGTCCAGACAAAGTTGAAAGTGTTTTGCATTTTTTATTCTACTGGCCAGTTTGTCCGGTAAATTAGAAAATGTTTAACTTTGTTAAACTATTCAGTTCTAATTATTAAACATACTGTAGAAATGAAAGAACAGAATGATTGCCTCTTAATGTCATTTATACAACTGCTATTTTGCTGGAAACATCTTAAAAGGATGAATGAGAACAATTAAATTACTAGAAATTGAAGCAAATATCATCTTGTGATATTCCCTGGCATATCCTATGTAACGTCTCTTGTAATGAAAGGCTGCAATCTGCCACAGTTATGTTATTATTATTAATATATTGGCACACAGAGGTTAATGAATGCCAGTCATTGTAAAGCACATGAAGCAATCTCCCGGATTTCAAAAACCAAATAATGTTTGTTTTTTCCTTATAATTACATAATGCCCTTCAAATTGCCTCCTTGAAAAATGACTGTTGTGATTAAATGTAGCCATTGTCTTTGTGGGAGAGACAAACAGTCTCCTCGATTGCTTGCATGCAAGGTTAGGATGAATTTGTATAACTAATTCTACTTAAATCATTTCTGTGATTCCAATAAAGCCTGGAGCTCTATTGGGAGTTGCTGTTCTCTCGAATGGTAAAGTCCACTGATGACACAATATGTACTACTGTCTCGTTCAGCCATTTGTAGTTGCATGGGTGTTCCAGCCCACATCTTCATGAGAAAACAGAACTCATTTTAATAACTGAATCTAGAATGCTGGTGGGAGATGGTCTCTGCACAAATAGGACAGCTTCAGTGTACTACAATATGGAAAATATTCTTCCTAGATTGAGTTTTCCTTTAAAAACAAAAAAAACAAACAGACTAACAAAAAAACACATTCAGTATGTCGATAAAACAGTGAGTCACTTACCTTCATTCAGCTACGGTGGTGCAGTAGAGTTGCGGTATGCCAACCCGTATTTCCAACCCTCCCCCGGCAGCCTAACCCTAATGTCGGCACTGCCGAATTTTGGCAAAACAGATGATTTTTTTTTTAACATATTTACATTTTGCAGATGTCAACATGTTCAATATCAACATTCCAACAATGTCGACATCATAACTGTTGACATCCTGGTGTCTACATTTTTACTGACAATATTTTGAATGTTGATATTGTGATCGCATCCCTTCAAATCATCTCTATGCTAACACACATGAAGAGAGTGTATATACAAAAATAGGTAGTGACCATGTGCCCTTATTGAAGACAAGCATGGACAAGCAGTCTTAGCAAGCCTTTACCGAGTGGAAGTTCTGCATTGTAAGTCTCCAGTAACACCGGCATAACTCACAGTATCACCCTGTATTCTTATACTTTCACTCTGGTGTTACTATCTCCTCATTCACAAAAGTGGTCCTTAGCGTATGGCTACAAACCAGTCATTTTAAAAAATATATACATTTCTTTTTGGTCTCTAAATTGTATCTATAGGAACTAGGTGGGATGGTTTAAATGTCAAGAATGGTGGGTATTTTTGGTTGTGACCAAGAATTGTTTTCTTTTCATGCCAAAGATGATTTAATTGAGCCTCCTCATCCCCCTATTTCCATCCTTGACTCTGTCAGCTGTTGAAATGACCTAAATGCTGCTCTCTTTAATAAAATCCAGCTCAGTAAATAGAAAAATTCCTTCAGGTTTGCTGTATTGTGTACCTTCCACATCCTTATGGCAGTGCCAACATACATACACTATACATGGGTAAGAGTAGCTGGTACTTACAGTACATATCCTTGAGGGACCACATATACTATTATTACTACTACTGGAAAATGTTGAATGGCAATAACAAGTAGAACATTTACAATGAACTTGCCTGACAATGCAAAGGTCAAAACTGTCAATGTAATTTATTCTTCTCATATCCTGCAGTATGCCAACTGAGTGTATGAGTGTAGCCTGCCCTAAAGCATCTATCTCACAACACTACAAAGTCACAGTATCTATACAATTTAAAGATCCAAATCCTCCTTTGGTATTACATGAAGTACTTGATCTACTGATGTCAATGGTAGTGCACACTCTTTGCAGTGAATGTACACTACTTTTAATATTGTTCCTGCTTATTATTAAAACAGAAACTACAGTGATGAGATACGAAAATACACATAATCCGTCATATGTTACCATTCATCAGATCCAAGATGAAGCAGAGCTTGTCAGGTGTATGGAAGGCGTAAGTCATGCACACTATGAATGGACAGTCCTGCAAATAAAGAGAGTCAATTTATTCCACATGAAAAGTACAATGGCCCAAACTAAATACACTATGTTAGATTATATGCACATGTAACATGTTCATCACGGTTATGAAGATAAACCACACAAACAAAAAAATAAATACGTATGACTATTAGTCAACTGGTAGCCTACAGCTTCCAAACATACCAGATATCTCTGTTTTGACATGTAAATATTTATACAAGCAAACTCTCTGTCTTTAATAGAGGTCCACAGTTATGTAACCTAGCCACTTATGTATGTACATAGTAGTCAATAATATGAAACAAAGGAGCAATACAAGAATAATAGGAGTAATGACCTGAAGATCACGATGTAGTCGCAGATGTATCTGCCTAATCTAACAAGGATGATAAACAATGACTCCACGTTCAGTGAGGGGGTCTATGTACTGTGTGTAGTGTGTCCTTGTTACCATGCATGAGATTGAAAAAGGCTGCACTGGTGTTAAAAACACCTCACTTTGCCTCTTCTCTGGATCCCCTGCTGTGAGGTGCCAACCTTCCCATTATGTTGTATGGTGAGTGCTTTGCCTATCCGTATTGTATTGTTATCCATTAAAGGTCAAGATGACCCATTTAATTTATTCTGTGTGGTCACTAGAACTTTACAATGTACTTGTCCCCCACCCTCTCCTTTTCTTGTAATAAAACAACTATGACACAATTTGACTGTTGCTTACTTAACATAAAATATATACACACACACACAGATACACATTGTGACTTTATATATATACATCCATTCTACAGTATGTGCCTATCAAAAGTAAAGGACTTTCATATATGCTGGTTCACACTATTATGTGTTTCCTTTGTTTTTGAACCTGGGCAATGACATATGACTATAATGAGAGCAGTGCAGTGTGTCTGTATCTTTATTTCTATCTGTTTAATGAAACAATTGATTCTGCCTAATATGTTAATCAACTAAATACTGTGAGACACAACAATGTATTGGTAGTCACTCCCCAGTAATGGCTGTTGTGCAATGCTTCATGAAAGCCTTTGTCCTGGATGGGTCATGTTAATGCCTCACTCTGATATGCAGAATGAATTTTTTATCAGGAGATGTGTGCGTCACTGTGTGGAGGAGGTGAGTGTGGATCTGATCAGACACACAGCTGCTCCCCCTTCTCCTGCACAGCAGCAGTACGCTTCAACATGTTACATAGAGCTCCTCTCTCATGTACTAATCAGGAAAACACGGAGACACTGAAGAAAGCCTGAATCACTTAAGCTTATCTCCCTACATGTATAAGTCCTAAAATACAACTCCATTATGATAAAGTAGAGTATAAGATACCACTAAAGAAAATATGACGTGTTTTAGTGTAAACATGTTTTTGACAGCTTAACTGCTAACTGGTTATTGTAGAAAGCGAATTATAAAGATCAGCTAAATAGTAACCCATGACTAAGAGAAAGGGGTGGAGTGGACATTGGGCCCAATTCAGACCTGGACGCTAAGCTGCGAACGCTATGGCCGATAGTCACCCGTCTGCGCATGCGTCAATATGTGCATGCGCGAGACACTCACTGCGCTCGGGAATTGTGCGCTCGTAGTACACAGACTGGACTCTACTTTGAGTGACAGATAGTGCCGTTTGTGGGTGGTAACAGGGGAGTGGTGCTGCGAATGAAGCTTGTCTGGGCGTCAAAACTGCGTTTTATGGGCGTGCATAATTAGCATGGTAGCATCATTGTACACGTTACCTGGTTGTATTTCAGCCTGCAGTGATCGCAGTGCTTGCAGTGGCATAGGGTCGTCCTCAAGGGCTATGAGCAGCTCTGATGGCTCTCGATGGTTCTGATTAATCATACACTTCCTGGAGCTGATGTGTGCCAAGAAAGAAAAGTGGGCGTCTTTAGACCGGTGTGCGTCCGCTCTGCCGTCGCTCTCTAAGACATAGACAGCGACCTTAAGCCTTGCCGTGCGATCGCAGAATTTGCATACCCTGCCCAATGGCTGCGAAAGTGCGCTGCTTTGCGTCCGGGTCTGAATCGCCCCCATAGGCCTTACAAGAAACTCTCTCTGGGAAAGATTCCTGGTCTGCACAACCTGAATATATATTATCTGAGGTGCTACTTGATGAGACTAATTGCAGGCACAGAAGCAGACAAATCTCCGGTGCACAACTCCAAATTATTGATACTATATAAATGCAATAACATTTTGCAATCAATAGAGGTTTTTAGCATAATCATGGCCAAGGTTATGGGCCTACCCACCATATCCAGGTAACTTCTTTAGGGTAGGACCCTAACATACTAGGGTTCAAATCCAGAACGCAGGACCCCCCCAAACTGGAGTTGTGCACATGAGATTTGTCTGTTTCTGTGCAAGAATCTCTCTCTGTAAGCCTGTCTCTTACTGAGGCCGCCTCTTCTGATTGTGTAACTAAATGATATGCATATATTTCACCTTATACTAGGATGCGGGAGGTGAAATTCGGAGGAGATGCCAGCTGCCTTGGGTGTATGAGATTGGCTAATCTAGTGATTAGTGTACCGTACATCCTTACTACAAGGGCCACAGGGATTATTGCTGTTCCTCCCCTTCCTGCGGCGCCCATCTGAATGATAGAGTGTGTTTGCCGTTAGAGAAGTGGCGAGCTGCAGCCGAAAGAGTGTGTGTGTGAGGTGCTAGGTGAGGGGCAAGTTGCAGCGCCCTTCCCCTTTGTTATTAAACTAACTTGACAGAGGATACTATGTAAATGAAAGGTGACCTCTTGTCTGGCAATATCCTGAAGGCATATGTATAACAATTGAAATATAGTGTATATCCAGTGTACGGTAACTGGTGTGTGTCAGGTGTTAGAGAAGCTGCAAACTCTGATACTCTCCTAAACAGGAGTGTGCATGCCTGGCAGTGAAGTTCATCAGTAGGTCAGTGCGGTATTTAATATTTGTTCTCTCAGCCAACGTTTGTTTCAAAGGAGAGTGGGGAGTGTGTAGGGACGGAGGTCTTGGGGTAGTTGGTTGGTGGCACTGGTCTTTCATGTAGGGGCCATGCATCCTATTGCTGCAATGCAAGGCCCCTAAATCCTCAATAGTCACCTCTCACATTCCTGTATATGGTGGCTGCTGTATGTATAGGAGAAGCAAAGGAAGGGCGATAAACAGGTAAGTACAGTATGGCTTGGGGGAAAAAGGAGATAGATGGTAATGTTATGAACAAGAGGTTAGTTAGGATGATTAGGTTTTATAGCGAGGTGAAAGGGCTGGTTTTAAAGGAGTTCATTTTAATAAGACTGAGGGAGGTAACTAGGGTTTTAATGAATAATGATGGGGGAAATGAATAATGGGGATAAGGGACATAATAGTTAATAATGTTGAACAAGATTGCTCTAATGATTCTGAGTCGATTACATCACCAAAGGCACATGTTGAGCCGGTGCTTGGAGATTATATCATCTCCAAGCGCCGGCTCCTCCTATGCTGTGAACAGGTCCCAGGTAGCTTCAACCCGAGTTACCCATTCACACTGCACCACAATCCGCATTGACTATTGCAATAGTCTCCTTACTGGTCTTCTCAAAAACAGACTCTTGCCACTAAATCCATTTTGAATGCAACTGTGAGGCTGATCTTCCTCGCCAAACGATCGTCTGCTGATCCGCTCTGTTAGTCCCTCCATTGGTTACCAGTTTTCTACCATATTCAATATAAAATACTTTTACTTACACATAAGGCTATTAACCAAACCACACCAACATACATCTCTTTACTTATCTGAAAATATCTCCCAAATTGTTTTAGGCTGCACCCACTCTGCGGAATGCCCTCCCATGCACAATAAGACTTTCCTCTAGTTACCAAACCTTCAAGCTTTCCCTGAAAACTCACCACTTCAGACAAGCTTATCAGATTCCAGAACCACCCACATAACTTTCATAACTTCCCTATCTAATTACATCCCTTCTAACTGTCCACACATAACCTCACATATTTTCTCTTTCTTCACTTTGACATCCCCCCAACCCTAGGCCAACATTCCTGTGTGACTGGATCACACAGCCCACCAAGAACCTCTGTAATCTGGCTGGACCAATATGCAATATGTAGCACCTATCCTTGTGTACCAATGCCTGTTTCCCTATAGATTGTAAGCTTGTGAGTAGGGCCCTCTTACCTCTGTCTGTTACCCAGTTTTGTTCTATTAATGTTGTTTACAATTGTAATGAGCAACGGAATATGCTGCCACTATATAAGTAACTGATAATAAATAAATATTAAATGTTCCCATCATCCTGTTTTACCACTCCCATTGTGGTAATCTACTGTAGCTGAGTGAAACAAAGGTATTTTTCCATATCAATTAAACTGGGTAAGTTACTGCAATGTAAATAAAAAGGAATAACTGGAGCATAGTAGTTTACAGCCATTTCTCTAAGAAAGTATATACACTCCAGGCTTAGAACTTTATCTATATGATAATATGGCATCACAGACATATCGCATTGGCTGTGCTGCACAGCCGCATGGACAGATATGTCTGCAGACCGCCCGTACACACACAGCGGCAGCCATGGGGAGGGGGCAGGACACACCCCCAACCCACCTACCAGCTGAAGAGTCCCGCCCCCGGCTGCCCGGCCCCGGGGGCACAAGCAGATGATGGCCGTTCAGTGTGTATAAACGACCATCATCTGCAGATCACTTGATCTGCAGATATATCTGTCATGTGTACCCACCATTAGTCTTCACAGTGCTGGGCAAGCTTTGCATTCTGTGGCAGAATGAATTTCTTAGAAATTGTATATATACCATTCTATATTTTCCAATGATCTGGATCTAAGAATGACTGAGAAGGAACGGCCAGCAACTCAGGAGCCTTCTTGACAGAGCTTTGCAAAGCTTCAGAAATGGAAAAAACAAACAAAAAAACGATATGCAATTTTTACATGCGGAGGCTAAACAGTTTGTCCCTTCCTCATTTAGAGAAGACAACCTATAGAATATAAACATACTTGTCTATTTTGTTGGAGGTCCAAGAGGCAAGTGTGGTGGGAGTATGACAATGTCATTCACATCCTCACAGCTTGGCACCCCTGCCCCATTATAAAATGCAGAGATTCATGACATCATGCATCACAACATGGCCCACTTCACTGGGGAAGAGAACGTGTTCCGGGAAGGTCCTCTGCTCTCCTGACAGTCCATGAAAAGTCTCTGAAATTCAGGAGTCTCCCAGACATTCAGAGGAGTTGGCAAGTATGAAAACTAGGTATGCAGACTTCCTCATGTCAGCCAGGATTTATAACAACATATGTAAAACTGGTTTCTTCCAAAACACTGAATACACATCCAAATACAATAATTAAACTTACAGCTCTGTAATGATAGCTAGGGGTAAGCAAGTTAAAATGCACCATTTAATATCCAATCAAATTAAATACAATTCATTATATGCTGATTTTTTTTTCCTTTCACTGTCGGTTTTTGATTATAAAAGCAAACAACACACTGCAATATTCTTGTCATTCCAGATCAAGAAATTAGCAATTAAAAGCTGCTGTTGTGGGATGGTTGATAAATGAGAATGTAATATCTCAGGAATTGAACTAACCTTTTGTTGAAGATAATTATCTGTGTGCATATGCCACCCGCTGACTGTAGTTATCAACCAATGGGTCATGCACAAAATTATAGCACACGTAATCTGCAACACCTTTATCTTTATTCCGCAGTGTTATGTCTTTGTTACCTGAAGTTATGAGTGGCAGCTAACGTTCTGTAAACATACTCTTAATGGAACTGAAATAATTGCTGCTGGGCAATCGCACAATGCAGAAGAATAAGAATACAGGAAAGAAAGACTCGTACACATATGCTATTGCTAGGTGCTGGTCTACAATCTCAAAACTTTTATTTCCACCACCAACCACTTAATACTGCATGTGTTATAACACTATTGAAGGGCCTCTCCACACGCACAACAAAAACAACAAAAGGGATTAAAAATAAATAAGAGCTATGAATGCCAGCTCAAAGAATAGAACAAGAAGAAGGTTGCTGGATGCACACCGTTTTATACAGGCAACAGTACAAATATACTAATTTATTTAAAAAATTTTTTTTTTTTTCCCCGATTGATAATTAGGCACAAATGTGTCTTGTCTGGGTATTCTTGCTATACAAATTTAACCCTGACCTGTAATTACAATTATAACTAAAGTTTAACTTTCAAAAGTTGAGTAATACTATGAAAAAACTTCCTTGCAAAAATTACCTCGTGGTTTTGTATTAATTTAGGTATGACATATCCTACTAGAATTTTGTTTTTAGTTTTTTAAAAAGATACACACGATCTGTTTACCTGTTAAATTCCCTGTCCATACACTAGACCAGGGGTCAGGGAACTTTTTTACCTTTTACCCCAAAATATATTTAGATACGCCAACGTTACCCCCTTGATTTGAAAGGAAGGAAATACTATAGTAGTGCCCCCATATAATGCCCCTGTAGTAGTGCCCCATAGTTATGCCCCTGTAGCAGTGCCCCCATAGTTATGCCCTGTAGCAGTGCCCCCATAGTTATGCCCCTGTAGCAGTGCCCCCATAGTAATGCCCCTGTAGCAGTGCCCCTGTAGCAGTGCCGCTTGTACAAAAAAAAAAAAATTACCTTACTCTCCGCTCCTGCATCTGCCACCGTCCTGTCCGCCCGACTGCTCCTCGGAACTATGGCACTGCAGGGAAGGAGCCGGGCACCCGCTGGTAATAACATTTCAGCGGGCGTCCGGCTTACAGCCTCCCTGCGGCGCCAGGCTGGAGGTCACTGACGCCGGGTGCAGCGGATGCGCCGCTGCACCCGGCACCAGTGACCTCCATTCCTGGGGGTAATGGACGGACAGCCGGGCATGCAATGATTCATATGCATGCCCGGCTGTCCGTCCATTACCCCCAGGAATTTCAGTTTTACCCCAAATGGGGTAATTTACCCCTGTTCCCCGACCACTGCACTAGCCAATGATAGCTCCAATTGGAACAATCATAGAAGTACACCTGATTTACTGCATGGAAATCAGCTCATCGTTTTGAAAAATGTTGTGCATGCCGCCCGGGTCACAGGAGTCAATTTCAACAATCGTCAGTCCAGGGTGCTGCGTGCACACTCAGGAGTTGTGGGCTGAAAAGGTTGGAAATCGTCTGGATGGGCTGATTATTATAAAGAGTACATTTAGCTATTTTTTTTAGTCTACTCCTAATGGTTACTGAAGACGCAAGTACACAGAAAAATTAAATACAGTGAAGGGCACTGGGAGTTGCATTTGGAAGTTTAATTTTCCAGTTACCTGGCATTTGTGTCTAAAATGTAACAACATACTGTAAATCTTGTATTGTTTGCAAAACCATTTTAAATAAATATGCATACGGTTTGTACAGAATGGAACTAGACTAATATGGTTAGTAAAGAAAGCTACATTTTTATCTTGTTTCAACTGGACACAAGTCTGGCAAAGAAGACACCATAAACAGGGTTACGATTGATATTTATTACTGCACAGCATGTATGTTTAAAGATAATTACTGAATTGAACTTACTGAAGTGACAAAGCTAGAAGATACAAGCACAGTGGCATAGGCTAATGAGACACTGTTTTGTCATAATGAGGCATAGTAATAGCACTGAACTCATTCGTGAGGCATAATATTGCCTGAGTGAGGCCGTAATGTGACCCTGAGCAGAGTATTAGATTATTCAACAAACAGAAAGAAATCCAGCACTGATAAGATATATTACACTCCTATATCCTAGACATAGGCAGTATAGGCAAATTGCCTTGGAGCATCTGGAAAAGCATAGGGGAAACTGGACAGGTTGGACATCCCAGAGCAGATCATACAGCTCCTGCAGCTTCCATCCGTGTGATGCTGGAGTGACCTAAGGTCATTTCAGCGTTATTCACAGCAGAGAGCGCACCATAGAGGAAAGAAGCAGAGAGAAGACAGCAAAGGTAAGTAAATTATGAGTGCTTGTTAAAGAAATAGCCTGGAGACTGGATGGCTGGAGGCACACAAGGGGGAGAGGATCTGATGTCTGATGACACAACAGGGGGAGAGATCTGATGGCTGGAGCCACAAGAACAGAGATTTGAATGGCTGGAGAAACACAATGGGAAGATACTTGATGGCTGGAGGCACTGACACCCTCTGCCTCCCCAGTCACCCACTGTCATGAAGACATGTCCATTCGGTGACGGCACCCACATGGAGGAATGTGTTTGTGGAGGGCCACCAGCCAGAATCTTGCCTAGGGCATCAAATTGGTCAGGGCGTGCTCTGATCCAGGGATGCCATCAAAAACGTGGGGCCAAATGTAAATGAAAAAGGCAGGGTCCCCCCCACCTCCTCAATCCCATGCACCTCCCTAAGGCCTGGTGGATGCAGAAGTGTGGCATTGAGCCTTGGTACCCAGAGCAGGGGCATGTTATGAAACTCTCTCCATGGTACTGATGCACTTCACATTCACTTTCAGAAAGTATTGAAAAAAATTACCCAGTTGCCTTCCATACAGGATTACTGAAAAAAACCTGAATACAGTAAAAGGAATAATGGCTACACTTGTTACATAAATACACACACTCCTCTGTATTTCAACTAAGGAGAAAAGCATGTCATTATTAAAAGAGTCTCAGGGAGCCACCCATGTCTCACCAGCTCCTTCCCAGCCCGCTCTTCATCCTTCTGCTCCCCACACCCCTAACCCGTTACAAATACATTCCCGGCCCTCATCTCTCCTGCGTGCACGTCAAACCTAAGAGCATGGTGAGCGCAGTGGGAGTTGGGGTTTGAGCCGTGCACGATAGCGTGACGTGCACTCACCACACAAGCGTATGTGATGACCTAATTTACATCAGATATACACAAAAAGTAAATTAGGGCGCTGGTCTACCTGGTGACAATAATTACTAATTAAATTGCTGCTTTCTAAAGGGTATTGTTCCCTTTCAATAATACAACAAATTTTATGAGATCTTCATAAAAGAAAGCACTATTCAGTTAGTCAAAATAAATATTCAATTTATTATAATTATAAACACTATTAAAAAAGCTAATAATTCATAATATACCTGTACTTCCACAGACTGATGACTAGTTTGGATTTATATAATATCTTGCAGTTAAACACTGCCAATACATATAATAAAAAATACATACAGTAAAAAGACACACCTCGTTTCACTTAATACATCAATTAGCTTTTGTTACATGGAAAAAGTATAGGTAATCACTTCCAACACACAATAGTAAAATATCCTGCAGATTATTATTCACTTTCCGTAACTTATTAGTTCCGGTATTTCTTGAAATTTATAGCAGTTGCCCTAAATAAAAAAGCTGTTTAGATACCAATAAAATGTTGAAAAAAAGGCCAGATCTGCTGTGCGATTTGGTTAACAAACCAGTCGTAGGAGGTATAAGTAATCAATGTATTCACTGGGAATCTGGATGGTGTTCCTATACAGCCATTATAAGGAACTCACCAAGAGACTATATAGTGCTTATATGGTCAAATATTTTTGGTACAGTTACCACAAGGAACTGGCTCGAGATTTCATGGTACCTATTAATTAAGTACCGAGTTCATAAAGCAAAATAATCTACAACTAATAAGTTGGGAAAAAGTTACTACTAATTGGTGATCACCAAATGAATACATGAAGGTGCAAAGGCCTTTTTTTCAACATTTTATTGGTATCTAAACAAGTATGCTTTTTTATTTAGGTTACCTGCTATAAATTTCAAGAAATACCGGAACTAATAAGTTACGGAAAGTGAATAATAATCTGCAGGATATTTTACTATTGTGTGTTGGAAGTGATTACCTATACTTTTTCCATGTAACAAAAACTAATTGATGTATTAAGTGAAGAGAGGTGTGTCTTTTTACTATATGTATATTTTTATTATCTGTATTGGCAGTGTTTAACTGCAAGATATTATATAAATCCAAACTAGTTATTAGTCTGTGGAAGTATATTATGAATTATTGGATTTTTTAATAGTGTTTATAATTATAATAAATTGAATATTTATTTTGACCAATTGAATAGCACTTTCTATTATGAAAATCTCATAACATCTGTAGTGTTAATTTACATCAGGGTCCAATTTTATAATAATAGTTGTTTTTTATAAAACTGAAACGTTGAACTTAAAAGGTTCTTGTGGACCTCTTATTACTTATTTACCAAGAGTGCTGCCATTCTACCTATAATTATTTGAAAATACCTGTAGAGGGCACCCAGAACATTGCTTAACAATATAGCTTGAGAAAGAACCAAAGGTCTGAAACGTTGTCGCTTTAATCAATAAACCAAATGTTTATGCACCTTAACCTTAGAGTGTCCTTATCCTCTCTTAGCAAAAAATATGGTTCCTGTTTTTAGCACCCAACCTGATACCCAATGATTAAACTATGGAAAGCCCACCCGTACAAGCCTTTTTTCTGTATCTATCTATATACACACACATATATATGGACACCCCCCCTGCTATTTATATAACTGGATGAATGTACTGTACCAAATTATATAGATGAGGATAAAAACGTGTTCTATAATGGGGAAAAAAATAGTAAACCTGAATCTTCTATACATAACCTCCAATTTAATAAAGACATATAACAGATGTCAGCAGTTTGTTACAAAATGTTTCATGCAAATATTCCCATACGGACAGTTTTTAACAGACTATATCTCTTATTCCATCCAGATTACCTCAGCAGCCTAAGGCTCGTCAAATCAACATCTGCTGCTCTGTTTGCTTACTGTAGACCACTTGTTTATGTTCAATTTATATGACTTGCGCTGATAGTTTTTATTTTCAATGGTGCTGATTTCCCATATACTCCCCTAATCCTGTCACCATGATTAGGGAAGAATCTCTTCAATAAACAATCCGCAATCTCCTTTAAAAGTGGACTTTTCTGTAACTAATCATTGTACTTCTTTTGTAAATAAAGTATTCCTTATTAGTTTATTTCATATATGCTACAGAACCCAGTTTTTGAGGAAGCTATTAGATCGCTAAGGTTACTCTAAAAGAGGGATGTCAAACTCGCGGCCCAAAGAAGCTATTTATGTGGCCCAACCATGTGGGCCCAAATAAATATATTATGCAGCCCAGTCACCCCTGCCGCGATCGGAGCTCAGCTCCGATCATAGCACGAGTGACTGGGCCACATAATATTTGTGTTGGAACGCTTGTCTCTGAAGCAATCAGAGAAGCCTCTGATCTCTTCAGAGGCCAGCGTTCCCAGAGATGCACTACTAAAACACTCACTCATTCATGTCGTCATCATCACTTATCTACATTACTGTAATCTACTCCTCTCTAGACTTTTAAACTACTCACTCTCTTCAGTTTATCTTTAACTCTTCTACCCACCTAATTTTGCTCTCTCTTCACCTCTGCTGCCGCCTTCTGCCAGTCACTGCACTGGTTTCCTTATATTTCTCTCTCACCTAGAAAGCACTCAACCACATTTTTTACCCTACATCTCTTGCCTAATTTCCTCTCACACTCCCTCCCACCATCTTCGCTCTGCCAATTACTGCTGTCTCACCACCTGCCTGATCAACACTTCCTATTCTTGTCTTCAGGATTTCTCTCGGGACGCACCCAACCTCTGGGATGCAGTCCACCAGGCTTCAAACATGCCCTTAAGGTAAATTTTTGTTTTCCAGTCTAGCGCACCTTCTGTCAAGCCTCTGCCCTGTTCTCCTTTTTGTATCCACCTGTATCCCGGCCACATTAACAATGGGGTATATGGGACACAGGCCTCCACAACTATCATCATGCTGCCCAGATGGCCATAACTATTAAAATTGTATTTCTATTTGCCTCACAAAATTAAGCAATATTTAAAAAAAACATTTTGAGAGACCTTGACGCTGTAGGGAGTGTACACACCCACACAGCACCTGTCACAGCTCCTACGCTTCTTACAAGAGGTCCTTGATCATTATCATCCCCAGGCTCATGTGGTCCTTAAACCAGCCCTGCCCATATCCCCTCTAGAATAAATTCTTATGAGCACGGAGCTTTTTATTTATATAATATTATTTACTGCACATTGTAATAATGTAATTATGTAAAGTTGTGCAATTGCCTGTATCTGTTTGTACGTACACTACAGATGTGTCTAGCTACATCGTTTTTGCGCTGTGCATGGTGCGAAGCGCACACGCGCACTGCGATCGCACCTGTGCCTCCATAGGTTTGCATGGTGCGACCACAGTGCCCACCATAGTGAACTGTAGCGTATGCGCACGTTTGTAGCGCGATCGGAAAAGAGATCGCTGGACACCTCTGTACTTTTTGTTATATGCCTTTGGACGTTGCTACAGAACTCTCGTAGTGCTTATAAATAGATGATAATATGACTGACGTGTGGGCAACTTTATATTTTATCTGGATCTTTTAACTGAATTATGCTTCCTGTGGAGATTATTTTATAAAACTGTTTAGTGCAAAGTAAAAATCATCATGCAGTATGTACACATTCCCCTTTAAGAACCCACTAGGTAATATTGTATTTTGTGTCAGACTTCTACTGCAGAGTAACTATAGCCTATCAGCTCACAACATTTATTAGTGATCCCTTATAAAGAAAGGTGTCAGGGATTACTATTTACTGTATAATGTAAAGCTACAGTCACTGATTGCCAGCTACGCAGCTCACCACAACAGAAAATGATGGCTCTCTGAACACGAGGTTTGAAATTAGCTGTCACCAAACGCTCTGTTTTCTAGTCAAACATAATTTCCAACGGCATCAATTATTCATGGCAGGCTTAGATCTTTCATTTGTGTGAAAGGCTCTCTACCCCCAGCAATATGAAAAAACACAATGTATGTCACAAGTGCCTGTTTAAAATGTTTGCTTAATAAGCTTGAACATCTGTCAGATGTATATTAACAACACAGAATATCAAGGTGAGAAAGAGAAAAACGGCAAACACCTTTGTATTTGTTGATACTTGACACATTTTCTTTTTTTATGGTCAGTGTGATGCATGTCTGTCATCTGTGTGTTTTTAAAAAAAATTTCATTTAAGTTCTATTTATTTAAATGCATGTCGTTGCATATTAACAACTGAAATAACAGTTTATAATATTCTTGAGATTTTTCCCTTATGTGCACCAGGCTTAAGAAATCCCCTTGTAGCACATGAGAGCCTGACACTGTCCATACACACAGGAATTTTATTGCTGCATGTCTGGGCCCAAACAATTCTGTCTACAGAGGATCAGTATATATCCATTATCTATACCAACCAGAAAAAGTGCAAATCCGACAGTGATCAGCATCTAACAATGAGTAACCCCATTAGTTGGGTCAAACAGGATCTCTCTCTCCAGCATGAAGGCAGATCCAGCTGCATGTGTGACAAGTTTGTTTCCCATGTATATGGCTAAACTGGACATAGATTAGGCTCCTTAGTTCTATCCACATCAAGAGATTAACAACAGTTGGCAGCTTCCACTCAATTACATAATACATTTAATGTATAAAGATTTCTAACCATAGGAGCCAACTTTCATATATGATTGGGCCTGGGGGTGCTCTTGTTATGAAAAATACCACCATAGATATGGTTAGTGATAGCACAAATATTGGAGAGGGGGGCTCAATCATCTACATACAGATGTGTCCTCATGCATCTTTGGCGATCGCGCTACAAATGTGCGCATCGTGCCATACGATTACCCGTGACTGCGTGTGCTATGCCATGCCGCGTGCTGCATTCGCACCATGCAATCTGATGGAGTCTCAGGTGTGAGCGCAATGTGTATACCCGTTCGTGGGTAGGCGACTCATGCCACGAATGGCACAATTTGCCGCTAAAGCAGCAAAGATGCAAGTAGACACATCTGTAGCTAAATCCTATGCTCGTAGCAAGATATAGGACCATTTACCAATACATTGCTGAATAAATGTTTTACATGCTTTATCCATTTAACACATACAGATCAATTACCATTTCACAGTAACTGCAGGTTTATTCATTCTACTGTACAAGTACACAGATTTAATATCAAACCTCACAAAGACATTATTCATGTGCATGGGCTGGACAATATCAAAGAGCAAGCCCTGTGTTAAGCAGATTAGTGTTGTTGGACAAGCATGTCTAACCAGTCCTCTGCATGTCATGAGCCAGGTGTAAGTAGTCCAGTAAACTCAACAGATCATTACTCTACTGCAGGCATAAGTATTCACATATGAACTTGAAATATATTAGGCATGTTATGGGTACCCAACACATGTAACTGAGAACTAATAATACTGGTATAAGACTAAATAAAAGGGGAATCTAAAGGCCATGGACCACTTATGGTATCTGGCCAATGTAAAGGAACTAAGGAGATGTTGGCGACAACCCAGTTCCAGGACAGCGGGCTCTCCGAGCTGCATAACATGTCCTACTGTAGCAAGGACTTGAATAGTATTGTAATTGTATGTTCAATTGGGGGACATGGTTAATATGCAATTAGGCAAATATCCAATAGGTTTCTAGTCAGGTACAATAGTACAGCAAATCATAGCAGCCAGACATTACAGTACCGTTCCTTCATCATTCACTAAAAAGATGCCAATGCTGATTGATTTTTGTAAATTAATGCACATTTGCACTGTCAGTGTAATGTGAGCTAACAAATTCAGTTGTAAAAGAAATTTGAAGCAAATTTATACTTACAGTATAGCTACACTAATATTATCAGTGAACCAGCAATTTAAAAAAAAAATAAAACAAAACAAAACAACTTCTATAAATTACTAGAAAAAAACAACTTGCCATCAGAGGGAATAAGAGAAATTTCAGAGCAGGTCGACATACCATTAAAGAGACAACGGTTAATTGTTTAGCTGTAGTGTCCACGGTCCACTAAGTAATAACTGCATATAATTATATTTGTACTGATACCATCTGCGCTGTACAATTCTAAATTAAAATGAAGTGACACACTATTTGCACACAAAAATACCATTCAGTGCACTATACCATTTTATTTAAAGAATGACAAATATCACATTAAAAAGCAGGTTCCAAAGAGATTACAACACTTATTGTTTTAAATGGAGTGTGCCCCATTGATTGGGTTGGTGTAGGGTGTTTGTTTGTTTTTATAAACAACAAACTTGACATCCACTGATATAAACAGCATTAATCCATACTACCAACATCCTTGGTTACCATGGTGGAAATGAGAAGCTTTGTCTAATATACAGTAGCAGTTTTTCCTTTGAAGTTCAATGTCTCACTAAGAGCACTTCAAAGACACTTTCTTCAATCATGCAGTGTCAACATTAACTCTATAAAATCAGTGATGGAGTTAGCAGACTTGCAAAGACTAGTAGTGTTAGACACTCACCCCCGTGCTGACCAGGGATAGCATAATCCTTTCATTTAAGGCTAAGGTCTCTCCTTGCTTCATCTTGATCCTTTTCTTATCTAGACATTTCATTGCATACCTAAAAGAAGCAACATCACATGTAAAGCAAATCATCTCACTGAGGATCCCGCACTATGGCTACCTGTTTCCTGCTACTTGCATCCAATCAGGAACTGACACGTCCACTACATTCTTAAAATTTGATAAATCCAAAAACTCGGATGACCATCCCAGCCATATATGTTACAGGTTAAAGAAACAACATGAGTGTGAATTGAAGCAATATTGTAGATGGTCAACAACGTTCAATAATTGAATTAGATTAGGTGAACAATTTTTATCCAAAAGAGTTAAAATACAGTATATTATGAATATGTATAGAAATGGTATGACTGAGGTCTAATGATCTTACAATTTCCTTACATAGAAAATGCACTGAAACTATCACTCTGATCTGTTGGCTCAAACTTGTGATGTGTATATAGCAATCAGTAGCTACTTTACTTAGAGTACTAATTAAAAATAATTGATTATTAAGATGGCTGTGCTTTTAGTGCATATTGTACAAATATAGAAATATTTGTTTAAAGGCAACAAGAACTTTTCCCGGACAGCTTTACAATGTTGTCTGTCATGGAAGGACACTCACATTTTACCAGTGTCTGCTTTTCGGCATCCATAAACTTCGCCAAATCCACCTCGTCCAATAATTCGATGGACGCTAAAGTCATTCATGGTCAACTGGAAACCAAAACAGATGTATAACCGAAATGAGGAACAGAAAGTGTTGCATTCTCACACATAACTACTTGCACCCAAATATGTGTACACAGCCTATACATCTGATCATCTCATTGTGTTATATATTGTGGTCTAGCTGGTAAGGCAGTAACACATTGTTATACAATATAGCTTTCCAGATAAAAAGCTGCGCTAATAACATTTTATGTAGATAGGGGTACAGTACATGCTTGTCTGACACACGAGACAGGACAGAGGAGGTAGTGAAGGAACGTGTAATTACAACATTAAAAATGAATGCATTGTATTCTGGTCAGCTGGCTCATTACTGTGATATCATCTCAGACAAGAGTGGAGAAATGTAAAATTCAGCCAGAATGATATTTTAAGGTGACATGGAAAAGGTGTGTGCGTGTATTTACATCAACAGAAATCTCTCCCTGGCATGTCTAGGCTTGATTGGAGGTCAATTACATTTTTATTTGATGTTGCATGTAAACATTATATTTATACTTACATGGATGTTTAATTCCACATTTTTCCACTGGCAAAACCTAGTAAATCGGTCACTGTAAAAAAAAAAAAAAAAAAAAAAAAAATTATATTTTTCCACACAGGTTACAATTACAGAGTCCACTGGGTTATACAGCATTGAATTATCTGTGATTTCTGAATGCAAATGCTGTTTAAGTATTCAAAAGTTACAAACAAATCTGAAAAATATATTTGATTTAAGCAACTGCAACAACTGTGGCCTAGTTGAAGGTATTGCACTCTATACAAAAGAAAAAATCTAACTAAATTGCAACATTACAGAGCATAAGAAAAAAAAGTACACCTCACAAAATGTACATCTGACAAAAAGGACATCTCACAAACAAAATTCACTTCACAAAATAAAATACACCTCACAAAATAAAACTACAGATGTGTCCTCGTACATTTTTGCTGTAGTCGCACCAAACAGCCACTTTTGGTGCACCCGGTCCTGTGAGACACTGCTAGTGCCGGGCGTAATTTGTGCGTCTATCTTGTGCCAAAAATATGTCAAAGTCACAATGCGATATACTAGGAGGCATCGGGAGACTGTGCTGATTAATTTGATATGCAACACTTGAATATATGTGGGCAACTGAGTCTTAGACTTAGCATACAAAGTGCAACGATGCAGCCAAGTTCTGTCAAGTCCATGCCAAGTCCTGTTTACAGACTCAATCGCACACAGATATAGAAGTGTCGCATATAAAATGAATCAGCAGTGTCTCCTGGTGTGTCACATTGCGTCTTAGATGCATTTTGCGGCAAAATTTTTTATCAAAATTGCATGTCTCGCCAGGTGGCGTATGGAGGATAGATGTAGGAGGACACATCTGCACTGTACACCTCACAAAAGTACATTACACCTTACAAAAATAAAGTACAGTACACCTTACTAATATAAAGTACATTACACCTTAGAAAAATAAAGTACAGTACACCTTACAAAAATAAAGTACAGTACACCTTAGAAAAATAAAGTACAGTACACCTTACAAAAATAAAGTACAGTACACCTTACAAAAATAAAGTACAGTACACCTTACTAATATAAAGTACATTACACCTTAGAAAAATAAAGTACAGTACACCTTACTAATATTAAGTACATTACACCTTACAAAAATAAAGTACAGTACACCTTACAAAAATAAAATAAAATGCCCAATTACCAATGTTAGAGCTGAATTAAGCTTAAACACGTGTATACTCATTCTCATAGGTCTATGATATTTGCCCTTTTTGTTCACTTACAATATAATTCCACCTTAAAATACCCAAGACTTGCACATCTGACCTAAAAGGTCACCATTAGTTACCGTATTTCATTTGTCAAGTGCTGGTTATCAAGAACGAGCATGATTTTACACAGAGGTTTCCTACCTTTCTATAAACTTCTGAAATATCTTTCCCCGGAGACTGTCACATATTTCTTCTATGTATGGCTGTAACGGACAATGCAAGGATGGGTTAGATGGTTATTAAGGCAACACAAAAAATGCTATACACAGACAATTAGGTTACCTTGGTACTTTTATCATAAACATATAATTACACTCATTGCAATTGGTTCTGTAAGATTTTTTTTATGGTTTGGGCAAAAAAAAAAAATATTGAGACACTGCTATGAGCAATAATAATGTTTCTCTACAAGAATGTCTAACAATTGAGAGAACGCCATGGTCAGTATACCTCAACAACATGTAAAAAGATATTGCTATGTATTCTGCTTTGTGTTGGAAGATTCCTTATATTCACACTTGTCTACTCTACCAAAGTGTGACTCCTGCCTTTCAAGCAGCACTACCTGCCTTCTGGACTTCTCCATTAAAATGGGCAGCCCTAGGGCTTGATGCCTTGATTGACTGCGATTGGTGTCATTGTGGCACCAGCTGAACAATGCTGTGGTTTGCTGCATAGTACAGTGGGGTTAGGGCAGTGACGGTACTACTCACAGCGCCACTATCCCCAGCTTCTCCCTTTTGGACATTCCCTATGGGTTTTACTGGAGAGGAAAAGTCAAATGCAGGAAAGAAGGGTATACTTTTCAATTTAAAAAATTGGAAAAAATGGAATGCGAGAAAAGATAAAATGAAATCATTGCTCATCTACACCAGACATAATTATGTTTGACGTGCAGTGCACAGAGCTGGGACAAAGTACGGTACTCAGGTAAAACAGGAGGGTGAGGGGGACAGTAAAGAATACAAAACTGAGATAGAGCCCTTACAGCCTGTGTGTTGTATAATGTGAAATGGAGGCACAATGTGAATTAGGGGCATTATAGTGTACTACAGTACTTATAATGCAACATTGATTATTTTTATGTAGAAAAAATAACTGTATACATCAGCATCCAAAATGTTCCCCTTCAAAATTAAAATATGCACCTCTTGGTGGTCAGCATCCTGCCAAAAAGATCCTAGTGAACTAGCACTACTAAAGGGACAGTACACAATACTGCGTCCATGACTTAAGTGCAAGTACAGATGTGTCCTCATATACCTAGCTTGAAAAGGCCTGGCGCTCAAAAGCTACGCAGAGCAGTGTAGCATATTTTTCACATCTTTTTGCTCAAATGTGTGTCTTAGTTGTATATTTGCGTGTGACTGATTGTAGCACATCGTTTACAGATTCAGACTCCGTTGCTTGCCAATATACAAATGTCACATATTAAATGAATCACTGCAATCTATTGAAGCGATTTTGTTGCCTTGCAAGTAAACTGCATCAGTAGAGCAAAAAAGATGTGCAAAGGAAGCCAGACGCAAGCCGAATCGCAGTGGATCTGGCGTGCTGAGAAGAGCCATTTGCCGTGACTGCGGCATTAGTGTATGATGACACATATGTACAAATTAAGAATTTACCATAGATAGATCATAAGTTGCTAAAATAGCCCACATTCTCCCTGAGGCCTCCATGCTGTGGACGCGGGGAGGTGAAAAACTTATAACATGTATTATTCACCAGTCTAAAAATATAAGCAATTTATAAAAATATAGTTTAATAAGCAAGTTCTGACTTTCCACAATCCAATGCTTGCAATATAGTAGTGCTGGCAAATGCACTAAATACATTACTTTTTCCTTCTGGCTCCTTTAGTCATACCTGCTTATATCACCATGTAGAGTGGTTTTATTTTTTTGCAATTAGATACTGTATGGCATGATGTTGTGCAAAATGGACACAACTGTATTCAAATTCTGTGTCACATCCCAGGCCAAAAAAAACATAAAATTAGCTGTATCTAATCATGCACATACATGGCTGAAAAGTACAGAAAGATTTAGAAAGGAACATCCTGGCACAATTGAACATAAAACCAGCTTTAATCACACAGCCCCCCCCCCACGAAAAAAAGAAAAAATTATAAATGCACTCTCTAATATGGATGCGCAACAGGTTAGGAACCAGTAATCCCCTTTTTAGGATGAATACCAAAGGTATACCCCATGCACACTAAATGCAATAGACCAAGATGGAAAACACTAAAGAATAGGGAGTTGTTTTGAAAATAGATTTTCCAACCAAAACAAAGGACATTAAGAAGGTATAGGTCATACTAATGCTGGGCATACACTCTACAATTATCTGTCTGGTTGGAATGAAAACCTGGTAATGTATGGGAGTCAATGACATTCGACCATATGGTCTTAAACACTGGAAAATGGGCAAAAAATGATTGGTCAAATTGGTTAAATTAATTTGATTTAACCAATTTATCTGGATGACAATTTTTGTCTGTTTTTCAATGTTTATTAGCAAATGGTCGATTGTCATTGGCTCCCATACATTACAACCAGCAGATTGGACAGATCTCTGACAGATAATCGTATAGTGTATGCCCAGCATTAGTAATACTTGGATGAATGATTGTGGGGACTGGAGACAGAAATGTGACAACGTTTATTATTTTGAAAGCAGTACCTGAGCATTTACTATAAAACGGTAGCATCATTTTATACAATGATAGCAGTACAAAAAAAAGCAGAAAGGAAAATATATTAAACTTATTAGTGCCCTTGGCACAAAGAAACCAGTTACCAATGTAAAAATTCAAACTAAACATTCAGAGGAGAGGGGGCCCGCTGCACATGGGTCTCACACAAGGCGTTAATATACCCCTGAGCAATCCCCATAGGTTTCTATGGGGACTGCAAAATATAGCCAAACTTACCTGGCCCCGGTAGCTAACACCTTCTTTAGATGGCACTAGCCATTGTGTTCAGGAGAGGGATCCTCTGGGTCCACCTCTGCCAGCCCATGTTTGCACATTAGCAGCCTCATGGTCATACATGCTCATTACGCAATAATCACTGTACATTTACTCTTCAGCAGGATGTATGTACTCTTATTGGAGCACTATATAGAACAGAGTTTTCATAAATAGCCCCCCAAAAATCATTTCTTATTGCGGTGATATTAAAGATAGTTACCGGTACAAGATAAATCGCCCCCTAAGTGCTGGCTTCATTGTGTGGCTAAACTAGTTTGTCATACCAAATCATATATAATAAAGATTCTATGCACTCATTTCCTACAAAATGCAGGCGGATTCATTTCTACTGCTTAATCAACAATGATTTGACATCAGGAAAACAAGTCAATACTGTAACCTATAAACCTCTGGTTTGATAAAAGCAGAATTTTCATTAATAAGAAACTATCACAGCTGTGGCCAGAGGTAAGAATCTATTTTCTGCCTTGACCCAGCACGGTGAATCCCTTACTCTTCATTGTACTAACCTAGAGGAGAACAGCTGAAGCTAAAACACTTTATTAAGCAGTGAACTGACCAGGCCCTGGGCAAACCACTTCGGGCAGCTCATTAGGAAAGATTAATATCCTGCCAAAAGCCATGTTACAACCTATATTTGACATTCTCGGCTATGGCCTTTATTAGCAAAGACCTTCCAAATGAGAGCTAGTGAATAGCTCTATCCATTGGTACTTCAGTTCCCCAGTCCAGGGTCACAAACATACCTATACATCCATATTATAGACTAGCTGTTGCCCTTGGCTTTGCCCACAATGAAATAGATTCTGCCAACATTATTTATTTTTATATTGGAGATGTTCTAGTTGTATTGCTTTGCATAGGAGCTCTGTCGGGAGAGTGGCCCACGTGACCAGCTGTACCTTCACCCACCACTCACACCAATGTCACTGTGTGCCCTGTGCACAGACTGCTATTCCTATCCTATTCAAGTGAACGCGTGCCTAAAGCACCTTCCCCCCCCCACCCCTTACCGGCCGCACGCATTGGGCCACACCTATCTCTTGCATTGATGTCAATCAATTTTGTTTTGGTTACTGCTCAGCTTTTACTTGATGGATCAAGATGAAACAAGTTGCAGGTTATTTCTGCTAGTGAAGAATTATCAATATACAATAATCGCATAACTGAAATGTAAAGGAAAAATAAGATTTGATAGGGGAAATATGCCTGGTAAATATAGAGGTAAAGAACGATGGATTATTTGAGTACAGCTGCTGAAGTGTAAGTTATACACTAAGCACTAAAAGCGGTAAATCGTTGCCCCTAGCATCTGGATGGGGAATGTCTAACCAGTGCTGAGGATGGTCACACAAAATACAATCTCTGGACTCCCATCATTACATAGTTATGTGTTAAATAAACACACACTAGTAACAGTTGAAAAATATACAATTAAAAGGGGAAGTAGTTTGCAAGCCATTTACATCATTGTTATTGAGACACACCAGACCCTCAATAAGCCCACAAGAGATTTCAGAGCAGATTGCAGAAACACACAGTATATTTGTGCAGAGAAACCTGTAATGAAGTGTCATCAGATCAATAATATGACTGAATGGTCATCTGCCACATCCCAGCTCTTAGTGCATATTTCCTTGCTATCAACACAATTATGTCTGTCCCTGCTTTCACCATTTACCACTTATACTACAGTACTTGAAAACAGCTTTATCATCAGTCTGACTTTCCAAACTTGTTTGGATAATCCAGGATGTAATTACCGTACACAAAATAATTATACACTAAATTAATAATTGTGCATCAAGACCTATATCTCATACTCTAAGGTTTATTCTGGATTAATAACAATAATCTCATTAGAGTAAATCTGAATGTGGCAACAAGCCAAACAGCAATGGAAAATTTTAGCAGAAGAGCAAATACGCTTATGGCATTCACTTCTGGAATGCTTTTTAATAATTATATTAAGCGTGTAATATGCCATATGTAACCTTTGATAATGTTACTCCCTCCACACCTCTGCTAATTATATACAGTACTTAACCATTATTGCTATATAATAAGACAGAACTCCGCTTTCATTGTCTATTTCTTCGCTACATCAGAAAAAGTCCAAAACTGAACTAAGGGCCTGATTCATTACGGATCGCTATTGGGATCGCAGCTGCGATTACGCACGCAGTCCCACTGCAAAAATATGCTAATGACTGCTACTGCAATGCCGTCGCAGCTTAGATTGATTATTCCATGTCAGGAACTCTAACCACATTGCCTGGTCCGATGACATTAGATTTTCAAAGCCTGCGCGCACAACCCGCGGCCCACGATATCATTATATGCAGGTCACGATAGAGTTTGAGGAAAAAAAAAGTTATTAGATATTGATATAATTGAGTGAGTGACAAGTTTTGCATATATTAAGGAGAAATGCAGTGAGATACATTTTGATAACCTATTAGATAGAGCTAGTTTAAAAAGAGTTGAATACGTTTTAATTCCTCATAAATTGATGAAAAGTCACACTTTAGGTGGCTGATTCGGTGAGGGAGGGGGACTTAACCTGCAGGCCGCCTTTGTCCAGTAAAAGTCAAACTGTACCTTAGGTGATAAAAGGCAGTACACATCAGCTATAAAAAGAGGGGGACAGCTTAGAAATGGATAAGCAAAACGAAAAAAAAATTATAATTTTGTTAGAAAATACAATAATTTTTTCTTCTTCTTTTCTACGCTAGAAAACCAGGAAGTCATCCAAGTGTCATCATAGTTTTATCATTAATACATTTCTAATTTTTCTTCTTACTTTTATTTTCTATTATTGCTTGGTTTGTTTTTGTAGTAAAATTCTAATAATATAAGCAAAATTATGTTAACATTTTTTTAATTTCTATTGTTTTGATTGATATACAATAAAAAGATGTAAACTCAATCAATGTCATCGAAAAGAATAAAACAATTCTATCTATAAAGCACAAACATTACGTAGCACAGTACATTCAAGGGGATTATGACAAGAAATGATGAACAATGACAAAATACAGAAAGTAAAGATGGCCCTTTCCATACATCCTGATTGCTGACTTTTCAGCTACCCCACCAGGTCGATTATGCTGGGAGGAGAGGTGTTGAATGAGTCATCAAGCTGTCAGGACCACCCACTTTGCACAGGGGGCAGGGCCATGACGACGCTGTTCAGTAGAAATCCCGTGATAAAGCCATCATCAGGCCTCTGGGAGACTTACCCACTTTTCCAGGCGTCCGGGACACCTAGCAGAGATTCAGAAGTCTCCCGGACGTTCCAGGGAGAAAGCAAATATACCTTACAACCCAGAATATTCTCTACAGATAAGATACAATACAAGTTTAGGTACCTGAAATAGAGCAGGTGGCACTTGTTTCTTCACAAGATGAGCTTGTACATGGTCTACAGCTTGCTTGGAGAATGGCTATGGATAAAAAATAAATATTATAAATTAAGGTTCATCAGATGTAGATTTTATTGGAGGTTAATTAAAGGGTGCATGGTCATTATATGAAAACTATATTTAATTCAATTTTTTTTTCAACCACTGCATCTCCTTTTATGGAAAATCCAATCTTATTCCTGTGAAAATGTAATTCTGACATACTACACAAGATATTTCAAATATTGTTGTGATATAAATATGCAGATGTTATATGAATTGGTAGATATGCTTTCCACTGTTCTTATGCTTCCATTTAAATACCCTGGGAGTACAATATTTACATGTGCATTTAGGTGCCCCTTAACAAGCTAGGTAAAATGGTACGGACACATCAAAAATGTTCTTCGTACAATTGTTAACACTAGAAACACGATCTTGTTTGTATTTGACATTTTACAAAATAAACTAGGTTTATGAGGTAGAAGACCTACAGTCCCAATTACAAATTGGAAGGTACTTGTTCATATCTGCAATTAAATCCCAAGGGCAGACTGTGCAATGTAGAGCTGATCCTATCTGTCCATTTATATGAAGCAATTTGTCAGTGACAACAAGACTTTGGTAACCAAATCCCTAGAGCATGCATCCCTGTATCTTATAGCAAACACTAATTCTGACTGAAATATGAATTGTTTAAAAAGAATAAAAGCATTTTTACATCCATTTACACTCTATTATTGGAGGGTTGAAATCTTAATATAAGATTAACAAACAATCCTAAAACATAAGAAGCTAGCAGCGCTCCAATACTGTATTATTTCCTACATCTTTAACCAGCATCAGGTACTGAAGCATCATTTGTAATGGGAACAATAGTAATAAATGCAGGCACAGAGGCCTCAAGTGCAATTAGGCTAAGGGATGAAAACAGCATTTAATACATTTTATTCCTGCTTTGAACTGGTTTTTAAGTGTGGTGACTATGCCAGATCATTGAATGCAAGTAGAATGTCCTGCTTTCCTTGTATTCTTTAAATAGACTTAAAAGGTGAACAGAAAGCAGAGCAGCAAAAAAAATATTAACCCCCCCCCCTCAAGCAGCAATACTAGACATCTAGCATGCGAGCATGTGATGTTTATATGTAGAGGTCTAGAGAGATTAGCGTGTTTGGGAGCATGCCATTGCCTTGGGTGCCAAAACACCTTGCTCTAAGACCGTAAAGTAATGTGAATGGGGGTGGTACAGGACAGGGCTTCCAGTTCATGAATCTTACTTTATCCATTTAACTAAATAAATGTAAAGAGGCAGTGGAGTGATGTTTTTCTACTGCGCTTGCGTCTAAGTCACCCTGCACATGCTTCCCGAATGTTATCGCACAGAGTCGCAGTACTGAAATGTATTAGAAATGTATTGGGCAATCTTAGGAGGTGAAAGGGAGGTGGCTATACAGACGCACAGAGATGCTGCGTGTTATGGGAATGTTGTGGGCGTGTTGCTGAAAGTGGTTGCGTACAAAGACGCTTCATTGCTCACATTGGAGGCCATACTCAGATGGAAAACCTGCACCTGGCATTGGACTGGTTCAAATTTCGATGGTGCAAACGATGGCGGTGCCTAAAGATGCACCAAGAAGTGTTTAGGGGCTAAAGATGCACAAAGTGGGCGTCTCAGTTCTTGCACATTCGGACACATGGCTGTGGCTTTGTCGCGGTATTAGCAGACATTACAGCAGCAGAAAACGCAGACACGGAAACGGCTGCTTTTAACTCAGAATCAGCCCATATTAATATCTATGGAACTGCGTCAACATAGGCCTACAAGTACACTGTATGTTACACCTAATGGCTAAAGGACATACATTGAAAAATAATGTGACTGGACTTGAAAATGTATATTTAATGTACTAAGGGGTCTATGTACTAAGTTTTGGAGAGAGATAAAAAGTCAACGGAGATAAAGTACCAAACAATCAGGCTGTGTTTGAAAAATGACAGCTAGGAGATGATTGGTTGTTACTTTATCTCTCTCCAAGGTTTAGTACACAGACCCCAAATGTTAACAGCAAACAACGATGTAAGATGCATTTGCTAAACACCTTGCAAACCCATGTGACTGCAATAAGAGAATTCATTCAGTGCTTTACAGAACATGCATCGACATATATGTGTCTCCTAAACGTCCACATAATGGTTTGGAAGGACAGCAGTGACCATGTTCTTCAAGATATAAACCTACACAAATACATGTTCTTCCCCTTTTACATGTCCTCCTTTCAGTCTAGATGTACAGTATTAGCCATATCTGAGCATTGTCTATAGATATCTATAGAAGTAAATTATAAAGTACTGCAGATATGCTACAAATTAGGACCCACTTCACCACTAACCTTAATATGCAAGTTGTACTACCATATAAACTGTATTCTATTAAAATTCACACATAATGTCATGTACTTGAATAAATTCACGAATAAAAATTCCCAGACTTCCTCTGGAAACTATGAAATCCATTTCCCATATGAAAACATATATTGTAACATTCATAAATGTGTATATTAAACTCACCAGCATTTATAGGAGTTGAGGTTTGAAATTGTATGTAACTGTTCAATTATGATATTATTAAGAATTGTCCTCGGTTTTAAGCACTGATACATTGACTACAATGCCCTAGTGGTCTTAAGTGGCCTATCCATTTCCCTGGCTTTGTGAACAATCCGACCAAAACCAGGAGGTTTTGGTCGCATTGTTAACAAAGTCATGTAATGGATAGCCGGCAAGGACCAGTGAACATGCCCATCAACCTGACTACGCTCGTCAGGTTCAGCATGTTCAGAGATAGGCGGTCGGGCTCCTGCACTGAATGATGCTCAGTGAACGCCGTTCAGTGCGGGCACCGCACCTCGGCGACCTGAAGGTCTGAACGCTAGACGTTCAGTCTTTCAGGTCACCTAGTGGATAGGCCCCTTTACCTAACAGGTTAGGTGCAGAAAAGTCCTCTCTGCTATAAAAACCCTTACCTCTATTACTTAGCATTATAAAAAAAAAGCCTGATGCCTAATTACATCCCCAATATTCAGTCCACACATAACATTACATATTTTCTCTTTCCTAGCTTTCACATCCAGCTGACCTCATGCCAGAACTGTTCTGTGACTGGATCACACAGCCCACCAAGAACCTCTGCAATCTGGCTGGACCAATATGCAATAGGTAATATTTATCCTTCTGTATCAATTATTATTATCTTTTATTTATATGGCGCCACAAAGGGGTTCAGCAGCGCCTTACACAGTACATAAATGAGCACACAAAAGAAACAGTTAAAATACAAAACAATGCAGGACAAGGACATGGTTTATAAACATAGCTGCATAACACAAGCAGCAGGGCCTCAGCAACCAAGTGTTAGGTGCCAATTTGGGCAGTTAGGAGTAAATAGAATATAAGCAGGGGGAGGAGAAGCATGTGAGGGACTAGGGCCCTGCTCCTGAGAGCTTACATTCTAAAGGGGAGGGGCAGAGAGACAGGGGCGACACAGATGGGGTAGAGAGTGAGGAAGGAGCATGGAGCAGTGGGTTAGGATACAAGCAGCGGAATGTGCGTGTATAAGATGACCTGATGTAATGTCAAACTTAACTCCTTCATTCATCTATCTCTATGACAAAAATTTTTATTTTGTTTACAGTATGAGTTATTTACTTGAGAGATGTACAAAATAAAGTTGTAGCACTTTCATTTGTGTGCGTTACATTTTAACATCTAAGTACATCCCGCTAAAAATGCAGCTATTGTGGGACTGTCCTATTTCCCTATAGATTGTAAGCTTGCGAGCAGAGTCCTGTTATCTCATTGTGCTCAATCTTGTTTTATTACAGTTTTGTTTCCAATAGTAAAGCACAACAGAATATGCTGGCGCTGAATAACTAACTGTTAATAAATATAATATACATAATTGCCAGTATCTTATATATAGCAGCTCCGATTTAGGAGAAGAGGTCTCTTATCATGCTACAGAGTATATATATATATATATATATATATATATATACAGATGTACACTGTTACAGGTAAAAGCAGACAGTAACAACATACTATGTGAAGTATCTTGCAGGAACATGTAGGTGCTTGGTTTTATTCCCATATTCTGTGGCTAATGTAATGTATGGGAGCATTGCTGTACTGTATTATGTAAACTAAGTGGCTTTCAAAACATGTTTTATCCCACTCAAAAATTGACAAAAGCCAACAATCCAGCCCACTGTTCTAACAGAGAAAATATCAAATGAGGTGTCATAGTTTTTCCTTACACCAAAGGAAATGAATTTCAATAAGCGTGCCAACTTCCCTTCTCGCTCACTACCTTATTCCCCAAATGCCTGGAGACCAGAATTAAGCTCTCAGCAAAAGCTGTCTGAGAGATGAAGGAGAATACTTACATGTGAACAAGATAGTAGCTCTTTCATTATATTTGTATCATAAATCTCTCGGCTTCTGCAAAGGCGGTCCTCCTCCGAATCCAGCTTCTCGTACTCTTTTATCTGAAAGCAGAGAGGGGTAAACGCTTTACTGAGAAGTCTGCATTTCCTGCCATTTTGTTATATTTGGTAGCTTTCCTTACCTTATATAACCCCCTCCCCCTAAAACACTTTCATTATGAATTAGCAGTGGCTGGCAAATTAATACCTATGTGTGGATAAAGAAACATTAATGAGTAAAGAGATTTATGGAGTCCCATTGGTCCTTCCACAGCCCTTCAGACATTGAAGATGATGGAGGGTGATGCTAAACTAGAGGAAAATAAGCTGAAAGCATGGCACATAAAATTTACATATCCTAAGTACTTTAGAGAGACAAATACAATCAATATACAGTTTTTCATGAGAGGAATGGTTATTAAAAAACATGCATCAAAAGCAGTGTACAACATACTTTTGCATAGGTACCTCACAATACAGACAAGATACTGCTACGCTGGGTATAATGCCACTCATGCAACAATCCTTTATACAGTATGGTTCTCAAACTCGGTCCTCAGGACCCCCCACACAGTTCAGGTTTTCCAGGTCACCCAGCAGGTACACAGGTGCATTCATTGCTCACTGACATATTTTAAAAGAACCACAGGTGGAGCTAATTATTTCACTTGCAATTCTGCGAGACCTGGAAAACATGCACTGCTTGGGGTCATGAGAACCGAGTTTGAGAACCTGTGTGCTAGACTATAGCACCTTGCGTGGTCCTCCAGGGTGCTTGTACTACAGTGAATTGGTGACACAGGGCTGTAAAGGCACATCAGGTTCTGCTCATACAAGCAATCCTATTAGAGATGAAACATCCTAGGAGCTAAGTGAAATGCATTGTATGTATTATATTCATATTATACTGTACCATGAGTAGTGGACTATTCTGAACACAAATGATATAATTCTGTCAGCTTATATATTTCTTTTTTAGACCTTGACATGCAGCACTTCATAAAACCTAATGCTAGTACAGTCAAGGAAGCGCCCTTAGAAGCCTGGGAAAATTTCTATCCTCGGATCTCTTCATTCTGACAGCTATGTTATAACAGATCCAGTGCCAATTATAGTAATCAGATTCAGCAATGAATTCAGACCAAGGCTGTTTTCTCACAAGAGTGCCAATTCGGACTGGCAGGACTTCATGTTGCAGAGAACGACACTGTCACACTGGCATACACACACACACCTTCCTAATCATTATGTATGTGGTATGAAAACCTTTGAGTTTCCAATACCACAAAGCTCGGAGGGAGACTTCCCTCTGGACAGCAAATCTCTGCATTTATATGAGTTATCACTTGGCACAGCAGTCCAGAGGTCTATTTTTCTGCAATGCACAGACTGCCAGGGAAAGCAGCTTGCTAGTAATGCCCATTAGACGAATGCTTCACCCTCAAACTGCTTTCATATTTATCTCTGCATACATAAAAGGACCACAAGGTGTGCACATGAAAATAAGGCTTGCACAAGTATAACCATGTATCTTTGGAAAGTAAATATAAGGTGATGTTTGGGTTGGAGCAAATGCTATTTAAATGTAATTGCAAGTTACATGATCAGTTTAAGGCACATAAGAATTTTTGATAAATATGCATAAATGTGGCTCAACCGATTAGCTCGACTGGTATATGAAAGAAAATGATAGTTTTTGATGTGTTCTGTTCTGGGTGGCGTTTGTATGTTCTACACCTGTTTCCTCACACAAAGACATATTGGTTTGTGTGATAAACAGGCTGGTTGATGTGAATGAATAACAGCACTGTGTAATATGTTAGCCTTATATAAAGAGTAATAATAATATCCTAATGGTGGACTACAAATCATATTTGGCTCTCCACTTTCCAATCATACCCTCTATCTACTGAGCAATGTGGGAGATAATGACTTCAGACCGTTAGCATGGATCAATAATACAAATGTATGTATACAGTAGCACGGTTATATCATAACAAACTTTTTTTTAATTCAATTTAAGTTCACTACCTTGGAATAACCTCAGAATACATTGTAATTAGTTCTAATAGACCAACTGAAGACTAGAGCCACTATTGTAGCAGACACATTGCTTTGCCAATTGTAATGTTACCAAGTGGCATAATTATAATTAAGATGCTGATTAACTTGTTACCTTCCTGACTTTTTACATGATATTGCAGACTAGCTCCTGTTTAATAAAGTACAATAAAAATGGATTAAATCAATTTAATTAAATGCATGCTGGTGTACTGCACAATCCAGATGTAGAGGTCACGATTACTCACAACAATATAAGCTACTAATATTTTGCTACACTGGAATTCACATAGTGAGTGCAATGTCAATTAGTGGTCTTTTTCCATGTCACAAGAGCATGGAATGGTTGCAGAATAGTGTTTACAATGATCCTACCCATGAATATAGGTCAAATGCAACTTCAGGACATTCACCTCACTTTCTAAAAATGTATAAACTTGGAAGGAAAGAATGTGCAATAAATGTCATGCTGTTCACATAACAGTGTTCTGTCTTATTAGGACTCTAGGGGCCTGATTCAGACCCACTGGCGAGCGGCTGTCCGCGATGGAGCGGCTGTCCGCGATGGCCGCGGTTTGGTGGCGGGTTCTATTCTGTTCTAAACCCCGGGGGTTTGGTGGCGGTTTTGCAGCGGTTTCTAAATGACAGCAATGTTCTATTCTATTCTAAAATGTGTTTTGAGTGTGGTTTGGCAGCGGTTTTGCTATCTGCAGATATACTAAGGCCAAAACCTCTGCAAAACTGCCATCAAAACACATTTTAGAATAGAATACAACAGGACTGTCATTTAGAAACCGCCACCAAATCCCCGGGGTTTAGAACAAAATGGAACCCGCCACCAAACCACCGGGGTTTAGAATAGACTAGAAACCGCCGGCAAACCGCCGCTTAGTAAATTTTGCCAAAGGCATTCATACTCTGTATAAGAGAAGGTAAGGGGTTCCTGTGCATAAACACCACTATTCTGATGCGGATGACAAGTGAAATATTCTCCTGCACCTTTCATGGTTCATTGGCCGCCAACGGGTTACAAGGGCGAGTAAAGAACAGAAGACTGCTCCATGGAATCATATTGCAAAAATAAGTGCAATCAAACTTGCCTAGTTCACCCTGTACTGCACCATAGGCTGCAATCTAAGTGTGAGGAAAGCCCTGTGTTCCACCTAGTTGCTTGGTAACCAGGGGATTTCCCGAGCACAGGTTGCTAAGTGAGCTTATTTAAATATACAAGTACAGGCATATTGTAGTTATTTATACAGATCAAAAGTAAGATTTTTTTTCTACACCACACAACAAAAAAAAAACCTAAGAGCAACTGACTTTAGTTTCTATGCTAAATATGATGTTTGTTTCTCCTTGTGGCTTCTAAAACCTATATTGCCATATGTGCCTCTGGTTCAGTTCTCTGTATTCTATATGCATGCATCTACTGCTAATAAAAACTAGAGATGAGTGGTTTGGTTTTGTCTTGGAACTTCCCACCAAGTTCGGATCTCAGAACAAGGCAAAACGCCATCTTTCACGGGCATCCGTGCCGATATGTCGGTTAAAGATGGCATTTTGCCTTGTTCTGGGATCTGAACTTGGTGGGAAGATCAAGTCAAAATTGACCCCACTTCTAATAATAATAAGACTCACTTGTACCCTTAAGGTGTCTAAGAATACATGCCTTACAAGGTGTAATTACTACAGTATAAGGAGGCCTCTGGAGTGATTGGGATAAGGCACTCTGCAACCAATATTTTCACTCAATTTTCCTCGCAAACCTTAGATGTGTGCAAGAAAATGAGAAAAGATTGTCTAGCAACTGAAATGGTAATATGAGCAGCCGGACATGGCAGGGAGTTCCGGCCGCACATCGGAGAAAAATGAATATGCCCCAAAGAATTCCCAGGAATTTTAACCATGCACAACAAATTGTTACCAGCTACAATGTAGCCCCATCCATACAGGCACATTCAGACTACCATTCTTTACAGAACATGCATATATCTGTAGTTGAACTAAACACAAATACATACAGTAGAATTTGATGGCAGATCAAAACAACAAGGCTCATCTGGTCCACCTCATTTCTGTTACTAAAAACCTCAGATGTACTTTATGCCCAACATAGGTGTCGGAACGGGGAGGAGAGGGGGGGGTTTGAAGCACAGCCCCTAACGGTCCGCGGCTGCAGTCCCTGCACGCCCAGGTAAGAGGGAGGGGAGCACCGGAATGATTTTTCTGTTGAACCCCCCAACATAAAATCGTACCAACGCCCCTGATCCCCAGCAAAGTTATTTTACGCAGACCATGCACCATTTTTCTTGCCCTCTTTTTTGTCCTTTCAGAGATGAAAACAGTAGTCTAGGCGATAACTCACCAATGAAATAAATAGTGGTTTCACAACTTCTCTCTTCTACAAATAATTGCTCTCCTTAGGAAATGTAAATTAAATTACACATCCCAGCGTGTCCTAAAAGCAAGACTACGGCAGGGCATGCTGGGAAATCTAGTTCCACAGCAGCTTAAGTGCCACTAATTGCCTAACCCTGCAGTATAACATACATCTGCCTTTCCCTATTGCATTATCTGTCCATCTGAAATAATGACTCCTAGATACCTTTCCCCTTTGGTAACTATAATTTGTCTGTCTTTAATACTATATTCACCCTTAGAATTTTTTAAACCAATGTTCATGACTTACCTGTAGTTGCCACAATCTTTCTTCTAACCTGCCCACTGTAGCTCATCAAACCTATTGCTTACCCCTGTGGTGTGTGTATTCCATTACATAATGTGTAGAAGGCACACTTTTCCTTCAATAACAGTAGTAAATATAATCAATATATGTATTAAAAACTAGAGAACTCATATCTGTCAACCAGTATTATATCCCATCAAGCACCTTCCAATCCGCTCCCAGCATTCCAATGTATTTATCAGTCTCCATGCCAAAGGCCTTACATAAATCTAGATAAGATACTTCTACAGCTCTACTTTGATCTATTATCTTAGTACAATTTTTGTATGTTAATTATTAAATGAAAGGTTTTTTTTCCCACTATTTCTTGTAGCAGAGGAAAAAAAAATCTTTTTTTTTTTTTAAAACAGGTTTTTCTTCTGATAATGGGGCGATGAGAATAAATGTGTAAAAGGCTATTTCATTAGTATAAAAATAAATAACTACGACGGGAAGTTTTTGGGACAGATAATCATGGGGGACAACAGTCACAGGTTTAAAACATCCAATGTAAAGAATATCTACCAAACCACAACAAATATATGCATGGCTATGTACTGCTGTAATATTTACTGACCTATGACTACAATAAAGTCCCAAAGTGATCGCAGCACAAAACCGATGGGATCCAGTGTAAACCAAAGTATGAATATACAGTAGCAGCCAGTGTGACAATACATAGCTGATAAAGTATCCCAATAGCTGAGTGGCAGCTCTAAACCAATTCACACATGCCCAGCTCATATGCAATCATCATTCTACACAATGCGTTTACTTTTCTGGAGGTATATCAGAAAGAACGTGACCACTTACCTCTTCATAAAACTTAAGTTGGGGGACACCTTCATCAATTTCATTCATGCAAAAATCCTTGAAAAGCAGGAAACCTAAAAGAACAGATGGAAGGGCGTTACTAGTGCATCTATACATTTCCTTAGTATATTATACAAAGTTCTAGGACATTAATAACTGTTAGAAATCTCTATGGAACAGGAGTGGAATTAGAAAAGAACATACATTACTTTGAATATATTATATAATATCCATTATTGTGGCTCGTGACTGGATATCTTTGCATGTTCTTTTAGCCAGTTGGGACATGAACAAGATTTGCCACAGCCACAGTTTTATAGAGTTGGACAAGCAAAGGCTGATATTGCTGTTTGGCCCAAGCACTGTGACAGGATCACTGGTCGCATAGATCATTTTGGGTAGCAGCCTGGTGATGCCACCTTAGTATCTTGGGCCCATTGCTCTGCTCTCAAAAACAGAAGAGCACAGGTGTCTTTGGAACATGCAGAAGAGCTGCCTCGACAATGTTCTCTGCAGGGGCTTCAGAAAGAAGCTAGGGTCTTTCTAACCTTCCAAACATGTAGCAGCACTGACCCCTGCAATCCTGTAGCTCTG
Organism: Taudactylus pleione; assembly: GCA_031769625.1. NCBI lineage: Eukaryota > Metazoa > Chordata > Amphibia > Anura > Myobatrachidae > Taudactylus > Taudactylus pleione. The sequence goes on along the minus strand of JAUIMM010000077.1, from coordinate 2,159,990 downwards.
TCCTTGTTGTTGTCAAATTGGCCATGTATGTGGGTGGTCAAAAGGATGATCCAACACTTACCCAGAGAGTCAGTTAATTTCCTGCTCACAAGGGGGACTGCCACTGAGGCCAGATTACGATGAGACAGGCTGATAATTGGCAACTTTCCGCAATATTTTCTAATATGCCCGACATAATCCTATCTATTGTAACATGATTGTAAATGGGCACTACTTTAATGGTGACGCCACACATGCTGCCATATAACAGAATGAACTACCATAAGCCTATACTGACACATCAAATATCTACAAAATGATGGTGCTGTATATACCCCCCCTCCCCATCCCATACACAGACACAAAAAGGCAGATACTCCCACCCATTACAGTGGCTGAAATGGTATGCAAGAGTTCAAAGGTCACATTATTACAGGTGTATAATACTACTGGTCCCATATCCAAAATGCTTGGGACCAGTGGTATTTTGGATATCGGAATATTCCGTATTTTGGAATATTTGCATATCATAATGAAATATCTTGGGAATGGGACCCTAATATACACACAGAATGCATTTATGTGTTATATACACCTTATACACACAGCCTGCAGGTCATTTTATACAATATTTTCAATAATTTTGTTGCTCAAGCAAAAGTTTGTGTACATACATAAAATTAATTTGTTTCATATACACCTTATACACACAGCCTGAAGGGTCATTTTATACAATATTTTTAATAATTTGTGCCTTAGACAAAGTTTGTGTACATTGAACTATCAAAAATCAAAGGTTTCATTAGCTCAGTCATGCCAAAATAATTCTGTATTTCGGAGTATTTGGATATGGGAGACTAAACCTGTATACTGTACAAAAAACAATGTAAACCAGAAAATAGCAGATTGTCTTACAGGAACAAGCATTGTAAGCAGTCGAATGACAATTTGTAATAGAGACGTAACATTACAGTATTTACTGTACAAATACATTTGATGATAAATGGAAGGAATGGAAACAACGCTAAAGCTTCTTGTAATGTTTATTTCACTGGCTTAAGAAGAATCTGTTCAGTATGTAGATTAGATTTTCGGGGGAAAAACAGCCCACAGCAGCTAACAAAGTAGGTCAATATAGTTCTGCTTTCTGTTGTAACTGATTTTATAGACGTTTAAATGTAATCATACGACCATTTTAAAACTGCAGACGGTAAACATGTGCTGATTCGGACTGTGAAGTACAAGTTAACATGTTTCGCTGTTTTTCTTGAACAGTCATTTTTGGATACAAAGCTTATCTTTCAAGAATGCAGTGCTGACTTTCATTAAGTGGGCAAGCTTAAGGTCACAGGGATTTATTTCATTAATCTTAGAGCATTATTAATGTACAGTAGCGCTAGAAAAAAAAGTAAATACAACTAAATGTTGCATACAATGTAGTGGTGGTCTGACAAATAAGGGGGAGGGAGCCAGTAGAACAGTTGTACATGTGTTACATAATAACTCCGGTTTCCTCCCACACTCCAAAAATATACTGGTATGTTAACTGGCTCCCAACAAAAAATGTATCCCTAGCGTGTAAGTACATGCGTGTACATGTGATAGGGAATATAGATTGTAAGCTCCACTGGGGCAGGGACTGATGTGAATGGACAAGTATTCTCAGTACAGCGCAGCGGAATATGTGTGCACTATAATAATAATAAATGGTAACTAATACAGTGGGTGTCATTTGGTGCTATGATAATGGCACAGGGTATTGCACAAGGACTGTATTTACACCCTACCTGGCTGTGCAACTGTTCACTGATCCAAACACACTATGGGGTCTATTTACTAAGCAGTGTTAGGAGACAGAGTGAAAAGTGATCAGAAAGTGATAAGGTGCCAGCCAATCAACTCCCAGCTGTCATTTTTCAAACACAGCCTGTGAGATGACAGTTGGGAGCTGATTGGCTGGCACCTTATCACTTTTCACTCTGTCTCCTAACACTGCTTAGTAAATAGACCCCTATGTGTCAATGTACCAAGTAGTGAAAAGAGAAGTGGACCATTGGAGAACTTGCCCCTACAAATCAATCAGCACTGAGGTAGCATTTATCCAGTACATTCTATAAAATGATGGTTAGAAGCTAATTGATTGCTACGGGCAACTAGTCCACTCTTAAGAAGATTTAATGCATTTTCCTTTGAGATTTGGAATCTACATCTCACCCTAATGACAGGAGGCATAAATAGTGGAAATTGTCATTAATATTCTTACATTTTCATAAACTCCTGAAAGGATAATATATATACGTTTGTGGATGTTACTTGTAAACTTTTTTTTTAGTTAACCTCCATAAAATTTTGAGGTCCTTTAGAAACACTTTGGTCGCGCAAAATGCAGATGATAGATTGTTACTGTACATTCCATCAAAGCGATTAGCCAAATATCAAACACTGCTGTTATATATATATATATATATATATATATATATAGGGGTAGATGGACTAAGCCTTGGAGAGAGATACAGTGGAGAGAGAGAAAGTACCAACCTATCATCTTCTGTCAAATTTTAAACACAGCCTGTAAAATGACAGTCAGTGCCAACCAATCAGCTCCTATCTCCATCTACTTTATCTCTCTCCAAGGCTTAGAACATCTCCCCCATAGTGACAAAGCCATAGATCTCAGCAACTTCATTATTGACTGCCAACTGTCTCCAATGTCTTAACAGAGATGTACATCAGATAACTCTGAGGAAAAGTATTGCAGAAGTTTCATGTTCTCGCAATTAATGTTTAAGTTCCACTATTGCTTGGCAAATCTGCATTGCATTTGTAAATCTGCTATTAGCAGAATTTAGCCTATAACTGAGCAAGAAAATATTTTGCACAGTATTGAAACTGTTGCTGGTTATGGGAGGTAGTTCTTTTTACAACATTCACAATGTAGACATTTGTCAACAGTAAGATGTTGAGCACACCATGCCGACATGGTACCATTGTTCGTAAAAGCATAGTAACCATAACGGCAATATAAGTTTAAAGGTGATGCTTTACCATCATGTGCTGTTCACAAGGTTACAATACTTAACTAGCATTAGTACTGAGCTGGCATAGCGTGCTCAACGTCACGCTGCCGACAAACTGATTGTCAACATTGTTACTGTCGGCAAAGTACAGTGATCCACTAGTAATAACCTATGGAATTATGGAATTGATCATAGGTTAGAAAAACAACTTGGACTATTTAGTCACTGCTTACAAAGTAGAATGCATAAATTCCTGAGGGCAGCAGATTCATTTTACATGCACCTATCAGTCCAGTATCACCATGTACAATGTATACAGAGATACTGTTTAAGTAATTGACAGAGGAAGGTGAACTGCAAAATCCTTTAAGTAAAAAGCAACGCATTCTCTTCACGGAGACTGTATATGCTGAACTGTATAGTATGCTGCCTATTTGCTGAGCAAATAAATGCTTGTTTGGCAAATACAGAGCAAAGGCAAATGCAGGGGGGGTTTACGGTTGTCTGAAAAGCCCCCTTCCCAGCCCACACCATGACCACAATAGAAATAGTAATATAATAGAATTTAACTAGTGCTGCATGTTCTCCTTAGTATCGCAAATGAAATAATTAGCACCACCCGTGGATCTTTTAACATGAATCAGTCAGTAATAAATACACATATGCACCAACTAGGAGATCTGGAAAACATGCACTGTTAAGGGTGCAAAGCTATAGACCATCAATAGGGCTGATTATTAATACCATCTAATAATACACTATCCAGTGCATAACAAGACCAATATGTACATATATGTCCAGGGCAGTGCTAGGTTCTTCTGCTGCTCCCCCAGACTCCCAGAATTGCTGCAATGCTCTGGAATGGTGCCCACATCTAAAATAAAACATTCAGCTCAGGCAGGATGACCCTACAGCCACATCTAATGGCTTACTGTGATCACTGGTCCTCTATATGCTGGAATTATGGCACAAAATATACTTTGTATGATGCATATTAAAGCTGGTTAAGTGCTAATTATGCCCTCTCCATGGACTGGCCATACTCTAAAATCAGGCATTTGGAAACCCCCCCTCTAGAAATCATGCATATGCCACTGCAGAGGTTCACATATGTTGCACTTCTGGAGAATACTAGATGACAAAAGAGCCATCCCCTCCGTTTGTAGTTTGCCAATGTCCATTTGCGCAGTTTAGTTGTCCAAACATTCAAGCCATTCATTCAGCATTCACTCTCAAATAACATACTGCTGCTAAGTGTTTGAGGGACAGTCATCCTGGGAAATTACCAAGCTGTCCTAAAAAAGCAATAAGATGGAGAACAGGGAACAAAAAATAGGTCAGTGGAGAGAGAGAGAGAGAGAGAATAGCTACGGTGGCACAGCGCATGCATCAATGACCCAGAATGTACAAATCTAATGAACATTTTAAGAAATATGTCTTTGAGTTCTGGCTATTGAGTGTGTAGTGTGTCAGATGCAAAATCCTCTCTAATCTTTGCAGTTAATAGTCAATATACACGATTTTAAAATATACTAATAGCTTGAAGATCTGCCTTGTTGCCCTTCTAATTTGTAAAGGGTAAGGGTTATTATACACAAAATATGGGGCAATGACGGCTTTATAAAATGGGGCTAATACTATATGTAACGTGTTCTTGCTATGTCCTAATAAAATATGAGAAACTTTTATTTTAAATAATGGATGTAGTCAGGATCCCGGCGGTGACCATCCCAACGGTCACAATACTGACAGCAGAATCCCGACAATAAAATACAGAGGAATCTCAATGGTGAGTATTAAGGTTAGGGTTAGGCACTAGGGGGGAGGGTTAGGTTGCGCAGGGGACGGTTAGGGTTAGATTACTTGTCGGGATTCCGCTGCCAGTGTTGTGACAATCAGGATGATCACTGTCGGGATATCGTACCCAACCCGTAAATAATCATAACTGACGGGCATCAAAATACATGTTTTCATTAGCATGCTTGAATGCTAGACCCATGAACACAGGTAGGGTAATGGAATCCACAGCCATACTCGTACCCACTAGGCATTTGTAGTTCTTGTCAGAAGCATCTCTGTTACACCAGTTTTTCCAATGCTGCCTACTAAATTTACTAGTATTTACCACAAATAAATACACTGGTGTCAATGGTGTGACACACCACACCACACCAAGCGCTTGTTAAATGTGATGGCATTTGTTAAGCGACGTCGCTATTGACCAATATTTTTTTTACTGTGCAGAAGAAGCAGTGCGCAAGTGCCGCAATGCTGCTGGGGCTCCGGTCGCAGTGTGGGTGAAGCATTGTGTAAAACGCAGGCATATCGACGGTGTTTTAGAGACGTTCCCATGCCAGCAACTGTGTCTTCTGACGCAGAATCACTGGCATCGTTGTGGTGGACATTCTACTTGGCTATCCGATGGTCTGTGATGCTCCCGATAGTGATCCGATGCTTCATCTTCAGACACGTGCAGTGGATCTTAGAAGGCACAGGTGGCCGAACCTTCTCAGATCTGCTGCAGCACCAATCAGACCTGCGTCCATCTCTGAATCATGCCCTAAGAGTCCTTATGGTGACATCAGGTTTCTGACTTGATCTTTAATACATAATAAGGGGCTTGTACAGAATAGTGGAGACAAAATGTGGCCATAGATGGGATCAATTGCTTGACATGTTTTTAAGCCGTTCTAAAAAGTAATGTCTTGTTTAAATATAAACTTTTAAAAAGAGGTCGCCGCTTGCAGCCGTAGGTTTTTAGAGAAAGCAGTTAAGCACTTTTGATAATCATTTTGGACCAAAAACCAGCAGAAAAATGCATTTTGTTCTTGTTGATTATGACAATTTCCCCTTGAGGTTTTGCAATGAGTTCATTTGGCAAACGTGCACAATGCACAAGATAATATTTTCTGATTGAGCATGTGTCTAAGGGCTTGCTGAGAAAATGTAATGAAGCCATGGAGAATAATTCCATGGCGCACACATCATCAATTAGCTTTATCAATATTTCCCAATTGAAATAGCGCTCGGTCTTTCACAAGGGAAATTGTTGTTTAAAGCCTTCTTACTATCTTATCTATGTATCTTGGAAAAACAACCTAAGAACTGAGAGTTATGATAGAAATATTTCACAAAAGTCTATCATTCTCTGCCATGCACTACAGGCCAATTTACAATAAAATTAATTTTAGGATAACAAGAAAACAAATACTTTAATATAATAGAAAAACATATAAAGAAAACAGTGGCATGGGGTAAATGTGTCAAAAATAAAAACAGATGATGATGCACCATTACTACAAATTTAAGTAGGGCTTTACATAATTTACATCTGGTTAAAATGGTATTTTGAAAATATAGGCATGAATACCAATTTTGTGGGACTCCCATGTGGGAAATCCTGGAGGAGGAAGGTCCCCAGTGCAACTGCAGGAGGTGTGGCCACAAGGATGTGTACGCATCATCACAGCCCTGCCTATTCATTACAGAAGTGTATCTGGGAGAGCAGCCAAGTGTGACTATAGGACAGATCTACTTTCCTTAAATACCATTCTGCAATCATAGTTTACTGTGTATATGCTTAAAAAGATAAAGCCCAGAAGTCATATAACTAATGCTGCTCAGGCCTGTACGTAACCTTCATATTGGTCTTTTTATATTAAGAAAAGACTGAAATGTACAAAATGTATTTATTTGGTTCAGCTACATCTTAACAGAGTTACTTTCCTTTTCAAACAGTTTACTTTTAGCACAAAATAGTAAAATTATATTAGATCAAACATGTAAAGTCATTACTATGGTAAATGTCATTGTAACGTGCTGTGGGCAGATTACAAAACTTCAACCAAGAAAAGCCAGATACGAAACTTTCAAATACTTTTTTGCCAACAGCAACAGAGTGAAACCTTTTAAAGTTGCAAAGCTAGAATAGGCCTAAGGCGCAGTTCGCTTTGCTCTATCTTACTCATTTGTGGAACACTGTAGGAAGTTTAGCTAAAACAGCATACACTGGAAAAACAAATAATTTCCAGGACAATTCTTCTGTTAGATACTCATAGGGACAGATTGAAACAGCATATGAAGGTGTGAGCAGAACCATTCTGCCCTAGTGTGCTCATAAATGCACAAAGTGAGTTGCTTAAATGAAACTGCGTCATAGGGTATCATTACCCCACCAGTGTAAACCATCACAGTATATTTGTTGCATTTTAACCACTCAACTGACGTAACTGCAGCCAGCTAGGCTTCAGCTCACATGGTCACCTGCCTCGCGACCACACCGCCTGCGAATTCTAGAGCACATGTGTGCTTCTAAAGTGTAACTTCAGTTTCACTCTGAGCACTAAAGTTGATCTCTCAGTTCTGCATGTGGTAGAGGGGTAATGTCCCATGGAGGTGAGTGGGTAATACCCCAGGGCAGGGAAGGGCTCTATTGGCAATGGGGGTGGGAGGTAATGCCCCATTAAAGTCCTTTGATCCTAGGAGATGGTTTAAAATATTTAAAAAATGCAAAAACGGGAATATATTATGAAGGTGGTGGTAGTGGAGGGTTATACAACTGGATATCTATTACCACTAGGGGAGAATGCTTTTGAAGATCTATTGGTACTGGGAGCGTCTGGGGTAATTTTACAATGGGTGCCTACGGACATGAGGGGCGACACACGGCCATGGTATATACATTTACATTTTTTTTTAAATTTACATTTTTGGGGACTATATGATTAAAAAAAAAAATAGTTAAATGGTTACATACACAGCTTGGAAAAGAGTAAACTTACAATGTTGAGCATGCTGATAAAGAATGATTACAGAGAATGGCATCTTCCATATGATACAAGAAAGGTACGGGGACTAAATATTTCATAGTAGTGTTTCTCAATTATAGACACAGCTATGAGCAAATTATAAGTAGGCGTTGGACAATAAACAGCCAAATAAATGTGGTACCATTAACATGTACAATATAAATAACTCAGAACACTCTTATACCTCTTTTATACCAAAGCTCCGGGTCAGACCCAGGGGTTGGAACAGGGAATAGTCAGCGCTATTCACACCAGAGCCAGGTCTGCAGTCACCCGGCTCTTCCAGCATTACAGTGGACGCATGGGAGATTATGTAATCTCCAAGCACCACTAAAGCCGACCAATCGAATGGCATGCGGCACGATCCGGGTCACCGTGATCCGTATAACGCCGTTTACACTGCAGGATGCCACGGGAATGACCTGTGGCCTACCCTGCAAAGAACCCAAGTTGGAAAACACGGGTCTCTGGACCCGGGTAGATCCATTTACACAGACAAAAATCCCGGGTTGATGCGCATCAACCAGGGATTTTTAGGCCGGTGTAAAAGGGGTATTAAATAAACTTCTAAAGACTTTGAGAGTGCTTCCCAATTAGTCTTGTGGGGAAACCCAGAAAAATAATATTTACATGCATATAATTGTGTAAGGTTCCTTCTCAATTTCACCATACATAAAAACATAAAAACAAAGTCCAGAGGTTCCCAAACGTGGTCCTCAAGGCTCCCCAACAGCTCAGGTTTTAGAGATATCCATGGTTGAGCACAGGTGCATAAATCAAATTAACTGAGGTTCTAATTAAGTCACCTGTGCTCAACCATGGATCTCTCTAAAACCTGAACTGTTGGGGAGCCTTGAGGACCGCGTTTAGGAACCTCTACCCACAACAATCCACAACAATGAATCTACATAAAACACAGGACCTAGATCAAAGCAGATAGGCCATATAACCTTAAGGATTCTTCGCATTTATTATTTGGACTGAAACCTGGATTGCCTTATACAAATTAGTTTATTCGATTTTTTGGGATACAAAATTCACAGCTTTTGCTTCTAACTAATGCACTTTATTACTAGCTGCTAATGGCAGGACGTTCCTTGCGTTCCATTCTCCTGATCCCCTTTCAAATCCTGAAGGTTGTCTTGTTATATATTCCTGTATTACGAGTTACTAACTAAATCTGTGGAATATGCGGTCGTTCCAGAAAGGATCATAATAAAAAGTACTTGGTAAGCTATGACTCATCCTAGTTACAAGACATGACTGCAGTAGGCACTTGTGCTTCAGCAAAGTTGCCAACATTGTAAAATAGTTTCCAGGGCCACATTGCTGTTGTGTTAGTGCATTTAAAGATGTCAAATACAGTATCAATCTTGGTTGACCTTTGAAGCACAACAATCCCCTGTGTGTTATATAAACTGAAATGTATTTATTTTTTAAAATTATTTTAGACACATTTTACAGTACAATTTAAAGTATAGAGGAGAACAAAAAGGCAAACCCAACATAGACAATAGGTGTTACCTACTTGCCAGGTGATGAGAAAGGGGAGTAGAAATAGTCTAGATGGATCTAAGAAGAGAAGGCATAGTAATTAGATCAATCATAACCATGGAGTAGGTGTGCTGCCAAATTCCCCATTTGTGTGCCAGAACCTATATTTGCCCAGAGCTGGGTTGTGTGTATGCAATTTTTGCACACTAGTACATAATGACTCATTTTTCTTGACTTCGCAACTGGATGTCGCCTTGCTCTGCTCCCTCCATTCCACCCTTTTTTTCCTGGTTTACCTTTTCTTGTTCCCTTTCTTTTTGTACACTCCACTATATTTCCTTTTTAACATTCTCTTTATTCCATTTTTCAGGCTGTGTTACAATGTACTTAGGTATATTTGAGCTGTTTCGGTTTTGATATATACGAGTCTTTTTGCTATGTTCATGTTGTACATTTGTACATTTTACTATCTGTCTTTTCATGTTTTTTTGCCCATCAAAACTTGTAATATTTTAAAATGTTTTACTCTTTGAAAACAAAGAATTCATAAAAAAAATATATTATCGCCATTTACAGACATAAATTACGTAAAATTTAATTTTTTTTTTAGAACAGCAGAGTCCAGGGATCACATTTATCTGTACATTATGTGATGTATATTGTCATCTACTCCTCATCAACAACTGCATGGTATAAGGTATGTTGTGCATAGATTAACTCGCGATAACCACTGCTGTTGTTCCGGTTTCGCTTCCTCACACGTTTAGTATTTTTTCTCTTAGGACTTTATGACTATTGACTACACCCATCCTCCATCCTTATGAAGGTGCCTACGATATCAATTATTGATGTTGTCAATGGTCACCTTTTAGTCACTTAAAAGGCACAGTTTCCAAATTAAGTTGTACTTTTCTTTTATTTAAGAATTTATAGATTCGCTCTTCCGTTTGCTATGACACCACAATTAGGGTCTTTGGCTGACTTCAGTTAAAAATGATAAAGAAAATATTGCTGACCAATAAACGTATGGATTCAACTTAAATTAGGGAATATGAGGTCAAATCTCTTCTATGAAGTAATTTATAAAAATCACAAATTTATCTCAAGCAAAGGAAACAGCACAGTTTTGCGAAATAAATAACTAAATAAATAAAAATAAAAAATTAGTGGACAAATGTGACCTAGGTTGGTACTGTATATGGTTTGATAATTTATACATTGCCAACATAATGCATAGATTTTGTCGAAGCCGGATAATTGGCTGAGACAGGATCAGTTTAAAATTAGATCGGAGCGACGTCATCTTGCGAATGGCAACAAGACTCCATCTTAGAAATAGGTCACACAGTGCCATTTTGTCAAAACCACATAGTACACAAATTACAGCGCTAAATTGCTAATAAATAGCACGGCCAGCTTTTTAACAATCTTCCCACACACTCAAAGATACCTTTCCAGCTTAGCGCTGCTCGCTAAGTATCCCACAGACTCCCACACACACAACGCTATTTAGCGTTGTTTTTCCCTTGCATACATACACTTAAAGCAATGGTTCCGTAGCGCAAAAGGATTATTATTATTTGATTCACTTACAATGCCAGCATGTAAAGAAATGACTGTTTTCTGCAACTAAGGTTTAGTACATGATAAACAGACCGTGTTTGGTGTTGTACTGATCTACTCTGTCTCAACAGATCTCCGAACTATGGACTATATAGAGTTAAAACATTAAAATGTGCTCTGTAATATTAGCAGCTTAGATTTGCATGCATTGGGAAAAAGGAGACAAAAGGCTGTCGGAGGCTGACCTGTGTCCATTTGAAATGATGTGTTAGCTGTCCTGTAACAGAAGCATCGTGACGGAGAACCAACGGAATCATGCCAAACTTGCCTATTGTATTGCCTATCCCTGTAAGAGTATATATGTGCGCTCTCTGACCCCAATAGGGAGTCTTCTTGCTGATGCTGTTGACAGAGGTTTCTTGCTGATGCCGGTATCTGGTCCCAGAGCGCGTGCGTATGTAACAACTGTACCTTGGGTCTGTATGATTTATTTGCGCTAATTGTCTTTAGATCACAGCATGTAACCATCTGTTTTTATGTTGAATAATAACATTTTGTGCTTTGGAAACACATTCAAAGTCTGAAGGCATTTATTTACTGTATGACTCATTACGCTAATAGCGACAATTTTAGAAGGTATAGGCAGGATCGTATAGAGGTTTAGAAGGTATAGACAGGGTTGTACAAAGGTTTTAATCAGGTATCGATAATTTTTGGGGGGGTTACAAGAGATTGCCCCACTGTGTAAAGTTTACATGACCATCACACATACGGGATTTAGTTATGAGACCGGCAGCCGTGATGCAGCCGGTCTCAATACAGACAGGGAAATCCCGACAAGGAAACCAAATGAGGTAAGTCAGGGGCGCCCTTAGCGCTAGCCGCGGGGGGGGAGGGGGGGTGTTTGGTTTAGAGAGCATAGCAGGATTGGGTTAGGTTTTGGGGAGGGGGAAGGTTAGGGTTAGGCACCCCTAGAGGGCAGGGGTTAGGGACCACTGGGGGGGTGGAGTTAGGCTCTAGGGGGGAGTGTTTGGTTTAGGCACGAATGGGGGAGGGTTAGGTTTAGGCACTAACAGGGAGGGTTAGGGTGCGGGGTGGGGAGGGTTAGGCTACAAAAAGGGAGGGTAAGTATACTTACCCGACCCCTGTCAGAATACCAACCATCGAGATGCCACTGTCGGTGTTCTGACAGGAGGTATCCCGACAGCCGGCATTACATACCCATTCCACGCATACAGCACCAGGCTTTATTGTACACAAAATCCCCTGGGCTCCAGTAAAAGATATTACATTTGTGTTTATAAACCATGTGAGCAGACTATTTTTATTTCTCTTGGGAGAGGTGTCTCTCTAAAAGCACTGAGGCAGGGGCTCCTTCAAAATGTTACTTTGGTGCTCACAAAGTTCTTACCACACCCCTGGTAGTTCCACGTTAAACAGTTCTCGAGTGAACCATAGCTCTACTGTTTTGCATGCAGGGTTACCTAAACAAATGTGATAAAACAGATATAGACATCCCAGTTAACATATATGTAAATATTTTTAAAACAAAATTCCAAAAGGAGAAGAAATTTTGACACTGATATAAAGTTGAAGTTCTGCAGTGTATGATCTATTTCCAAGCACTCCATGAAAATTGTTACATATGTTATATTTCTCCTAGCACCATCTGCTCTGGAAGACCAAATCTAATTTTAGTAACTGCTATTGTACTCAGAAAACAGGCAGATGTCTCTTGTAACACATTTCTTACTTAACATGTTTATACAATTCCTGCAGTACTGCCATTTCCAGAGGTATTGCTTCTGTGTGATTAGGCACAACAAATATGACATTGCAACTAGTTACAGTCACCAAAAGTTGCCATCAGTCTACATCACTAGATTGCTAAAGGCTGACCTTTCATTGTAAGTTTATTATGTTTCAGTTCAACAGTAAACTACCCATTATAATTATGCTAACCCTTTATATCAGGCAGGGTTACTTTATAAGCTATTTAATGTCCCACTGATCCTGTTCGCTAGCAATTGTCACATAGATTAGAAGGAAAAGGTCTTCATCAGTCAGATACATGTATTACAGATAAGTTATACATACTTTAACGGATGTGTTATATGTAAAAAGCACATTGACATATTTGCTGCATATCCATATAACATAAAAAAAAAAAAAACACCTTAGAATTGAGGTGGCTCAGATTTCAACTATGTATGTTATAAAATAGTCACATCTGCTGCAATTCATTGGCTGTTTATAATTACATACAGTACATTAAACTCAAAGAATAAAACACACTTGACAGTACTGACAAACAAGAAAAAGGTTTCTGCTCTAAAAGGCACCATATGGAGGAGGGTCACTAATACAATGCTATGCATATCTTCAGTGATAAAATATGAGATATGGTAAGAACTTACCCTTGTTATCTCTATTTCTACGAAGTCCATAGGGTTCCACAGGATACCTTGGGGTATAGGCGATGGCGGCAGACATCCAGGCACCACAGAGTTAAAAACTTCTCCATCCTCCCAGGATGCACTGGGGTCCCTCTCCTATACCCCGCCCCTAAGCCTCAGGCACTCAGTTTTGTCACAAGCCATAGGCCGAAGGAGGATAAAGAGAGAGAGAAGAAAGTCTGGAACACACAAGAATCACATTCTCACCAGAGGGAGACTGAAAAACCGGTGACCAGAATCACAGCCCATCTGCAGTACAGGTGCGACAGGGCGGGAGTCCTGTGGAACCCTATGGACTTCGTAGAAATAGAGATAACAAGGGTAAGTTCTTACCATATCTCATATTTTCTACTTCAGGGTCCATAGGGTATCAACAGGATACCTTGGGGATGTCCCAAAGCAGTATCCTTCAAGGGTGGGGACGCTCCTAAGCTGAGAGGAGAATCCGTCGCCCGAAGGAAGCATCCTGAGAGGCGTAGGTATCACAAGTATAATACCGTACGAAAGTATGGACAGATGACCACGTGGCCGCCTTGCAAAGCTGAGGCGCCACATCGAGCTGCCCACGAAGACCTAGTGGAATGAGCCTTAACAGAAGGTGGAACAGGAAGACCCTCATGAGCAAAAGCTTAAGAGATAGCCAGTCGAATCCATCCTGCCAATGTTTCTTTAGTGGCAGGCCAACCTCTTTTGTGGAAGCCATAAAGGACAAACAGAGTCTGACTTCCAATAGACAGAAGTGCGGTCCACATAGATTTTTAAGGCCCGCACCACATCCAAGGTGGCCTCACCAACCGAAAGGTCCGGTGAAGTAAACGATGGTACAATAATTTCCACGTTGATATGGAAACTAGATACCACCTTTGGAAGAAACCCAGGACGAGTGCGCAGCACAGCCCTGTTTCTATGAAAAATTAGAAATGGAGGTCTACACGCTGGAGCAATCAGCAGTAGCGTGCCGCCTTCTTGCTTGAATTTGCGTATCACTCGAGTAAGAAGGGAGAACGGAGGGAAGAGGTACGCATACTGGAAGGTCCACTTGACCGCCAGAGCGTCCACTAGACAAGCCTTTGCGTCTCTTGTTCCTGACCCGAACATTGGCAGTTTGTTGTTGTGTCGTGAGGCCATGAGATCTATCTCTGGAAGGCCCCAATTCTTCACCAGTAGCTGACACACCTCCTGGTGAAGAGACCACTCTCCTGGATGCACGTCTTGACGGCTGAGAAAGTCTGCTTCCCAGTTGAGAACTCCTGGTATGAACACTGCTGATATTGCGGTGAGATGCTTTTCCGCCCATACTAGAATGCGGGACACCTCTGTCAGAGCCGCCTGACTGCGAGTCCCTCCTTGGCGGTTTATGTATGCCACCGTGGTGGCGTTGTCCGACTGTACCTGCACAGGTTTACCCTGCAGGACCTGTCTTGCTTGCTGGAGAGCCATGAATACGGCCCGCAGTTCCAATATGTCTATTGGAAGAGCAGCTTCTACCGATGTCCACCTTCCCTGAAAGAAATGTGGACCCATCACCGCTCCCCAGCCTCGTCAGAAGGGCCCATTCTGCATTCCAAAAGGGGCGTCCCTTGTTCAGGTGAGGCGTCTGTAGCCACCAGGCCAGAGATAATCGCACCTCCGGGGAAAGCACCATAGTCTGTGTCTTTATCCTTTGGGGCGACCCATTCCATCCGGAGAGGATCAGCTTCTGCAGAGGTCTTCAGTGAAACTGGGCAAACTCCACCATGTCGAACATAGATACCATGGATCCCAGTAACCTCATTGCCAAGTGAATAGACACCCGGCGACTCTGCAGGCAAAGAGGGACCTTTGCCTGTAATGCAGAGATCTTTTCTCCCGTCACCAAGATCCTCTGATGTTGGGAATCCAACAGAGCTCCTAGATGGAGCATCCTCTGTGATGGTACCAGGGAGGACCAAATTATCAGCCAGCCGAGAGACTGTTCTGCGTTCTGTAGGGCCGAAAGGACGAAGAACCTGCTCCTGATGGGACAGTAGTGGAAGACAGACACGCAGACTTAGATGCTGCCGAAGTATCCACAATTTTGTCTAGATCAGGGCCAAACAGCACTTCTCCATTGAAGGGTAACCCCTCCAAACCCTTTTTGGAATCAGCATCCACTTTCCAAGAACGCAGCCACTGGATACGACGAGCCGCCACTGCTGCCGAGGAGATCTTGGACGCCATGAGGCCCATATCTACAGCTGTCACATTAATGAAGGTAGCTGAGTCCCTTAAATTACCCACCAACTCCACCTGTTCAGGTGACGAGTCTGGGTCCAGGGATGCCTCCAAGGTATCCCATCACACGGCCAAAGCCGGTCTGACACGCCTCCTGCAAGGGAATAAATCATTTTCAAACATATTTCTACCCTGCGATCCGTTGGATCCTTTAAGGAGGACATAGAGGGCATAGGCAACGTAGCACTCTTTACTAGACGTGTGAATCCACTTGTTGCGGGTTATCCCCTTTTGCTAAATAATTATCTGCAAAAGGGTATGCCACCGCAAACTGTCTAGGGGGATAGTAACGCTTACCGGGCGTTTTCCATGCCTCCTCTAAATGATCCACTAGCTGATCAGATAGGGGAAACACAGTAGCATCACTTTAATATCCTTGAAAAAGGCATATTTTGATTTAGCTACATGAGGAGCGTCATCCTCAATAACCAAGGCCGTGCGCACTGCACGTATGAGCCATCATCTGTCGTCACAGCATCCTGATCTTGATGAGGTTGCAGCTGATGCTTCTGCACCCGCACAGACGACTCGCCCTGTAACACCTCTGATAGCTGTTGTACTGAGGTTGACAGTGAATTAGCCCACGCAGGTTCATGGATGACCTGAGGGGGCGACAACGGGAAACTCTGAGGTACTATTAACTGTGTAGGAAACCCCTGCATAGGGGACGACACCATAGACTGCTGTGAGACCCCCATCTGGGGACAAGCATGGGTTGTCGTTAACTGGCCAACCAGGATAGTAAGTGCCGTAGCAAAACAAGCCCATGGTAGCTCCTGCACAGGTGTAGTGATAGAAATCGGCCGTGCCACCGCAGGCACGCCTTACATAATCCATCCGAGTTACCATCACCCTCTGCCAATGGTACCTTGCATACAGTACACTAAGGCGGAATGGGGAAATCATGCTCACTGTCAGACATACTGAGTGTGTGACCCGGAGCTGTATGTGACCACCGCACTTCACAACAAGTTGTATAGTGAGGTATAAATGCCCCTTGCAACACCGCACCGCAAGGGCTTGAGCAGAGAAGAAGAAAGGGATAGGGAAAATAGCTGACAGTATGTGAAAGTGAAAGTAACAGACAGCAGCGCTAGCCCAAAGTCACATACAATGCAGAATATTGAAAACCCTGCAGTATCTGCGCTTCATCAACTAACCAGACCTCAGCCTGGTAGGAAAGAGCGCAGCACACACTGACCTTGCACCGGAGGAGAGGTATGCAGGGGGACCCAGACCACGATGCCCACGTTAACAGCTTCCAGTAGCGTTTGCCACATGTATTAAAATGGCCACCGAGGAGCAGAGGGAGGGCTGGTCCGGGGGCGGAGCGCATGCAGATGACTAACCACCTTGTGGAGAGGCCGTGTGCAGCGGGGGAGGCGCCGGCTGCTTAGCAGGGAAAGCGCGCTCCCCTGGCATGCATTTAACCCCTGGGACGCTGGACATTTACTGTTTCTGTCCAGTCCTCAGTCCCAGGGGGTAGTGGAAAGCGCAGGGAGCAGTAGCCTGGTTCCACACTGCAGCCAGTCCCCAGGGAGCCCCCTGCGTGGGGACTAGGGACTGTGCTATTCGGCTGGGACCCACCGCGGGACCTTGCCGCTTACCTGAACCGGCCACAGTCCGGGCAACCGGGGCCAACGCTAGCTGTGACCCCAGTCACCCACCAGCATCCCTGGATCAGTACCGGCGTTCTGGTACCAGCGGGGTGTAGGAGCGACGACATGGACGTCAGTACAGACTGTCCATGTTGTCTGCTCGTTAGATGTGCAGCCACAGCTGCATTGAAGAACTTCAGGGGCCGTGCAGACCCCCACTCTGTATGGTGCATCCGACTTCGGCCAGGCACTGACGAAAACTGAGTGCCTGAGGCTCGGGGGCGGGGTATAGGAGAGGGACCCCAGTGCATCCTGGGAGGATGGAGAAGTTTTTAACTCTGTGGTGCCTGAATGTCTGCCGCCATCGCCTACACCCAAAGGTATCCTGTGGATACCCTATGGATCCTGAAGTAGAAATACTTTTTTACTATCAGAATACTAACAAATATTATAATAACCTTATGTTGGAGTCTGAACTATAGTCTTACTTCAGCTTCCCTGTAGTGTATTACTACATTAACTTAGATACTATACCGATTGCCAGCATTTCAGCTCCACCTTTATATGCGTCATACATTCTACCTGTCTTAATCCATTCTTCACATGTACACTACCTCTAGTCCATAATTACCATACCTACATGTAATACTGTGGACAGTTGAGATTACTTATGACTCCAAAAATGTAGGTGACCACAAACCAGAAAACATGCTCCACTATATTACTATGTTATTGACTCAAGTCACAAATAAAGGTAGTTGACATAAGGTTGTAACCATAGTGGAAGAATTGTAGATGCTCAACACACATCCTGCTGTAAAGCTGGGTATGCACGTGTAGATATATCGTTCTAACGATACATCGGTAGCACATCGGCAGCTGTGTACACCCGATATGTTTGTGAACAACGTTGTTCACAGACAAATCAGTCGTCCCTGCTGCACAGCTCATGCAGATATATCGGTACATCTGCATGTGTGTACAAGTGACCAACCGCCCTAAAAACTGGCTTCAGGGACCACCGACACTGATATCACAACTGGGCGGGGAAAGGTTTATGCCCATCCAGTTGTGATGTCTGGCCAGACATATCGAGCGGGCCGTTTGAGAAGTGTGCATAGCTTACCAGATCGGCTGCAACTTATTTTTAAAAAAGAAGTCCAACTTTAAAGGTATAAAGCACAATAATAAATATAGACAGGATAGGGATTATATTTGTAAAATGGATTCACAGCATGCTTGACATTAAAATAACAAATTTAAAAGTATTCTATAAGTAAAAAAGAAAAAAAAATATTTTGATATGGGTAACACTGGCACACTGGCAATACTGTTGGGATTAACAGGATTAATGCAATGGAGGAACAGAACTTCAGTATAAGTGGAAAGTGACAGACCTGGGAAACCTGTAAACTAATAGAAGTACCAAAACATGATGCGCTCCATTAAGCTGTATTTTTGTTTAAAATTTATAATTAGAGGTTAAAAATAAGTAGGCAAAAAGAATTGCAAATCAGTGTCAGGGTGGGCTAAGGCTCCTCCTATGCAGAAACTCATGAACTAGACTCATTCCCATCACATTTATCCTCATTAATACACTGGGAAGTTGCCAACACAGTTTCACTAAATTTAGCAACATTGACAAGGGAGACTAGCATGCAAACTCCCATTGATGTACCAGATGTTTATTATTTCTGTACAACGTCCAGCACTTTTCTCTCCTATTTCAGATATTGCACATAGTAGCAGGCAGATAACAAAAACAAATATGTATTGAGAGAAAAAGGTACTAAGCAATGATATTTTGCATAAGTAAAAAGCAAGCAGAGGAGAGAACAGGTCAGGGCTTGGTAGAGGGATCCACACATACTCTTCTCACGTTAAGGGTGGAATGCATGAAGCATCGCATTTTGAATGCACTGCATCCCGCCACTCATCACAAGCATAACAGCGTTTACTAAAGCCGTATGCTTGAGGAAAATCACAAAGGACAGCTCTCCTGGTAAGAGGCGTCCTTTGCGATAAAAGGATTTACGGGTATATGACCCGGTAGTCCTTCTGAGCATGCATCGAGTGACGCGCATGCTGCAGGAGGTGCTGGAAGGGACCTGATCAGGGGGAATTGCGAATAGTAGCCCATAGGTTTCTACTAGGCAATGCCATGTAAAGATGGCATTGCCCACCGCATCCAAGACCCAGAATGTATCGCATTCCGGAGCTTGGTGACAATGTGGTAACAAGGTCAAACCTCTGAAAACTTCATTATTGGAGATTTGACCGCAAAATCTGCAGCGATGGATCCCACCCTAAATCGCATAATGTCACCAGTCAAGACTTATGCTGGGTACAGACTAGACGATATGTCGTCCGATCAGAGCGACATATCGGGCACATCGTCTAGTGTGTACCCACTATGTCGCAGACGATGTGCGCTCCCACGGGTCATTAGCGACATCCTCCGGCGGCCCTACATGCAGCATGGCCCCTGCTGTCGCTCTGTTGCTGCCTGCATTGGCAAGTGTATTTGCACTTGTCGATGCCGGCTCCCCCGCAGGGTCCCGTCGCTAGTCTTCATTCTAGCACCCTGCATCTGTCACAACCCATGGAGTTCCTCTATTCTGCCTGGGGTGTACACATCGTCTAGTATGTACTGATCATTACACCTTACTTCCCCCTTTTCAAAGATTTTCCGGCAATAATTACTCAGCACTGGAAACCCCCTTTAAGACTGACGTAACATAACCAAACAATCCATTCACTGCCAGAGGCCCATGCCAAAACTGACTCAGTAGACCAGATAATTTACAGCTTATCTGAGCTGTGTCTGTTGCACAGGTTACACATTTATGATACCCAAATTTTAGATTAAATTAGGATTACACAGGGCTATAGTCGTTACTGTAGTAATGTGGTCCCCCCTGATGTAGTGATAACTGTTAAATACGGTCGCTTAGTTGTTTTATTTTTCCCTATGTATTGTTTGTCGAACCTTTTCCACTGTACTGTTTGTCTATATACCATTGTATTTCTCATTGTACAGCGCTCTCGCTAGGAGAGAAATAACTGCTGTAGTAAAAATAAATTTGCTACATAATAAGATATTGCAGAAATCCTACAAAAAAACAGCTATTCCCAGAGGATTTACAGCAATTCTTTTTTGGAAATAGTCCCCTTACTGTCCAACAATATAAATGGAGAAACCATACTGCATGGACGCAATATGAATCTTCTATCGGTAAAAACACACACACATATTGCCCTCCACAATAAAAAATAAATAAAACACAGTGGCCCCACAGAACAAAAAACAAACACATTGACCTTCTCAGAGAAAGAATAAAACACAATGGCACTACCCGAAAAAATATGACCCTCAATGGTCCCCATGAAAAAAAAGGACAATCACATTGCTCCCCACAGAAAAAAAAAACACATCGGCTCCCATAGAAATTAAACTCATTGGCCCCTACTTATCGGTAGCTGAGAAGGCTCACTGTCGTCCCTGATTGGCTGGGGTTGCTCAGCACACAGTGCAGAGCTGGGAGCAGCGTGTGTACATGCTGGCGGGCGGCGCAGCGTGCGTGACCTATGATGTGACGCAGCCACGTCTCCATAGGCCACGGCCTGGGAGCGCCTGAGCCTCCCAGAAGAAGAGCTCAGCACTACCTGGGCCCACAGTAGTAATAAACGTAAAGTCGGCTTTGACTGCACTGACCCTGTGGCACACTTGACAACTGCTCACAGCACACTAGTGTGCCGTGGCACAGCGGTTGAAAAATGCTGGTATGGCAGGAAAACACAAAGTCATGAAGAATTTAAGAATCAGCCTGCAGTTTTCAACAGTATATCCACAGCTTAATAACATTCTATAAAGTTACATTAAATCACTTGAATTACCAACTCGGTGGAAAAAGTTGGGGTTGGATTAATATATTCCAATGCATACATGTGTTGGTTGTCTAAATATGCAGGAAAATAAATGATGCCTGCAATATATTTAATACAGCCTGTACCAAGCCATGAACTGCTGAGTAGCTGCCCTACTATGCGGTTTGGATCAATATAAAACAGAAACTTTGCTGAAACCACTTAGAACACAAGGTCTATGCTTATTTTCTATACTTCCCTGTACATTGGCCATAGAAAACATAGGAACACAACAGATGTGAGGCTGTTCATGGTATCACACATAAATAGCTTGTAATGTGGAAAAAAAAAAACATGCTATCTTTTTGTCAGCCTAAAATAGCCACACATGGTCTAAATAGGAGTTTGCCCACACTGTCATAAAGCTTATGTTACCTTATAAAACATAATGACTAGGAAGTGAGACCGGAGTTATATAGCTATTGACCAAGGCAAACTAGTGATATACGACAAATGTCTCACAGCAATAAGTGTCAGGATGGACAAGTAAATACGAAGCCTAATTTGCATTTATATTATTAAGTTAAGGGAAATATGCCTTTTTCGGAGTCGTATCATGCGCTTGTGATTTAGATGCAAGTTCCGTCAAACTGTACTTGAGACCCAATGTCTTAATGTCTCCTACAGTAATATCATAATAAAGTCTTAACTTGCTACAAAATCCACATTCTAACATTTGAATACACAACCTATCTGTAGCGATTGGTACAAGATTGTACTGGATTCAGAATTGAGTATTTGAATAAAAATAAATCAAACAGACCTTACTTCTCCAAGTATATCAAAATGGGGGAGATGTACGAAGCCCAGAAACGGTATCAGCGCACGTTATGTGCGCTGATACCGCTTCTCCCCGATGTATGATCGGGGGTCTGGGCGGTAAATGACAGGGGAGCTGTGCGCCCGTCATTATCGGCGCTGCAATCTATAAGATAGCAGCGCCAACGGCAGGGCCATGTACGAACGGTCATAACGCATGACCGTTCGGCCGGCTGTAGCTGTCGTTATCGACAGCTACAGCCTGGCGTTAGCCTATCCCCACAGCAGGGACAGCGCTGTCCCTGCTGCGGCGGCTGCCGGCTCCAGGTCTCCACGCGGGGATCTCGCGATACTTGCGAGATCCCGCGCATGCTCAGTGGAGCCGGCCGGGAGAGAGACACAGCGCATCAGCACTAGGCTGATGCGCTGCTGTCTCTAGCGGGTAGCGCCGGAGGGGGGAGTTAACACTCCCCCTCTCCGGCTGATGAGATGTTTATACATCTCATCGGTAGTGCTTCCTGCTTCGCCTCGGTAAAGAGGTGAAGCGGGAAGCATTATAGCGGCACGTTAAGTGCCGCTATAATACATCTACCCCAATAATCCGTTCATTCTTAACTTTCCTGAACCATGTAGGGTTAGTCCACAAAACGGCTGCCAATGGTATGCATCACAATGTGTAGACAGAGGCTCATTTTAGGTATGTTAAACTAGTCTCTATGGGGTCTATTTACTAAGGGGAGAAAAGGGGGGAAAACGATAAAGGTAGAGAAAATCCCTGTACATACCGCTTCTCAGTATGTACTAAAGGGATTTTCTCTGCCTGCAACCTGCCAGCACTAAGTGCAGGCTACAACATCGCGCACTGCACCTGGGGCACTTAGCGCTGCCATAAACACCTATGGCAGCGCTAGGTATTACTAAGAGGAGATGTCACTTACCGTCTGCTGACTTCTCCAGCGCTGATATCGCCTCCTGTGGCTGCCGGTATCGGCTTCTCCTCACTGGAGAAGCATGACTTGAGCTGTGTCAGGTTGGCCGTTTTTAAATAAAGTTTGTTGGGAAAAAAAACAACCAAAACACCTCCTCTATGCTTCCTGCTGCTCGGTCCCCCGGAGACCTGGTGATGGTGAGTACAGTGTCTGTATACTGTGCTGCATACACCGCCGAGGGGGTGACTGAACGATCACCCTCCTCAGCGGGTCTATTTTTAGTAATACTTGCGGTAGCCAGCTCCTGCTTCACCTGCTAGCGCTGCTAAGCAGGAGCTGGCTACCGCAAGTATTACTAAAAATAGACCCGCTGAGGAGGGTGATCGTTCAGTCACCCCCTCGGCGGTGTAAGTGGACTTTTAGTAAATAGACCTGTAAAGCATGATATGCAGTGCTTATATAAAACAAGATTGAAATGCTGCATAGACCAACACTAGGATTACAGTTTTCATCTCTAAAGTGAAAAATTCCAGTTCCCAGCTACATAAAAGCCTTTGAAATGCAGGCCATGGTGGTATCATTTACTGTACAGTCACATATCAAAGTCAGAGACACAGGGAGACTCACCAGTAACATAGAATATTTATAGAGCTGCTGGAAGTATAGGTAGGATACTAATCAGCCTCGCTCATTTATTGTGCCCTGAAAAATATTGTTTAAAAAGGAAAATTGAAAAAAAAAAAATGACTTGCTAACATTGTGCTGTGGGGATCCAATGTGCTGCATTGGCCTCAATGAAGGGCGATGTTGGATCAGATGTTTCAGTCCATTAACATATTCACTTTTTAAAGTCAGTAGTTGCTTATAGAGTTTCAGTTACTATTACACAAGGAACAAAAGTACCCTTACATGTTTGTACAGAGTTTCTACACACAATACAATCAACAGTATAGGAATGGACACCAGGGGCAGAACTATGGGAGACAATGGAGGCGCCTGCCGCCGGGCGCCAGCACTGAAGGGGCACCTCCTCCATTGCCCACAATATATTCACCCCACTTAGGACTGTAACTACGTACCCGGAGTGTACCGTCACGGCCACCCAATACATGGCACCTTTTCCCGGCACCTGAGAAGTTACCATACACTAGTGGAGACTTCCTTGTCAGACCATCAGCTGTCGGCTCTGTCTATCTATAGCCTGTCCCTACTCATTGGTGTCGCTGCTCCTCAGATTATGTCAGTGTAACACGACCGGCATTACTATGTCAGCGGGTGTGACAGGGGGGGCACCAAATTATAACTTGCCTCCAGGCGTCTGGGATGAACTTACGCCACTGATGGACACTGCCTGCTAAATAAACTTTCGTGCATCCAAAATGAACACATTGGGCTCAACAGAAATTCAGGGAGTAATCATTCTAAACTGCAGCATGATGCATTTGGGGTCAGACTAAACATCTGCTGCAAACACTGCATGTAAGAGTCTAAGGGGCAGATGTATCATGTGAAGATAGGAAAACATTACTTAAAATGTAACAAGAGTAGAGAAATTGGAGATTTCTCTGATGGTGCCTAACACTGTATGTATGTATATATATATATATAATATATATATATTTCTATACACATACATACATATATGATATACACACACACATACAGTATGTCACACATACCTTACACACACACGTCACATATATTCAAAAAAACTTACCTTGCAGCAAATCTGATAGGGACAGGGTCTAACAGGCTGGCACCATGTTCTTAAGCCCCACCCTCTTGTGGAAAATTGCCGCGATTCGTGGATCAATCGGGAGGGGACGGGACCAAATGACTCAAAACTAATTAAATCGCGTCATACTGGCTCTGCCTCCTCCATATTAGCCCGCGGATCGAGGCAAAATTACCGCGAGGGAGCGGGGCTTAAGAACACGTTGCCTGCACTCCAGTCTGTCAGGGGGGTTTCTGGGTACTCAGAAACCCCCCCTGCGTGCACTACTGCCCCAGCTGTTGTATAACTACACATCCCAACATGCTTTGCCACAGTTTTGCTATTTGACCATGCTAAAACTGTTATTGCCCACCCCTGCCGTAAATCGACTGAATTATTAATATATTGCTGTGCTTTGAGAACTACAGTAGTATTGATCCGATATGCAGATACTGGATATATCTTAGAACAGAGATAACTAAAGCTGGGTACACACTAGACGATTTTTTGAGCGGTTTGGCTGATTCCGACGGATAGGAACATCAAATCCTCAAGATCGTCTAGTGTGTACCCACTATGTCATGGCGGTGCGAGGTCCCGTAAGGTCGTCAGCTGCATCATCAGGTCATCCTTACATGCAGCTCAACCTGACAATGCGGCTGGCGACCCCATGCAGGGGATGTGGCAGGGGCCGACATATAGGGCGGTCGGGCACCGGATCGTCTAGTGTGTACTGGCCACCTTATATGTTGGCCCATCGGTGGGAAGGGGTCACCGGTCGCATCGCTGGGCACATACGTCATTAAGTGTGTACCCAGCTTAAGCTTCTCCTCTGTGGTCTAAACACCACAATTCTGTTATACAGAGTGGGCATTTAATTTTTAAATACAGATGTGTCCTCATAGACTGATCGTTTAACCACACAAAAATAGGATCTTACACACGTACAAAGTCTCAGCTGAAGTGTGTACAGCCAGTCTGCGCGCTCCCACGGCCGTTAGTGATGACATCTTCCAATTGGCCATACGTGGTACACATCGTTTTGATGTGTAACACGTATACGATATGTTGGCCTGTCACCCACACATCGCTCTAGTGTATACCCAGCCAGACAAACAGGGGGGTGGGGGGGAGGGGAAGGGAAATTAAGTAATTACAAAAAAAACATTGCCATCACCTGACGAGCCAGCAGGATCTGGGGAGCTAGATACAATTTGCTTCCAGTGACATAAAAAAAATATATATATTTCCCAGATGTTGGGTACCAGCATTTTTTTTTAAACTAATTAGCAACCTGGGCCCTGATTCAGAGCCGGACGCTCTGACAGAGCGCTTGCTCTGAATTGGGCTGTCCTTCCTGATTTTAGAGCGGCCTCCTGACCATCGCGACCATCGGGCTTGCGACGAGACCCTTGTGGTAGGGTCACGTCTGCCGCAAGCCCTGGAGTGCACTCCACTGAGTGGGGCCGTCCCCAGACGGTAGGCGTTCCCATGGGAACGCCTCCATCTGGCACGGCATGCCCATCAAAGGGGACGTGCTGTCACTCACCATCGACAGCACGCCCCCTTTGTAGCGAGACCCATAGCGACGGCTTGCACGTCGCTATCCGGGTCTCGCGCATGCGCACGATGGAGCCGGGTCCGTCGTGCACATGCGCACTGGCCCAACATCGACCCGCTTGCGAGCACTCAGCGCTCGCGAGCGGGTCTGAATCAGGCCCCTGGTTCCAGGGACTTAGCCAAGCACCTACATTCAGCTACAAAATACTAGTCTTTACTGATATAACTGCTCAACATGACCACTTCCTCACGATTTTAAATGCCCTGCGTCTGAACTTATTTAATAATTGAATATTTTTTCAAAAACATTTTGCTGATTGTGAAGTGACTCTGAAGTGTGATCTAATTAACTTTTTATTCATAAAATGAGTAACAATTTGTGACAATTATAAATGCAAATCCTAATGTTTAGATCAATGCAAAAATCATATCCAGTTAAAACCGGACAGCAATGGTAGATTTGCACTGGCCACAAGAGAAGCTGTTTGCTTTGCAACTTTTTGTGTGAAGATCATCAAATTATAGGGGCCTATCCATTAGCAGATCTTTCTCTACGATGAAAGACAAAAGATTTATCCCTTGAAAATCCCTGGGGCTGCGGTGACAGATATCTGTCATGTACATGACAGATTTTTGCAAACGACGTACGATATTGCATGACATCATTCAGGGAGTGGATTTTTTTTAATGTTTCTATTAATTTTCATTAAAAATATAGTTCATCGTTTACCGCTTATAAACTGACAGATATTTCTAATATCTGTCAGCGATAAGCGATAATTGACAAACATGTTGGAGAGACGAAAGACACAATTTGTTGGCCGCGGAAGTGCGCATCTGTCATCATTCACAGCCTATCCATGACAGATAAATTGAACGACTGAACGATAGATCGTTCATTGTTCAAATTTATCTGCTAATGGATAGGCCCCTTAAATCAATGGAAAAGGAATGGAAATCTAAAACAGCAAATAAATCTTCTGCTTGACAGTAACATACATTAAACACTGTGTAATAAGCTAAATAATAATCAAAAGATAACTGAATGAATTATATTCAGGTCAGTATATCAATCATAACCTTTCACTCATCTACAGCACTTTGCCATGTTAATAGGAATGTGTCCTCCAAGAAAGCAGAGGGACAGTGACTGACAACGTACAGTTGTGCTCTGCAGAAATTACACAGGGCCTGATTCACTACCAATCGCAACTGCAATAGCGATTACGCACGCTGTTCCACTGCGATAGTATGCTAATGCATTGCCATGCCGCTGCAGCACAACATAAGGACGCCCACTTTACCTTACACCAGTGGCTCCCAAACTTTTTTGAATCACGGCACCCTAGTGCATCAACATTGTTTTCACGGCAGCCCTAAGCCAAAAGTTTGTTATTGAGAAATTCAGAAAAAAATATAGTGAAGTAGTACAGTGAATTAAATTGTTCTTACCTGTCATCCTTAGGTTCAGATACGTGGTGGTGGGACAGGTTTATGCATCTGTTTGTCCACATATTTACATTACATTGACCATAAAGAATTTGGGGGTATATTTACTAAGCAGTGTTAGGAGACAGAGTGAAAAGTGATAAGAAAGTGATAAGGTGCCAGTCAATCAGCTCCCAACTGTCATCTCACAGGCTGTGTTTGAAAAATGACAGTTGGGAGCTGATTGGCTGGCACCTTATCACTTTCTTATCACTTTTCACTCTGTCTCCTAACACTGCTTAGTAAATAGATCGCTTGATTTGGTGCTGGACCAGCAGCCTGATGCACCCCTGCAAGTGTCCTGAGGCACCCCAGGGTGCCGCAGTGCACAGTTTGGGAACCACTGCCTTACATACATCTGTAATGTTTAGCAGGACTGCGAAACCATCGGTACAATCGAGTACCATCGCAGCCTTACGCACACTTGAACAAGCCCTGACCTTACTCAGAAATTGCTAACAACCACGCACGCTATCAGGCCTCAGACTGCGTAGGGCATCACAGTGGCTAATTTATGCAAGCCCCTGCAACAACGTTCAGACGCACTGGCATGCCTACGTTTCTTTGACCCCCTTCCCGTCACCACCCCCAAATGGGTCTGCGTAGTCACTGAGATCGCAGTCCCGAACGCAGTGGCCGGCTTGCACACTGCGATGCATGCGCAGAACGCAACAATAGGCTTATTACGTGCGTATTAGTAACGGCGCTTCAAGCTGAATCAGACCCACAATGCGGACTGGCCAAACACAGTGGGATGGACAGCGGTATCACAGCAACGGTTTGAGATTTCTGTTTACCTGTATTATGGTCTTACACACGGTCAGATTTGTTGTCAGATATGAACGATAACTATTTTAAAAATCGTTCATATCTGAAAGAAAATCTGACATGTGAGCCTGCAACGATGAACGATGTGCGTTCCCGCATGTCAGATAACGATATCTGACATCATCTGTATTTAAAGTCAGATTTTGACGATTTCATTCATTTTAATACTGTCTGAAATCGTTCAGTGGTTGGTAAAATCGTTCATCTGACAGATCTGACCGTGGGTATGCACCATTAGACACAGTCATTAATTGTCCTAAAGATATGGGAGGAGTTGCAGCTGCCTGTAGTGGGTTGGACAGGTTATACTTGCGGTGGAATCTCAGGTGCACGCTGTCAATGTATTTTGCCTTCATGGGTTTTCCGCTGAAAACCTTTCGTTCACATCTATTATATAATATCTATTACATAAAAGTCCCACTGAAAACATAACTGGCTGTAGCAAGTCAAGTGTTGCATATGAATTTGGCCTGAAGAAATGTCTGCATGCGGTGAGGGAAAAACAGAATAAGAGGGAGAGAGAGAAATATGCTCATATGATTGTATGAGGATGAATTAGATTTACTGCAATGCTTCTAACAGCTTTTAGAAACACCATCTAGAGTACATAACCTGAAAGCTGCACAGCTTATAAAATAAATGAAATACAGAAAAACGGAACAATAAAAGCATCTTTTAGAAAAATGAACCAGTTTAAAAACAAAGATGAAAATAAAAAAATCATTCTAGGACCACAATCGTGCTAGCTCCAGAGGAAATGAAGTACATTAGCCAAACCATATGGATGGGTGCTTCCTCATCCAGCACAAATCTGCTCTCTACAATTTGCTGGGGAGGACTAATTGCTTCGTCTTTTGTAAAAGCAATGGTACAGTAGGAAAGATGCAATCTACATCAGCACCTGTCAGTAGTGGCCCACTACAGCCCAGACCTTTACCTGTGCTGCCATTCAAGGGATAGACCAGGCTGTTAAATGATCTGATTTAACAGCGTTAAATATATTATTAAAGAATAAAAGCTAAATAAAGTGTATTTGCATAACATTTAAATACAAAAGGAGCATTTGATATTAGTAAACAGGGGGCTTGGTAAATATTCACCATTACACAAGAATATATGTTCCAAAAAAGCAGAAAGGTTGTGAAACTGCAGCAGATGCCCAAAGAACACAGGTATGAATATACTGGTTCTAAATAATGACCAAAGTACATAAAGGCATTTCAAATTCCACAAGCCTCAACAAGCCCACACACTGGATCAGACCACATTGGTTTGCTAACTACATTACATGAAAAAGAAGAGAAAAATATTTGAACAGACATTTTAAATAACTAGAAAGGATTACCAATATATACTATAATTTTTTCTGCTTACTGATGGTTTCGAATTCATTTACTCCTTAATTAGGTTAAGTCCTTCTGAACATTATGGTACAATTATAATGATGCATTAAAATATATAAAGTTGGGCAAGCCTTGGACATCCAAAATTTGGAGACATGGTAATGTATCCAGCTGAAATAAAGGGTTTTTGATTAATATCTACCATTCATCTGTCCTATAAGCAGCTGATGGAAGGACTGCAGTGCTGCCTGCAAATCTTCAGCATCCACAATGGTTGGCAACATATAGTGGCAAGACAATAAAGTTAAAGGCACCAGAAGTACCTAGGTTTTCACTACACTGTGGAAACTATTTACACAACTGGGGAATTTATTGTAACTCAATACCACTATGATAACTTTCACAGAATAAAAGGTGGAATTTGGGTTCCCTTTCATGTCGGCACTTACGCTGGGTACACACCTGGGCAACTTGTGTGCCGACACAGGGATCCGCAGAATGAGCGGCTGATTGGTAAGCCAATACACGCTTACTAATCTGACGACTCTATGTGTCTGTGCTCACATCATAACTGAGCAAACATTTTTATTTGCCTGCCCAGTCACCAGCAGTTCCTGCAGCAAATGTACGGACATTTGGCGGGTAAACCAGATGTGCCGATATAACTGCAAGATATACTGGCATTGGCTGTGCTGCAGGGCCAATGCGATATGTCTGATCGATGTTGTTCAGACCCATTGGACGGGACGCACCAAAGCCAGAATTGTGGTTAAACCGCCGAAAATGCAGTTTTTGGGTGTTTGATTGCATGTCTCATATACACCAAGCCCCGGAATGTGCTTGGATGTGGTGGATAACGCCATCTACAGATGACATTACCCTATAAAAGCCTATGGGTTTCTAATCGCAAAGAGATGAGAGAGGGATCCCTCCCAGCACCTCCCGTGGCGCGGGTCCTTCTGCGATGCCAGAGGGACTTCTGGGTCATTGACCCGATAGTGCCTCAATCGCAAAGGACAGCTATTACCTAGAGAGCAGTCCTTTAGGATTTTCTTCATGCATACCGGTGTAATTAGCACCGGCATGCATGCGAAGAGTGGCGGGTTGCTTCATGCATCCCGCCCAACATCTGTACACACCCACCGATGCACTATTTTGTTCGACGGCTGATTGAAAGGCATATCACATAGTGTGTACCCAGGATTACATGTGTAAGCACTCGCTGTTTCCTATTGTACAGCACTGTGGAAAATCATGGAGCCACATAGAATAAAGAAATATTTATTTTTAACGCATATGTTTTTTACCTCAAATCCTAAATGAAACTGCAATTTTCCTCTTTTTTTCACAATTTTGCTTTACTAGGAACACTAGCATGTACAAGCACTAACCCATCAGTCATGAGTTAAGTACAAGCCAGGTTTGTACCAGTTCTTTGAAATGTAATGTATCATCTATCTGATTCGACATTCTGAATGCAATCATATGTGGGGCTCAGTAGCTCCTGTGGTAACACACTGAAATGAAGGCAGTCAGTGCACTCTTCCCTTGTTGCTCAGCATGCCTTTAGGTTTCATCTTATATCCGTTTTAAGCAAAGCTACAAATATTTGTACTTTACATAACTTTTTAAAAAGCTTTCCCAAGCATTATCATCACCTTTGATCTGATAGTTGACATGTGCTACTGAACTACAATATATTTTGTAAGGAATTTTGAGAGACCATTTGGTTGCTAGCCCTTTCAGTTAGACCTCTTTTATACTTACTGAAATATCCCTGGGTTATGGTAAGTGAACGCGCATCAACCCGGGATTTTTGTTAGTGCAAATGGATCAACCCAGGTCCAGTGACCCGTGGATCCGACTTGGCTAGCTTGCAGGTTTGAGCACGGGTCGTTCCCGTGTCGCCCTGCAGTGTAAACGGTGTGACCCGGGTCACGATGACCGGGATGCGCCGCATGCTAGCTGATTGGCTGGCTTTAGCGGCACTTTGAGATGACATCATCTCCAAGCATCCACTGCAACCAGCGCCGGCCCAACAAGAATGGATCAGCACCCCCCACCTGCCCTCCCTGCCTCCAGACCACTGCAGAGTAAGGTAAGAGGGTCGCAGAGGGGGAGAAGCTCCGATCACCTGCGCAGGACAGCCGGGTCAGTGCTGACACGACTCCAGTGTGAACGGTGCCAACCCGGGCATAGCCCGTACCAGCGCCGCAGTGTAAAAGGAGGTCTCTGTCCCGGGTTTGATCTGGGTTGGAAATGTGGCCCTAATTCACAGCCGGACGCTCTGACAGAGAGCTCGCTCTGAATCAGGGCCGGTCCTCTGGTTTTTTAGAGCGGCCTCCTGGCCGCTCGCATAGCTGTAGGTGACCACCCACTGCTATAGCGAGCGGCCAGGAAGATTGTCGCGATGGTCAAGACCATCGCGACCAGCGGCCTTGCGACGAGACCCTTGTGGTAGGGTCTCGTTGCCGCAAGCCCTGGAGTGCTTTCGGCTCAAACAGACCTGAAAGCACTCCCACTGACATCAATTGTGATGTCAGTGGGGTCGACCCCAGACGGTAGGCGTTCCCATGGGAACGCCTCCGTCTGGGCAGCCACGCCCCCGGCACGCCCACCAAAGGGGGCGTGCTGTCACTCACCATCGACAGCACGGCCCCTTTGGTACGAGACCCGGAGCGACGCTTGCCCGTCGCTATCCGGGTCGTGCGCATGCACAATGGGCCACCATCGACCCGCTTGTGAGCGCTCACGAGTGGGTCTGAATCAGGCCCTGTGTTCCAAATCCAGGGTCAGACCCGGGACTTTGTTGTAAAAGGAGTATTACAGTGATGCAAGGTTCCTAGGTTACATTTCTCTCTACTTTCTGTATTGCAACTATACACCAAAGTAGTAATGGAGTTTAAAGTCTATTTTTAACAACAGATGTAACAAGTCAATGTACATTAGTCAAGCCAAGTGAACTGTCATCTTAACACATCCTATTTGCTTTGTGCTTTTGACATCTGTCGTCTCAATCCACCAAAAGGTAAATGTTTGATCAGTGGGTGAACATATCTATTGCACTCTTTACACAATGATATCAGTTTTTGTTATACAGAAACCCACATTCCATGATATACATCATTTATGTATAACACAAATTATTCTAATATACTGTAGGTGTAAAAAACTTAAATAGCTTTTGTACAAACTATTGCTACCTAATGCCATCACTTCACAAAGAAAACATTTTTTTTTCTACTGTAAATTATAATAGCTATTATAAATAATCTTAGATATAAGTTTGCTTTTATACAGGTCATATCTTAAGGCAGCAATGCCACAAACATTTTAGTTTCCTTTAGCCCCGTAGCGGTAAGTCTATTTTGACACATTTTTGGACTGGTTACATTCTAACATCAATAATCAAATTATGCCTTGTTTTTTCAGAAGACTTAGATTTCCTAAACAGCAGCATTAGGGTGCTTATTTCTCTTTATACCGCAAAGACAATCTATCAATAACGGCCAAAGAGGCACTTTCTTGTTGAAATTGTCAGAAAGGCAAATGTGTGTTCTTTTTTTTCTAAATATCACTCAGAATACTTTGTGGTTCTTGCTTCAGCATGAGTCCACTTTTACAAAAAAAACAGCAAAAAGCCATATTCTACACGTAGGTTTTCAGAATAAAATATGCACTTGAAAATGAGAATGATTTTTTTTTTTACGTGTTTGGATGAAACACAAAATGTGTGGGACTAATACGAATTTGAAAATACACAGCCTACTGCATCAAATGAAGGCCCTCAGTCATTATTGATGCCAGGATAGGGGGTAATCTGGGCTTTAGAACCCCTCCCACCCTCCTTTTTTCTGGACTCCTTCACACTCTCTGTAGTATAGGGTGTTATTTTCTGGTGACCACCGGAAAATGGGAGCCCCTAATTTAAGGGAGGGTGCACCAGAGAGTGTAGGTTCTAGGATGGGGGAGATTGTACACATTATGTACCCGCCACCATAAGTCAGCTGTACTATTATTTATGCTGTACAGACTAATCACTGGTGATAACCAGACAACAACCACTAATGGGCTACATCATGGTCCCTCACACATGGTTGTCAGGAAATAACTAAATTTTGTTATGTCTTTTAACAATATACAAATTATCATCTCCTTTTCAAAATCTCTTTGGCTGGCAATCAAAAAAATACTACCAGACATATGCAGTTTGTTACACAGACATTCTGTAGGCTTAGAGCTCTCAGCATGTTATGTGATGGCAGGGTAGTAAAGGAACTTATCACAGTGTGCAATGTATCGTTACATTGCTCGCTGCATCGCTGGGTCGCACAGTCGTAAGGTGTGTACCCAGCTTAAGGGAAAAACTTGTTTGAAAGAGTGGAGGTCTCTTAGAAGTTATTGTCTGGTGATCATGGGTGATCAACAGGCAATAGCAGCCTACACTAGGGAGAAAGCCAACTACTGTATCTCCCCCAGCCTGGCTTCAGTCAACTCATTGGTACCCCAACTCAGATGTGCAGGGGTTTGTAAACCACATCAAAAACTAGAGCTTTGCATTTTGCTCCATTAAATATTTCTAGTTGGAAAAAAAACAAACAAAAAAAAAAGTGTGGAGTTTATGGGAAAAAAAAAAGAATTGTGCTGGTAAAGGTAGTTTGTAATCAGATTATTAGCTAAATGCCTTTTAACAACAAAAACTGAAAGGAGATTCCAGAAACAGGCACTTTAAGCTAAACGTTTTGTGGAAGTGATCAATGTAAATGTGTACATCCATACAAGGGTAGATTTGGGAAGCTAGCACTAGACAAGAGACACCTTTTTTCTACTGTCAATTGAGTTTAAAAAAAGCAGGTCCCAGTCTCTGTCGAGAACAGCGAACATCTTGACAGAAAGAAAAAAAAAAAGGGAAAGAAAGGAAGGATGACGTCAAGCACACGTTTTAAGGATAACAGTTTTCTCTGTTCAAAGCACTGCATTCTAGATCCCATCTGCCACATTTCACACAAACCCACATCTTCCCCAAGTTGCCTTAGAAGCAGGAATTCTCAGAAGTTATATTTAACTGTTACCATTCATGCAGATGTACAGAGGTCTTTTTTTCACCTCTGCTCTGTTTATTTAACATACATGCTGCTGGGCGTTAATTTAACCCTTCAGAAATCCACATATTTCTGCTGGTCTTCTTGGCAATACATTTGTATTAGACAGGTGATCGTCTTTCAAAAGCCTTTTCCACCTAAAATTAAGTTATTACACTACAATGTGTGAGGAGACATAGGTAAGAATTTCACTAACCAAGTCTGAATTAACACTATTTACTAAGCAGTGTTAGGAGACAGAGTGAAAAGTGATAAGGTGCCAGCCAATCAGCTCCCAACTGTCATTTTTCAAACACAGCCTGTGAGATGGCAGTTAGGAGCTGATTGGCTGGTACCTTGTCACTTTTCACTCTGTCTCCTAACATTGCTTAGTAAATAGACCCCTGTAAGTTGTAATGCTCCTAGCTGCCTTTCTTAATAAGGTGTGGAAGCCCAATTATTACTATTTCTCCACAAATTATACAAAAATGTAATCTTAAAATAATAAAGACACTCTTTATAGGGTTTATAGAATATCTAAACAGAAAAAAAAAGGATACTAAAGATTTGTGATACAAAAGATGCCCCAAAGTGTTCCTTTAGGCACTGAAAAATGCTGTCTATGTACAGACATAGCTCTATAGCCTATGTGCACGGACTAACTGGCCATTTAAGCACTTTCATGTGTCAGCACCTTTAGCCAAGTGGTGTGCTGACATTCACTAAAAGGGAGAACAGGCTAAACACCATTCCAACTTCTGTGATCACGGTCTGCCCATCAATCATGGTTGTGGCCATCAACAGAGAAAAGTATGAACAGAAAAGGTAATTTATAATCACCATCATGAAGGTAAGCAAGACTTCATTGTGAAACAATACATTTATACTAGATCTTACTATTTAAAGTTACAGAAAAGTGGATATTTTACAACACAGTGTCCTCACTGGACCTAGGCGATTACACAAAATTAAAATGACAATCTTCAATGACTTAAGAGTACTTTTTATTAAGCACTGTAAGGCCAGAAATATTTTCAGAGCTGGTTTACATTTGTGAATGCCATCTAAGCCTTTTATCCCTATGGGCTGAAACAAATCCCTCCCCCCCTTCCCTTTCAATGAGCGTCCTAGTGGCGGCACATGCACAGTAGGTAAGGTGTCACATATAGAAATCCGTCCCCCTATTTGCTGTCAGAGCATCTTTTCTGATGTGCTGTTCAGGCAAGAGTTTTTAGATAAATTGCCACAAATTAAATAGCATATTATAATTAAACCACTTAGCTAATTTTCTAAGAGCATAACTATTATAGTAAAAAATTGTTCTATCTACTATTTATGTTACATACAAATAACATAACTCAATTAGCCGCAATTCTGCTTGTGGCGCAAGTAAGTGCGGCCAGACTTACAGTAGTTCCGTACTTGCCGAGTTGTTAGCAGCCCCATAGGGCTGAAATAATCAGCAAGTCCGGGGTAAGAAGGGGGTCACATAAGGTGCCATTGCCAGCATTACCACGCAATGGCACTTTGCAACAGTGAAAAATGTTGCAGATGGGTATATTTATATTAAATCAAATAGTCCGCAGAGGACTGGACCAACTGTGGCTCTACATGTGTTGTGATACTACAAGTCTTAGCATGCTCTTCTAGATATCAGTTAGCAGGCAGGTTATGCTGGGACTTGTAGTTTCAAAACACCTGGAGAGCCACAGGAATTCCAGGCTTTAAAATGCATTCTCATCTCATCAGTGATTACCACTGCTTGTTTAGACACATCCAAGGACATGACATGCCTTTCATTGGATTCATTTTTGTGGCACACCTATGATAAATTAAGAAGACGATAATCATTAAAAAAAAAATAGGACTACACTTATAAGAATGAAGGCAAATCTTGCTTTAATCTTACATTTTTAACAAATATAATTCACATATCATGCCCAAGGCATGAAATAATTTTAATTGGTTAAGTCAGGCATGATTACATTTTGATCCCCAAATGATCTCCTGGTCTTCCAAAATTAAAACAGATTTTAAATTAAGTTCAACCCTATATAATCATTTCTTACCCATAGAGGTCTCCTGCTATTTATTTCTCCCCCCTCTCACCACTTATTACCCCATATACAAGCAGTGGATGGAGAAGGGGATCTTGTACTTGCAATTACACACCATACATGGTACCAATGATGAGAACATACGCACCTCAGTGATAACATCACAGCCGATTAATGACTGAGCAGCAGTATAGTGTGTGATATCAGCGATAAATACATGACCTGCCACTTGTGTTTGGGGTAAGACGATGAATGAATTACAAGGGGAGGAGAGAGAACTGGGATGCAGCAAAAGGGATGGCCCTGAAACACTTCATCTGGCAATTTGAATATACATGGCCAAAATGCACTTTTAACAACAAAGTTCACTGATATTACAGATCCCGCCTAGCTTTTATGACAATCAGTAAATCCAATAGTATAAAAGGAGATATATTACACAGCGCTCAGGTGTGTTATCCATCTTCCAATGAGTGCTCCTTCTTTAATTCTTTTTATTTATTTGTTACTAAAGATGGATCATTCCTTGGAAGAGAAGTGATACACCTAAGTGCTATGCAATATCACCCCTTTTATACTACTTCTGTTTTATTGTTGCATTGAAAACAATTATGTATATTATAACTGCACTGGCTATGTACTATACAGTAACTGCCTATGTTATTCTAAAATCAGTAAATCAAGCCATGCTACGCTACACATATTATAAAGCCTGAGGCAACAGTACAGTGTAATAGCTGCCAAATTGTGCTTTGTCTCAGTCACAAAAACAGAATAACGTCTTTACCTTAAAGGAGGAAGAAATGCATTGGCACATACATACAATGGCCCTCTTCCTGCCAAGCACAGGTCATACAACGCTAATTCACAGAATGTAAGGTAACTTGTTCACTGCTATTATTAGAGCCAACAAAATGGCCAGAGTAAGAAAATTCAGCATCAACATCAGGGGTGGGCTGCAGCACCAACACAGGACTCTGGAGAGGTAAGTGTTAAACATGGGTGGTGGTTGTGTGGTGTGGGTTCCCCTGTACCCAGGGGCCTTTGTGCACCACACCCTGCACCTGTTATAGTTACGCCAATGATTGACAGGATAACTGCCTTTAGCAAGCATGCAATCTATTTATGTATGAAATCATGTCACCTGAAATCTGTCAACAGGTATCCTAACCCCTCATCTGCAGATGCACTGTACTACATATAGCCAGAATCCGAACATCTACCTCAAGCTAAATCATTATTGTGAGATCAATGAACTAACACGTAATTCATGACAGCTGAGTTATACCACTTTTAGACATACGACCCGGGAATTACCATGTTCAGATCCCGGATTTTCTCCTCAGCAAAATCCTGGGTTTTTGGTCGAGACCCCCTTTCACACTACACCCGACAGCCACGAAATTCCTGGGTCGATGCCTTTCAGACATAAGTAGGATTTTTTATTGTTTTACAGAGTTTTTCACAGTTTTGTCATAAGTAGCCGCTTTCACAGGTACCTATTTGAATTCCAAGAATAAGGGAAGCAGTACAGGGACTCCTGAGACATTACAGATAAGGCTTCTTTGCAGCACAGGGACAGTCCACCAGCTGCATGACATACACGTTCCCACCCCAGGTTTACACCCAACACACACTATAAGCAGCAGCCACCCGGGCACCCAAGACATACACACTATAGACAGCATCCGCAGGACACGTATCATTGCATGTGCGGCATCTCTCTCACTCTCCGGCTGCCGCTGATGAGGTCATCAGCAAGCAGCAGGATGCCCTAGCCGGCCAATCACAAGCTGCTAGGTGCAGCCCGGGAGTAAAATCCTGGGTTGCACCATTCAGACTTGAGCAGGGTTGTCTTCCCGGGACTTAAATACCCTGTTCAATTGCAGGGGCGGCAACCCGGGAACGTGTTCCCGGGTTGGTGCCTTTCAGATATACGCGAGACCCAGGAATTTTGGCCGAGGCAAGACAAAAACCTGGGAATCTCAGTATGTTTGAAAGGGGTATCAGTAAGCAGAATCTCAACCAACTATTTGCTACCTTCTGTGAATCAATACAAATCAACAAGCTTGGTCTTATGTAACAGCCACAAACTACTGTATGCCATCACTCCTCTGACTTCGGTCCAGTAAAACCACTGACCTCTCCAACATCTGATGCTTTGGACTGAATTATGGGAACTGTAAAGTTTAAACCAGGCAGCATATATAATGCTGAAAAACAGTTGTTTCAGTTTAGGCACAACTTTTCAGCATGTGTATAAAACAGAAATGTTTCAGCCATAATGTTTCTTAGAACAGGTCCCACTACTGTCTGGATTCAAGATTCCATTCAAACCAAGGCTAATGAAAGTGTTTATAACGGAAGCTTATGCAGTCTAAATAGAGATGTATTACAACATGAGCTAATTTTACATGTGATGAAAAGATGGAGCTCTGCAACTCAGAACAATGGGCTTCTGGAAACTGAAGCCATGGTCTAGCAATGCACATCCTGAGCTATATTCCCTCCCTTCCTCAACTGATAGGGTGAAAGGGGCTATGCTGTAACAATGCTAAGAATGAGCACTGTGCCTGGCTCGCTCACTGTGACAGCTAGAACTGGAACAGAGATTTAACATTCAGCACACAGACATGGCATGTCAGCTGAATACCAAATGTGTTTTCATGTCTGGCACCAGTGGATTGCCAATAAACTGCAAAAGGCAGAGACTATTCATATAATTCTGAGCCCAGATTCCTCACATATTTTTGTATTTTTATCCCATAGAGACTCTTTAAAAGTAGATTTAAAACTAAAAATAAGTTATATAACCCAGCCGTGGTGCTTTCCACATCTCCCAGTTTTTGTTTGTTAACATTTACAACCCCCCAATGTATTGCAAGTGAAACCTACCCGTATGCTTGCAGCTAGAAACAGTAACAAACAAAAGTGGAAAACTGTCAGCTGGAGGAAGGGAATTAATCTATGCTCAACAACATTCTGGGGGGAGTTATAGTGGATTTAAATTGCACTGTCTGTTTCACATGCCTTACCCTGAGGAAAATGCTGTATGAAATGCATTGAAACATGGACAGAAGGTGATTATCTGGAAGTTTCCTCATAGCCCTGAGTGCTGCAGTGGAGTTGTGATATTGACTGACTGAATTTCTTCAGTATTTGGAAGGCAATGGGGTGCAGTACCACTTTACTACAGCAGTGAATGCCGGACATTTACTTTTTCTCTACATATATATATTTATATATAAACCCCCTTGTGTGCCTCATGGTGAAAGGGTGTGGCTTCATGGCACGCCACCATTTCTGACAGTTTGGGGTGTGCCCTGCACTCTCAAAGATGCTGGGCTGCTCCCAAGCTCTCCCTCGCATTATGTAGATGCATATATACACCCGCTACTCTCCCCGCTCCCCTATTCACTCGCTACTCCACCCATGGGACACTGCAGCCCACGGGAGGGAGGCGGGACAATCCCCAAAAAGCAAAATAGTTGGGTGGTATAATGGTCTACAGTCAGGGGTATACTTTGCCTCCTGTTTTTGAACCAGTTGCTGACCTGAATTGTAGTGAGTTCAGTGGCCACAGCCATTTCCCTCTTCTCAGGGGAGAGGGGTAGGGGTTGTGGGCATACCACTCTCTCATTACACCTCTGGACATCTCCCCTAAAGCAAACCTGTCCCTTCACTACCCCAGATCATACTGGGCAAGAGGTATTTTCTCCTCATCTTGTATTTGCCGACCGGCCCCTCTGGTCTCCCAATGAACATTTCTGCCTCCAAATAGTGCACTTTCAGTCAGAGCTGTTGCAGCTGGGCGTTGTTGTGTTTGGAGAAGTGGTATCTGTATAAGTTCACCCTGTGAAAGGTGACTACCACCTTAGCACCATTCATTCTTGTTCTTGTGGAGGCACCCGAATCCCAGCCGCCCCAGAGACGGAGCCATAGACTTGAGAGAGATGAGGGGGCGGAGGGCCCTCTACCCCTCCTCCGGTCAGACGGCATCTTTCCTCTTGTTCTTGTGGAGGCAATCTGCTACCAGACCCTGGCTCCCCAGCCTGCCCTTCTCCAATGGCAGCTGAAAGAGCAGCAGACAGGAGGTAGTCACACAGAGGAGCCTGGAACTCGTGAGAGATGAGAGGAGCGGAGGGCCCCCTGCCTCTACTACTCTGGCCGGACTGCATCCTCCCTCTTGGATATGTCCCATGGCGTGGTGGCTGTGTACTATTAGAGTGCCACCAGCTGCAGGTCCCTTCATTGAGGCAGCAGGGTCGCTAAGTGTCCTTTATAAGTAGTACAGTGGCTGTATGTGGAAAACAACAATATGCTTCAAGTAAGAGCATGGATTTAAAACATATAAAAATAAATTGCAGCTAACAAGTCATGTGATCTTCAGATCAGCACACAATTACCAGCAGCATAAATGCAGCTCATTAAGGGCCAGCGTACAACCAACTTGCTAACAATTCATAGGCAGGGGAGCAAGAGGGCATACTGTATACTATTAAGCAAATGGTAAACACGCACAAGTATGGATTCAAACAACAGCCCATTACAATTATAGATTTATCTATTATACAATACATGGCTGAAAGTACACTAAGTAGACAAAAGGGATTTTACACTGACAGCAAATAGATCAACAAGATTTTATTGACGTCACTACTTTGTAGGTCCACCATGTTCAGACACCCTTCTTGGCAAACTGACAAGTTCCTGGACAACAGCAACCAGTGGTGGAGTCGGCCTAGAACGCACCTGTCGCTCCAATTCGTCCCAAAGGTTCTCAATGGGGTTAATATCTGGACCCTGAACTGGCCAGTCCATCCAGGTTACCAAATTTTCTGTATACCTGTCCAGCATCGTCCTGGAAACATGACAGGTGGCATTGTTGTCCTGATATAAAACATTTGTTGTTTCCATAAAACTGCAAGTGCCTGGGCCTCCCTACAAATAGTTCCTGTCAAAACCACCACATTAGAGGCCATTTGGAACGCCTGTGCAATAGTATGCATGGTATGTATTTCGCTTACACGGGGGTGTCCAATATTTTTGTCTACATAGTGTATGAGGACACTCAAAGAATTACTGCCATATGTGCTTGTTAACCATCTCATTTCTAAACCATTGACATTAATATGGAGTTAGCATGCTTGTTTCTGCAGTCTCTACTCTTCAGGGAAGGTTTTTTTTCTAGATTTTGGAACATAGCTGTAAGTATTCATATCCTTTCACAGTCTAATCCATACCAAATGTGTTCAATGGGGTTGAGGTCAGGGATCTGTGTATGCTAGTCAAGTACTCCACACCAAAATAAGCAAACCATTTTTGACAGCCCACACATTGTGTATGGGAGAATTGTCATGCTAAAAACTGAAAAGGGACTTCCCTATACTGCTGCCATAAAGTTATAAGCACACAATTCTCTATAATGTCATTCTGTAGCATTAAGATTTCCCTTCACTAGAACCAAGTGGCCCATGTAAAACCACAAAAATCACCCCAGACCATTATTCCTCTTCTACCAAACTTTACAGAAGGCAGTATGCATTCACATTGGAAGTATTGTCCTGGCATCTGTCTAACTCATATTTATCAGACTACCAGTGGATTTGTGACTCTACAGAACATGTTTCCACTACTCCACTGAACAATGCCAGTGTGCTTTACACCACTCCAGCCGCATGGTGATCTGAGGCTTGTATGTAGCTACTTGGCCATGGAAACCCAAACTATGAAACGTCTTATGAACAGTGCTTGATGTTGCTTACAAGGGCAGTTTCAAACTCATGTACTTTGCAACTGCTGCAACCAAGTATAGACTATTTTTACATGCTAAGGCGCTTCAGTAATTGCTGGTCCCAAGTTGTGGTCTTGCATTGCCCACAACTACACAGCTGAAATCTTGTTCGTAGATGTATCCACTTCACAATAACAGCACTTACAGTTGACCAGGGCAGCTTCAGCATGGTATAAATCTGTCAAACTAACATGCTGGAAGGTGACACAGTGCCACGTTGAAAGTCACTGAGCTCTTCCCCAGACGGCAATGGATGTGGCTGAAATGCCCAAACATTAACTAGAAGCAGTATACACATACTTATATATACTTTGTGGTAGCAGGGGTTGCTGCTCACCTGAATTCTGGTGGTATCAGCTCTCTCCAAGGGAGACTAAAGTAAAACCTGTTAAGTCTGCAGTAGCATTGGAGATTTGAAACTCCGGGTTTTCAAGATTGCACAAGTCCAGCTGCAAATCATTACTGGAAGACATTAAGAGTTTAAAACTCTCATTCACCCGATGCTCTGGGCACTGACGCCAAATAGCAGGCAGCGAGTAGGCCTGAGTTTCCATAGTGCCAGGGACTTTCTGATTTCGCTGTGCTAGGAAGCATAGTAGACTGTGGCTGCATGCTATTGCAGCAGACTGAACATTAGCATTTTGGGTGTAGGATCATTTGTTTTCATCTGCATGTCTAATCACTGTGCCTGTTTGTCCAGGCCTTTGTGTGTATATGTGAAACTGCAGTGTCTGCTGCCATTAAAAGACACTGATTTGCCAGGAATCTGCCTGTTGTGTGTCCTGCTTTCTGTGACCCTGTTAATAGTTGAACAACATTTTTCTCAGTAAATATATTTGTAATGAAGTTATTGTAATGAGTTTTTCACTAAATGTAAGCAACAACCCATGCAATCCACACATGCAAAGAAATCAAACCATAGATGCCCATAAATTATGTGTAATAATGTGAAAATGACACAGGGAAAAAGTATTGAACACACGAAGAAAGGGAGGTGCAAAAAGGCAATGAAAGCCAAGACACCAGCTGAAATTTATCAGTAATTAGAAAGCAATCCTGCCCCTTGTCAGTGCAAATTAATATAAGCTGGTTCAGTCCCAACTGATGGCCTATAAAAAGGTGTCTCATTACTAAGGTGTCACACAAGACCAATCTCATGATAGGTAAAAGCAAAGAGCTCTCTCAAGACCTTCGCAACCTTATTGTTGCACTACATGCTGATGGTATTGGTTACAGAAGGATTTCTAAACTTCTGAATGTTCCAGTGAGCACTATTGGGGCCATAATCCAGAAGTGGAAAGATCATTTCACCATAAACCAGCCACAACCAGGTGCTCCTCGCAAGATTTCTGACAGAGGAGTGAATAGAATCAGAAGAGTTGCCAAGGACCACTTGTGAAGAGCTTCAGAAAGACCTGGAATTAGCAGGTACAATTGTTTCAAAGAAAATAAGTAATGCACTCACCACGCCAAGCTCAATTGCTGAAGAGAAAGTATGTTGAAGCTCGTTTAAAGTTTGCTGCACAACATTTGGACAAGCCTGTGAAATACTGGGAGAATATAGTCTGGTCAGATGAGACCAACATTGAACTCTTTGGATGCCATAATATACACCATGTTTGGAGGAGAAATGACACTGCACATCACCCCAAAAACACCTTACCAACAGTGAAGTTTGGAGGTGGGAACATCATGGTGTGGGGCTGTTTTTCAGCATACGGTACTGGCATACTTTATATGCTTGAAGGAAGGATGAATGGAAAAATATACAGAGACATTCTTCATAAAAATCTGCTGCCATCTACCAGGATTCTGAAGATGAAACGAGGGTGGACATTTCAGCAAGACAATGATCCCAAACACACAGCCAAGGACACTCTCAATTGGTTTCAGAGAGAGAAAATAAAGCTGCTAGAATGGCCCAGCCAATCACCTGACTTGAATCGAATTGAAAATCTATGGAAAGAACTAAAGATCAGAGGGCCTGATTCAGACCCGTTCGTTAGGCTGTGTTTGCACGCAGCCTGCCGATGTTTGCAAACTGCGCTGTCATTACCAACAAAGGCTTGTGTACGAAGTATTAAATAAATTTCAGTAAGCGTGT
The DNA here is from genome assembly GCA_031769625.1 of Taudactylus pleione. Classification (NCBI taxonomy): domain Eukaryota; kingdom Metazoa; phylum Chordata; class Amphibia; order Anura; family Myobatrachidae; genus Taudactylus; species Taudactylus pleione. Next base: position 2,115,238 of record JAUIMM010000077.1, on the reverse strand, counting down.
TCAATACCTTTTCCCTGTGTCACTGCACATTATTACACAACTTATTTATGGACATCTACGGTTTGATTTCTTTGCATGTGTGGATTGCATGGGTTGCTTGCTGACATTTGGTGAAAATTTAATTACAATAGCCCCATTACAAATCTATTTACTCAGAAAAATGTTGATGAGTTCAATACTTATTTTACCCGGTGTGTGTATTTATATATTATATATATATAATTTTTTTTTTTTAACCTAAAGATATGATTTTGGAAGCATGGGTTTTATGTAGATGATACCAATTAAATATAAAGTAATTTCATAAAAAATTGTCTTGTAATTTCAATTTCTTCATTGTCAAAGCTAGTGTCTTCAGCAAATATCCATTATTTATTTGTCCAGTAAGAGGTACAGCTCTACTGTTGTCTATTTTACCACTTTACTATGTCAGAACCAACTATGCAGATGCATCCACCTAAATTGGCAAATGTAAATGCTTAATAAATCCTTAATAAAAGGTTAAATGTACAAATAACACCTGCTCAAATGTTTTACTGAACATTTATAGATTATATACACATATATTTTACGTCCTTGCGAGTTAAACAGCCCTTCTAGCCTCAATGCTGTGGTGTGACTCGGTAGCGCAGAGCAACTTTTTGTGCAAATTTCTACCTTCACTTTGCGAATAAGATGCACAAGCAGCTTCTGCTAGTCTTCCTGCTAGGCTGTTTTAGCAGGGTGCTGCGCCCTGCCTGATTTTAAAACAGCAAAATGTGGCACCCTCCTGAAACAGAATGTAAGCTCTCACGAGCAGGGCCCTCTTCCCTCATGTGCTTCTCCTTCACTAATACCCCTTTTCCACCAAAATTCCAGGTCTGACCCGGAGTTGGAACAGGGTTCCTATCCGGATCAGACGCGGAATTTAGCCGGCGCCGACTCAGGATATTCCCGAGTCGGCGCTGCTCACACCGCAGTCGGGTCTGCATAGACCCAGCTTTTCTGGTGTGAAAGTGGACGGTTGGCGATGACGTCATCTCCAAGCGCCACTGAAGCCGGACCAATTGGCTGACTTGCGGCGCACTGTAGGTCATCAAGATCCAGAGTGCGCCGTACACACAGCAGGGTTTCACGGATTACTCCCGTGTTAAACCCTGCTACTTACCTGGGTTGGATTGCTGGGTCACTCGACCCGGCGATCCAACCCTCACCCCTTTTACACCAAGGAGCTGCCTGGGTTAACCCTGCAATAAATCGGGTTTTAGCTCTGATGTAAAAGGGGTATTAATTATACTCTAATTTACAACAGCACCCCTTGGTTACAGACACCATACTACTTATCTAAAGCTGGCCACACATCTAAAGATTATCTGTCCAACCAGCCAACTAGTTGATTGGTTGGAATGAAAATCTGGTAAGGTATGAAAGCAAATGGCAATCAGCAATTTTCTCCCAAACTCTGGAAAATGGACAAAAACTGTTGTTTGAACAAATTATTTAGATCAAACATTTAACAAACTTGTCTGACCAACCATTTTCATCTGTTTTCTGGCATTTAGGAGAAAATTGCTGATCATCAGTAATGCTGGCCATACACGTTACAATTATCGGGGAGATCCGCCTGACATTGGCGGATCGCCCCGATAATTGTAGCGTGTGGGGGGGCGACCGAGGGTTAAATATTGTCCAGTATGCCCGTCCGATGCGATATTTCCCGGTAAACTGTCAGCCGCATCGAGTAGTATGCCCAGCCGCGGCCGACAGACAGACATTTCCTGTGTTCCTTCCTACGGAAGGAACAGGGAAATGTCTCCTCCCCCGGGTGCAGAGCGCAGATGTCGGGCTGATGCACTGTGAGAGAAATCTCACAGTGTATGCCGACGACATCTGCGGCTGGCAGGCTGCCAGATAAAATGTCTGTTGGTCTGACAAACATTTTATCTGGCCGTGTATGCCCAGCTTTACTCCCATACCTTACCAGATTTTCATTCCAACCAATCAACTAGTTGACTGGTTGGACAGTTAATCTTTAGATGTGTGTCCAGCTTAAGTGTTATGCAGCAATGTATAAATCATGTATCTGTCCAGCATTGTTTGTACTGTTAATATCTGTTTTCTTGTGTGCTTATTTGTTTATGTACTGTGTAAGGCGCTGCGGAACCCTTGTGGCGCCATATAAATAAAGGATAATAATAACAGCCTGCCGTGTGCCATCCCCACCCGCGGGCCGCAGGGTGCAGCCATCACCGCTAGTGAAAAATGCAGTGAGGGGAGATGCTAGACACACCCCCAAGAGTGACGAAGAGGGGTGCATCTTAAGACTACACCCCCTTTTCGGGCACGTGCAACAGTGCCTTTTTACTGTCTGGTGTCCCGTCCAGCTCTGGACCTGTAATTAACACTATTCTGCTGATTAAAATGATATGCGGCATGCCTATATTCTGTGTGCAACTGCGGGTGTATCTGCATTCAAAAAGCTATGTTACAGTGTCACAGCCACTGGCACTGTAATGTAGTATTTCGTATGCAGATACACCTGCCATTGCACACACGAAAAGACGTACTGTACTCACTTTAATATCAGATTACTATCCAAGTTTTCAGATAACACACATAAGCCAAGCACTTTACCAAGTGCAGCTCTAAAGCAGAGAAGTCTGTACATAACAGACATACACTGTAGATTTTAGTACTGACTTCATTTAACGCTAGAGCAAGTTTCCAAATTATAAATGAATGTGAGTAGGTTTTGTGCTTTCCTTCCTCACTGCTGTAAGAAGCACAGCTTTGAAACATCCCATCAAGAGAACATAATTAAGACGGCTGTGTGTTTTTCAGCTGCTCACAGGGTGATATGCACTTACAGATGGAATAATAGTCACAGAGATATCCTGCAAATATGAAATCACAGGGAAATGGACAGACTGGTATGAAAAGCTAAAGTTCAGCTCAGGCTCTTCTCACAAAGATTGAACCAAATTTATTTTATGTACAGCACACAAGTTAGACGTTAAGTCTTTCACTGCCTGGGTTCTGTACCAAATTTGTGCTTCATCTTTTATATATGTGCTTGGTAGGAGGTATTCAATTGCTTCCTAAAGCGAAGTAAAATGTGCTCTATCTGTGTATAAGCAGGTTTGGCCTGTGAGCAACAAAATATATCACATGTAGGGGAAAATGTATCAAAGCTTGAAGAGAGATAAAATACCAACCAATCAGCTCCTGTCAGTTTACAGGCAGTGTTTGAAAAATGACAGTGAGGAGCTGATTGTTGGTACTTTATCTCTCTTCAATCTTTAATACATGTCCCTCCATAGAAAAATAGTAAAGGCAAGGAACGCATTAACACAAACTGATAAATGTACATATTCTCAACTGGCTCATTCTTCCTTATTTCTTGGACAGAGAGCCAAGGACTGCCAGAAATTACCCATATACAGTAACGGACAACCAAATTGCTAATATTTTAATTCATTAAATATAAATTTGTAATTAACGTCAGAATATAATGCTTTTATTTTGTTAGGAATCCTTCAATTACGAAAATCAACTTAACCTCTTCATCTCTTAAGTAGTGATGGGACATTTGTTCAGCAATGAACAATACACAAGGTAAGTATATAGGTCTACATAAAAGAAAACATGTAATAACAATTCATATAGCTGTTAACATCTGATATCAAACCCCCGATACAGAATAAGGAAATGCATTCATTAAATAATAGTCTTTAAGCACAAATTACAAAAGGTGAGTACTAAAATAAAAAGATGGTCTATGAATAGTTTTTATCCACTAGGCTTTGGTGGTGCACTTGTAATTGGTTCTGATGCAAGCCTGGGCTTGATACTTGTTTTACTGCTTTAAAGTAACTATAGCAGGACAGTTGATTACTTACAGAAGCAGTTATACCAGTGGAGTTGTTATTATGTAGAGCCAGTCTCTTCTCCTAGCTTATCATCTATTGTGAAAACTGTAGTTTTTAAACGCTGTTGCTCCCTGAATATTTAGGGGTCAATCCCATTCCATGCTAAGGGTGCGAGTTGCCATTGCAACAACGTTAAAACGCCAGCAACGGACCGGCACCTCGCAACCTTCATGGCCCGCTCAGAGCCTGAATTTGCTTAATTTTGCCCCTATGGGGCTGGTAACACTTTTAAGCAAATCCGGGCCGCCATCAAGTGTACCCGCTGTCGCGATGACTTGCACCCGCAAGAACATTGCATGGAAAAGAACTGACCCCTTAATCCTTGTAGCCTTTGGAGTGTGTGGTAACCTATTACTTATTATTAAGCTGAGGTAACCGGAAGTTCACAGTTAAAACTTTACTGCTTAGTGAAGGTTGTGATGCAGATTGGATGCAAGCTATGATAATCGACCCTCTGGCTGAGTGATGCAGGGATCTGTACTCGTCTCTCTGTAAATTATATTATATGCTTGGCAATTGGTCAACCTCCAATCTCGTACTTTGTGTCACTACTACCTTTGTACCTGAAAGCCTTTAGCTTACTGCCACTGTGATAGAGGTGATATGCATTTGCAGTTCCTGTTAGCTGCCTAGTCTTTTATGCTGCTGCATCGACTTCAGGGCTGTCAGTATTAAGTTACCTTGCTGATTCAGTGGCACTATAGATCCCCTCCACAGTGCAGACTACTCCTCCCATGTAACTCAGTTCAGACGTCAAACAGAGGGCTGGGCTCCTGTTCAGCTGCTGATCAGTCCAATTACCTCAGTACAGTGGCCTCTCATCTCCGGTCACACTCTCTGCTAGCTCTGCCTTCAGCTACCGCTGCTGTGCTAGACTCCGGGGCCCCGCTCTGCCTGTGTCATGGATCCTTCGAGGATTTGGTGTTCTCTCAGTAACTCTGAATGCTGCCGCACCAACCCCCGTGATTCCATGTCTGCAGCCTATTGTATTCTTACGTCTCATGTGGTGAGCTCAGGCCATCAGCCCTCGATGTTTTCAAAACATTCATGGTTGCTGGACGATGTTAACTAGTGTTGACATTGATGGCAGACAAGTAATGGTTCTCTGTCATCGATGGATATGCAGGAGATGATTTAAAAAAAAAAAAATTTTAGTAGCAGGACAGAGCTTAGTCCCGCCCCCGGCACCCACTAAGCCCCGCACCCATTCTTGATTGGCCTGCGGCTCGACGTGCCCGAAGCAGAGGTGACTATCAAGGGGATAGAAATCATCGATGGTAATCATCGATGGACACCCCACCGATGGCAATCCCTAGCTGTGACTCACTGAGCAGTGAACACAGCAGTCTCCAGATGTGATACTGCCGCCTGTGCATGGCAGTATCACAGCCTACTTTTACTAAGTTTAGTCCTACAGTGCTTCCGTAGCCCTGCAGGACATACGGTAAGGTAACAGAAATGAATAGGACGACCACCACTGGACCACCAGGGCAGGGTTGTTACTGCAGAGGAGCCAAGGCGGTCGGGACACTAGGTGACCGTAGGGCCCGGGGGAGAGCTGTTAGGGCTATTTCACACACAGTGTTTTTATCCGGACAGAAAAAAAGCATTAGGTTTTTTTTCCAGTGGATCAGTCCCTTTCACACAATGGTTTTGAAACATGTGTAATGTTTTTGCCGTGTATTTGTATATCTATTCAAACTTAGTCCTAGTCAGTGGTTATTACGGCTGTAACACGTGCCATGGTTGTGCAGTGTGGAAGCTCTAATGTATTTTTAACTTCCACTAAAGTTATCTTTTTTTCCCGGATGGACAAGACCATTGTGTGTGAAATCACCCATAAACACAGCTGACACTGAGACAGGCAGCCGGCAGGGCGCTGATATACACAGCAGCAGGCGGCCCAGCAAATAGAAATTGCGGCGGGCAACCGGTTCCCTCCTAGGGCACACTTCGCTCTGTGTGGCCACACCGGCCTAGTTACAGCCCTGGATCCCAATTCAAGGAGCTACAAGGTTGGGAGGTCTGCTGCTGCTTGAGCAGCTACTGTATGGCTGAAGAAATTACTTTCATTTGGCAAATTATTATTTCAGATCTCAAAGACACTAATGATTTAGGGTCATTTCGTGTCAAGTGGACCAGAGGTTCCCCCACTTGACCATCTCCGATTTTGTTGAAATTTTGCATGCAGGTTGGTATATATGTAGATCTAACTTTGGTAAAGTTTCAGTTCACAGTATGCAATAGTAGTGGAGTTGCGGCCCTGGTAGTGGAGGTAGGTGAAACGGTCACCGACTCCGTGGTGAACAATCAGCAATATTCAAGTAATTGCTGTGGCAGATCTATGTGAGCAGAAGGTGTGAAAGTGCACATGCTTATACAACTTTTGATGCCGATTTCAGAAATCGCTGCCTCAAGGATTACAAAAAATTACTTTTTTGACAGTATGAGGCCAAAGTAGTTCCTGTGATGTCATCTAAAATTGCTTTCACAAATCGCGATGTTTAATTTTCCGCCATCTTTGAAGTCGAATAAGCAAAAAAGAAGCATAACCAATTTTCTTGAAACAACATTCATTAAAAAGAGCAGACTTTATTAAACTACAACATATATTTTTTCTGGATAGGCGTTTTGCCTCAGAAGGGAGAAAACAGCCTTCAAAGTTAGGTCACTTTCGTCTTACATAGTACTTAATATTATGGACAATGAGGCATGCTTAAATGGCTCTCACTATAAGGCAATGTTTGAATCTTGTAATAAGGCGCAGCTATACAACTTTTAGAGCTCATTTTAAAAATATTTATTTGGACTAAATAATAATAAATAATAATAGTCCAATAGTGCACGGACACATTTGGCACGGCTTTGAAAATGGCAGAGACAAGAGGAGCAAGAGAGGCTCATAGTGGGGATAGTGACAGATGTGAGGGTGTACCGGAAAACAAAGTTAAATTAATTAGGCAAAAATGGTTTAAAAAGTATATGAACTAGACAGCAATCATACACTGACTGGTCAGATTATTATGCATCTAAAGGCAATCATAAGTGTGTCATATATATATCTTCAAACCAATAAGAGTAAAATAGCAATGTTGAAAATGTAAAGAGCAGGCTAAAGAGTTAAGCAATAGAAATAAATTTTTAATTAAGCTTATGAAAAACAAATTCAAATATAGTACAATAAGTTAAATAAATACAAGTACACATGTAAGAGCAGATGTTTAGATAGATAAAATAAGTGCATTTTGGATTTATGAAAGCAAAGAACAGCGGATATGTTGTAGCGGTAATGTAATAACTCTTCTGAAAAGCACTCCAGCTCTGCAATTAGGAAAAGTAAATCTCCTAAACACAGAAGTTCTGAAGCCAGTAGATAAACCATTTATGCCAGCAATACGTACCTCTAAGTTGAAATGATGCAACAATAATGTATCTGAATTTATTCACTCTCTCTAACATAGCGTTCTAGGAACACAAAACTCCCCTGCCCAAAATTCTATAAAAGTGCTTATATTGTGTACTTACAGCTTAGTATCGATACTTTTCCAAGTCAAGCTAAATTTTCAATTGTGTATAGAAATGCTTATATGCCATCACACAACTGCTCCAAAAGAGTAGACTCTGCTCCGTGAGGGTGTATCAGTGAACCACATACTGTAGGTGTGAGGCCTTTCAGAAAGCATTTAAAATACATGAATTCTGGTGGGGACTGATCAGAAAGGTAGGGAATTTCATAGGTGGGTGGGGGTATAGAAGAAGAGGTGGGCGATAAGTGGCTATATTAGAAGAGTTGGAGATCAAGTCAGGGGCAGGTGTAAGCAGATGTGAGGAAGACTATTCCAATATGAGATTGGAGTAGCGCTATTAAGGGCTTTGAAGGCGATAGTGAGTTATAAGAATTGGATTATGAAAGATATGATGAGCCAGTGGTGTGGTAGACGAAAATTAGTCTCCATATGGCATTAAGCATGGATTGAAGCCAGAACAGATGGGAAATGCCTACACTATACAAATATCGGGGCAATCCACCCGATATCAGCCGATCACCCCGATAATTGCACTGTGTGTGGGCGACTGAGGGAAAAATATTGATCGGTCGGACATGCCGGATTGTCCAGCATGCCCGTCCGATGTAATATTTTGTATGTCGGCTGCATTGGGCAGTGTATGCCCAGCCGCAGGCGACAGACATAAAATTCCATAAATTTCCATAAAGATGTGCATGAGAAGAGAGTGGGTCAATGGTGTGCAAGGCAGCAGAAAGATCCAGGCAAATCATAATGGAGAAATTATTTTACATAGATATATATATATATATATATATATTAATATTAAAATGCTCAACTAGTGCAGAGACAAAACGGAGATAAATAAGACATGGTTCAGAGAAAGGCTGGGTTTCTTTAGAACTGGATAGGTGGTGCCGGTGGAGACTTCAATTATCTGGTGAGTAACTATTTCTGGAGAAAATAGGACCTAAGAGACTTAGAGCCGGATTCAATTATCAGTGAAAAAGCGAAAAAAACGGCAGAGAAGTTTTCGCACAATTTGCGTGTTTTGGTGCGATATTTTCCCATCTTTTGTCTATGCACGCTCTCATTTTTCACACTATCCTAATACAAAAGACGTGAAAAAACACATTTGTGTGGAAACTGCGCATGGTGAAACCAGCGAAAAGTACTGCACATTTTGGGGAGATCAGCCTGTACCCTATAAAAAGCCTAACGGACAATGGAAATTAATATAAAAGTATATTAGTAGACCTAATAAAAATATGTGGGGTTCTTAAATTGTGTCCAATAGCTGTTATATGCATATTTGTATAAGTGTGGAAAATTGGTAAATAGCAATATTTTTTGGAGAAAATAATTGCTGCAGGTAAATTGGGGGTAAGTATATTTTTGTGTCTTAAAAGAGCACTTTTAAAAAATTTTAAAAACACACCTGGTACAGCCACCTGCAAAGTTTAAAACACCTGTCCCATCCATACAGTCCTCCAAAACACCTGACCCAGTACACTTTAACCCCACCTTCAAACACTTTTTACATTTTGACCCCAAACATAACATGTCCTTGTTAGGGGGAATTAAGTTAAATATATATTTTTTTTTGCCTAGTCATCTGGGTCGGGCGACACGGGGGTGGGTCCAAAGGGTTCTGAACCAAGTCCCCACATTTTTAATCAAAAATAGGGATTTTGCTAATTTTTTTCACTTGCTCTGAACTGGTGAAAACAGTTTGCCGGTTTTTGTCTAAGGAGTATTCACACATGCGAAACCTTTGGCAACCAGATTGCACGATACGCATTTTTGCATGAGCACATCGCCAAAACACAGTTTTTCGCAGCTAATTGACTCCAACCCTTAATTAATGGCAGCCATTTCCAGAAAAAGAACCCACAAGTTAACAAGTACAATTTGTTGTAGTAGAACCCTATTAAGTATTTAAGATGTACAGTATGCACAACCTCCCCCTAAAAAAACAAAGCATAGAGCAGAGATTCTTAACAAGGTGGTAGGGAAAAAAAGCATCCTATTTATGCATGGTCTGGTTTCCAGTTTAACATCTGTATAAAAAATAATACAGACACATACATATACAGATTTTTTATTTTTTATTTATTTATTACCAGTTATTTATATAGCGCACACATATTCCGCAGCGCTTTACAGAGAATATCTTACCATTCACATCTGTCCCTGCCCCAGTGGAGCTTACAATCTATTTTCCCTACCACATGCTCACACACATACACACTATAGTCAATTTTGTGAAGATCAACCATAACATTAAAACCATCAGCTTAATATTGTTTAGGTCCCCTTCGTGCCGCCAAAACAGCTCTGACCCGTTGAGGCATGGACTCCACAAAACCTCTGAAGGTGTCCTGTGGTATCTAGCACCAATGCGTTGGCAGAAGATCATTTAAGTCCTGTAAATTGCGAGGTGGAGTCTTCATGGCTTGGAATTTTTTTCCAGTACATCCCACAGATGCTCGATGGGAATGAGATCTGGGGAAGTTGGGAGCCAAGTCAACACCTTGAACTCTTTGTCATGTTCCTCAAAACATTTTTAAACAATTTTTGCAGTGTGTCAGGGCATGTTATCCAGCTGAAAGACGCCACTGCCACAATGGAATACAGTTGCCATGAAGGGGTGTACTTGGTTTGCAACAATGATTAGGTAGGTGGTACTTGGCAAAGTATCATCCACATGAATGCCAGTACCCAAGGTTTTCCAGCAGAACATTGCCCACAGCATCACACTGCCACAGCTTGCCTTCTTCCCATAGTGCATCCAGATGCCATCTCTTCCCCATGTAAATGACGTAGATGCTGTCAGCTGTCCACATGATGTAGGCAAAAATTGGATTGATCAGACTAGGCCACTTTGCTTTCATTGGTCCAGTTCTGACTCTCACGTGCCCATTGTAGCTGCTTTCAGGGGTGGACAGGGATCAACATGGGCACTATGACCAGTCTGCGACTACGCATTAATCTGCAATGCACTGTGTGTTCTGACACCTCTATTTCATAGCCAGCATTAACTTTTTCATTAGATGGGACGGGCTAGCCTTCACTCCCCACACACATCAATGAGCCATGGGTGAGCATGACTCTCTCGCCGTTTCATCGGTTGTCTTTGCTTGGACCACTTTTGGTAAATACTAATCACTGCATACAAGGAGCACCCCACAAAACCTGGCGTTTTGGAGATCCTCTGACCCAGTCACCTAACCATTACAAATTGGCCCTTGTCAAAGTCGCTCAGATCCGTACGCTTGCCCATTTTTCCTGCTTCCAACACGTCAACTTCAATAGCGGAGTGTTCGCTTGCTGACTAATATATTCCACCCCTTGACAGGTGCCACTGTAACAAGTTAATGAATGTTATTCAAGTCCGTTGTCAGTGGTTTTAATGTTATGGCTGATCGCACACACACATTACCTGCTGCATGTGTAAGGAGCAGGATAGCAAGAATAATATCTTGGAAAACATTGCTATAATATCAAAGATTAAACCTCTAAATATGAGACCAGTCAAATTGATATTAATCATTTAGACTTCATATGAGATGGGCAGATTGAATTCAGTTGAAGTGTTCTGCAGTTGAATTCTACATGAAAGAATAAAATCAATACAATTCATTTAACTCAATGCCACAAGGCTGTCAACCTGTTCATAGCTACCAGATGAGAAATGGAACAAGGTCTTATTCCAGCTCCCATGAGACATATCTCACTAAACAGATTCAAAGCAATGAACATGGAAGGTTAAAGGTAAGGAATATAAAGAAAAGAATGACAGAGGGGAAAAAACACAAATCTGTAGTGTTCATTAGTTCCTCCATAATGGAACACAATTCATTAGAAGTCCTTCAAATAAAAACATTATAGTTAAACAAAGCCATCTGTGTTGAAACTTTCTTATATATGAAGTATGTTTTATTAGCATCTATATTATGTCCTAACTACTCTATGTATGTGGCAGGTTATAGTATATGACCATTTAAAGGTTAACAGAGGAAGCACTGGAGAAGTTCCAACATTAGGGTCACGTGGGGCAGGATGATAAAAACCAGGCCAGGACAAGACAGCAGAGAGCCTTTCCCTTTTAGGGTCCTGAATAATCTGTTGAGCTCAAATGTCATAAAGGGCAACATCTTGTGGATGGACGGTTTCCCACTGCAGCCAAATATAAAACATATATTAAACAGTAACTGAAAAACATTACAACCAAAGAACTCTTAGATAATAATAGTTATGTGGTTAAAAATACACCAATGTTTATATGGTGCCACAAGGTGTCTGCAGTGCAGTGCAGTATAAAGGTTAAACCACAATCACACATCAATACATAGAACAACATGAAAGAGGTACTTGCCAGTCTTAAGGGGCCTATCCATTTGCCATTTCTGCACGATGTGACCAAAACCAGGAGATTTTGGTCGGAACGTGCCGAAAGACTGCTAGTCGATAGCCGGCAAGGACCAGCAATGCGCGTGCACGCTGTGTCCTTGCCGACCCCGACTATCTATCGAACATGCCCGTCAACCTGACGACGGTCATCTGGTTCAGCATGTTAATAGATAGGGAGGTTGGGCTCCTGCACTGAAGACGTTTAGTGAACATCTTTCAGTGCGGTGCCCGCACCTCAGCGACATAAAAGTCTGAACCCTGGACGTTCAGACTTTCATGTCGTTAAATGGATAGGCCCCTTTAGAGGGAGGGGTGTAACCAAGAGGGACAAGTGGGATATAGAATAGGTGAGTTGTCAGAGAGGTAGAATAACAAGGTATGAGGAGTGATGATAATGTTTTAAGAAGAGTTGGATCTTAAGGGTTCATCCGTAGTTGTGGATAATTGTAGAGTCTGATAGAGTGAGTTCCTGAGCAGTGTACCAGAGAAATCTGAGGTGTGGAGAGAGATGACGTGTAGGAGGGAGAGCAGTTACTGAGGGCTTTATACAGTAGTGTGAAAAAGTTTTTGCCCCCTTTTTGATTTCTTCTATTTTTGCATGTTTGTCAAACTTGTTTCACATTGAATATAAGACAATGAAAAGCTGAGTTAACATAAAATATAGTTTTTAAATGATCATTTCATTAATTGAAGGAATAGAGTTATCCAACATCCATCAACCATGTGAAAAGTGAATTGCCCCCAAAACTTAATAACAGGTTATCAGTCTTTTACATTGCTGTGGAAGAATTTTGGCCCACTCTTTTCTGTTTTAATTCAGCCACATTGGAGGGTTTTTTAGCATAAGTCAGGACTTTGACTAGGCCACTCCAAAACCATACTTTTGTTTCTTTTGAGGCATTCAGAGGTGGACTTACTGTTGTGCATAACCCAATTGCGCTTTAGCTTCAGATCATGGACTGATGACCAGACATTCTACGTCAGAATTTTCTGGTAGACAGCAGAATTTATGATTCCATGAATTAGGGCAAGCCGCCCAGTGCCTGAAGAAGCAAAGCATGCCCACACCATCACACTGCCACCACCATGGCTGCCTATTGGCATGATGTATTTATTGTGGAATGTTGTGTTGGCATTACGTCAGATATAATGGGACCCATATTTTCCAAAAAGGTCCAATTTTGACTCATCAGTAAACAGAACATTAGCCCAAAATGCTTGGGGCTATTTTTTTTTTAAGCAAATGTGGGACAAGACTATGTTTCGTTTGGTTTAGCAGAGGTTTTCGCCTTGCAACTCTCCCATAGATGCAATTTTTGCCCAATCATAAATTTATGGTGGAATCTTGAACGCTGACCTGAACTATATGTGTACTGTATACAGTAGGCGAGCGTGGCCTGAAGTTCCGTAGATGTTCGTCTGGGTTCTTTTGGGACTTCTTTGATTAGTCGAAGTCCTTTTGGAGGAATTTTGGTAGACCGGCCACTCCTGGTAAGATTCAGAACTGTTCCATGTTTTCTCCATTTAACAATAATAGCGCTTACTGTGCTTCACTGGAGTCCCAGAGCCTTAGAAATAGCTTTTTAACCCTTTGCAAACTGATATTTCAATAACTTTCTCATCTCGTTTGGAATTACTTTTGTTAGCGGTATGCTGGGCTGCATGATGATACCTTTGAGCCAACTTCATTGTTGAACGGCTCTATTTAAATGAAGTGTGACAAATATGCAAAAAAAGAAGAAATCAAGAAAAAGGGCAACATTTTTTTGACACGTCTGTATGTAAGGGTGTCGAGTTTGTATACTGTGGTGGGGAGGAGCAAGTGAAGCAGTTGGTAGACGTAGCCCCTGATTACATGACGTAGAAACAATCCACGCAAGAGCGTACTTTGAAAAAGAACACTTGAGTCTGATCACGTGTGTTGAACAGCTCAGGTCCTTGCAGATAATTTATCAAACAAATAATTCAGCAGGCGTTGCCATGGATACTACAAAATAGGTCCTGAAATTAGAATTTTGACAACTGTACCAATTAAGATGTTTAGAAGCTTAAAGATTATAGGTATAGAATTATCTATATTTCTATCTTTACTGACTGCTGCTGAGTATACAAAACATTTCTTCCCCTTTCTACATTTTTATTTCAAACTCCATACATTTCTTCTAATGTAATATAGTCATAAGAGCACAAAATATCTAAATATGTATAAAATCATTTAAAAATATTAAAATGTTTCATTATTTATGGAATAGAAACTAATATTAATATAGGCCTTGCCAGTAATGGGTTAAAGGGGGAAAAATTATATGGTCAGGAGTATCAGGTAAGAGGGAAAGTAATATCCTCACACCCCTCCCCACATCCTGGTACAATGGCTCGGGAATCAGACCTTGTACTACTGAGACATATGTAAGCACATGACCGCCCACATATGAAACAAACAACTCACTGCACACAGCATCTGTCATTTTCATACTTATTATATAACGGACTAGTTATAGCTAGGCTACATTCAGTTTACAACCTGAAATGTCATTTTAAACTAAAAATCACAGTTTATGAGTAATTGTACTTAAATTTTATAAAGTATTAAATTTCATTCACTTTTTAATATGACGCTTGATGTCTTCCCTAATAGACTTTATGTTTGCATTATTTAGACAAACAACAGTAGCTCATGCCTCAGTAATGCACCGACTAGCAGATTTCCCATTATCAGTAATAAACCAATTAGCATCTAACCAAAGACGTTTCAGTCAAAAATATATTGTGGTTGTAGTTTCCATCCTCAATAATGTGCTATTTGGCAAAACACAGAGCAGTAATACATGGGCAAAGAACTAAGCCGGAGCAATGCATAAGAAGGATGGTTAGTGAGAATAAATCACAGTCCAACAAATCTTTTGTATTTGTAGTCACTATAAAATATATAGAATGACTACGTTTATAAATGTACAAAACTGTATCTGATCCGAAATGGCTCTACAATAAACCGCTGCTAACACGAACACTGTTTGTTCATTATAAAAGAGGATGGTGAGGCCAACGTTCTTTACAAATGGAAGTAAATAATTTTTCATTGTAATGTTTGATACATTTTTAACTCCCATTTCTAAAGCAATCTTAGCTAAATATGGGTAAAGAAATATATTATCAAATGATAAAATATATTTTGCCTAACAAAATGTACAACATATGTATGTATTTATATTGTATAGATAGTAAATGAATACAACAATGGGGATGCCTATACTTATTGTCTGCTTTATATTACCATATCCCTTGTTGCAAACTGCCACTG
The DNA here is from genome assembly GCA_031769625.1 of Taudactylus pleione. Lineage (NCBI taxonomy): Eukaryota > Metazoa > Chordata > Amphibia > Anura > Myobatrachidae > Taudactylus > Taudactylus pleione. Next base: position 2,100,110 of record JAUIMM010000077.1, on the reverse strand, counting down.
AAGCTATATAAAATGTTTGCATTTGTATACACTGCATAAAACATGGGTGGCCAAACTTGGGTTCTCCTGACCCCTAACATCATGTGTTCCAGACCACCTGTAGATCTTTAAAAATGTGTCAATTAGTAATACATATACCTGAGCACAAAAATGAACTGTTAGTGGTCCCAGAGGACTTGAGTTTGACCACCCCTGATATACAAGTCCTGGCCTGACAGTAAATATTGCCTTTCATTATCTCATTTGGGAATTACCTTCAATTGACCCAAATCAACTTTATGGTGTTCTTATTTTAGTTTTAAGGCTAGATTGGTCCGATTTGGTGCCTAACTCTAACCCCCCCTTCCCGCACCTTAAACCTAACCCTCCCCGGGGGGTGCCTGACCACAACTTCCCCCTGTTTGTAGCCTAATCCTAAACTCCCCCCTCCCACAGCCTAAGCTTAAGTTCCCATGGGGTGCCTAAACCTAATCACCCCCCGCGGCTAACAGCTACCCGGCTCCACTATACTTACGTTCGGAGCGCCGACTGTCGGCACTCCGGGCATCGGCATCTCCTGCTGATCAGGATTCCGCCGCAGGGTTCCTAGCATACAGCATCCCTGCCATCGGCCAATTCACCGCAACCCCCTGATGTACTGTATGGCCAACTTAACTTTCCAAAAAACAAATGCAACCCCGGAAATAAATACAGATGTGCTAGTCTTATTCACCCAATTACAGTATAGCAACATCAAACATATTATGAAGTCGTGACAAAAGTATAAAAGAGCAAACATATAGCTTCTTTATCAGTTTCTAATTATTTTCAGAGTATGTTCGTGCAAGTGAAAACGTTTCATATGTTTACTTATTTATTTTGCGAAAACCTTAAAGTTGGGTACACACTTAACGATGTGTGTACCCAGCAATGCAGTGGACGACCCCACCGCCGACGGGCCGACATATTGGACGGGCAGTACACATTACACAATCCGGTGCCCGACACGTCGGCACCAGCTGCATGGGGTAGTCAGTAAGCGCGCTTGGTCGTTGGTAGTGCATACACACTGCCAGATCGGACAACATTTTGTCTACATATCAGCTTAAGTCCCAGGCATTCCAAATCCCATTTGTAAAACAAACCAGACTATGCTGGCACTATATAAGTAAATGTAAATAAATAATAGCATTTTCATCTACATAACTATTCCATGTGCTTGCACATACCTTACCCACAGAGTGTATGAATGGTTTGATACACAAAAGCACCTAATAGTAATTACATTAAGATAAATGTGTATACAGTACATATAATCAGTAAAAAGTATGATTTAGAGGGACGGGAATACTCAAACGTTTAGGACTATCTGACATAAGCGTTCAAGCAAATATGAGTATGATATTGATGAAGCGAGGACTTCAGTGTAACCCTAATACTGCAGAGTATTAATGGGACTTGAATTCAAGTTGCTTGCTGTATCGTCCTAGTAATGAGCAGGAATGAAGTGTAAAGAGAGCCAAACAGAACCAGAACAAGTTTTGAAGGGATTATCCCTGAGGTTGCTTAAGACATACAGAGGATACAAAAATCAATCATCTTCTTAAGAGATGAAACTAAGTAGACAAGGCAAAATTATACAGTTTTCCCGTTAATGGAGAAGCTCTACAAAAGATGAGAACAGTTTCATTTAAGTAGCAACAATTTGTACTGTAATATCTAATTGCTTGGATTTATGTTACAACCATTACATTATACTTTAAAGGTTGTACAGTTACAATAATTACTTTGAATATAAAATAAAATCAACAAATGCAAAAATGTCATAGCTCCTGGCCGTTTTTGTGGTTAAAGAAACTTCAGTAAGTTTGAACAGAGTACTGAAAAATACTGTAACTCTGATCAAACCAGACTGTATAAGCAGGTAGGGATGTTGTAGAGGGCCCAGCTGTAGGCAAATGACTCACTATGGATGGTCTATTGACTGCGACAGCAGCTGCAGGACAGACAAGTAACATATGCACGATACGTATACAGCAAATGCTTACCGATATCATAGTGAGAATATATGCCAAGGGTATGCAGTCGGGAAGCCGGTGGACCTAATCAAGACAGCTGGCTTCCCGACTGCTTAATCCCGGCGAGGGTTAAATGACAGTCGTCTAAATCTAGAGGCCTGTCATCTTACCGATGCTGGGAGACCGGCGCCCAGCATCCCAATCAAAGGGACGCCGCGTGCCGAGCGCAGTTAGTCGCGGGGGAGGCTTAGGTTTAGGGTTCCCGGGGGGGATTTAGAGTTAGGCACCCCCCCGGGAGGTTAGGTTTAGGCTAGGGGAAGGGGGGGTTAGCGTTAAGCACCCCCGGGGGGGACTTGGAGTTAGGCACCCCCCAGGGGACTTAGGTTTAGGCAGCGGGGAAGGGGGGGTTAGGTTTAGGCACTTAGGAGGGGGAATTAGGGTTAGGCACTGAGGGGGGTAGAATTAGGTTAGACGATAATTACCTTGGGCGATCGGGATATCCTCCTCTGCCAGAATGCCGCTGTCGGGATTCCAACCGACAGGCATGGGTTCTGCGGTAAATCATACCGATTCCATGCCAAGATGTCCCATATCTATTTTTAACTACCGAAAGGTAGAAAAAAATAGTCCACGGAAGGTCACAGTTTTTATTTAATGCCAACAACAAATGTGGTACTACTTATACTATGATTTTGAAAAAATAAATAATACAAAAAACTCTATAATGTCCTACACACAAACCTGATCACTGAGTGTTTTCCATGTTTAGTTACTATGGGGAGAACTGCTTAGCAATCTATAAAGGAGGGCAATGCCAGGCTAGTCAATTTTAGGCATTTGTCCCAAATCTGGAAAACCAACCACCCAATGCATCGAAGATACAGAGTGGTAATCTGTAATTTGATATATAAAATAAAGTCTAAAGGTGGGTTTATATTAGACGATATGTCTGCCGACCCGGCGGATTGGCCCAACATATCGTCCACAATGGCAAGTGTGTATGGTGGTGGACCATGTGTGCTCGTGATGGGTCAACGACAGATCGAGCGTACATGCTGCTCAATCTGTCAATTTGATGAACGATCCCATGCATTTGGATGCGGTCATTCACCAGACTGTGTGGTGTGTACGGACCACACGATATGTTGTCCGTCGCATTGTGGGCCGGCTGGGTACACAGGTCGTCTAAAGTGTACCCAGCTTAACAGAATCTGAAGAACAAGATGTATACTTTTAGCAAAACCATATTATATAACATTGGTAGAGCAATAGTGCAGCTCTCAATCAATTGAATCCACAAACATACTGTGAATTTGAGCTTGCTTTATAAAACAACCCATGGTTATATGACTGCAGAAGCAAAAGAAAAAACATACATAGAAATAAAAAAAATATATATTAAATCGGGTATATTTTGCCTTTAATAGTATCCTTGATTGCTTGGTACACTTCTTATATTATAGGTCTTGGCAATAAATTGAAAACATTCTGGTTAATCGATCTTTGTGAATAAAGTTTCAAGACAGACATATACACTTAACATGTAACTACTAAACAAAGTCCAATGCCAGAACACAAAAAGTTTCATTCACTGTATCTATAGCAGTGACCTGTAAAAATAAGTTTGTATAGAATCTTTCTTCAAAACAAAAATAATGCTTGTACACCTGCCAATGGCTCACATCTGCCTCCATTCACTGAAAATATGTAACTTTAAATATCCAGATCAAAATAGACACAATGACAACTAGTGGCTCTAGCAAAGCCAGACTGTTTTTAATAAAAGGCAAAAAACTTTTGCTTGTAGAGACGAACTAAATACAAAGGGAGTTCTGCTGGCTGCTGCCAATCTAATGGTGCATACACACGGTCAGATTTGTTGTCACATATGAACAATAACGATTTTAAAAATCAGTCAATCATTCTTATCTAAAAGGAAATCTCACACGTGAGCCTGCAACAATGTGTGATGCGCGTTCCCGCATGTCAGATAACGATATCCGACATAGTCTCTATTTGCAGTCAGATTTTGACGATTTCATTCGTTTTAATACTGTCTGAAATCGTTCAAATCGTTTATCTGACAGATCTGACCGTGTGTATGCACCATAACTTTGTTCTAAAGCAGGGAATATGACTGGAGCTTTTGGCTTCTGTCACATGACCTCCTGTGCATTACGCAGCATACGAAATGAGGAGTAGGGAGGTCAGTGTGCTCTTTCTCTGCAAGTAGGACAGAACTGAAAAGTTAAAATAAAAAAAAAGTGGGGAACATTTTAAAGTTTGTACGGTTGCAACAGTAATTTGTGATTTAAATTAGAAATGATTCTGTAGATAATTTCTAATGTAGAGGTTCTGTAGGCAATCTGTAGCACTCTCTGTGCTGTGGATGAACAAGTTCCAGCAAAATTGTAGTTCCACACTAGCCTGAGAGCCTTTACTGGGTACAGTTTTTAAAGGTAGTTACTAGATAAAACACACAAACATAGTAATACTACATGTCTATCTACAAGACCTTGCTTGTGCAGTATGAAGAGGGCTATGTGACATGCTGTTGCATCGGAGAGAGGTGTAAGAGACCTGTGGGTAGGTCTGAGGGGCATGTGAGGGTGATTTGGAGTACATGGGTGGATCTGAGGGCACACAAGTAAAGATCATAGGGAGGATAAGTGATGTGGCCATTCCGAGGTTGTTTAATTCTGGAAATCAATAGTAATGTTCAGACTTTTTTTTGGAATGTTAGCAGGCTTTGCATGTGGCCCAAGATATCAGGTTGTCCATCACTGATCTGATAATGAACAGAATACACTATGATAACATTTGACTTGAGTTTCAATAAAATGTTCTGTAGAGGAGTTACATAATCTTAGGGGAAATGTTTAATCAGTTCCATTAAACCACTGAAGCTTGGAGACTTGGAACGGTGTCAAGGGGCCTATCCATTTAAAGACATGAAAGTCTGAACGTCCAGCATTTAGACTTTCATGACGCTGAGGTGCGGGCATCGCACTGAAAGACGTTCACTGAACGTCTTCAGTGCAGCAGCCCAATCTCCCTATCTATTAACATGCCGAACCTGACGACCGTCGTCAGGTTGACCGGCATGTTCGATAGATAGTCGGGGTCGGCAAGGACCCAGCGTACACGCGAATCGCTGGTCCTTGCCGGCTATCCACTAGCAGACTTTGTGCACGTTCCGACCTAAACCTCCTGGTTTTGGTCGCATCGTGCAGAAAGTCGGCAAATGGATAGGCCCCTTTACTCATAAAAGCACAGTACAAATCAGAAGAGTTTATTTTAAATAATACTGTTGCAAACACATACCAACATTATTTCAAGGAATAAAAGGCAACCAGTGTAACAGAAGAAGAAATTGTTAGTAAGTATTTACAACCGAATTTACAAAAGACAAAAACATTTCCACAGAATAGGTTGTGCGGCACTAACCTAAGCAGACATACTATCTGTTACTTGTCTACCACAGATGGAGCTATAGCTACAGGACCTGGCCAGGTGGCATCCACCATGCGCTAAAGCAACTACATTGGGTGATTGAGAGGACACTACTTGCTGTATTTGTGAACACTCTCATAACCAGGACAGTGCCACAAGACTGACAGAAAGCAGATGTAATACCAATAAAGTAAACCAGGAAGTTATAGGCTGCTGAGCTTGACTGAGGCACCAACCAGGAATACCAAAATGTGTCGTTTTTCCAAGGAGGCCGGATTCACATTGCATATTGATAAGTGTAATAGATTTAATATTTTTAGCTATTGCAAACAAAAAGAAAACTGTTGAACATATTAGTCTAGTAAATAGGAAATGGTTGGGCTATAGTTCTCAGTGGCACACCATAGCAATTACTGTAGTAGTGGGCCATGTCTTTTTCAATCTATTACAAATTCCTTTATTAATGGTACAGTGGCGTACCTCCCCGTGGTGACACCCGGTGCGTTGGCAAATAGGGGGTGTTGGCCTTCAGGGTAGGGACATAGCCTCGCGACACAAACCCCCATTTGAGTGGCTCCGGGGGTCCCGGAGATGCGGACTGCCCCCGGGGACTAATCTGTGTGCAGTGATGGCTCCCATTCTGTGTCAGGAGCAGAGTGCTGCAGTGTATCATCTGGTTCCTGTCACTGAGGAGTCGTCGGCACTTTGGCGTCACCCCCCAGCGGGTGACACCCGGGTGCGAACTGCACCCCCTTGCCAGTAACGATGTAATATAATGTGAGGTTAGAACTGTGATAATTACACATTAAATAACATTCAGTTAGGGAAAGCTGAACTAGGAAACTGACATGTCATGCAAACACTGGGCTTGACTCAGACATGGATGTACCGCTGATATTTACGCAGATTGAGAGCTTGTTAACCATTGCGCATGGGTGTAAGTAGCACTGTGCACATGTTAATAGCATTTGTTGCACATAAAATACATTTCATACACAATGGATGCAAGTGTCTGAAGTGTATTAATATGATGAGCCATATTGTATTCTTATACGCCTTTTCCACTGCTGCAATAACCCAGGTTATTGCTGGGTTTCCTAGGTCGCAGCTCAGTGTAAAAAGGTCGCTGAAAAATAACCCGGTTAAGTGACCTGGGAATCCAACCCAGGAAGCTACCAGGGTTGGACCCAGGATGGACCTGGGTAATGGTGCAATGTATATGGCGCAACCCGGGTTATCCGACCTGGGTCATGCCTAAAATTAGCTGAATGGTGGCTGTGGAGCAGTCGCGACCCATTTTTTATGACCTCACAAGTTTAGCAGGGCAGATCCGGGTTCAGTGTGAACAGGGCTGAACCAGGAATAACCTGGATCGAAGGTGTAAACGTGTTCTGACCTGGGTTGGAACCATGTCCGAAAACACAATCAGACCTGGGTTTTTATTGGAAAATGGGTATTAAACAATTGAAAACCTGCAATTATCCACATTCTTAAACCTTACTATGTGGTTGGTGAGATATCATGAAAATGTTTTTTTATATTTAAAGTCTACAATCCTTTCAATTGTATTTGAAGACATATTTTCCCCATTTCCGGCCCAGCTGTTCATGCTAACGTTGTGGATTAGATATTTATAATATTAGTTTACTAATTTAAGGTGTATTGAGCCCATGATATAACTTATGCTGGGTACCCACTTGGCGAAATATAGCTTGTTCTATCGACGAGCGATATATTGCGAGTGTACAGGTGGTTATGTACACCTGATATGTCTGTGAACAATATCTTTCACAGACATAGGAGGTTAGCCCATGTGTACGGCGACCTGCTGACCGCACTTACATTGGCTGCAGGGACCTCCGACACGGACATCTCAACTGGGCGGTCAACTTTACATGCCCACCCAGTTGTGATGTCAGCCCAGATAAGTGTGTATAGCCCATCAATCCCCCACTCTGACAGTGGATCGGTCCACTGACAGATCAGTTGTCATAGTGTGTACCCAGCCTCAGTTTTGGTTCACAGACTATAATTGCCAGAATAACATCATGCAAGAGTCTGTGCTTCCAAGTGAGGTTATGCAGGCAAGCATTCAGGCCAGGCTATCATGGCCATTGTACTAGTTTAAAGCAGTCAAACTGGTGACCTTGACTCCACTTCCTTCAATACTCCAAAATCTATTTGGATACATACTTTTTTTTTTTTTTTTAAAACAGTATTCAGTAATAACAAAGAGTCAGCCTTCAGCATGCAAATACTTGGGCTAAATGGTCATAGTTTATTATGAATACTCTGTAAACAGATATATTAATAGTCAATAAACCCAAACAAAAAACAATATCCATGGTTTGCCATAAAAGACATTTTTGGAAATAAATAGCCGATTGTCAGGAATTTATATTCACAGTAAAAGTTCATGGTTAGTTCACTGCGTGCATGGTACTGGCGGAAATGATTATTTCTCATCTAGTTCAGGATATTATGTTTATTGAAAAGTATTTGTTATGCTGGGTACAGGTACACACTAGACCAGGCCTGGCCAACCTCTGGCTCTCCAGCTGTTGTGAAACTACCAAGTCTCAGCATACCCTCCCACTGATCAGCTAGTAAAGCATGCTGGGATTTGTAGTTTCACAACAGCTGGAGAGCCACGTTTCCCAGGCCTGCACTAGACAATAAATAATTCATAAAACTAACAATCGATATATTGTCCCCAACCGTCATTCACAGATATATTGCAGCATAGCTGATGCAATATATCTGAAAGATATATCGTGCAAATTTGCCTGTGTGTATTTACGCCCAACCAACCCAAACGCTGGTTACAGGAACCAGCGACATTGACGTCACATCTGGTTTCTATGGCCAGGCATATCAGGCAGCCGATTGGTAAGTGTGTATGTACATATCGTTTGTGCAGAACACTTACCAACTTGCTGGGTCTCGGCCTGACGGGCAGCCGGTTGATTCATCGTTTATATTTTTCCCCCATCTTAGTCTTTCAGCCCAATGCGGCAACAAATGAGCCTGAAGAGGGGGCGAGCAGAAATGCCAGCGCCTGTTTGCACCTGAACAGAGCCACAATTGAATTTTTCCATAGGGCACCCAGTACTGACAGCCGCCGGTGCTAGCAATTGAATCTCAATACTTTATGTGACATAATAATAAAAATAGGCCAAGTTTTGCAGCAATGACAGATACCATGTTAAAACATAAATCTGAGCATTATTAGACATGTGGTCAGTATATTACGGTCTTCAGCCTGTGTCACCTTGCAACCACATCGACAGTCCTCACCAATGCCAGAAGTGATCTGCATGGGTTCCGGACTATAGACAGACAGTAATTAGTTAGACAATGTCTAGATAGATACCAGATGTATAGTTAGACAAGGATAAAAGTTCGACACAGACAAAAGTTAAGGTGCCCACACACATACCGATGTGCACGATTTGTGTACGATTTCCCTTGAAACTCTCCCTGGCAGCTCTGCACACAATTTGGTGTCCAATCTTCATACGATCTCTCCTGCATCCAGACTTTCACAGTCAATCGCCTCCTAGATTGTCAGATCTGCCGATGCGATATGCGACCAGCGGGGACGCACAATGCATCGTGATTGTGAGTGGGGACTCATGATTTACTCAGGATTTGGCCATATTTGACACAATCTGTCATTCCAACGCATCGGAATCGGCCAGACCGGGTAAAATATAGCTATGTGTGGGCAGCTTTAGACATGTAAAAAGTTTGACAGGTACAAAAGATCGTCAGGGTCAAAAGTTCGACAAGAAATAGATCGAACAAAAATGGTTGACACTTTTTTTTTTTTAGGGTTAGGTACTTACTGGAGGGTTAGGCACTTACGCCCACAGTAAGGGTTAGGCACTTACCCAGACAGTTAGGGTTAGGTACCAAAGGGAGGGTTAGGGTGAAGGTTAGTGCTAAAATGCAAAAAAAATTAATTGTCGACCATTTTCATGTTGAACTTTTGACCCTGTCAACCTTTTGTACCTGTCGACCTTTTTACATGTCTAACTTTAATGTGTCTGACTTTTGTTTGTGTCTAACTTTTTTCCCTGTCTAATACCTGGTGTCTATCTAGACATTGTCTAACTAATTACTGTCTATCTCTTATACCACACCCCTCTACATGATCTCGTACAACTTTGACCCCTAGGTGATTATATATAGAGATGCACATACATTTACAGTGTGCAATGGATGCAAATTGTGAAGACAAAGTTAACAGGAAGAGAGTTCTCAGACAAGCCAGCTTCAATTGTACCATGTGATTCTGGTCAAAATGACAATGTTAACCTATTAAAATAGTGAAAAATAAATTTATAGTAAATATCCAACATGCATGAAATGGTGAAAGGCATGCATAGCAGTATAGAAGTGAAATACGTGTGCTACAGTAGAAAATAAACAAAAGTACAGATGATCCATTGTAAAGCATGAAATATACCGGCACTATATATACTGTAATTGTTAATAAATAAATAAATAGAAGTCGGTCAATTTTTCTTTAGCACTACAATAGGTTTCAGTGTTTAAAGGTTATATATCCTGCTGAATGCCATTTAATGGGCGGACAATAAGCGCCCCCCCAGCTGTTGTAGAACTACACATCCCAGCATGCCCTGCCACAGTTTTGCTATTTGGCCATGCAAAAACTGCTGCATAGCATGCTGGGAATTATAGTTCAACAACAGCTGGTGGGCAGCTTATTGCCCACCCTTAGCCCTGTAGTTTAGTTAGAAGTACTTCTTTAAATGTGAGGATAACCAGAATGCAAACTACATAATGTTGTTGTTTTTTTTATTATTATTGTCGTCACTGGTAACCATTGTGTGAGAAGCTCCGTTCCAATAACATGGCTATTTAATTTTTAAACATTCACTCATCATAACTTTAATGGTCAATAACCTGCATCACTTGGAGACGAGCTAATAAATACAAGCTTCCATTTCAAGACAGTATTTATAGTCATCTTTAGTCTTTCGGTTAATTGTCGTATCATTTTGGTGGGCAGGGACTTAAATGTTATTTGAAAAAAAAAAAAAAAAAACAACACAGAGTTCATCAACAACTGGCTCAGCTCTGCGGTTCATGTGCCTAGAATCTCTTTTCCCATATAAATCTTCCTTAGGGAATAGGAGAAATAATAACCATATATACGCCAACTGTGACATGCTGGAAAGCACTATCAGGCAAAGTACTCGGATATCCCAATCCTTACTGAAACCTTAACTGACAGTTATACTCTGGACACAGACAGAACACATCCGGGGGCATGCTTGCTTTTAAGGACAGTACTGTTTCAATCTCTATGAACAAATAGAGGGTCTATTAAAAAAAAAATTGCCACGAGGAAAAGAAATAAGTTACTAATAACTCTGGAAGATGCATTTATCACTGTGTGTGCAAGTATGTGTAGTCAATCTTTAGACTGAGGGATTATAATTTCATAAAGGTAAGATTACAATATCTGATGATAAACTTTTCGGACTATAATTTATATGTGGGAAATACTATAATCAAAATAAGAACCTATAATTTGCTCAAGGGGCAAAAATTCCATTCACCTAAAAAATTTCCCTTGGCACCTGGAAATATGAATCATCTGGTATCACTTCATATCAGATGTTCAGTAAAACAAATAAATAAGTCTTATAAATCTATAATAATATCAACAGGGATATGAATATGGTTAAAGTACTGTCCATATAATAATTCTGTAAGGTCTATCCCTAGCGAGGCAGAAGTAGAGGATTCCGGCTGGCCACCAGGAATGGGGTAAGTATGGGAGCTGGGGCGGAACGAGGGGAGCTGCAAGCCACAGTCAAGGCGGGGGGCGGGGCAGTGTAAATGAAAGAGGGGGGCAGGCAGACTGAGGTGACTCGACATACAGTATGCGGAGACCCTTTACTAGTTAATAATATAATGGCCTCTTCATACTCCAGGTGAGCTAAACATGGGTCTTCTGTAACCCTGTCAATTAGGACCAATAAAACCGGTATTTGATAGGTCTGCCTTAGGCCACGAACACACCCCGTTTGCTTATCTACCTTCTCTCAATTACGACTTTAAAACAGGAGAGGACATTGGTATAGTGATGACTGACCTTGATATAGACTCAGAACAGTGCACACGGGTGCTGTACAGAGGCTGATATTGTAAGAATGGGGGAAAGCAGAACATATGTTTTTCTATTCCTGTTCTATCATCAGTCCCTATAATGCCAGGACATGTCTCCTTAGAGATAATAAATCATATAGAGCCACCATATGCGCAGCACTGTATAGAAAATACAATCATTTAATATTAGTCTCTGCCCCATTAGAGCTTACAGGACCGACCCCCGCCTCATGCTGTGCCCCACCCACACTGATCACCGTAGCAGGCAGCATCCTTCTGGAACTTGAAGTATGGCACTTAGCTGTGACGTAAAACCCAAGCGCCGCTCCCTCTATGTATCAGACATCAATAAGTAGCAGCCAGCAGATGAAGATGGTGCTGTCAGCTTCTCCTTCATGTCAGTGCTCCGTGTGGTGGCATGAAAACAAATTGATGAATGACATATGTAATTTGTTCTATATTTTAGACACTCCTAAACCATTGGCATTATAGGTAACCTAGGTTTGCTCAATGGTAGTTCTGGTACTTAGCTATCCAGATGGTCTGGAAAAAAGTATCAACTTATTATTCAAATTCCAATCTGCCCCCAACAGCTCAATAAGGGGACAGTACTGCCCACTGTGGGATATCATGGTCTATATATGCTACCACATACAGCAATCTGGGTCTATTTGTGTTGCTCTCCAATAGGGGGGCACAGAACGTGGAAGAGATGGACATAAATAAAAGCTCTGTGCACATGGCTTCATGGTTACTGAAGCAAAGTTATTTTTATTTTTTTAAGTTACAGAACTGGAAACCATCAAAATGTTCTTGCAGCTTTAATGGTGAAGTTAGTCTTTTGAGTGTAGGTAGTAAATCCTTTCTATTTTTAGAGTCATTATTCCTATTATCCTTGGTTGTTTGTAAAACCTGTTCTGTTTGCACAGCAACAAAGAGAAATGATGGCGATCCTTTGAAGGAATCCACTGGCAGTGTTTGCATATAATCATCTGCTATTAATGTTGTAGACACGTATACTCACGTTAACCTGATGACTGCAAGAGATTATTCCACAATACAAGGATTTAGAAAGAGTCTGCTCTCAAGCAAAACAGCTTCTAGCATATTACAGGTCCAGATTGTAAAAGCCATGGCACATAATGCCAACAGAATTGAAGCGTCATGTCACATACACAGACTCTGTACAGAGTGTAGATATATAGGGATGCAGTTTATAGACCGGAGGACTAAATGTCGTCGGTATCCCGACACGAGAAGCCCGATGGGAGACTTCGTCAAAATAACGACGCCTATCTGAATCCCGATGCCAGAACGCCGAAGGACAAAAGCCCGAATGAGGTAAGTCCTGGGCTTCCTTAGCGTTAGCCGCGGGGGGGAGGGGGGGAGGTTAGGATTAGGCACCCCCGGAGGTAGGTTATGGTTAGGCCCCCCCCCCCGTGAGGGTTAGGTTTAGGGTGCAGGAAAAGTGGGTTAGGTTTAGGCACCTCTGCTCTAGTGCTTTCTAGCACACTCAGCTGATGCAACAAACTGCTGAGATACAGACCAGAGTGTGCTAGAAGCACCAGAGCAGAGAGCAACACCCCAAGCAGGAAAGAGGAACTGCACGGGTTGTGACAGATGCAGGGTGCTAGAAAAAATTATATAGAAGCCAATGCTGCCTAATTTTTTTAATCCCAGGATTCTTTACCTTTTCTTAGAAAAAAAATGAATGTTATTTTATTCCTGTGGTGTGAGGGGGTATAAAAGCTTTATGCATTTTCCTGTGGTCCTGTGCTTCTAGCCCAAAAGCCCAGGCCCACAGGAAAAAAAATAAGACTTGTAGGGCCCCCAGCCCCAGCGTCCCACAGAAATAATACAACCTAAATCAGACATCAATGCCCAGCCCCACATGAAAAATATAACCCCACCACCAAAGGAAAGTAACATAATTCAGACATCAATGCCAAGTCCCATAGGAAAAATAGAACTACCCCCCACTCAACCTAACCCACCACAGGTAAAATAGAAGTTTCATTTCATGGCCCACCCAGCAAAGCCCAGCAGCACCACAGTAAGAAAGAAAAAACATTCATGGATGCCTCCTCCTCCAAAGTCCATTCCAGAGTCCAGAAGGCAGCACTAGATAGTCACTCAGCAGCACTCAGCACAGCACACTCCGACTCTCAAGCTTAGGCAGGCTGCTGGCAGCAGGACGGTCTCACTGACTCAGCCTTGTAGCAGCCAGTTGAGCCAGGGCAGGGCACCGACTCACGCCATTCAGCGGTAGTGACACCACCACATAGCAGGCAGCGCAGAGTCCGGTGGTAGTGTACCAAACTGTGCTCTGTCTCCAGTGTGTTAATTGCCAATTCGCCGCCTCAGTGAGCAGTCAGTGAACTGTTCAATGACACTGATTTGCAACATTGCAGCCCAGGTAGCTCACCGCCGGCCCTGCTCACCTTCGCTGGCAGCGGTCGGGCAGGCGAGGCTGTTGAAGGGGCGGGCGGGCTGGCGTGGGGCTGCGTAGCATGGCCTCTGACATCATCCCACCTCCATCCTGTCCCCGCCATCGTCGTTGCTGCAGTCGCGTTAAACAGCCCTTCTAGTCGCGCCTAGTCTCATATCAGTTTTGTCATGTTGAGTGAATTTTCATGCATCACTTTCACAGCAAATGTGTCTTACTCACTATGCAGTGTGAATAAGACACACAAGCAGACTTTGAGAACGAAAATGATATGCGGCACGTGTATGTTCTGTGTGCAACTGCAGCTGTATCTATACGAAATGCTACATTACAGTGTCAGCAGCTGTTCTCCAACCCACATTACATTGCAATGTTTTACAGACTCGGCCGTACACAGAACATACACATGCCGCATATCAAAGTAATCAGGAAAGCCTGCTTGTCCGCCTTATTCGCATTGGATTGCACATAAGATGCATTTATGGCGAAAAAGACACCGGGCACTAGCCGAGTTGAACAATAGTTGACGGCTCTCATGCGCCCTGTGTAACGCAACTCATAACGCACGAATATATATATATATAAATGGGCTCTGCACTCACCATACTAGCAACAATAATAATAATAATAATAATGAACAGTGGGGTTTTGGTTCATGAATTGATCAATGCATTTAAGCTTGCAGCCCCCGCCAAGGGACCCCACTGCAAGTCCCTACTCTATTGCTCAGAATTATAACATGGAAATAGCTATCACATTAGTGTTAAACTCAGGGTATGCTATCAAGGTTTAAAACTCACAGCAACTTTGCTTTTAAACGTGAGACAGCCACCTAGCACACCTTTGCATACCATGCTGTACTCCAAATCTAGGAATGGTGAGTGCCGTAACTTAGTGATTTTTGTTTATCTGATTAATTTTTTGAATTAATCATTTTGTGATCACATTTTCTCATGTACCCCTTTTAACCTGTTTAATCTAGCTTGTGTCAGCTGAACTCCTAGGTGCTTTGCAAAGGTGTGCTAGGTGACACGTTTAAAAGGTGTGCTAGGTCACGTTTAAAAGCAAAGTTGCTGTGAGCTTTAAACCTTGATAGCACAACCTGAGTTTAACACTAATGTGATCGCTATTTCCATGTTATAATTCTGAGCAATAGAGTAGGGACTTGCAGTAAAGTGGGGTCCCTTGTCGGGGGCTGCAAGCTTAAATGCATTGATCAATTCATGAACCAAAACCCCACTGTTCATTATTATTACTGTTCGTTATTATGGTGAGTGCAGAGCCCCTGTGATTTCTGTTTAAACAATGTGGTCACATACCATGATGCACCCCATATCTAGGAATGGCGAGTGCCGTGGATTAGTGCTATATATATATATATATATATATATATATATATATACACGCACACACACACACACATATACAGTCAGGTGCATAAATATTGGGACATTGACAGAATTTTCATATTTTGGCCTCTATTCACCGCCACAATGGCTTTGAAATGAAACAAACAAGATGTGCTTTAACTGCAGACTTTCAGATTTAATTTGAGGGTAATTACATCCAAATCAGATGAACGGTATAGGAATTACAATGGTTTCTATATGTGCCTCCCACTTTTTAAGGGGCCAAAAGTAATGGGACTATCAACTCAAAAGCTATTTCATGGACAGGTGTGGGCTATTCCCTCGTTATTTCATTATAAATTAAGCAGGTAAAAGGTCTGGAGTTGATTCTAGGTGTGACATTTGCATTTGGAATCAGTTGCTGTCGACTCTCAATATGAGATCCAAAGAGCTGTCACTATCAGTGAAGCAAGCCATCATTAGGCTGAAAAATCAAAACAAACCCATCAGAGAGATAGCAAAAACATTAGGTGTGGCCAAATCAACTGTTTGGAACATTCTTAAAAAGAAAGAACGCACCGGAGAGCTCAGCAACACCAAAAGACCCGGAAGACCACGGAAAACAACTGTGGTGGATAACAGAAGAATTATTTCCCTGGTGAAGAAAAACCCCTTCACAACAGTTGGCCAAATCAAGAACACTCTTCAGGAGGTAGGTGTATATGTGTCCAAGTCAACAATCAACAGAAGACTTCACAAGAGTGAACATAGAGGGTTCATCACAAGATGTAAACCATTGGTGAGCCTCAAAAACAGGAAGACCAGATTAGAGTTTGCCAAACAACATCTAAAAAAGCCATTACAGTTCTGGAGCAACATCCTATGGACAGATGAGACAAATATCAACTTGTACCAGAGTGATGGGAAGAGAAGAGTATGGAGAAGGAAAGGTACTGCTCATGATCCAAAACGTACCACCTCATCAGTGAAGCATGGTGGTGGTAGTGTCATGGTGTGGGCATGTATGGCTGCCAATGGAACTGGTTCCCTTGTATTTATTGATGATGTGACTGCAGCAGAATGAATTCTGAAGTGTTTCGGGCAGTATTATATGCTCATATTCAGTCAAATGCTTCAGAACTCATTGGACGGCGCTTCACAGTGCAGATGGACAATGACCTGAAGCATACTGCAAAAGCAACCAAAGAGTTTTTTAAGGCTAAAAAGTGGAATGTTATGCAATGGCCAAGGCAATCCCCTGACCTGAATCCGATTGAGCATGCATTTCACTTGATGAAGACAAAACTGAAGGGAAAATGCCCCAAGAACAAGCAGGAACTGAAGACATTTGCAGTAGAGGCCTGACAGAGCATCACCAGGGATGAAACCCAGCGTCTGGTGATATCTATGCATTCCAGACTTCAGGCTGTAATTGCCTGCAAAGGATTTGCAACAAAGTATTAAAAAGTGACAGTTAGATTTAGGATTGTTTAGTTTGTCCCATTACTTTTGGCCCCTTAAAAAGTGGGAGGCACATATAGAAACCGTTGTAATTCCTACACCGTTCACCTGATTTGGATGTAATTATCCTCAAATTAAACCTGAAAGTCTGCAGTTAAAGCTCATCTTGTATGTTTTATTTCAAAGCCATCGTGGTGGTGAATAGAGGCCAAAATATGAAAATTCTGTCAATGTCCCAATATTTATGCACCTGACTGTATATACACACATACACCACAGTGGGGCAAAAAAGTATTTGGACAGCCACCGATTGTGCAAGTTGTTGCACTTTAAAAAATGAGAGAGGTCTGTAATTTCCATCATAGGAATACTTTGTCTCTCACAGTTAGAGTCAGAACAAAAAATTCCGGAAATCACATTGTATGATTTTTAAACAATTTATTTTTATATGCTTGCGGAAAATAAATATTTGGACACCTACCAACCAGCAAGAATTCTGGCTTTCACAGCCCTGTTACTTCTTCTTTAGGAAGCTTATCTATCCTCCACTCGTTATCTGTATTAATGGCACCTGTTTGAACTGGTTAACTGTATAAAAGACACCTCAAACAGTCAGACTGCAACCTCTCCACCATGGCCAAGACCAGAGAGCTGTCTAAGGACACCAGGGACAAAACTGTAGACCTGCACAAGGCTGGGATGAGCTACTCGACAATAGGCAAGCAGCTTGGTGAGAAGAGATCAACTGTTGCAATTATTAAAAAATGGAAGAAATACAAGATCACTGACAATCTCCCTCGACCAGGGGCTCCATGCAAGATCTCACCTCGTGGGGTATCAATGATCTTGAGAATGGTGAGGTATCAGCCCAGAACTACACGGGGGGACCTGGTCAGTGACCTCAAGAGAGCTGGGACCACAGTCACAAAGGTTACCATTAGTAACACACTACGTCATCATGGATTCAAATCCTGCAGCACCCAAAAGGTCCCCCTGCTTAAGCCAGCTCATGTCCAGGCCTGTCTAAAGTTTGCCCGTGACCATCTGGATGATCCAAAGGAGGATTGGGAGAATGTCATGTGGTCATATGAGACCAAAATAGAATTTTTTGGTATGAACTCCACACGCCGTGTTTGGAGGGAGAAGAATGATGAGTGACATCCCAAAAACACCATACCCACTGTGAAGCATGGAGGTGGAAACATCATGCTTTGGGGATGCTTTTCTGCACAAGGGACAGGACGACTGATCCGTATTATGGAGAGGATGAATGGGGCCATATATCGTGACATTTTGGGGAAAAACCTCCTTCCCTCAGTAAGAGCATTGAAGATGCAACGTGGCTGGTTCTTCCAGCATGACAATGACCCCAAACACACCGCCCGGGCAACTAAGGAGTGGCTCCATAAGAAGCATTTCAAGGTCCTGGATTGGCCTAGCCAGTCTCCAGACCTCAATCCAATAGAAAATCTGTGGAGGGAGTTGAAAGTCCATGTTGCCCAGCGACAGCCCCAAAACATGACACATCTAGAGAAGATCTGCATTGAAGAGTGGGCCAAAATACCTGCTGCAGTGTGTGCAAACCTGGTCAAGAACTACAGGAAACGTTTGACCTCTGTAATTGAGCTAAACTTTTTGATTGTCCAAATATTTTTTTTTTCAGAAAGAATATTCAAATAAATTGTTTAAAAATCATACAATGATTTCCAGAATATTTGTTCTGATTCTGTCTCTCACAGTTGAAGTGTACCTATGATGGAAATTACAGACCTCTCACATCTTTTAAAGTGCAACAACTTGCACAATCGGTGGCTGTCCAAATACTTTTTTGCCCCACTGTATATATATTTATATTACATACACACTACTGTGCAAAACCTTTAGGTAGGTGTTGAAAAATTGCTGGAAAGTAAGAATGCTTTCAAAAATAGAAGATCTCCGCTGAATCATACACCCGACTATAATCCTACAAAATCCCTGACTTTGTGCAACTGTATCTAGAAGAATTACTGCTGTTTTGAAGACAATGGGTGGTCAGACCAAATATTGATTTGATTTAGATTTCTCTTCTGTTCATTCGCTTTGCATTTTGTTAATTGATAAAAATAAAGTAGCATTCTTACTTTGCAGCATTTTTTTTCCACACCTGCCTAAAACATTTGCACAGTACTTTACATCATCAGCCTTTTGAAATGGCAGGGCCACAATGTCTTCATTCATTCACTTTTTATGTTAGCAGATCTCCTGTTTACAACCAAAACAACTTGAAACAGACACCAATTACACTACTAGCCAGGGAAATAAACATACACTATCAAAACTATGGTTACCTGCAGAAATGTAAAATTATGACGTAGACCCCTTGGAAAAGCTGACATTTCTACTCCACCTTGTATTAACAAATACAAATATAGGAATATAGCTTGAGGTGTTGTTCAACTTAAATGCTAAAGCTACTTTTTATTTACAGCAATGGCTTTCTGGCATACTACAAGTTGACACATTCACAAAGTTACCTGGTTACAGGATTATGTGCAGTGTCACAATTTAAAAGTACTGCATTTGGCAGAACAGTCATAAGACCACATTTTAGATTAGTTTTTAAATTACTTTAATTCAGGAAAATCTCTAGGTAAAAACAACTCAACGGTAAGCATCATCCAATCAATAGAATTTTGGTTTATTAGAGCACATATTTATGTAGCATTGTTCTGCAGGAAACTCATCAGACCATACAATCATGTCTACTGTATTAATTTAACCATCAAAACAACATAGATAATGAAGTAGCATGTCAGTCTATGCTAATGAAATATTGGCCTCACACTACTGGAGGATATGGGATTTCAATTTGACAAGATATCATACTAAGAACTAACCTAATATGTGTTATATTATTGTTTTAATGAACAAAGGCATGTTTTTATATTTTCCACCCATTCTTACTGTTGTCTGCATTTGGTCCCTTTGTGATCTGTCTACTTACTGTATATTTTATAATCAAAGATTACACTTGCGACACCGATTCTGCAGTGTTCAGCAAATCTGCTAAATGGTTTTAAATTTCCCTATTTAGTTCTTTCTTGTGTTTAACTTCTTGTATTTACTTCTGTCATAGCCAGGAAGGGAAGGTTTGATCTCCACAGAACATACAAAAACAACATTGCAATTTATTTCTAGCCTAACTGTAACTTGCATTAATATTATGAATATGATCTCATTGCTTACTTTCCAAAAGTGCTCTAATTTGTAATACATTTTGATTGTTATTTATAGAATTGACATATTATACATTTTTATTTTCTTAAGTAGCTTATCTGACATCTCCCCTTCACATATAGGTTGGGATGTATCAAGCTTTGGAGAGAGATAAAGTGGATTAGTTGCCCAAAGCAGCCAATCAGCTTCTACCTGTCACTTCAGAGATTGTGCTAGATCAGTAGTTCTCAAACTTGGTCCTCAGGACCCCACACAGGTCACGTTTCCAGGTCGCCCAGCAGGTGCACAGGTGTTTTCATTACTCACTGACACATTTTAAAAGATTCACAGGTAGAGCTAATTATTCACGTGTTTTTCTGTGAGGAGACCTGGAAAACATGCACTGTTTGGGGTCCTGAGGACAGAGTTTGAGAACCTGTGATCTAGATAAATGACAGTATGAAGTGGACTGGTTGCTATGGGCCACTTCTCCACTTTACCTCTCTCCAAGGAATGATGCATGTCCCTCCATAGTTGCAGCACCCAATTTACTACTTGCTGCACTTGTGTGCCACCTAGGCTTGAGAGAAGGGCTGCAAACTGCTATGTTCTACATTATGTTCTTACATTGCATCTTATACCGTATGGCGTTAAGGTGTGCTGCTGTAGAACATCTTCTAAAGAAGACTGAGATTCCACAGAAAACACCACGAAGAATGAAAACCCGCGATAAATATAGTAATACTATTACGGACACAGCATAATAATACGCCATCTTGGTTAAGCAATCATCTGTTAAATAATCCCTTTGATCGTTCCCTCACATGTAGGTAGTAGTGTATAACAAGCTACAGTTTAGGGTATGTAGAAAACAGGAACATTTCCGCCTAACACCTTATCAGTGTCCATTAACAATGCAAGCCATGACCTCCAGGTTTAGAATTAGGTGACTTTCTGAGCCAGCGCTCAGTGAAATATTAGCTCTGTGGTGTAAAAGCTGTATCTTCTCACTGTAATGGTTTTCACTCTGCCAAGAGCAGCTCACTGGACTGTGACTACGAAACCCAACACCTGAATAAATCATGGCATTACTTTAAACTTCAGATAATTAGTCATTTGCTTAGCACAAGATACCAAATTAATAAAATGTTTGTACTTCAAAAAGGCCGAGATGTTTTGCTGCAGTAACTCCTGTGTCACCTGAACAGGGGGTGGGGGTGGGGGGGGGGCTGTGGAAGGGGGCTTCTACTTCACACTGCCTGAACTTCAGTATTCACTACAGGTCGCTCTCGTGTAGGATTTCCAACAAATTTTTATGTACAGTATTTTCAGCCTTGTGCAATTACTTGCTACATCAGTAAAGGGCTAAATAACAAAAATAAACAGAAAAGCGTTAGTAAGTAATAAAACAAGGTGCAGTTAATGCAATTTGCATCATAACGTTTAGCCCTCCCCACAGGCAGGAAATCTGGGACGGCTTCACGTGATACAGGAGCTGCATGGACATTCCAGTATGGCACTGACAGAATATCACACTACTGAGAATAGGTAAGTATGCTTCAAGCCCTACTCATATTATTAATGACAAGATATTGTAATTAAAATTATTACTACTAGGGATGAACCATACTTACCTACTCTCCAGCAAGGTGCAGAAGGAGACTCCTGATTATTCGGGTAGTCTCCTGGACCCCAGGAAGAGTGGGTGGATTTCCCCACATCCCACCCACATTCTATTAAAGTGGGCAGGATGGGAAAATCACATTTGCATAAATATTGCTACAACGAACATATCCGGTCGACATTAAGAAAGTTGTAATGGTCATTAGGTTGACCACAAATAAGAAGACATGTATTTAGGACAACATGGTTAATGTTCAAAAGGTTGTCATTTAACATGTTTTTTTTTTTGTGTGTGATTTTAGGATTAGGCCAAAATAGTAATAAAAAAACACATGTCGACATTTTGAATGTATTGACCAATTTGACCATGTCGACATTGATTGTTGACATTCAGAAGCAGTCGACGTGAGTGGCGACCTTCATTTTGTCGACCAGTCATACCACAACAACATGGTGACTACAGTACAAATCATCAGCAGACACACCATCTTAGTAATTGAAGAAAACGATATGTAGCACGTCTTGTCTGCAACGTAATGTTTACAAAATAAACAGTCAAAGTAACTATTCTTGGCAAAACTAGCAATGCCTGTTTACCTTTACAGATGTGTAGCAATTTCATGGAAATGGACCATAAAATGTACATAGAGCCAGTAATTCATACTATACAATTTTTTAAAACAAGGAAATGGTTTGCAGTCTGCTTCAACAGCACAAATGATACTGCATTCTAGTTACTTAGAGCAACAGAGATTCTTTCATGTCCAAGATACTGTCAATAGGTTATGATTTGCTATGCCAATGGAATATCTTTTCTTGAAAATGTTACAATCAGGTGGCGCTATTCTACAACTGTTCTCAGATGGTCTATAGGTGCCTACACACTAGGCGATGTGGTAACGATGCGATATCGTGTCCGTTTTCCCCTTGAACTCTCCCCAGCAGCTACCCGGCAGTCTTTGGCATGATTTGGTGTTAAAAATTGTCCAAATTGACCCACGATCTATCGTGCCTCCTAACTATTTCCAGTGCATCGTAACTGACATTGTCAGATCTTGCCTGCAGCAGGCAAGATCTGATGATGTGATGTACGACCAGCGGGTACGCGCATCAGCAGCGTGATCGTGAGTGGACACTCACGATTAGGACATATTTTACACGACCTCTTGTTCTGATGCTTCGGAATTGGGGCGGATCGTGTAAAATTTTGCCTAGTGTGTAGGCACCTCAAGTTATTACCTGCACCAATCTCTCTGTCCAGTCACAGTACTACTTACTTACAGGCTACTGTGTTTCTGCTGAAAAGGTACAGACACCAAAAACAATTTAATCTTGTACCATATTGCAAAGGTAATGGGCTCCCATAATGACCTCAGCAACAGCTTACCATCAGGGGCGTATTAAGAGAGGAGGGGGCCCGTATGCGCAGGCCGCCATTTTCCTGGCGATTTCTTCACTGCACATGCGCAGGTAAGCACTGGAGAGGCAATCACCTCCAGAAAGTTGTCTTGGATATGAAAGGATAACGTAAATCTATGTAAACACTAGATTCATTTGTTATCCAATACAGAAAAAGACTGGTGTGAGGACAGACAGTGATTAACAGAATATAAACTTGAACTCCTAGAGTAATCTTCATAAGTATTTCCCCACAGTTCTTGCCCACTCGTTTCTCTAGTGTTCTGTTCCCCTCACACTATCTGGTTTTTATTTATTTATTTTTTTCAATATGCTGCTTTCAGAATCTGACAGGGCCCCTAACTTTGGCAATTGGACCAGATGATCAAGTGTAACCAACCTAACACCAGGACAACAACTCTAGACTTCAGAATGACAGAAAACTGTTCATTTGGCCTGCAGTATGAAAGACCAAACCACAAGGACACCATGCAGTGGCTGGCCATTTCCAATCATCAATCCAATCAGATTTTAATTGGCCAAAGCTGGATCTTGGGTCAAATTTGCATGCAAAGGACTACACGGTCTAGTCACAAGGACCAAACTGTCTGGTCACATTTTTTTTTTTTTTTTAGCTTATTCTGCTCTTTGAGACACAAGGAAACAAAAATGTTGTCCTGGGTTACAAGGAGACAACTTTCGTTCAATCCATTCTCCAGCAAGTATGTCATCACAGTTCAGTCCGTATAATTACCTACTGAGCTCCTACTGATTTAGATCTATCAGCACACATATCACTAACATTACAGTGGACCTGTAAAAGGCTGAAGTCCCCACACAGAAAGCGATATAGCGGCCGTTCCGATGGATTGGAACGATATTGCAGCTATATTGTTCCGTGTGTGGGCATGACATCGTCCACTACGTGCTCCCGTGGGGTCGTCCATCGCTCCTCCAGATCTTTCTGCATGCACAAGAGATCTGGAGAAGCAATATATGATCCCATGCTGGTCTATGCAGGGGCGGTGGCATATCGTGCGGTTGGGCACTGGATCACTCCGCGTGTGGGGACCGCCCAATATGTCAGCTGTCGGATCGGGGTTCGCATCGCTGGGTACACGTCACAGCCTGTGTACCCAGTTTTAGAAATGTTCTGATTTTACGCCACTGTTGCCAATAGAAATAAAAACGCACATAATCACAGATATATACTGTGTATATATATATATATATATATATATATATATATATATTTGTTAAAAGGATAGAAGACAATTTTATATAATCATTAGCTTTTGGGTGGATTATATGTTAAAAAACAAAATAAAATCCACAATTTCATTTTAACTTCTCAATACTTGGTAAGTAGAAAAAGTATTACAGAGCAGATAGCTACAGGGTTCACACTTGAGTGGTTTTCCTGGGTGTAATATAAAGTGACACACCTATGCTTTGGCAAAAATAAAAAACACCTACATAAGAGAAATAAGAAAAAAAATACTAAGAAGAGAACAGGGATTTATGATTCTCTTAATGTATAAACAATCTTTAAGAAAAAATGTAAAAACGCTTGGCCAGCATACCACCGATATGCAAACATCAACCACGTCAAGCTGAGAGAATTCTATCAAGGTCATGTTACAGTGACACTAAGGACTTCCAACATCAATGATCCTTTTAAACTGCTCAAAGCAGGTCTTTAAAAAACACATCCATGCCCTTTTCACAGACAGACAGGGTGGTGCTTTAAATAGCCAACCAACAGGAAATCATTCCCTTGCAAAATATTAAAGCACAATTACCGGTTGCCTGATATGTTGCCATGACATTCTTTTGACGGTGGAAAGTAACAAAACGAATTATACAAGGAACAAAAGAAATGGAGAGCAGAGGTTAGTTAATGTATGAAGGAAGAGTCATGACAGGGAGGCAGAAACGTCACTGCAGCAGATTTACCTATAATTGCAAACTACCAATGCCCATCTGGTTCTTCAGTAATAAAATATTTCTACCTAACAAAAAAAGTATCCTAATGTGCACACCATACTGTTACCTAAATAAAACACTATACCAGTATTACTAGTATGTAAACACACAGCCTATAGGAAATATCTGTACCTGAAAAACTATAAGGTGAATCTGCCAGTGAATAAACATTTTCAGATTTAATACAGTAATCTTACATTTTAGTGCAAACAATCTTAAACAGGGTACAAACCTGACAGATATATCTGCAGATGATGGCTGCTCATACACACTGAATAAATCATCATCATCTGCGGTCCCGCTCCCTGCAGGTCTGCTGACCACCCGTACTCACAGCACGATGAGCAGATATATTTGCCATCAGTTGTGCTGCAGAGCCAGCGTCGTTCACAGACATATCGTCTGTACATACTGGCCGATGGGCACACAATATATCAGCCGTTCAATTGAACGGCCCATATGTCGGCCAGTTTGTACTCATCATTAGATTAGATCTATTGACTAGGTTTAATTGATCTAAGTCATATTATTCAATTACTGGACTTGTCTGTTCATTGATAGCATTGTGCGTTCATTCACTGGTAATTTCTACACTTCTCCAGTTTATTGGTGGTAAAATTGTAACTATTCCTTCAATCTTTAACCCAAAAATGTATTTTAAAAAATACACATAAGTAATAGTGATGGCACGTCTCAAAATAGTGTTCATGTAGTATCTTCTACAAACACCATCCCCTTAAATTTGAGAATTTGTATCCATTCTTTTGATGTATGATTCACACTACATTATATATACATACATACATACATGTACACACATATATATATATATATATACACACACACACAGCATTAATATCAATGAACAATCAGATATTTCAATGTCCTGTGGAGCTGCTACAACTATCGTCTGTGTTATTGACCTACTATACAAATACAGTCGCAGTGCTACCCTGCATTTAATGCTAAGCAGCTTATCCATGCAGCATTCTTATCGTTAAAAGTGATCACACCAGCTGGCAGAATCGATCTCAAGATGATCATGAGAGGTTAATAATTAACTAAATACAATTGGAAAAAGAAGCGGCACCCCAAGTGTTCATTGAGCTAGGTTTGGTTTCTTTGGAGAGTAATTTACCAATCACACCAGAAAAAAAAAAGACAAAAGTTGCACTTCTAAACTATAGAAATAAAGAAAAGAAAATACAATAAAATGTCACTAGGAAGGCCAGTAATACTCACAGGTTTGGTGTCTGACCTGAGAGTTTGTGTGTGTGCGAAGGCAGCATTGTTCCAAAGAACATTGGGACTGATTCAGAGCCAGACGCTCTGACAGAGCGCTTGCTCTGAATCAGGGCCGGCCTTCTTGTTTTTTTAGAGCGGCCTCCTGGCCGCTCGCATAGCTGTGGGTGACCACCCACAGCTATAGCGAGCGGCCAGGAAGATGGTCGCGACCATCGGGCTTGCGACAAGACCCTTGTGGTAGGGTCTCGTTGCCACAAGCGCCAGAGAGATTTCAGCTCTGGCAGAGCCGAAATCTCTCCTACTGACATCACTCGTGATGACAGTGGGGCTTGCCCCAAACGGAGGCGTTCACATGGGAACGCCTACGTTTGGGCAGCCACTCCCCCGGCCCGCCCACCAAAGGCTGCGTGCTGTCACTCAACATCGACAGCACGCCCCCTTTGGTGCGAGACCTGGAGCGACGGTTTGCCCGTCGCTATCCGGGTCTCGCGCATGCGCACGACAGAGCCGGATCCGTCGTGCGCATGCGCACTGGGCCACCATCGACCCACTTGCGAGCGCAGGCCCATAGCACACCAACAAAGCCTGCTTGCAGCAATTACATAGAACTACAGTGTTACTAAGCAGTGTCTAGATGATATATTATATAAAGTGAGTATAGCATAAAATTAAGAAAATACATGTGATATATAAAGCAGATCTATTTCTTGCAGAGTTCCCATATTTATTTCACGTAAGTGTTTGCTTTGCCGTACAAAAAGTATCTGGTTCCAAGATACTTCAATCTCTAGCGGCTGTCTGTAACTTTGTCAGGATCAGCACTCACTTGAGTCTGCGTGATCAAAAACCAACCACCTGGTCTGTCTACAGAAATGATTACACTCCCCAGTCCCTCTCCCACTTGCTATTAATGCTCAGGTCCTGCCACCACTTAAGACTGTTTAAGGAGCTACTCACTCATAAGACTTAAGACTTCCCAACATCTACAATTGAGCCACAGTTATTACCCAAATAATGACCTGAAGTACAAATATGTAGCATGGATAAGTCGTATACAGGCAAAATTGATCCAATAAGAAAACACAGACACCAATCTTAAAAAATTAAGTTTAATATGAAAAAGATACAATGCTTAAAGCATATACAAAAACAATAAGAATGACATACAAGATAGTCTAATGGAAATCATTTTCTCTAAAAAATTAATGAACAGACTCACTTACATGAACCTGCTTAATCCCGGCGAGGGTTAAATGACAGGCATCTAAATCTAGACGCCTGTCATTTTACCAACGCTGGGAGACTGGCGCCCAGCATCCCGATCGAAGGGGCGCCGGTCGCCGGGCGTGGATAGCCACAGGGGGGGAGGGGTAGGTTTAGGGTTCCTGGGGGGGACTTAGGGTTAGGCACCCCCCAGGGAGGTTAGGGTTAGGCTGGGGGGAGGGAGGGTTAGGCAGCCCCGGGTGGGATTAAGGATTAGGCGGCGGGGAAGGGGGGGTTGGGTTTAGGCACTTAGGTCCGTATTCAATTTGAGGTGCAAAGTCCGGATCTGCGATACTTTGTCGCCGATGACGTCATTTTCGCCGGTTTTGCTTTTACCCCGTATTCAATTTGAAAGACTTTCCGCCTAGGCGGAAAGTCAACGCAATGTACTAGGCGAAAAAGTTTCGCCTATGAACAGCAGGCGGAAAAAAGTGCAGAATTGAGGTTTTGGGTGCAACGTTGCGGGAACCCCCCAGCGGCCTTCAGACAGTCCCCCAAAGGTAAACTGTGTCAAAATGTAAAAAAAACACTTAAGGACACCCAAAAAAATGACTTTGAAAAAGGGGCAAAAGAAAAATGTTGGTGAACAAAGTTAAAAACTTGACTCTGGGGGGGTCCCCAAGTATGCCCCAAGTGTTTTTTTGATTGCAGGTGCTTGCGGCAGGTGGATTTTTCACAATTTTTTCAACTTCACTTTAGCAACTTTTAAATATGCTGGCCCCCAGTTATTTTCTGGAAAAAATACTCCTGAATACTATTCTGCACCACATATAGAAAAACGTTATTTAGCAGCTATTGAGCTAGTTTAAAAACACCACATAACTTCAGCAAGCCAAAACGGGGGGTACCATAGTGAACCCCCATGTAAGAGCATCTTTTGGGGGGTGTCAGACTGATTTCCCCAAATCTGACCGTACTTTCCGCCTGTTCAAGTTTCGCTGGGTCCAGTTTTCGCGTACTTTCAAATGGAATACGGGGTAAAGCGGGCACGCGCGCTATACTTTTCCGCCTACAAAACAGGAGAAGTAGGCGAAAACTCTGGGATGCGAAAAAGTATCGCGGCTCGGCTCAAATTGAATACGGGCCTTAGAGGGGGGATTAGGGTTAGGCACTGGGGGGGGAAAGGTTAGGGTTAGGCACCCCTAAGGGAGGGTTAGGGTTAGGGGGTAGAATAGGTTAGTGAATACTTACCTGGGGACGATCAGGATTTTCATCCTTGTCGGGCTGCCACTGTCGGGATTTGAACCGCCGGGCATGGGTCCGGCGGTAAATCATACAGATTCCCTCCTGGCTCATGTTCATGCTACTAAGGTTTTATGGCCACTTTGTCCAGAGCATACTGACACTCCCCAGGCCGACCTCACAGTGAGAAGGGCATGCCTATAACTATAAGACCCCATCATTTTACCACTGTCTGTCTGTTGGATCATTTGCTGGTAGCCCTAAAGGGCGACCCCAAAAAAAAAAATCATATCGTATTTCATATATTAAATGAATATCAAGTTAGTATTGCAGTTAGAAGGTGCCAGTTACAATATAGTTAACTGCACATACAGTGGTTTACTCTGCGTTCAAAATATAGGCATGTCAACATTTTGACCAAATCAAAGTATAGACAGTCAAAATCTATATTGCAGTGCGATATGCCTGGCATGGGGTAAGCCCCCAGGTGCCGTGCAATTCTGCTAGCCTCGAGCTTCGTTTATTTTAAAAAAAACGTATAAGTCGCAGTACGCTGCAACTAGAACGCACCAGGAGACTGTACCTATTAATTTGATACTGTACACAACACTTGTATATCTGTGTGCAACAAAGTCTATAAACGGAACTTGTAGAGCAGGGATGTCAAACTTGTAGCTCTCCAGCTGCAGTGGAACTACACATCCCAGCATGCACTGCCACAGTTTTGCTGGAGGGCCGCAAGTTTGACACCCCGGTTGTAGAGGAAAAAAAGCTGTGGCTGCAGGATCATAGCACTTTGTATGCTGATTGAGAGATTCAAGGCCCACCATATATCAGCAATCTGAAAACCACAATTGAACAATTTGAAGATTTGTTGCTCGACTTTAGGATCTCTCAATCTAGCAATCTGCGCCCATACACTACAGATCTTTTTCAGTGATTCGCAGATCATTTTCAGCAAACACAGATCTACCAGTCTTGAAAGTCCCATCTTTTTACTAGTAATGGTCTGCAAATCTGCTGATCATGTCCAGACACTAGCAATCTACAGCCCCAATCGTGTGAAATCCAACATGCTGGACAATCTGATTTAACAATTCTAATCACTTTTTGGTTGCGATCTGTGAAGCATATACATTGCAGATATTTTTATACAATCATCTGCAAATTGCCACAATCAATTGCTGATGTATGGGGGCCTTTAGTCGCATACAAATAATGCACCGCACCGTTTGGTCTGTCTAAATGGTTTCTTCTCGTGAGGAGAAATGTAACTAAAGTGCCGGCCGCGCGGCTGTTTTCCTGCTTAGCACGAAGCCAACAGCCTCGCGGCTGGCACTGTAGTCGGAGAATGCCTGCTCTCACGATTAAACACCCATGTTAAGCATTCTCCGACTTAACTGGCAACTGCTGGACCAAACAATGCAGTGAATTGAATCGCTCCAAAAGTTCATTCCCAGGGCTATTCAGCATCAATATAGGTCACTGCACATACTGTAACCTGCAGTCAAAATATAGGCAGGTGTATATGTTTTGCCTGTCATTTATTTAGTGCAACCAAGCAAGGGAATAGCGCTACTGTTCTTGTAATCTATTTATTATCATCATCATCATCCTTTATTTATATGGTGCCACAAGGGTTCCGCAGCGCCTTACATAGTACAGAAACAAAGTACATAAAATGTACATAAACAGTTGAACAGAACAAGAAAACAGTGACATACAGTACAAGACATTGCAGGACAAGTAGATGGTTTATAAACATTGCTGCAACAGTAGCTGGATGGCAAAAGTCACGGGTTAGGTGCTGTTGTAAGGAGTATAAAGTAGATAACAATATAAGTAAAGGAAGGAAAAGCACATGAGGGATGAGGGTCCTGCTCGTGAGAGCTTACATTCTATTTAGCACTACTATGAAGGGGATTAGTGACCACTGCAATTAATGTATGCTGTTGTGGAACTACACGTCAGCATGCTCTACCATAGTTTTAGAAAGCCCTAACTGCAGCACTACCATGATGTTGTGCAGCAGCTGCGGCAATTAGCGTATGCTGCTGTAGAACGAACATACCAGCATGCCCTGCAACAGTTTGAGCATGCCCTAATAACAACTCTGTGGCAGGGCATGCTGGCCTGTGTGGTGTCACAGCAGCTCTCAGTGGGACACTGGCTGTTGGAATCATAACATTATGTTAATAACAACCAGACTTTTTGCACGTACAACAGTGTCATTGCAGTTAGACTGTTGACATTATGACTGTCTACATTTTTTTGTTGACCTTTGATTTGTGTGTCTATGACTGACATTTTGACCCTGTCGATATACTGGGGTCGATCCTATTAGCCGCGATGATCTCGCCGGTGTGAGTCATCAAGGCAATGGCCACACTTTGAGGCAGCCTGGATTCGCTGAACTTTGCTCGCAGCCCCGTAGCTCAGAGCGGGCCGCGAAGGGTGTGAGTTGCCAACCGGCTAATTGGATTGACCCCTATGACTGCCAACATTATTTATTTTTTTTATGTCAACATTTTGACTGTTGATCTTATATCCATGTCAACCTTTTGGTTGTTGTCATTCTGACAGTTGCCGATCTATTGATGGTCTAGGTTTTACTAATCTAATTTTTTGACAACATCCCCCCTCTTTAGTCCCTATCATGTGATGATAAACTCCGCCCCGTTTCCCAGGTGTGGCCAGCCCAGGGACTGCGTGGACGTACGCAGTCTGCTGTGCTCAGAAGCCGGCCAATTTGAGTAAGCTGAGGCTTACTCAGCTGGCCGGCACCCCGGCGCTGTCCACCATCGTAACCATCGATGTGTGCGATGATGATCCCACCATCCGTCGCAGTGCTGGGATCGCAAATGCAGCAAGGGGTGTCATACACCTCCTACTGCATTTGCATAATTGCAAGGATCACAATTGCAAAGCTGCCTGCGATCCTTGCTGAATCAGGCCCATAATACCACAGTTATAGAAGGTGAAACCCTTCTCACAATGGTGTTTACATATTCCTTGAAAACTATGCATGCATACCATTATTTCCCAAAAACATCCTATGAGATTATCACTTTACCAACAAAATCCACCAACGTGTAATCCAAACACGTTCATACTTGTTTGACTTGTCATTAATTTATAAACAAATGCAAAGTTTGAATTCCCAACACAGTAAATCTGAATGTATAGATTTGTGCAGCAGACTGTATAAAGTGTGGTCAAAGCGATCCAGCCATTACAGAAATAAATTGATGAGATCGGTGCTCTAATAGACCATCTGGAAAACTTCAAACCTTCTTTTCCAAACACTCCGGGAACCATTTATTTATAGCCATAAATATAATAAAAAAGTATATTATTCGTTCAAGCCCTATGGCATTGCTGGGAAAGATTCAACATGAAACAAGCCTATTATTGTGCAAATTTTCCTTGGAATCTGTAATATCAGCTACAATATAGCCCAAAGTTTATAAAGTCAGAAACAAGTCATCCATGATTATGCATTAATAAAAGCAAATTAAAAAGCCAGACACACTAAAATCTAAAAGCTGAATATCCCACTATCACAGTCATCTTATTTAAAGGTCTTCAGACATTATATTATTGAAAGTCATTTACACAAGAGGTGCTGGCAAACAAAGAAAAAAGCTTTACCCTAATCATCAGTGAGGCCATTTTGTTTGCTAAATCTACAACAAGTGGACTTGTATCTGAAAAATCATATTATTTTGTATGTTACTATTATATAATGTATGAACACAGTCTAACATTTCCAATGTATTGCATTCCATTAATCACCAGTAAGTTTTCCAGCCTAAACATTCTGCTTTTATCCTTTTTTAAACTGTATGTATTACTTCTATGGGATTATTATTATTATCATCATTTATTTATATGGCGCCACACGTGTTCTGCAGCACCTTACAAAGTACATAAACAAATAAGTGACCAGCGACTTACAATACAATACAAAGCAGGACACAGACATGGATAATAAACATAGCTATATTAGCGACCTTTACACCCACATAAACAGCCAAGTGTTACTTGCCCTAGTGGGGAATAAGAAATAAATGAAAATACAGTAAGGAGAAGCACAAGTGGGTAGAGGGCCCTGCTTGAAAGAGCTTACATTCTAAAAGGTATAATATCACCTTATTAAAACTCACAAATGAGCTACTGTACCTATGTGTGTATACAAACCCATACACTGGCTAATTGTTACAGAAAGGTTTACTTTAGCCATGTAACATTTTAAATCAACTTAATCCTCTCATTTAGCCAAACCCTCTATAATCACAATGGCATTTAATGCCAAAAATGATGTTGAACTACACTGAAGTGCCAAATGTCATGGGATAGCAGTATGGAAAGGTAATGGTAGGTGGAGTCACGGCACTGTGACTTCTTGGAAATGCCCAGACCTGCATCAGTTGTAATCTGATAACTCGCGAGTAAGTTTGAATACCGCCTAGGCTGCTCATGGCAAGGTGACGTGAATTATCGGAGTACGAACGGTGCATGATAGTAGGTGCCCGACAAATGGGACATACCATTTCCAAAGTTGTGCGGACAGTCAACATTTCCCGATCTACAGTGTCACGTGTTTACCGGAAATACCTCATGGAAGGCTTTATCACCCACCGTGGACACCGCAGTGGCCGACCACAGATGCAAGTGCTGTCTGGCCAGAACTGTCCGTAGTAACAGACAAGCGACACTGGCTCAAATCGCATCCACGTTTAATGTAGGAGGTACCAGACACATATCAACCAGGTCAGTGCAGTGTACTTTAGTTTCCATGGGATATGGGAGCAGAACACCCACTAGAGTGCCCCTGTTAACACTATAACACCGGATACAATGACTCACGTGGGCTTGTGATGTTGCTAATTGGACTCTGGAGTACTGGCAACATGTGGCATGATGTGATGAGTCACGGTTTCATTTGTTTCGGGCTGATGGTAGGGTTTGGGTGTGGCACAGACCCCATGAGGCCATGGACCCCAGTTGTCAGCAAGGCACCGTGCAGGTTGGTAGTGATTCCATAATGGTTTGGGGTGTGTTTACGTGGCATGGGTTGGGTCAACTGAAAAAGTCTTTGTTCAGAGACCTCTACGTTGCATTACCTGATTGCCATTTGCAGCCCTTCATGGACTTCATGTACCTCCGCAACTAAAGAATATTCCAGCAAGATAATGCACCTTGTCATCGGTACCAAGTAGGCCAGAATTGGTTCAAGGAGGTCTTCCATCCAGTTTTGGGATCAGTTGATGCACTTTGCCGGGCTAGAGGTGGTCCTACACGATACTAAGCATCTATCTCATTATTTTTGGCACTTCAGTGTATCATAATGCCAAACTTATTTATGCATTTTAATTTTTTATCAAAAATGGAAACATGCTGCAATTCTTCAACACATAAAAAGTTCCATATCTGCAGGTAAGTGGGAATAAGCCCAGAGAGAAAGGAAAAATGCAACTACAAATGTAATTTTTTTTCTTTGGTATTGTCCATCATCTAGATAAAGCCTTAAGGCTCATACACACTAGACAATAAATTGAATGATATGGACGATAACCATATTGTTCATAGCGTTTAATATCGTCCAGTGTGTATAAACGATATCGTTAACGATGCGCGCTCCCATGGATCGTTAACAATGTTTTTCATTGCCGGAAGTTGCAGGACAACCTGACAATATCGTCAACAACTGCAAGTTCGGGGATGTGGCAGGTGACATCACTGAACGATATCGTTAACGATATCGTTCAGTGTGTATGCTCAATGTCGTTTCCGACACTGAGCCCTGCAATTCAAGTGATAACACTTAACGATATCGCTCATTAAGTGTGTATGAGCCTTTAGCTTTACATGTGCATACTCATTTACTGATGGATTTAAATATACAATTGGCTTTTGACTAAACAGGTATTGGAGATGTTAAATTAAGTGATTAAAGTTTCTCATTTCAAAAAATAAATAAAATGGAGTGTCATTGTTTACTTCACCCACCTTCAATAGTGACACCGACAATCTGTAAAATATTAGTTTTCCACATACATTAACCTATTTGTAAGTATTTGAGATCCTGAAGACCCTAAGCCCCCTATATACATCCTTTTTGTTTGTCTTAACCCCTGAAATACTCATTTATGTTTTTTAGTACCCACTCTGGGTCATATGTATACAACATTCTAAGTAATTACAACAAACTGCAAGAACGTGTACTTAAGTTCAGTGGATATATAGCAAATCCCCCAGACAAGATCATTCTAACCCTTGTTAAGATCGTACTTGCACAGCTGATTGGTTGGAGTCACTTATTACGCTGTAAAATATAAAGTAAGATCGGGTACACATAAGAACGACGTGTATCCCAGCCGATACAATGCCAGATGGAAGTATATATCGGGTGGTTGTACACACCGCACTATCCGGTGTACGACTGTGCAATATACCCTTCCAACCTGCATATGGTCGTCACGTGAACGCACGATTGAGGTTACACATTGAGGACCTCATTCAGAGTCTCTCACTAGCGCTTTGCACTCGCAAGCGGTCCGATGGTTTTTGTACGTGCATTCGGACGCTTCGTTCTGCACGTGCGCAAACTACTCTGTGCGATCGCAGGCCGCTCGCTCGCCCAGCAAAGACAGCCCAGTGAAATGAGTGACAGGAGAGACTGTTTGTCGGCGGTAACTGGGGCAGGACACTAATAACGGGGGAGTGGAGGTGCGAACGCAGGCGTGCCTGAGTGTTTCAACGCCGTTTTAGAGGCGTGCATAATTAAGAAGCAGCGTCATAATACACGTCACATGCTTGTTTTTTACACTGAAGTCCTCGCAGTGCTTGCGGTAGGGTAAGGCAACCACAAGCGCTGCGATCGCTTCCGATTGTCTTCGATGTACCAATGTTTTAATACACTTCCTGGAGATGACGGGGCGGCTGGTTGGCGGCTCTGCCTGTGCGATTGGGCGTACGCTGGTCGCTTGCTAAGACATGGTGGGCGTGCTTATGCCTTGGCGAGCGATCGCTTCCCGTGGCGTCACTTTGACAAATTTGCATTCGCTGGGGGCGAGCGATCGCATCTAGCGAGAGACTCTGAATGAGGTCCTGAGTGTTATGGATGATATATTGTTAATATTGTTATTAAAATCCACCACTGGAAGATAACACAAATCATCATTAAAAACATAAACCAGTAACAGTATGACAATATGTACTGCTTACCTATCTTCTGGTTGAATATTTTGTCAAAGGTCAGTTCACCTCGTTCTTCCAGATACTTCTGCATGACACTTCGTATGCTGAAATCAAACAAGAGGCTATTGATTAATAACCCATCAAAAGCACTAAATATAACATTTGCATTGGTGTATGAAATTCAGGCACTCAATATGATAAAAAGGTTCCTTTGTGCTTTACATCATTCTTTCCACTACACAAACTCTAATGACACATGGACTCTATTCAATAGTCCTAAGAATGAGATGACTGTACCTGAAGTCACCATCACCTGACAATGAACTTTGTACACTGTGGCGCAATAGTGTTTACAAGACTTTACTACTATCTAACAGAAAAACAGGACTGCTTTGTCACTTTCCTGCATTCTCTATAGACTCTGAGTGCTGAAAAAAATGACGACCTTGAGTTGAGCGCACCAAAAAAATTATTTTATTGTAGCAGAAGATAGTCTACGGAATATAAATGTACATCTTAAATTCAACAGAAGAGTGACAATATAGACAACGGAAAACTAAAGGTGCACAGACACTGGCAAATCCGGCTACTCAGATCTCTCTCAAATTTGCCCACAGAAATTTGAAGTGTGGTTCAACAATAACCAGACACAGTGACAAATACGGTTATCATTTGTCCACATTTAGCGTCTGTCCTGATTGGCATACAATTGCTTCTGATCAGATAATATCATGTTCCTTACAGATGGCAATTTGCAGCCAGTAAGGTCTGTCATCCTAATTACAGCATGTATGGCACCTGCAGGCGTTTCTGTACATGCAGCTAATAATGTTTCTACAGAATTTAAATTAAATGCTGAATGCATGCCACATGCCACCACTTATATTATAGAAACACAAAGGCATTATCATATGTCCTGGAATTTCAGAATCTAACCTTCTGAATAGCTTTTGAAAGCAGCGTTGATCTATACTAATATAATAAGAATGTTGTGTCTGTTTGTTCCAAGTTGGCGCACAACTACAGAAAAGATTCTGTAGTGCGTACACACGGTACGATATCTATGAATGATATGAACGATAACGTTCAACGATATATTGTTCATATCGTTCATTCTTATGCAGTGAATGACCAACGATGCACGTTCCCACATGAACGATAACGATATCTATGATCGTCCGTACATGCAGGCCAACTTACATGATATTGTCATCTTTGCTTGTCCAGAGATGTGGCAGGATGACTTCACTGAAATATATCTTTGAAAGATCTTTCAGTCGTTGGTGGTACAGATTGTACCGTGTGTCTGCTGCATTAGAAATAACCTGCAATTTGTTTCATCTCAATCTGTCAAGTTAAAGCTGAGCAATAACAAAAACAGGATTTATTGACACCATCAATTAAAGAGATAGGTGTGGCACCATGCGCGTGGCCGGTAAGGGGTGGGGGGAGGGGTGGAGCTGTGTGTCCACGTTTACTTTAATTGCATAGGCTACACAGCAGTGTGTGCACAGGACACTCAGTGACATTGGTGTGAGTGGTGGGTGAAGTCGCTGCTGCCACCAGTCTGTATAGTGCTGCTGGTCACGCGGGAAACTCTTGCGACACTGCCTCTATGCAAAGCAATACAACTAGAACACCTCAAATGAAATTTTTTTTGCCAACAGCAATATCATTGTGGACGAAGCCAGCAGACAACAGCTATGCGGCTATAATAATTCAGCATTTAGATGTATACATGTGACACTAGACTAAAAATAAAGTGCAGGTGGAATTACATGAAACAAATGTCAATGACCTTCATAAATATACTTATGTAGTTTGTTAAAGAAAATAAAGAAAATAAACAGGTCCAAGTCGTCCTGTTTTTCAATAAATATTTAATTTCCTGTGCGATATTGAACACTGGAGATATTTGCGGCAAGGCTGATCTGCTAGTGAAGTATTTCTATGCACACACAACCTTGCCTCTGCTGAAGAACACATCATACTGAAAAGACAATTGGGGGAGAAGTGTCAATAGCAGTGCCCCATAAAAAAAAAAAAAACGCAACTTACCTGATCCCCACTTCTGCCGACGACCGCCACTGTCCGCTCCTCCTGGCCGCTCTGCACTATGGGAGAGACGTAATGACGTCTCTCCTAACCTGCTGCAGGGTGAGCCGCAACTCATGAGCGAGCTCCAGCCGGCTCACTCCGTGAACGACGCAGCAGCCAATGAGAGTCTGACAGACTCTCATCGGCTGCTATAACAAACATACAGCCGCCGCTGACGGCTGTATGTTTGTTACTCTGTAGTGTGGACCGCGCTCGCGGTTTGCACTACAGGGCCCGGGGGTGGCTGAAAACCTGGTCGCCAGGCAGCCAAATCTGGTTGCCATGGCGACCTGGCCCCCGGGTATTGTCGAGCTCTGTAGTAAACGATTTTCGTTCATTTTTCCCTTGAAAAAGTGAACGAAAATAGTTTACCAAAATCGTTAATTTACAAAACTGATACGTGTGTACGCAGCTTTAATGTTTAAAAACAATAAGGCATCAAAGAAAATGTATGGTAACCTAATGGGAGATCAAATATTATAAGTAAATAAATATACAGTAAAGTAAAAATTATTTCCATGCATTATGCCAGGTACACACCTTATGAAGGTGCGATCCAGCGTCGTGATGTAAAAATACATTGCATCGCCATACACACTACACGATCCGCCCTATGACAGCACAATGTATCGTTACATGCTGCTTGTAACAGCACAGCATCGGCTGTGGAATCACCCCATCTGATTTGCATGGTAGTTGGAGCGATTCAATAAACGAAGGCTGAAAACGACATATGATATATCATTCCGATCTGCGCCGGTACACTATATCGGATGATAAATCATAAAGTGCGTACCCAGTTTAAGTTTTATTTGAAGAAATAAAAAAGTTATATATTAGTAATTAGTATTTCTGGCAATATACTTATGGAAATTGGGCTATAAATTTAAAAATCGGACTCTATAAAGTCATTTTCTAAACCTGACATTTCACTCACCTGAGTGCACCACAATGCTACTTAATAGACCAGGGGTGGAGAACTTTTTTTCTGCCGAGGGCCATTTTGATATATATAACATTATTCGCGGGCCCGGTGTAAGCCACGCTCCCTCCATGTGATGTCACACAGGGCAGGGCCACAATCGCCAGTGAATACAGCGATGCCCGGAGCATCCTGAGGATGCTCTGGAGATCTGTAAGGGCAGCGGTGTGACAGTCTGAAGCGTCCTAAGGATGCTCCTGGCGGCACTGCTGCATAGATTTTGGCTGCAGTGTGCCATTCTAGGTACCCTGCTAGCCAGATAAGGCTAGCGGAGAAATGCTCCGAGGGCCAGACCAAATGACTCTGAGGGCCTTATCCGGCCCCCGGGCCTGAGGTTCCCCATCCCTGTAATAGACACAGGCCTTTCATGAATTTAAAGTGGAACAAAAGAACATAGTTTAGTGTGTTTAACATTTTAAATTATGCTGCACTTCTTTGATTAAATGTAGAACAGAGACAACTACTCAGCAAATCATTCTCAAGTTTATGCTCATGATACACTATCTGCGTTGCGCTGTTAGCAGCAATATATATTTTGGGGACGCAGCAATGTGAATTGCACCATAATGGACAGCATCAAGTCCACTCCCCCTTTGACTGCATGCTGCCATAGACTCCGGAATTGGCCCAGGCTGCGGCGTACCTGGCGCCGCCCCTCTCTGCACTGAGGTACTGGTAGCCGCCGCTTCCAGTCCCACAGCCTGCAGTTACCATAGCCTTGCCGCAGCACAGATTCCCTACATATTACCTGACTCTGACTATACATTTAAAAGTGGTATCTCAGCGACAATTTGTCCATTCTAATATCGCCCAGCAGCATAAGGTTAACCACTTCAGTGGTGCGCCCAATATCTTGGCCACGTGGGCCAAGTTTTCGGCCACACCAACAATCCAGGCATTGTGAAGTTTTGTAGCACCTCATAAACAAACAATGATGATGAATCTCTCTTCTGGATGTTCTATATTAAACCCAACATCCTCCAGCAATGCCCTGTCTCACCAGCCACAATCACCAACATAAAGTTATCCCAGCAGAAGTAAGCAGCTCCAGGTTACAACTGAGGGCACCATGGAGAGCTGCTATTGGCCTGCAGACACTCATTGCATAGTTGGTACGGTACTTATAGTCCATGAGGGTCTGCAGGCCAGTAGTGGTTCTCAACAATGGCAGCTGCTAATACCTAGTGTTCGCAAATACGCGCTATAGCGTGTATTTTACCCGGTATTGGGGACCGGGGACTCCCTTTTCCAGAATAGGTGTGTCCCCAAGGACTTCCCAGCGGCCAATCCCTTGGCTCCTGATTAAGTGAAGTGATTGATGATGACCCGGCTGCAGGCTTTATAGTAGGTGGAGCTACTACAGAAAAATGTGGCCGCGAATAAAGATATCCCCTGCACCTGGAGAGGAGTGAAGAACTCCCCTGCACCCGGCTTCGATGTAGACAACGTCCGGTAAGTGCAAGCGGGTGGGGTTTGGTACTGCAGGGGAGTGGGTGACTGATGCTGTGGGGGTGAGTGGTTTAGTTGATGGCGTTACAGTGCTGTGGCAGGTAGGGATTCTTCTGGGCGGGTGACGTGCTGTGCTGTTTCGGGTGGGGTCAGTACTTAGGGTGAGCTGTTGCGGGTAGCTGGCGCGCACGCCAGGGGGGCAGGTCTGAGAGTTAAGTAATATCCCACCCCCCCCCCCAAGAAAAAGTAGGGGAAGGGCAACGCCGCCGTCAGAATGGAGGGGAAACTGGGGGGGACATGGGACAGCAAGGAGCATTACCTGCTGCAGATCCAGGACCTGGAGGGCCGGGTGGAGAGGTGAGCACGGCGGGGGACCAGCAGCGGGCAGCCTGGGAATTGTAACTCCACCACAGCTGGATAAACCTAAAGATCATGTCTAGCTGCTGCCCAGACTGACAGGTAAGCTCTGCCCAAGTGGTTCTGCAGCAGCTGATATATATTGTCTGTTAGACGGAGGAGCTCACACAGCTGAACCAGTAACGTGGTTACAGCTACCTGCCTCCTCATATCCACTATATCCTGACTGTGAGGGTGGCTGAATCTACCGCCTTCCGCTTTTTGCCATTAGCCCTTGCGTCTGTAGGGGGGGTTATCACACAGACAGTGGGATAAATATTAAATGCAGAGGAAAATGTCAGGATAGAGAAGGACTGTCGCACTGTGGGAGTTTTTTTAGCTAAACAGTGTCCAGACACCTTACAACACACAGAGGATCTGGTCTGTGCTTGAACATGATCTTCATGGGATGTACCAGACAATATGGACACAGCAGGGATCTGTGTCATGTACTATGTGTTGTCTGTAATGTGCTGGGGGAACGGGGCTGGGAGCTGATGTACTAAGAAGATTGTGGGGAACTGGCTGTGAATGCAGAGACTGCTAAAAAGCAAACACGGGAGAGACAACTTCCATTGTATTTAATTTTGTGTCCAAGGGGGTCTATGTACCAATAATCGCTGCACTGCTGCAATTATTATGTATCCATCTCGCCGGGAATATTTTAATTCTTACTGAAAATATCCAGGCTATGTACCAAGGGGAACTCGCAGGGACAGCGGTTGCAGTAACCACTGTCCCCGCAAGTTATATGCCTGGCATTAGGAGTGAAAGACTTCTCTGGGGGAAGCTGACACTGCGCATGTGCACAGTGTCAGCTACAGGGGCCAGATAGGGGCTGCGGGGGAGAGATCGAAAGATTTCTCTCCTGCACCTGGAGCCCCCATAGGCTAACAGTAGATTACACCATCTGAAGATGATGTAAACCACAGCTGCTAAACTCCGAAAAGCTTCGCTTTTTGGAGTTTAGCACATAGGGGTAAGATCGTACTCCCCATTGATAATAATGGGGACTGCAATATGAGGTGCTAATTAGCACTTTGCCAGATATTTCTGTGAAATCTCCTGCATTATACTATTAGTACAAAGGATCGATACATAAAATTATGCAGAAACTACAGTTGCTATATAAATTTATATAGAAATCAGCTTGGTACATAGGCCCCCAAATCACTACGGCTCCTTCTATAAATAGTAGCACCATTATAAATATTAT
Source organism: Taudactylus pleione (assembly GCA_031769625.1). NCBI lineage: Eukaryota > Metazoa > Chordata > Amphibia > Anura > Myobatrachidae > Taudactylus > Taudactylus pleione. The sequence goes on along the minus strand of JAUIMM010000077.1, from coordinate 2,058,022 downwards.
ATATAATTTTTTATTAAATATATACAAATTTATATCCTTTTTTTTTTTTAATCACATCAATTATTATATTTCTGCTTAGTTTTTTTTTGTACATGCACCAGAGGTCTGACATGGTAATACATTTAAGGATTTTTTGGCCACTTTGTCAAGAGAATAATGATAATCATGTATTAATATTATTATATCCACTGGAGGGACATAGCTTGAGTGATTACAATTGTCATCATAGTCTGCCCATCTTGTTTCCATCCTAGAGGCTTGTCACAATGCGTAGTACATGGCAGTGTGGTTTTATTCTGAAATATTGCATTCTTAGTAGCGCTCACATGCAAAGTTACTCAGTGTACATCTACTGTAGTTTACTACCTAACGTACCTTTGTACCAGATTACAACAACAAGTATATAGGGCATGTGGGTGGTCTCATGGCTTATGAGAGTTCAGAAGCATATATTGTAATGGGACCCAGAAACTGTGGAGTAGGACCCCAAATTTTTAAAGCGAGGGGGCCCTGGGATCCACATTTTTTTTTCGCTCACCGCGATCTCTGAATACCAACTATGTGGTGTCATTTAATAGTGATTATGAGGGGGCAGTGTACTTACCATCTCCAACTAGCTGAAAGCATACTGTGCTTGTCTGGGGTAAGTAGTAACAGTTTGCTACTTATCAAAGGAGGAATACACTACCGGACCTCCTCGTGGATACAAAAGAGTGGAATAGAGGCAGCGCGCTGAGATGAGCAGCTTGATTACACTAACAGAGGAAGCAGGTGGAGTCCATGCTGCAGTATTGTGTGGCTGCTCTGTAGGAAGGCACATTGAACTTCCTTGATAATGAATCGTATAAAGTCTGGTGAACACACCACAAATTGAACATCTATAGATCCCTTGTTAACAAGTTTGATGGAGTAAAGAAGAATACTTCCACTCATTAATTGACTAATTCGGGACATAGATCTATGGCACCAATTCCCTGTTCTGCCGTTCCATGAGCCGATTCACCGATCAGTAGCTATCGATGATCGGGTAATTCAAAATGTTAAAAATACCTGATTTAACGATTCTGACAATTTTTCTTTTTGTGGGGGGCTTCATAACGATATCATAGTGTTTTGGATAAATAACCCACTGGCTAGCTTACAGCAAGTCATCCACTTACTGGAAGGGTTTGAAAGAATTGCTCAACATCTAGTTCCATAATATAATTAGTCTATAAGGACCAGGTAAATGAGCAACCTTCCTACTTTTGGGCATTATATGTATCCAAGCTTCATGCTTTAATTGAATAACGGATCTGTTATACAAGGTTTCCTTATATAAAATCATATACTTTCTGAGCAATTAAGAAGGTCAATTTTGTACTTGTTCAGTTTCTGTAGAATGGGATTTTTCTAGTTAAAATACTCTTACATCCCATAGATATAATTCACATCCACCCAGTCTGTCTCATCTCTTGACAAGACATAATACACTTTGATCAAAATAGTCCAAAAGCCTACGGTGAATAAAATGCTGCAGAGCTATGTATATGAAGTATTTTCATGATGATGCAATGTATATATTCATTTTAAGTCCCAATGCAGCAAGCTGTTCTAGCATTGCATCTGTTGTCTAGGTCAATCTCCTATTATGTGCTAATTCATTACAGCGAATCTGGATATCATTTGCTTCTAATCAGGATAAAAGATTGGTCTTCAGCAAAATCAGTATGCAGTAAATCATCTTAAGGTAGTTTGGATTATATGTATGGCCTTTGACTTTTTTCTACCGAAAGGCATGCCATTTGAGATTTAATAGCATACGTAACTAAGTGGAATGCCAGGGGCCAAAATTTAGGAGACAATTTTTTTAAATGTACATTAATAAAAAAAAAAAAAATGGAATTACTGTATGTATGTATTTCATGGATTATAAATAAATATCTACAATTAAATATATATGTATAGCCAAAATAGCCCACATAGTAACCCAGTGGTTCCCAAACTTTCTCAATTCGAAGAACCCTTAGAGTCTCCAGAAAAGGGGGCCCTAGACTGCACACCCTGAATAAATATAATGGGAGGTGCTACCTGTGGAGACTATTGCTGCAAACACAAGAAGAGAAAGTACAAGTGCACAACTCCAACATTACTAATTATATATAATACATTATGCAATAAATTTTTGCAATAAATAGAGATTTTAGCATAATCATGGCCATGGTTATGGACCTACACCACCACGCCAAGGTAACCTCTGAGGGTAGGTCCCTAACATACTGGGGTTGAAATCCAGAGTGCAGGACACCCCCAAACAGGCCCAGCTGAGCCACCCCAGGGCATCACTCTAATGAGAAAAGGTGAAGTGTAAAAAAGTGTAAGATAGATAAGAGCAGCTGCTGCAGCATATATAAGAAGGTGAAAAATAGAGGATTAAAAATAATACATATATTAAACAATAAAGGTGCTAAAAGTGCAAAAAAGGAAAATATGTTTATAATGCGATGCCCTGAAGCAGTCCAACCAAAGCAATCCAGGGGACCCACGCCCCAAAAATCAACCCATAGCTGCACTACAGTATAAAAATGTATAGGATTTACCTAGGATTGTGCCTTGTACTAAGGTGCAGTCAATATGCCAGAATCCCTGCTTAAAACCAAAGGGGGAAGGGTGCTAATCTAGGCTGAAGGCATCTCATACTTTCCAGGTGTGCATGGGAGCACACTGAATATATATATGGGAGGTGCTACCTGTGGAAACTATTGTTGCAAACACAAGAAGAAAAAGTACAAGTGCACAACTCCAACATTGCTAATTATATATAATACATTATGCAATATAATTTTGTAATAAATAAAGGTAGAGACCCTTAGAGTCTCCAGAAGTTTTTTCAGGCACCCCTAAGCCACAATATTAACAGAGCAGCCTCGTTTTTTTAAGTAGTTGGGTCAAAATAATGTAATAAGCATATAGATCAGGACAGAAATACTTATTTAATTGTTTGCAAAAGTAACACATCAATCCAAGGAAAAATATTTTATATCCATGTCTCTCTCCTTCTCTCCCCCTTTGGCCCTATCCATGTCTCTCTCCTTGCTCCTCTCCTTCTCTCCCCCTTTGGCCCTATCCATGTCTCTCATTGCAGCCTCCTCCATGTCTCTCACTTTTCCGCTCCCTACTTACCTTTCAGATGTGATCACCAGAGCACTCCGGCAGCATTGCTCCTCAGATCACACAGACTGAGATCAGACACACACTGTGTTGTGGGACTTCTTTCAGCAACAGGCAGTCTCGCGATTCAGTGCCCGTTGCTTTCCACTGACAGGACCGCTCCCGCACTGCGGGTGTATCTGCATGCGAAACGCTATGTTATAGTGTCTGAGTCGCTGACACTGTAACGTAGCATTTTATGTGCAAATGCACCCGCAGTCGCACACAGTATATGCCGTGTATCATTTTAATCAGTACAAGCATAGTATGCACATTATCTTGGGACCCTGTGGCAGCGTTTCAAGCAGGTACACCACATGCTTGTACTAATTGAAAATGGAAAATACTAAGTATGTAGTGAGATAAGGTTACTCTAAAAAATGATAAAGAGTGTGGATGATGCAAACTATGAAGCAGCACTATTATTAATGAGCAGTATCTAGGTAAGCAGCTTCCTAGCACCGCTCAAATCAATGAGTCTGAGTATTATTCAGATTAAATAGCGGTGTTACGGCAGCGCTATTTCACGCTTGTAAATCACTGTATATTACACCAAGCATTATATAAATAATTATTCCTTAATTGGGGTTAGTATACATCTCTTTTCTAGTTAAAGGTAGATGCTCATATGGGATAATAAAGGTGTGGGTGTTTGGAATTGTGAATAATATAGAAGATCTATTGTTTTATTGTAAGTTACAGCGTATTTTCTCCACTACGGCTTGGTTTATTTGTACACACTACAGCTACTTACAGGATATTGCTTATTCTGTGAATGTTACATTCTTTAGGAGTATTTATAAATACAATGTAACAATGATAAACACACAACCTGTTGGAATTGTAATAAGTATCATTTTGCGATCCTATGAACTATAGAGGACTGATTCAGCTAATTAATTTTACATTTAAGAAGGACTTATTTTTAGCCTCTATAGCAGGGATGGGGAATCTCCTGCCCAGGGGCCACTATAAGGCCTTCGGAATCATTGGTCTGGCCCTCTGAGCTTTTTTCTGCCAGCCTCACCTGGCTAGCATAGTGCCTAGAATGGCACCCTGCAGCTGGGATCTATGCAGCAGTGCAGCCTGGAGCGTCCTTAGGGCGCTTCAGACGGTCACACTGCTGCACTTAGAGCTCCCCATAGCATCCTCAGGATGCTCTGGGCATTGCTGTAATCACCAGCGGTTGTGGTCCCGCCCCCGTGTGACATCACGCAAAAGGGGCGTGGCCTGCACAGGACCTGCAAATAATGTTATATATGTCAAAATGTCCCTCGACATTACAAAAAAGTTCCCCACCCCTGATCTATAGCATACAAGATCTTTCGTTAATGAACTCAAATACTGCCATTTCAGCAGACTACATATTATTACAAACAAAAGTGAATTCCACAACTCAAATTCTGACCAACTGTAGGAAAATATATATATATATATATATATATATATATATATTTACATGAGATATACCAAATATAACGGAATCATATAATTTTATTGAGGTCTAATATAGTACTATGCGCACAAAATACTAGGAGACCAAAACAGTGGACCTTGCTTTTTTCTATGCACTAATTGTTCACACTTTCTCTCTTTGTACTCAAATCTGTATGTATGTTAATAAAAATTCTTTTAACCTCTATTTTTCACTGAACCATTCCTAGTGGATGGAATTTTTATTACAATAATAATAAAAGACAAGTTTTAATATATATTATTTTTTTTTATGTGTGCACCACCATAAACAACCCCTTGCTCTTTTTATTAAACATAACAGAAAATACTAGACTGCAGCCCCACTAACCTGTATAAGTCAATAACCATCATATTCACATGTACATCATAAGTCCAGGTTCCACTAACCTTTGAAAACGACCATGTAGGCCACAAAAAGGATGCACATGAATGCCTCACCTATTCAGACATAGTTCCGTTAAATTGCTCATTTTGAAAACAGTGTGGTGTAGATCCATTCTAGCAGAAGGAACAAATTTACTCCTGTATTTGAGAGATGTTTTTCTGAAAAGTTATTACTTGGCAAAGCTGGGTAGGCCTAATTTAGCCATTTGTTATGACCTGTAAACCACAGGGGACATTATTGTATTGTAGGATAGGTTAACTCTTGAATTGTAATGAAAAAAAAAAAACTCCAAAAAGGTAAGAGACATGAGGTTCTGTGCACACCGGCAGAGCCGCAACTAGCTGCCCCACGGTCCTTGCTTCTGTCTAGCAGGGTACCTGGAACGACACCCTGCAGTCAGTATCGCTACTACAATGCCACCACCCTGCGGTGTGTACAGCTGTCCGGGGTGTCTTGAAGATGTTCCGGAAACTGATGCACTTTCAGGTGCTAGCGGACCACCCACTATGCGCAAAGTCATGCGAAAAGGGGGCGCGGCTGGCACAAAAGTAAAGTAAAAGCAAATCCTGCTGATAAACTGTAACAAAATTATCTTTATATCTATATTTAATAGTGGGTGGAAAGCCCCATTCACAGACAAACACAAGAGCAATATTGTAGAATCCAGCAATGGTCACTGTTATTCCAATATACTGTAATGTCTGCATACAGTTACAGTAGCCACACACAATATCCTCTGGCAGCTCTCTAAATGAATAGCAGTTTTCCTTAAGATAAAATTCTGAAGCCTATTGTGGTCACAATGACAAGAATAACATGTAAAACTGTGTCTAATCATTACACCAGAGCATTTGAGTGCAGGGAAATGTAACCACTAAATTACACATTGTTATGGTGATGCGTACATCGGCCATATCCTGAACATTCCCAAAATAAATCATATGGCCATTGGCTGTCACTCAAACATCTCCTTCAGAGGTTTATCATTTTAATGTATATACTACATTGCAAGTTAGACAGTAACACATCTCTGTGTCCTAAGAGAAAAAAAGTGTAAGGGCCATTCCACAAAATTTGAAACCAAGGTACAAACATTTGTTTTTACAATTGTGAACAATATCACTTATTAAATTATTTATGTTGAGAATTGTTCAAACATGCAGAAAATTTGTATTTAAGATATGTTTCAGATTTTTACTTTAACCTATCTATACTTCACTTAATATGGTCCATTGTGTATTTATTATCTATCTTGATTTATTATTTATTACCAGTTATTTATACAGCGCTTTACAGAGAATATTTGGCCATTCACATCAGACCCTGCCCCAGCGGAGCTTACAAGCTATGGGGCAGATTCAGACCCGGACTTCTAAGCAGTGTTCGCTCGCTATGGGCGATTGTCGCCCGTCTGCGAAAGGCAGCAAAATACACATGTGCGAACTAGTCTGTGTGATGGGGAAGTGCTCGCTCAAAGCCCGCAGACAGGCCGCACCTTTGAGTGACAGATAGTGCCGTTTGTGAGTGGTAACAGGGGAAGGTCCGGTAAAACGGGGGAGTGGATGTGCGAACGCAGGCGTGTTTGAGCGTCAAAATGGCATTCTTTGAGCGTGCATTAGTATGTCAGCATCATTGTACACGTCACCTGGTTGTATTTCAGCCTGCAGTGATTGCATTGCTTGCGGCGGGGTAGTGTCTACCTTAAAGGCTGCGAGCAGCTCCCATGGCTCTCGATGTTACTAAATAATCACACACTTCCTGGAGATGACGTGCTAAGAAAGAAAAGTGTGCATCATTACACCAGCGTGCGCTCACTCTGCCGTCTCTCTCTAAGACATAGGTGGCGTCCTTTAGCCTGGCTGTGCGATCCTGGTATTTGCATATCCGCCCCCCGACGGCTGAGAGAGAGCACAGCTTAGTTTCCAGGTCTGAATCGGCCCCTATATTCCTGACCACAAGCTCACACACATACACACTAAGTTAATTTTTGTTGGGAGTCAACTAACCTACCAGTATATTTTTGGAGTACAGTATTCTGAATGAAACAGCACCATCAAAAAAATATTTATATTCTGAGTATATTGTGTATCAGAAAATACTTTTTTAACAGTCCCGACACTTTGCAAAATATTCTTTCCCCCCAGATTCTTAGGTGTAAATTACAAAATCCATTTATTATGTGCAAAAGCAAATCACTTTAGATAATCTTAAAACACCAAAAAAATCAAGAATGTATTTATTTAGTATTAAAATATATAATGGTCATGTGTGTGACACTGGTCAGGTATGTGACATTAGAATGAGTCACATTGTAACTATTTTGTCTATGTTCTCCCTAGAGAGCTATGTTTTTCTTTTAAATGTTCTGATATTCTTACTAGAGGTAAGTAGCAACTTTCTGTTTAGATCACATGGGGAAATATAATAGCCTGTGAGATGCAAGCATCAGCGCGATTCCAGAGTGTCTGCCAGACGTTTTAAAGCAGCAATAATTTAAAAGGCAAAACCAACCTGATTTTGGCTTTCAAATCATTGCCACTTTGGGCCGACTCGCGGGAATCTCGCGGATGCATGAATCTCGCAGGCTATTACAGTACAGTTGTTTTCAAACTATAACAGTTATGTTTATTCTGCAATCATACATTTTCAAAGATGGACATTGAAAAGAAGAAGGCTGATAATCATAAATTATTGGGACGGATGTACTAAGCACGCCTCTCTTCGAGTACATACCATGGTATCAGGGGCTTATCTACCCATTGGCCAGGATGGCACTTGCCAGGGGCGCCGCCCAAAGGGGGGGGCACCACTCGGCGGTGCCACCCGCAGCCATGGGATAGCCACAGTCCAGCATTTTAGATTGTGTTGTGCGCTATCCCTTTGAACTCCCTTCGGCCTGCCAGCGTTTGGTGCTGGGATCCATCCCCCGCTGAAAGGTCTCTGCAGTATCAAACCTCCAGAGACCAGCATTGAGGCTTGTGTGCCTCCAAAACTAATAACAGATCACCTGACTCCTTCTTTGAATAACTGTCTGAAAGATCCAACTTCACCAGACAGCCCCGCCCCCTGGCCACTGCAGCATCATCAAACACAGCAGGCAGCCGGCCTGCTGTCTCTTCTGGACACCCGGCTCCCTGCACTACCTGATCTTGATAATGATAGCTGGCAGCGGGCTGTCACTGACAGGGGAGCCAGAAAGCAGCACTCGAAAACGACAAGAGACGGCCCTGGAGCTCCTTTCCAAAATGATTAGTAAGTTACTTAAAGTAACTACTGCTGGGGGGGGGGGGGCATCTGGTCAATGTGAAGGGGGGGGCACATAATAGTGTGGGATGTGGAAGGGAAACGAGGGAGCATACAGTGGTATAGGGGAAGGGGAGCAGAGTGTAGGATGTGGATATAGGAAGAGCAGCAGAGTGTGGGGTGTGGAGGGAGAAGGGAAGCACAGTGTGGGGTGTAGAGGGAGAAGGGAAGCACAGTGTGGGGTGCAGAGGGAGAAGGGAAGCACAGTGTGGGGTGTAGAGGGAGTAGGGAAGCACAGTGTGGGGAGTAGAGGGAGAAGGGAAGCACAGTGTGGGGTGTGGAGGGAGAAGGGAAGCACAGTGTGGGGTGTGGAGGGAGAAGGGAAGCACAGTGTGGGGTGTGGAGGGAGAAGGGAAGCACAGTGTGGGGTGTAGAGGGAGAAGGGAAGCACAGTGTGGTATGAGGAACCTTTAGTGTGCTTACTGAAAAGTTGCGCAACTCGAACTGCAGTGATCCCGGCAGAAGCTGTTACGGTCTCTGACACAGTCTACCAGGATCACAACTTTTGAGTGACACACACTGACAGCGAGACAGACTGGGCAGTTAAGTGTGCGGTTTGTGACGACTATGGGGTGACTTGCGTGCACAGATCATCACAGCAGACAGGGGCACCCTGGGCAGGGCAGCTAAACTGATAAGTGATGGTGGGTACTTTTTTTATATTTAGTCTCTCTAATATTTAAACTAAAATATTAAGTTTTTTAGTTTTCAATTATATAAGTACATTGTGTAATTATTCTAAAAAATATGGGGGAGGGGGGCACCAGTCCCTTACTTTGCCAGGGGCGCTCGGGCCTCTAGATACACCCCTGCGTGGTATGTACCTGGAATATCGCAAAGGACAGCTCTCCTGATAAGAGCTGTCCTTTGCGATACTCCTGGCTAGAGGGACTTCTGGGTTTAAAACCCCAAGCAGTCCCTCTGGCGTCCTTCTATGCAGAAGGCTGTGGGCCGTGATGGGAGGGACCCAATTAGATCCCTCTCAGGGGAGGCGTCCCAAAAAGAAGCCCATAGGATTCTATTGGGCTACGCCGCCTGAAGATGGCGTTACCCATCAGGACGAAGCTGGGGAATGCGGTAAAACTACCGAAAACTGCATTTTCTGAGGTTTTACCGCTATTTCCCCTTTAGTACATCCCGCCCATTATGAGAAAGAAAAGGAATGATGCCAGTTTAAAGGAGAAACAAAGGTTTAGGCAGACAAAGGTTTACAAAGAAAAAGAGAAAGAAACAATCTGAGACAGATAAGGAATGACAGAGGAAATGTACAGCTGCCAAGAAGAAGTTATCAGAGTTATCATGTGTATTCTCCACTGCTTCTACCTCACAGACTTCACCTTATACAGGGAGTTCAGAAAGTCCCTCCACAGTGACTGTGTCCTTAGTGTGTGACAGTTCAAAATTCAAATAGGGAAGCCACACCTACTGCCAGCCAGTCCCAACCGGCGATGTTTGGCAGTGTTTGGGGTGGCAGTTGGTGTGGCTCCCCCATTCGAAGTTTGGACAGCGCTGCAGCTCCACCTCTGAATCCGTCACTGTCTGTCACACACTTAGCACACAGTCACTTCCAATGTCACCATGGAAACTAACAGCAGCTGTGAGCAGTTTGGGTTTAAAACTGCATAATGCCAAGAAAAATTAACTCGGTGGCACAGACAATATGCCTACTGAGATAAGAATGTTACCACCATTTCTCTATGTTCATCAGACATAAGTGAGGGGAGGAGGGGGGTGTATCAAGCAGAGATAATTTGGAGAGAGATAAAGTACCAATCAAACAGCTCCTGTCATATTCCAAACAACTGTAAAAGTGACAGAAGCTGATTGGTTGGTACTTTATCTCTCTCCAAGTAGTGTTCACTATAGCTTCGGCGGCAAGGTGCCACACCCCGCTAAAAACAGCCTAGCGGGAACGCTATCCAAGGCTAGATACATTTCCCCCAGTATATACTACCCCAGGTAAGCATAATGAAACAACTATTTGGTGAAAAAAAAAAAAAGATTAGAAAGCGTGTCCACAAAAATACTATCTATCTTATAGCACACATGGAAGAGTTTTACAGTCCTAAGGGGAGATACAAATGTTTTTGGATGCCCGTAGTTCGCCGGGACCTATTCAATTATTTATGGCACGGACGCCCATTACTTATCATGGATTCTGCTCACAGCCTCCTGAGGTGCGAGCAATAATCCGAAAAAGTAGGGCTTTTTGATGCCCTAAACTTATGGCGTTTTGCTTTTAGACGACATTAGTTGCTTTACACGGCTAATCCCCTGCAGTGTGGGCGCAATGGGTATCCGTGGCACTCGAACCCAGAGGCACAAACAATTGAATATCACACTATGCTTTAGGCGGGAGCGGCGGGCGAGAGAAAGCAATTGAATTCACCCCTTAAAACACAAAATGTTCTTCTCATTAAAGAAGCTCCTGATTAACGCAAAATCTATAAAAATGTTATATTGTTTTTGAAGGTGGCTGGGAATTTCATATTGCATATAACAATGATCTTTGAAAAAAGGTGTTAAGTTCTGACTTAAATTTAGACTGAATATGGACACCAATATCATATCCAGAGGCGATGAGAGCTGCAACGGGACTGGGTACTGAGGGGGCGTAGCCAAATCCAGGGGAGGCTTGGTCAGAAAATGTAAAAAAAAGAAATGGAGCACTGACGGTGGCACAGGGGGGAGCGCTAGCATCCGTAATTAGTACCTGCTCCCCCTCGTGACGCCCCTGATCATATCAGCTGGTCAAGTATCCACAGATTTTCTTACAATGTCACATACTCGATTACCAGTTACATACATGACTGTCATATTTTAATGTGCCAAATATGCGTCTTAGTCCTTTGGCAACCTGTAAATACATTCATGACTACTGTGGAATCAATGATTCACAGAACTTTAAAGTAGAAATAATGCATGTCTGATATGACATCTATTTTTTGCAACATACAGTACAATAGATAAAGTACAGTTTGGTCTCCGTTTCCACATTTATGACCTAGATTATCTTAATTACATATGTATGTAAAAGTATGACCTAGATTATCTTAATTACATATGTATGTAAAGTATGTTTATCACATACGTGATTGTGAAATGGTCAATAATGTAATATTCAATGAAGTTCTAAATGGTTAAAATAATATAACAATTACACAAACTTCTATTTTTAGATAGAAAAAGGAGGGGGATTTAACCCCCTATTGTACCTCAGCACACTGAATAATACCTGCAACAATATATGAAGACTATATGGTCATAGAAATTCAGAGATATTAGTTGCATGCATTTGCAAATACATGGGAGGCTGCTGGGCCACGTCACGGCTTCTCTGTTACCAGCAGTCCCTAACACTAAGGGGTTCACGTCCGGGGCGCAGTGCACCCCAAAAAACGTCCAGCCCAGGGCATCACACGAAAATGGAAAAAGAGTGACAGTGCAGTGTAAAGTATAGCTGTGTGTGAGTAATTATTAAGTGTGGAATGAGAGGTTAAAATATATGTGAAAAAAATACATGAATAATAAACAAACATAAAAGGTGATGTGAAAAGCAACAATGTGTATTAAGTGGTGATGCCCTGAGGAGGCCTCATGATAAAGGCACATATATAATTTTGTCAAATGTAAGGCCTCATGATAAAGGCACATACATAAATGCATCCAAATTGAGAGCCAGCTTCTATGACCATATAGTCTTCATATATTGTTGCAGGTATTATTCAGTGTGCTGAGGTACAATAGGGGGTTAAATCCCCCTCCTTTTTCTACTTAGTCTGACCCCTCCCTTTCATGCACCTGATTAGTACTGCTAGATTGATTGAGCAGCTGCCATTTTTGTTTGTTTGTTATGAGTTGCATGAAGGAGCCAGCATTAGTAGGGCATGCTGGTTCTAGTAGTGCTAGTTGGAGTTCCCAGGGGTGACTCCCAGGTAAGCTGGCTCTCAATTTGGATGCATTTATGTATGTGCCTTTATCATGAGGCCTTACATTTGACAAAATTATATATGTGCCTTTATCATGAGGCCTTATAATTGGTATATTTTACATTTGGGGTGAGCGTTTGGGCGTAGGGCCCCTGGGACTGGTCTGGCTGGGCCTCCTCAAGGCATCACCACTTAATACACATTGTTGCTTTTCACATCACCTTTTATGTTTGTTTATTATTCATGTATTTTTACCTCTCATTCCACACTTAATGATTACTCACACACAGCTATACTTTACACTGCACTGTCACTCTTTTTCCATTTTCGTGTGATGCCCTGGGGGGGTCCTGGGCTGGAAGTTTTTTGGGGTGCACTGCGCCCCGGACGTGAACCCCTTAGTGTTAGGGACTGCTGGTAACAGAGAAGCCGTGACGTGGCCCAGCAGCCTCCCATGTATTTGCAAATGCATGCAACTAATATCTCTGAATTTCTATGACCATATAGTCTTCATATATTGTTGCAGGTATTATTCAGTGTGCTGAGGTACAATAGGGGGTTAAATCCCCCTCCTTTTTCTACTTAGTCTGACCCCTCCCTTTCATGCACCTGATTAGTACTGCTAGATTGATTGAGCAGCTGCCATTTTTGTTTGTTCTATTTTTAGATGTAATAATTGTAATTTCTATACTCATCTTTCCAAGATTGTGCAAATGTCCAACCCTGAGAGTTTCTATCTCATCACATTGCTCTGGAACGTAAAGCACAATCATACACCCGACTTAATAGTAGCTCTCAAACGAAAGCTCCTCTGTGACTAAATGCAAGGCATAGCTCCGATTTTAGGATTTGCAACGCTAGCTTTGGCCACATGGAAAGGATGGAGGAGAAACATTAAAAAATAAATATCTTACAGCAACTATGATAAAAAAAAACTCCAGTATCTACCACTGATCCAAGAGCTGGGTAACAATAATGATCAACCCATGTTACACACACCATGCAACATGTTATTTCAAGCACAACTGTAGTAGAGGCACGGATAAATCTGGGCTTCATGGGAGCCAATAAAAAATTAAATAAAAAAAAAAAGGACACTACTAAAATAAATGTTAACAATTTCAATTTGATAAAAGTACACATTTGACCTTAATATTGTTCTAGGAAATCCTTTGAGACGTGCACAACATTTTTGTGCTATCATTTGAGCTGTGTTGATAATAGTGGAAGCCGACAAGCAAAAATGAGGTCATCACATAATTGCCATAAGCAAAGCAAAACTAATGTCAGCCATGACTAAAGATCACTGTGACCTCTCACTTCTGATATATTTTCATATATCTGTGTCTCCATTCAATTAAACGTTACCTAAATAAGTCACTAACGGATGCTTCAGTGTTTCAGGTAAGGAAATAATTAGTGCAGAACGTTACAATAGGAAAATCTGTAAAAGTGAATTTAATTGGTAAGGATTTTTCCTGCTAATAGGGAGCATGCAGACAGCAAACCATGTCTGTTAATACATGGGTTATTCTCTCACATAATCACCGATTCCTAAGGGCATAGCTACCTCCTTTTCTCATCTAAACTTATCTGGCCAGCAATTTAAAGCTTTGGCATAGCATTTATAAACAACTTATCTACCCATTGCTGATCAACACGATCTTCCTTTGTTATTTAGGATTTAAGGTTGCACAACACAGAGTTCTCAATTGGAGCTTTGGTCCTATATACAATGTATGTGGGATAATACAGAGAATACAGTGTTCATCACAAGCGGTTATTATGAAAAGCTCCCCTGAAGACCAACTACCCAACATTATTCTATGGCACAGTTCCCCACTCCTCCAGTGACAAATTGCAAACAATGTTATGAGTACAGTTTATTATTAAATAAAACTAGATTGGAACCGCCATATAAGCGATGAATAAAAAAAATAAAAGTATCAAGATACAACACCAGGAATCAACTTTTATAGTTATGCATTTGCTGCCATTTCATATTTAAGACTATATCTATCAATTTAGTCCATGACGAGCAGTACCATTTATCTTGTATTGCTGCTTCTCACAGCAATACATATTTGGATACCACTGGTATTAATCAATTCTTACCTACCCACAGAATTTCCCTGCAGGGCAGTCTCCTCCTTAATGCTGCCCCCAATTTCCAGGTATAGGAAATGCAGCATATCAGACTTCTCAATTCCGAAGTCTACATAGAAATCTATGGGGAAGGCGGTAAATGCCAGTAAATAGGTTTTATCAGAAAATAGGCTGTTACCTACATGCTAAATAGAGCCCTTAATAGCATTTCATTAGGAGAAGAAATAATCAGCAAGTTTCAGTAGTAGGCAATAATATCAAACAAGGCCACGGCTCCTGAAGCTATGGAGAGTTGAATGAAATACTTCTTAATAAAGATTCTTTTTTCATATAAATTGTAATGTATGATCATACTGAATGATAAACAATGTATTAACCAAAACATTGTGTCAACAGTTAGGGGCTCAATCCCATTAGGTGCGAGTTTGCAAACAAGAGTTTCATTCATGAAACGCGTAGACATCGCACGAATGATCGCACCCAAGAAATGAGAGAGCCAACTAGACATGGCAATTTGATGTAGTCGTGGCGAGGGTGTGCGACTTTTCTATAAAATGGGACCTGGAAAAAGTGCATGAAAGTGGAGAAATTATCCTGGACTAAAAGTTACAACTGAGACAACAGGACCAGATAGAAAGCAGTTAGTGGCCATAAGGAAAGTACTGGAGGTTTTTAAAAGGTGTCAAATGGCTGATTTGTGCATTTTTTATTAATGGTTGAAAAATCGATAGTGTCACGTCTGAGGGTTAGTTTGGATTGGAACAGGCATTGGAGGCTGAAGAGGAGATGTGAGAGGCATGAAGGAAGTTACTGTAGGTGGCTTGAGCTAGGACTTCCTCATGTATTGATGTGAGGAGGTAGAGATACGGCAGTGGAAGATGGCCCGAAGGCGATGACAGGATTAGAATGTCTTTATTGAATAGCAGGTTGGAATTGGACTGGATATATAATACTGAAGGAATGGCCAGAATCTGATTGGGACCGATAATGCTGGATTGAGAGCTGGGTCGGTTTGAGACCGAATTTGCTGAATTGAAGAACCTGATGGATTTCAATCGGATGTTGATGAATTGAAGAACTTAACTGATAGGAGTCCAATGTTGGAGGCATTGGATTGGACCGATGGTTGAAAGTATCGGCTGGAACCAATGGAGGCTGTAAGAACAAGTCTCAGTGGTAAAACCAGACTGGTGTGCAAGATGGTATAGGACAGTGGTTCTCAAACTCGGTCCTCAGTACCCCACACAGTTCACTTTTCCCAGGTCACTCAGCAGGTGCACAGGTGTGTTCATTACTCACTGGCACATTTTAAAAGATCCACACGTGGAGCTAATTATTTCACTTGTAATCCAGTGAGAAGACCTGGAAAACATGCACTGTTTGGGGGTTTGAGAACCTGCGGTATAGGATACTTGTTTACCAGATTTAGGAACTGGATATAACGGATTGGGACTGGTCAGATACAGAGTACCTGGGAGCTCTGTACTGAGCTGTAACTTCAGCAAGAAGCAACATTGAACTGGCATTAGAGGCCAGTCAGGAAATGGAATTTATAGGGAAGGATCGCCAGGGATTGGATGCTGCGATCAGCTGGTCTGAGTGGAGGAAGAGCGTCAGGTGACAGAGTCCAACATGGCTACGCGCATACTGTGTTTTAGGAGGGGACCCTGGCGTGGGAATACACGCTGTGACCAAAGAGCTGTGGCGGAGAGCCATATCCATGCTTAGTGACTGGACACTGGGCCTGATTCAGACTTGGGAATAGAGTGAGATATCTCTCTCAACTGATCATCTTGGTGAAACCATGCTGCACTGCAGATGGGGCAGATTTAAAATGTGCAGAGAGATTTAGATTTGGGAGGAGTGTTTCCAAACTGACATCTAAATTGTAGAGTAATAATAAAGCTGTGTAGTATTTGTGGGCTACATGCAAAATCAGCCACTATTTACCCCCACATGTAAAAAAAAATCTATGTATTTACACCCCTTGCATTGCAATATGGTTTGTTCAGTTGAGAAAGATATCTCACTCTATTCCCAACTCTGAATCAGGCCCACTGAGCGGACAGGGTAGGAGCAGCACAGACAGGCCTTAGTACCAACCGGGAGTGATGTGCAGCTTGAGCAGACCTGCTATCTGGGAGTTATGCACAGCGCGACAGGCACCGGAGAGGCTAGAAAGTGGTTTTTAAGGGCCAGAGCGTGACAGAGAGCAAGGAAGTGTTTTTCATCAAATTAAATTAAAGTAATTGCAGACTTTAATTTTGGGCTACATAATGTAAAATGTCTGTATAGTAGTTTTTAAGTGTTTTTATACAAGTTTGTAAAAAGTTGGAATAAACACTTATCTCTCAACTGAAAGTTTAAATAATCACTCTCCCATCAATACAACACCTCCACATACCTGTTCCACATCATTTACACCTCCACGTACCTGTCCCACATCATTTACACCTCCACGTACCTTCCCCCACATCATTTACACCTCTACATCGCTGTACCACATCATTTACACCTCCACATCCCGGTCCCACACCATTTACACCTCCACATACCGGTCCCACACCATTTACACCTCCACATACCGGTCCCACACCATTTACACCTCCACATACCGGTCCCACACATTCTTGTACCACATCATTTACACCTCCAAATGTTGCAGTTTCAAGTGCCGACGGCAGAGCTCTCAGAGCCCTAGTTACAGTTCTGCCTAACATTATTCCCTGAAAAAAGCAATATTCCGGAAATACCAGCCAGACTAATTAGCATTATAATATAGCCAAAATAATAAGTTCTACTTCTATAAGGGATACAACCTTTAACAGTTAAGCAAATGTGCTTTAATAACTTGGATTGTTCTAAACTAAACAGTGCTAAACACGATATAATGCAGATGATGAAATGATAGAAAAAGTTGTATGGTGCACAAATGCTGACATAACTACGCAGTAATCCCTGTATCACATAGGAGAGCAGCTTGCCGAACGCTACGTGCTGCATGGTACAGAGCGGTCAGCTGGCAGGAAAGCCGACTAAAGTCATTGCAACACGCAGCAGATTAATCCCAATACTGTGGGCACGGACTACAGTTGTTAGACAGCAAAGATCCTTGAGAAAAATAATCTATTCATTCCTGAATATTAAACAAGCCTTTTCTGCATGCAGAGACAAAATACATGACTGTATACGTACCAGCACCAGAAACGACACTTATGCTGACATTCCAGCCACTAAAATACTATGTGAAGATAAAGATCACAGATTTATCATAAAAACACACATCATAAATAAAAACCTTAATACACAATTACATTTACAAACACCACATTCCTAGCAGTGCCACAGTGCAGACTATAGAGCACTTCTAAATGTGAAATGTGCCAGAAAGAGCTCCTATGCGACACTTGGTCTCCCGACCATAGAAGATGAGTGCACTAAAAGAAAGGTCACATTCGATTCTCGGTCCTGTGATCTATCTGTACAACGTTCAAAGCATAATATTGTTTTGAACAATGTGATATCAGTTTAATGAATTCACAAGGGATCTCCCCCCAGGTTAGAAGCCTATTAAATTTATGATGGCAAGAACCTAACCACCACCAATATTTTAGTTACTAATCCAGTTTGCGTCAGATATATTACAAAAATAGAGGAGAGCTATTAGAATCTCTGAGAACTGAAGAAGTTGTTTCCTGGTTAATAATGAAATGAAAGTGAATAAAACAAACACAATCCTATTCTTAGAACTGTGCAAGACATTTACTAACCGAGTGTTTCAGCGGGGCGCCGCCGTTTGGGGACTGCCCGACATATCCGTAAGTGACGGGCATGCCCTTAAGAGTGCAGAAAAGGGCCCCTTTTCATTGGCCATGGCCCCTTTTCGGGCGCACGCACAAAAGTGCCCTAAGATCTAGGTCCGGCGCCCTGCCTGACACTGGACCTAGAGTGAACACTACTAACAGTATATATACACACAGTCGAGTCACATTATTATGACCACCTCCTAAATTTGACTGTGGCAGCGCGTAGCCCATGAAGTACGTCACGTGCTGTGCACTGGCTTGGTGGGTATATAAGGTGAGATAGGCCATCTGCACATATCACTTGTTGCTGTCATGGGTAAAAAGGGATGATTATTGGCTTTCAGGTCAAGGATGGCAGTATTTCTGAAACAGCGCAGTTTGTGAACTGTTTGCGTGCTGCTGTGGTGAAGGTGTATTGTGACTGGACAAAAATGGCACCATTGCGCATAACTAGGGGTGAGCGGGTTCGGATTTCTGAAATCCGAACCCCCCCTGATCCGAGGCAGATCCGAGTCAGGCTCGACTTTTCCCGCCTGACTCGGATCTGAAATCGAGGCAAAACGTCATCATCCCACCTTCCGAGTCTCGCGGGTTTTGGAACCTATATAAGGTACCCGCGTCTGCGCCATTTTCTCACTCGGCTGTGGACAGTGAAGAGGGAGGGTGGGAGTTAGGGCTGGCTGGGCTGTGTAGTGTAGTGTAGTGCAGAGTAGTGTTGTGCTGTGCTGTGCTGTGCTGTGCTGCTGTTGTCCACTACTTCAAAGTCCATAGGGGCTGGCTGTGTTGTGCGGTGCAGCTGTGGTTAATAGGGGCTGTGTCCACTACTTCAAAGTCCATAGGGGCTGGCTGGACTGTGTTGTGCAGTCAGTTCTCCATAGGGGCTGTGTCCACTCCAAAGTCCTGTGCAGTGTCCCAGTCCTAAAGGGGTGCTGTAGTGTTGTCCAGGGGGTGCTCTGTCCATCAGGGGTGCTCCCCCAAGTGCTAAAAAAATAATATTTTTTGTGTGTTTGTGAATTGTGTGCGCAGTAGCCGCACGTGCATCAACAAAGTAGTGCCAAGCGTGCGCCTGTGTCATAAGTAAAGGGCCGGCTGGCTTGACCGTTAAAGGGTGCTGTAACCCCCAAAGTACACTCCAGTCCAAACCAAAAAAAAAATTATTTTCTGTGTTTGTGAATTGTGTGCGCAGTAGCCGCACGTGCATCAACAAAGTAGTGCGAAGCGTGCGCCTGTGTCATAAGTAAAGGGCCGGCTGGCTTGACCGTTAAAGGGTGCTGTAACCCCCAAAGTACACCCCAGTCCAAACCAAAAAAAAAATTATTTTCTGTGTTTGTGAATTGTGTGCGCAGTAGCCGCACGTGCATCAACAAAGTAGTGCCAAGCGTGCGCCTGTGTCATAAGTAAAGGGCCGGCTGGCTTGACCGTTAAAGGGTGCTGTAACCCCCAAAGTACACTCCAGTCCAAACCAAAAAAAAAATTATTTTCTGTGTTTGTGAATTGTGTGCGCAGTAGCCGCACGTGCATCAACAAAGTAGTGCCAAGCGTGCGCCTGTGTCATAAGTAAAGGGCCGGCTGGTGTAACCCACAAAGTGCACTACTCTCCAGCAAAAATAAAGAAATATTTTCTGTGTTTAGCCGCACGAATATATCAAATCGATATAACATAAATGGAGGACCAAACTTTCTCCGATAAAAATAAAATAGAGAAAGATCAAGAACCACTTCCTCCTAGTGCTGAAGCTGCTGCCACTAGTCATGACATAGACGATAACATGCCATCAACGTCGTCTACCAAGGCCGATGCCCAATGTCATAATAGAGGGCACATACAATCCCAAATGACAAAGTTCAGGAAAATGACCTTGAAAAAAACATTTAAATCAGCTGAAGAGAAACGTAAACTTGCCAATATGCCATTTACGACACGGAGTGGCAAGGAACGGCTAAGGTCGATCCCTAGTATGTTCATGACTAGTGGTTCAGCTTCACATGACGATGGAAGCCCTCCTCCCACTAAAAAAATCAAAAGAGTTAAGCTGGCAAAAGCACAGCGAAGAACTGTGCTTTCTAAGAAGATATCACAAATCCCCAAGGAGAGTCCAAGTGTGGTGGTGGTTGCGATGCCTGACCTTCCCAGCACTGGACGGAAAGAGGTGGCTCTTTCCACCATTTGCACGCCCCCTGCAAGTGCTGAAAGGAGCACCCACAGTCCACTTGCTGATATGCAAATTGAAGATGTCACTGTTGAAGTACAACAGGATGAGGATACTGGTGTAGCTGGCGCTGAGGAGGAAGTTGGCGAGGAGGATTCTGATGGTGATGTGGTTTGTTTAAATCAGGCTCCGGGGGAGACAGTTGTTGTCCATGGGATGAAAAAGCCCATCACGGTCATGCCTGGGCAGAAGACCAAACATTCCACCTCTTTGGTCTGGCAATATTTCTATCCAAATCCGGACAACAACTGTCTTGCCATATGTACCTTATGTAAAGGTGGAATAAGTAGGGGTAGGGACGTTAAGCACCTAGGAACATCCTCCCTTATACGGCACCTGCAGCGCGTACATAATAAGTTACTGTCAAGTTCAGAAACTTTGGCTAAGACCATAAGCAGTCCAGGGACACCTAAGTCCCGTTGTCCTGTTGTATCCAAGCGCCTGCAAACCACACCGTCAACTCCCTCCTCATCAATTTGCTCCTTAGTCAGGATCGGAAGCAGTCCTGCAGGCCATGTCACTGGCATGACTGACTCTCCTATCCCGGATTCCTCCGGAGGATCCTGCATTGCTACGCCTCCTGCTGCCGCTGCTGCTGGAAGTCGTTCATCATCCCAGAGAGGAAGTAGGAACACCACTACTTTTACTAAACAATTGACCCTCCAACAGTCCTTAGCGAGGAGGATGAAGTACGACAGAAGTCATCCTGAAGCAAAACGTATAACTGAGGCCTTGACTGCTATGTTGGTGTTAGACGTGCGTCCGGTATCCGCCATTAGTGCAGTGGGATTTAGACAATTGCTGGAGGTAGTGTGTCCCCGGTTCCAAATCCTGTCTAGATTCCACTTCACTAGGCAGGCGATACCGAGACTGTACAGAAACGTCAGAAAAAGTGTCCTCAGTGTCCTGAAAAATGCTGTTGTACCCAATGTCCACTTAACCACGGACATGTGGACAAGTGGAACAGGGCAGACTAAGGACTATATGACTGACAGCCCACTGGGTAGATGTATCACCTTACACAGCAACAGCAGCAGCGTCACCAGTCGCAGCATCTCAAACGCCAGCTCGTTCCAAGGCAGGCTACGCTGTGTATCACCGGTTTCAGTAAGAGGCACACCGCCGACAACCTCTTAGAGAAACTGAGGGAAATCATTGCCCAGTGGCTTACCCCACTTAGACTCTCCTGGGGATTTGTGATATCTGACAACGCCACCAATATTGTGCGGGCATTACATCTGGGCAAATTCCAGCACGTCCCATGTTTTGCTCACACAATAAACTTGGTGGTGCAGAATTTTCTGAAAAGCGACAGGGGCGTGCAGGAGACACTTTGGGTGGCCCGAAAAATTTCAGGCCACTTTCGCCATTCAGCGACTGCGTGCCGAAGACTGGAGCGCTCTTGAATCTGCCCCACCATCACCTGAAGCAAGAGGTTGTGACGCGGTGGAAATCAACCCTCTGTATGCTTCAGAGGATGGAGGAGCAGCAAAAGGCCATTCAAGCCTATACATCCACCTATGGCATAGGCAAAGGAGGGGGTATGCACCTGACTCAAGCGCAGTGGAGAATGATTTCCGTGTTGTGCAAGGTTCTCTTCGAACTTGCCACACGTGAAGTCAGTTCAGACACTGCCAGCTTGAGTCAGGTCATTCCCCTCATCAGGCTTTTGCAGAAGCAGCTGGAGAAAGTGAAGGAGGAGCTAAGACGGAGCGATTTTGCTCGGCATGTGGGACTTGTGGATGAAGCCCTTCATTCGCTTTGCCAGGATTCCAGGGTGGTCAATCTGTTGAAATCAGACCACTACATTTTGGCCACCGTGCTCGATCCTAGGTTTAAAGCCTATGTGGTGTCTCTTTCCGGCCGACACAAGCCTGCAGAGGTGCAAAGACCTGCTGGTGAACACACTGTCAGCTGAAGCGGAACGTGACACGTCAACAGCTCCTTCTTCATTTTCTCCCGCAACTGGGGCTGCCAGGAAAAAACTTAGGTATCCTAAGCAACCCGCTGGCGGTGATGCAGGGCAGGCAGGACCAAGTTTGGACATCTGGTCCGGACTGAAGGACCTGGCAACAATTTCTGACATGTCTACTGTCACTGCATATGATACTGTCACCATTGACAGAATGGTGGAGGATTACATCGGTGACAGCATCCAAGTAGGCATGTCAGACAGTCCATACCTGTACTGGCAGGAAAAAGAGGCAATTTGGAGGCACCTGTACAAACTGGCTCTATTTTACCTGAGTTGCCCCCCCCCTCCAGTGTGTACTCCGAAAGAGTGTTTAGTGCAGCCGAGAACCTTGTCAGCGAAAGGCGTAGGAGGTTGCTTCCACAGAATGTGGAGAAGATGATGTTCATCAAAATGAATTATCAGCTCTTCCAGGGAGACCAGCCTCCAGAACGTACAGAGGGACCTGTGGTGGTGGATTCAAGTGGGGACAAGTTAATACTTTGTGAGGATGAGGATGTACACACTGAAGAGGGTGAGGAATCGGTGGATGAGGAGGATGAGGATGACATCTTGCCTCCGTAGAGCCAGTTTGTGCAGGGACACATTAATTGCCAGCTTGTTTTGTGGGGGCCCAAACGAACCAATCATTTCAGCCACAGTTGTGTGGCAGACCCTGGCGCTGAAATGATTGGTTTGTTAAAGTGTGCATGTCCTGTTTAAACAACATAAGGGTGGGTGGGAGGTCCCAAGGACAATTTCATCTTGCACCTCTTTTTTTTCTTTGCATTATGTACAGTTTGGGGCCTAGTTTTTCAAACTGCCATCCTGTCTGCCACTGCAGTATCACGCCTAGATGGGTCACGTGTTTGTGCCCACTCGTGTCGCTTAGCATAGTCATCCAGCTACCTCGGTGCAACCTTTTGGACATAAAAACACTATTGTGAGGAGTGAGATGTTCAGAATAGACTGGAAATGAGTGGAAATTAAGGTTATTGAGGTTAATAATAGCATAGGAGCAGAAAAACCTACAAATTCTGTGATTTTAGCTGTTATGCTTTTTTTCAAAAAAATACAGATCCAAAACACAAAACCCAGAACCCAAAACACGGAAGGATGGTTTTGGCAAAACCAATCCAGATCCAAAACACGAAGAAAGATCCAGATCCAAAACACGAAAAAGTGGCCGGTGCACACCCCTACGCATAACCAACGTGGAAACTGCGGAGCACCACGTGCCATTGATGTGAGAGGTGAATGTCGGCTACGAAAGTGCGCGAGGGATGACCGACACACTACAGTGGAGCAGCTCACCATCAAAATGAACCTGGGGGTCACAAGATGTGTGCCTAAAACAACAGTTTAGCGAACCCTGCTGTGTATGGGGCTCTGAAGCAAACAGATAGCCACTGCAGCTATACTAATGAAGGTGCATTGGTGGAAAAGGCTTAAATTTTCACGCCTGTATCCGAATTGGACCACCGATTGGCGAAGGGTTGCCTTCTCCAATAAGGCACATTTTCTGCTTCATCGAACGGATGGACGTTGGCGTGTCAGAAACATCAGTGAACAAACACCCTACACAACCATTGCTGGAAGAACACAAGCTGGTGGTGGCAGCGTTCTGGTCATGGGGAATGTTTTTATGGCATTCTCTGGACCCACTCATCCATGTGGAAGGCACCCTAAACCGATTTGGCTATGAATCCATCCTTGCAGAGCAGAAACTACAATACATGCGGATTGTCTTCTCTGAAGCGGATGGGATCTTCCAGCAAGACCATGCAACATGTCATACGGCTAGAAATGTCCGACAGTGGTTGGACGAGCATGACCAAGACCTCCAAGTACTTCACTGGCCCCCTAATTCCCCAGACTTGAACCCAATTGAGCATTTATTTATTTATTAACAGTTTCTTATATAGCGCAGCATATTCCGTTGCGCTTTAGCATCTGTGGGACCACCTCAATCGTTGTGTTCGCTCTATGGATATTACACCACGCACCTTCCAGCAGTTGTGGGATGCACTGCAGTCAGCATGGCTCCAGATATCTGTGCCAACCTACCAGCACCTTATTGAGTCACTCCCAGCCCATCTAGCTGCTGTCCATGCTGCACACGGCGGTTACTCTCTGGCTATTAGCTGGTGGTGATAATAATGTGACTCATCTGTGTATTTGGTATGCCCAAGACAAACAGATATCAAGACAATTTTCCTGGACTATTTAATAGTAACCATATTTAGGTTTTCAAAAATGTTGTCTGATTAGTCCTAGCTAATGGACGGTAAATGTAAAGTCATTAAAAATGCCTATATAGACATACTTAATTTTAATTCCTGACAAAACTGATGCTTAGCAAGAATATAAAACTTGGGGGGAGACTTATCAAAGCTTAAAGTGGTGAGAGTTAAAGGGGTCTATTTACTAAGCTTGGATGGAAATAAAATGAACAGAGAAAGTACCAGCCAATCAGCTCCTAACTGCAATGCCACAGACTGTTTGGAAAATGACAGGAGCTGATTGGCTGGTACTTTATTTGTATCCTTTGATAAATCTACCCCTTGGTCTGTTCATAGGTGTAAACCACATGTGATCTTGCATAGTTTAACACTAGACATACAATTTTAATCCTAACTCCCCATTTATTTCAAATGTAGACATGAGATATTAGACTGGACTGGCAAATATAACCTAAATGCATTGGTGAATGTGTGTAACATGGAGTAAGATATCAAAGAAAAGAACAGGAACACAAAATAAGTTTTAAAGCTCACCCACAAACAAAACCTGTAAGAAAGACTAAAAAAGAAAAAAAAAAAATCATTTTTCATACAACAGAAAAAAAGCACTCTGGCCTGGGGCCTTGCACATTAATTACAAGAGGGGTGTTCTTGCAGTGCACAAAACAGCTTTTATAGGGGTATTCAATATGGGTGCGATAACATCGTTTTTTGCGTTAATATCCCACTTTTTAACGTTTTTGCTTTAATATCACTTGTTTTAGTTTTACACCGTATTCAATTTCAAAGATTTATCGCAGTTTTGAAAAGTCTTTGATAAAAAACGGTGATAACTTTTCACCATTGATTAGGTGTCGAAAAAAAGTGCAGAATTGGGGTTTAGGGGTGCAGGCTAAAAAAAAATAGCCTGCACCCCTGAGATTGACATTTAAAAAAGAACTGTGTCATAAAAAGTTTTTTTTCAAAAAATAGGGACACCCCAAAAAATGTAAAAATTGGGGTGCAAAAAATTGTTAAACAATAGGGAAATAGGTTCAGGGCTATTCTGCATGTATGCGGCAGATGTTTTCTAGAATAGAATTATAGCGGCAGGTGCACAAATGCAGAATTTTTAAAAAATTACTTTAGGGACATCAAAATATGCTAGTACCCATTTTCATGTACCCCAAATTTGATGGGACCACTTAAAAAAACAACCTAAGTGCTCTTCTGCATCACTTCTAAAATGTCGGAAAAAAAACACCTGATGCGGCTATTTAAATCCCCGACTTTCAATTAAAGGCTAAAACGGGGGTACCCATAGTGTTCCCCCATGTTTTTACAACTTTAGGGGGGTCTTACAATTATTTTAAGGAAAAATTCGTAACTTTACGCAAATCCAACTTCGGAGTTTCCCGTTTTCGTTAATTTTATTTTGAATACGGGGATAAGCGGGAGCGTGCACCATACCTTTACGCAGAAAAAAACTCCAATATGATACATTAACTTCGCCAGGGAAGTTAACCTTTCATATTGAATACCCCTCTTAGTGAGATAGGCATGGACTTAAACTAACAGATTTTGATTGAATTGTACATAATAAAATACATAAGGCCTTATATTCACAGGTAATTGATTTGCGTGTAAAATGCAAATATGGTATTTGCGTTATGGGAGATATCACTTGCATTAAAACAAAGAAGAAGCTTTAAAACAATAAAACTATGCTGTAACACAATGCACCTAAGTGCCAGTAAAACACAATTGGGAATGCTGACACTGGAAACAATGGGCCCCATTGTCAAAAATATTTGCCTGAATTTTCATACTATTAAATAAAAATTAGTCAACTTATTTCAGCACCTGTGAGTATTACACATCTGCATGTGATAACCACCACATCAAAGTTATGAATGGAATGTGGTTGTGGACACACAAGTATATGAAAAACAGGTTCAAATTCCATAATTAAAAAAACTGTTTCTGACCATTAATAATTTTCGTTTGGTGCCCCCATCATTGCAGCAGAAATATGTTCACACAAGCATTTTGCCATGCCTTTGCTCTGATCCACAATATACAATGCAGTGTGTGCCCAACACAGTTGTTTAGGGACTAGGATCAAGGGACTTTTTATAATTGGTGGCAAGTGGTCACTGAAAAGTAAAATTGCGGCAATAATGAACTCAGTTTTTTGCACCAGTACAATGGCTCGAATAGGAGCCTGTCCAAGAGAACAGGTCGGCAATAAAGCGATAGCTATCACTTTACTGCCTGGCCGTATTCAATTAGCGGCAAAAACGGACTTCTTTTCGCCATTGGCGAAAATGCCGTTTTTAAGCGTGAAAGGCCTTATCACTGTATCCCATAGTGATAAATGGCTGAAGAGGAGCAGGAGCCTGCCAAGGAGAGATCTTCTGGTCCCTCACTGGTAATAATTTCACCAAAGGCTACATCAGATAATGCCATCTTAAGTTGGTGTTAGGAAATAGATTTAAGCTCATTAAATTCAGAAAGGCCTCAGTCCCCATTGATAAAGATGTGGACTTTAGTCTACACGTTATTTAGCCTAATGCAAGAAATTCCACACCATATTTTGCACCTGGGATAACAACGGAAAATTAATTCTGCAGTGTGGTGTTGTTGGGGTTCGACTGGAAACACTGAAGGCCATACTCTTGCAGCCAAATGAGAATGTTTCACAGAACAGTTTATTTACCTCATCTATTTATGCAGCAAATACATACAGTCAGGTGCATAAATATTGGGACATTGACAGAATTTTCATATTTTGCCCTCTATTCACCACCACAATGGCTTTGAAATGAAACAAACAAGATGTGCTTTAACTGCAGACTTTCAGATTTAATTTCAGGGTAATTACATCCAAATCAGGTGAACGGTGTAGGAATTACAACGGTTTCTATATGTGCCTCCCACTTTTTAAGGGGCCAAAAGTAATGGGACTATCAACTCAAAAGCTATTTCATGGACAGGTGTGGGCTATTCCCTCGTTATTTCATTATCAATTAAGCAGGTAAAAGGTCTGGAGTTGATTCTAGGTGTGACATTTGCATTTGGAATCAGTTGCTGTCGACTCTCAATATGAGATCCAAAGAGCTGTCACCATCAGTGAAGCAAGCCATCATTAGGCTGAAAAATCAAAACAAACCCATCAGAGAGATAGCAAAAACATTAGGTGTGGCCAAATCAACTGTTTGGAACATTCTTAAAAAGAAAGAACGCACAGGAGAGCACAGCAACACCAAAAGACCCGGAAGACGACGGAAAACAACTGTGGTGGATGACAGAAGAATTATTTCCCTGGTGAAGAAAAACCCCTTCACAACAGTTGGCCAAATCAAGAACACTCTCCAGGAGGTAGGTGTATATGTGTCAAAGTCAACAATCAAGAGAAGACTTCACAAGAGTGAATATAGAGGGTTCAACACAAGATGTAAACCACTGGTGAGCCACAAAAATAGGAAGACCAGATTAGAGTTTGCCAAACAACATCTAAAAAAGCCATTATAGTTCTGGAACAACATCCTATGGACAGATGAGACAAAGATCAACTTGTACCAGAGTGATGGGAAGAGAAGAGTATGGAGAAGGAAAGGAACTGCTCATGATCCAAAACATACCACCTCATCAGTGAAGCATGGTGGTGGTAGTGTCATGGCGATGGGCATGTATGGCTTCCAATGGAACTGGTTCCCTTGTATTTATTGATGATGTGACTGCTGAAAAAAGCAGAATTAATTCTGAAGTGTTTCGAGCAATATTATATGCACATATTCAGTCAAATGCTTCAGAACTCATTGGACGGCGCTTCACAGTGCAGATGGACAATGACCCGAAGCATACTGCAAAAGCAACCAAAGAGTTTTTTTAAGGCTAAAAAGTGGAATGTTATGCAATGGCCAAGTCAATCCCCTGACCTGAATCCGATTGAGCATGCATTTCACTTGATGAAGACAAAACTGAAGGGAAAATGCCCCAAGAACAAGCAGGAACTGAAAACATTTGCAGTAGAGGCCTGGCAGAGCATCACCAGGGATGAAACGCAGCATCTGGTGATGTCTTTGCGTTCCAGACTTCAGGCTGTAATTGCCTGCAAAGGATTTGCAACAAAGTATTAAAAAGTGAAAGTTAGATTTAGGATTGTTTAGTTTGTCCCATTACTTTTGGCCCCTTAAAAAGTGGGAGGCACATATAGAAACAGTTGTAATTCCTACACCGTTCGCCTGATTTGGATGTAATTACCCTCAAATTAAATCTTAAAGTCTGCAGTTAAAGCACATCTTGTTTGTTTCATTTAAAAGCCATTGTGGTGGTGAATAGAGGCCAATATATGAAAATTCTGTCAATGTCCCAATATTTATGCACCTGACTGTATGTTACAGACTAGTGACATCACTGAGTAACTAGCCAATACTCATTAGGAATGAATTATATCTATGAGGTAGTGGTTATTCTCAGTTGAAAGGCTGTACAAGAGCTGGCTCAGCTGTTTGTAGGTGACAGCAGGTCCCTTAGTTTAAATAAAAAAAACATGTAATTTAAATCTAACTTAAAAGTAGGTTTTCTTTTCAGTCTACTTCCCTTTATAGGTTTAGTAAAACACACGGGAATGTTATTTTTGCACAGAGAACTACAGTTATCTGCATTTATTCAAATGTGATTGGGTAAGCAAGCTAAACTTCCTCTTTTGCTCCACATCCTGATCTTCGTACTTTTTAGTCACATTTTTTAATCATTTTTATTTGTGAACTCTGAAACCAATACAGAATATTTCCTTCCCTTAGAATTTAGAATATTTAAACAAATATTTTTTTAGCATTAATATAAATAATTTACATATGTTGCATTTTCTAAGTCATATAGGGTGAAACTCAATTCAACGCAATGTGAATAGTGCCGGGAAGGAGTTCCCAGAGCTATTCAAATGGACCATCTTGTTTAGTTCGACTAGAGGATTTCTGTTCACACCATCATGAGGGTGCGAGCAGAAATTCAACTTAAGTCCTGGCCGCTATGCTGTTTTTCAGCTTAGCGTGGCACTAACAGCATTGCGGCTGGCACTTTAGTCGGAGAATGCCGGTTACTGATGGGGAAAACTGCATAGTTCCGGGAACTCCTTACCGGCGCTATTCACATCGCGTTAAATTGAAACTCCCCTATACGTAGCATTCCCGAAAGGCTGTTTTAGCGGCACCCGCTAAAACAACGTGAGGAGCCGTCCCTACCCGCGGCCCGCAGTGTCCCACGGGTGTTAAAAATAGCGGTGCAGTGATCATGCCAGCATTTATTCACACAGAAAGAAGAGCTTGGCGGCAGCCTGACATGTCCGCAAGTGCTGGGGACGCCCCTAAGAGTGATGAAAAGGGGGAGGGTTTTAAATACACGCCCCCTTTATTATCGTGGGCACGCCCCATTGTTGGACTCGTTCTACAGTGCTATTTCTGGGTTCGGCTCTCTGTCCGGCGACGGACCTACAGTGAACACTATATAGAAGGTTAAATGAAATGGATAGAAGTCACAGAAGAGTCCTAGAACTATAATAATGCACAAGACTGTACTCCGAATGCTTTTAACAGGTAACCGATAATTAAGAGGCTTTCTAATAACCAGCAGTTACAGTGGGTATGTATTATTATTTATAATATACAAATGTTTCTAACAAAGGCATCAGTAGTGCAGTGGCATGACTTTAAACTGTATATTAATATCACTCATATATTAAATGATATGATCATTTGAGAGTGTGACAACTTTTATCTTTCATATGATCCCATAACTTATTTGTGGCTTTAAATAACATTAGGTCTACACTTTAGGAAACATTACAACCTATATCGTACCTTGCTATGCTGCAGTTTACAACAGTACAGTATGTGACAGCGTATGGTGATGTATAGGAGATAAAACTGTGGGTAGTCCAGAACGTAAATATTTCTGTTGCCACTGACCATTTCCATGCAAAGCTTTTTCCAATCCTATGGGGGAAAGGTTACCAGAGCACCCCCAATTATTTTAGAAGTTGGCTCCTACATGGTGAGGTGTCAACAAAAAGTTATGAGACAGGTTTACAAGGCCCACCTTTTTACAAGAAAGGGTTATCTGAACATATGTTCCAAAAAAAATGTACTAAATACAAGTGTCCACCATCCTTGCATCACATTGTTTGCTGCTACTGTATATGTAGGATAAAAGCTCCCAACTTGTCATTTACACATGCATTTATATTGGTGACTTTAGAATATTAAGGAACCACAGCAATTATTCTTTTGAAACCACAATTGACACTGTGTACTCCGATGCAGGAGACCTACTGTGCCATATGAGGAACACAGTAGTTAATATTGAATGAGTAAAGTTACATCAGTGATACTAGGTCCACTTTCAAAATGGATGGAGACTCAGTGGAGACTATGGGCCTGATTCAGAGCCGTATGCTCTGACCAGAGCGCTCGCTCTGAATCAGGGCCCTCCTCCATGAAAATGGAGCAGCCTCCTGGCTGCTCGTATAGCTGTGGGTGACCACCCACAGCATATGCGAGCGGCCAAAAAGATGGTCGCGATGGTCTTGACCATCGGACTTGCGACGGAGACCCTGCGGTAGGGTCTCCCTGCCACAAGCCCTGGAGTGATTCTGGCTCTATCAGAGGCAAAATCACTCCCACTGACATCACTAGTGATGCCAGTGGGGCCGGCTTCAGATGGTCGGCGTTCCCATGGGAACGCCTCCGTCTGGCAGGCACGCCCCCGGCATGCCCACCAAAGGGGGCGTGCTGTCAATCAACATCGACAGCACGCCCCCTTTGGTGCGAGGCCCAGAGCAATGGAAAGCCCGTCGCTCCCCGGGTCTCGCGCATGCGCAGTGGGGAACATCGACCCGCTTGCGAGCATACTGCTGCTCGCGAGTGGGTCTGAATGACCCCCTATGGCTACAAAAGCCTTTGCTGTGAGTGTGACAGGATATGTATCAGTATACAACATACATACTACAAAACTAATGAAGGCTCGGACTGGCCGACAGGGGTACAGGGGAAATCCCCAGTGGGCACCATTGCCTCTAGGGGTTTGGCCAACATTTGTGAAAGACTAGAGATATTAATGTTACAGGTGACATAAGTCAGATAAGTCTATTTGAAACTGTAACAGAGGTTTACTACAATGTATCTTTGATTTTCACCTTATTAACCAATCAGAAATTTGCACCTAAGATAAACCCTATTTGATTTAGGGCACATACAGTCAGGTGCATAAATATTGGGATATTGACAGAATTCTCATATTTTGGCCTCTATTCACCACCACAATGGCTTTGAAATGAAAGAAACAATGTGTGCTTTAACTGCAGACTTTCAGATTTAATTTGAGGGTAACTACATCCAAATCAGGTGAACAGTGTATGAATTACAACGGTTTCTATATGTGCCTCCCACTTTTTAAGGGGCCAAAAGTAATGGGACAAACTAAACAATACTAATTCTAACTTTCACTTTTTAATACTTTGTTGCAAATCCTTTGCAGGCAATTACAGCCTGAAGTCTGGAATGCATAGACATCACCAGACGCTGGGTTTCATCCCTGGTGATGCTCTGCCAGGCCTCTACTGCAAATGTTTTCAGTTCCTGCTTGTTCTTGGGGCATTTTCCCTTCAGTTTTGTCTTCATCAAGTGAAATGCATGCTCAATCGGATTCAGGTCAGGGGATTGACTTGGCCATTGCATAACATTCCACTTTTTAGCCTTAAAAACTCTTTGGTTGCTTTTGCAGTATGCTTCGGGTCATTGTCCATCTGCACTGTGAAGCGCCGTCCAATGAGTTCTGAAGCATTTGACTGAATATGAGAATATAACATTGCCCGAAACACTTCAGAATTCATTCTGCTGCTTTTGTCAGCAGTCACATCATCAATAAATACAATGGAACCAGTTCCATTGGCAGCCATACATGCCCACGCCATGACACTACCACTACCATGCTTCACTGATGAGGTGGTATGTTTTGGATCATGAGCAGTTCCTTTCCTTCTCCATACTCTTCTCTTCCCATCACTCTGGTACAAGCTGATCTTTGTCTCATCTGTCCATAGGATGTTGTTCCAGAACTGTAATGGCTGGATGTTGTTTGGCAAACTCTAATCTGGTCTTCCTGTTTTTGTGGCTCACCAATGGTTTACATCTTGTGTTGAACCCTCTATATTCACTCTTGTGAAGTCTTCTCTTCATTGTTGACTTTCAGACATATACACCTACCTCCTGGAGAGTGTTCTTGATTTGGCCAACTGTTGTGAAGGGGTTTTCTTCACCAGGGAAATAATTCTTCTGTCATCCACCACAGTTGTTTTCCGTCGTCTTCCGGGTCTTTTGGTATTGCTGAGCTCTCCTGTGCGTTCTTTCTTTTTAAGAATGTTCCAAACAGTTGATTTGGCCACACCTAATGCTTTTGCTATCTCTCTGTTGGGTTTGTTTTGATTTTTCAGCCTAATGATAGCTTGCTTCACTGATAGTGACAGCTCTTTGGATCTCATATTGAGAGTCGACAGCAACTGATTCCAAATGCAAATGTCACACCTAGAATCAACTCCAGACCTCTTACCTGCTTAATTGGTAATGAAATAACGAGGGATTAGCCCACACCTGTCCATGAAATAGCTTTTGAGTTGATAGTCCCATTACTTTTGGCCCCTTAAAAAGTGGGAGGCACATATAGAAACCATTGTAATTCCTACACTGTTCACCTGATTTGGATGTAATTACCCTCAAATTAAATCTGAAAGTCTGCAGTTAAAGCACATCTTGTTTTTTTTCTTTTCAAAGCCATTGTGGTGGTGAATAGAGGCCAAAATATGAGAATTCTGTCAATGTCCCAATATTTATGCACCTGACTGTATGTGCCATTTGTAACATACTATTAAATAAGTGTGGAAGATTTATTGCATGTTCTCATGAACTACGCTGTCACAGGAGAGTTGAGAGGTACATTAGCATTTCTGCAGCAGTTGCACAATCTAAAGTTTGAGGTGAGATTAAAAAAAATAATTCTAATAATCCATAATATAAATAAAAATCCTGACCTTTATTAATCTCAGTGCTAATTACAAACCACTTCCTCTATACCACTACACATTAGCAACTGCACAGATAGGTGCCTTCCACTTTACACCTATGGGGGATATTCATTTGTTAATTAGGCACCTGTAAGTAATGGGCGCCCGATGAGTGATATTCAATTGTTTTGACGACAGGAGAGAGCGCCGTGGCCGTCCGTTGCCTACCACACATTGTCACTCCCAAATGCTCAACAATTAGCTGCATAGAGTGATCAGCGTAGGCGCCCAAAAGTCCAACTTTGTGCAGATTTCTGCTCGCCACTTTAGGAGAATGCGATTAGAAATGATGAAAGCCCAGTAGCACAAACAACTGAATAGCTCCTGTCACTTTAGACAGGAGCTGCGGGCACAAGTTAATAACTGTATTCCCCTAATGACTCCATTTGGTTGAGAATTGTTGAATTAAAATACCAACGAGTAGTGAGGCCACTGAGTGTGCTCGAAAAATAAATGTGTATTTTCACCTGTATTCAGAGTTGGACACCACGCTCCCACTCATCACCTACATTTGCATCAGCCATACACAGTACCTGATAAAAAAAAACTGTTCGAAATTAGACAGGTTCTACAAAGCCAAGAATTACACCTAGATGTTCCCAACACGCCCACAGAACACTTAAGACTGTGTGCGAATGCTCGGCTGCTGCTTAGTTATACCAACTGATCCACAAGTAGACATACTGCTGAGATGGCTGCAAATCTGAATCACCCATAGTTGTGTATGCTTAGCTGTGTGCACAGTGCAAAAAATCACAAGCTCCGACTTCCTTGCGACTTTGAAACTGCTACAAAATGTTTAAACAAAAAGTACTTGGCTAAAAACACAAAACAGTCCAATCAAATTTGTCAAAACAAAACGGTAACATTTGGTTACACAAGAGGGTAGAAAAACAATGCCTGTTAAAAGCAAATGCAAAGTCTGTGGCATATTATTCTATTTACCAAGCATTAACCCCAGTGAAAGCTGCATGTTGAAATGGGCGTAAAGTGAAAAATGGACATAAAGTCTATGTGTGTACAGGTACATTCTCTTACATTATATTTCACATGATCACCATTAAAGCACATTTAACATTATTTAATAACATGCAATTGAGTCCATGTGTGTGTGAGCCTTAATGGCACATCGAGGACAATATGGCAATCACACTACCTGTCTAAATATTTGTGTGAGAATCTGTGGAAATGGTCTACTCTGACAAAAATAAAGTATTTAGCTGCACTGTGTGTGTGTAAACCACAGCAGCCACATGACATGGGCTGGATGCCTGCCAGAGCTGTAGAAAAGTGCTTTGCGGAACACAACTTTGTGACCTGAGGGAAGAAAATAAAATTAGCTGAGCTGTATGCACAGCAGAAACCATAGGAAAAGGGTAAACTCTGCTGCAGACTCTTCAAATATCCTGAACATTTTAATATGAAGACAGCAAAACAGACCATCTTCTATGCAACGAGACATTGGTTCCACATAGACACTGCACCAAGATGGTCAAACACTGTACCAATAATTTTGTTAGTTAGTCATTATCTATCTGATCTGCCAGCTAACTTCCATATGCAGCGATCATTTAACAAAAAGCAGATTGTGCACCAATATTTTAAACAGAGTACACAATTAGCGATATTTTGAACGATTTGCCAGATTTGTGCAGTGTGTACTCACTATGTCGTGTGGGGCGCACTCCTGTGGGGTCATCAGCCTCATCGTCATGTTGGCCCTACATGCAGCTCAACCGGACAATGTGGCTGGGGCCGACATATTGAGCAGCGTCTAATGTGTACCAGTCACCCGATATGTTAGCCCGTCAGATCGCTGGGTACAAACATTGTTTAGTATGTACACAGCTTAAGAATTACTGCACATCTCTATATAAAACGTACAGCACAGTCCAAACTCAATCATCACGCCAAGTGGCAATGTTGTGCCATTAACAGCAATAAAGAACACTAGGTCTGATTCAGAGGTGTACGCAAACCCGATGGTGTATGTACAATTCAGATGTTTTGCAAAACGCGCAAGATCTGTACTGTGCGTGAGCAGATTTGTCTGCGATGACTATCGCAGTGCCCCCTAAGCCACAGCATGATTAATGACCATTTAGGGACGTGAAGGGGGCGTCGACAGGCTGCATTCTTGAAAATGGGAGCAAATCGCCCCATTTTCTAAATGTGCCTAGGCAAGGGTCTGCATCTTCTGACAAAGCTTCACTGGCCTTGGCAGAGTGATTACACCGGACATCCTGAGTAAACTGGGGGCTACCCAGATGCCCAATGGTCACACAAATGATTTGAAACTGCATCTCTGGACACAGCATCGGATCACAGAAGTTGGATGAATGCGTCTATTTACGTCTAAGACGCCTCCTATGCCTTTTGCATATTGTGGCACAGTCGCTTTATATAAAGATGAGGCTTCTGTGCTACTGTGTCCATCGCTGAATCAGGCCCGCAGACCACCAAATAGTGCATCATAATAAAAGCATCCCCCATGCTTGTCTCTCTGTTTTATCAGTTTGTGTTGTGCACATTTAATAAACAATAAAGCCAGTGGCCCCCAAACTCAGTCACCAAGGCACCACTTACTAACTCAGTTAGCTGCATTACACCATTTGTACACAAATATGGATATCCTTAAAACCTGTACTGTTATACTGGGTAAATATAGAGACAACGGATTGGTCAGCAGACCGACCTGCCGTCAGAGTGGCCGATTGGGAAGCTATACAAACTTACCAATCGGACGCTCGATATGTCAGGAATGACATCACAACTGAGCAGGCCTTTACATTTCCCCACTCAGTTGTGATGTTAGTGTTGGCGGTCCCTGCAGTCAGTGGGTTGCCCATACACACATGCAGAGGTACTGATATATCTTTCACTCGTCGATAGAATGAGCGATATATCGCCAAGTGTGTACCCAGCATTAGTGTGCCTTGAGGACAGAGCTTTGGAAACTTATTTAGCACCTAATATGGAGTTGTTCCCAATGTGGACTGGTAGGAAGCCAAGCATACAGTAAGATGCATACTCTTCATATGGGTGAATATACCAATTTTTTCTTAGGCGCACACAATGTGGGAGGAGATTTAACAAATTTCCATTCAACTCTGTATCACACCAAGTATGTTATACGTGGGGGTTAAAGCTGAAAAAGGGTAAACAAGGCAGATATGCAGGTTCCGCATATGTGCATGACACAGGACTGATGGTAGCGCTCACCTTTCCTTCACCAGACAACCATTTTTTCAGATGCCCCAAACAATCTGAAAGGGGATTCATCAGAAAATAACTTTACCCCAGTCCTCAGCAGTCCAATCCCTGTAACTTTTGAAGAAAATCAGTCTGTCCTGATGTTTTTCCTGAAGAGAAGGGTTTCTTTGCTGCCCTTCTTGACACCAGGCCATCCTCCAAAAGTCTTTGTCCTGTGCCATGCCAACAGTAAGGCATCCTGAATTTTACAGGCAGTCTCATAGGGCTAATGTAAATGCTGCAAATGCGTTCTGACTCGCCCCTAATGGAACCTACGCCATACTGTATAATCTGAGTTAATCTACAGATGTGTCCACATACATCTAGCCTCAATGCACATTAAACAGCCCTTCTAGTTGTGCTATGCCATGGTACTACGGTGTAGAAAAGCCGGCAATGACACCTCATCTCGCGGTACTCGCAGAATTTTGCAGGCAGCCTCATAGGGCTACATGTGCATTCTGATTAGTCCCTAATTGAAATGACACCATACTGTATAATCTGAATTAAACTACAGATGTGTCCACAGATGTAGTCTACTTGCGCTTTTAACAGCCCTTCTAGTCGTGCCATGCCATGGCGTGGCGCGGCTTGGTAGTCTTTTTCCCTTAAGATGCTTCTTATTTGCAAAACGATGTGATTAGGACGCACGAACAGTTTATGCTGGTTAAAAAGATATAGGGCATGTTTAGATTCTGTGTGCAACTGCGGGTGTATCTGCATGCAAAATGTTACGTTACAGTGTCACTGTAACGTAGCATCCCCCCAGTAGAAAAGGTGGCTACCATAATACATAATTAAAGCAGGAAATATGTTATATGTTGCCTTTCAATGAAGATATACTGTGTAATTGAATTTTGTATGCTAAATGTGAAAATGATAAACTAGTATTTTAAGAATAGGCCTACACATTAAAAAAACAAGAGAAGGATGATATTTTACTATAACATCAAAGTTACCAACCAAAAAGCACTGTTAACATCTGCAAGGTTATATAACCAAACAAATCTGGCACAATTTAGCCCCTTGTGAACTTGATGAGAGTACGCTCCATAGTAACGATTTAGTCTGTGCTGTTGTGCAATCTGATTCACAGTGGAATGTTGCTGATCAGTAACAGAACGTGCAGGGAGACTTTCCTACATCAGCAACACTCACAGACCAGCAGCAGCAGCAGGGGTTACAGGCAGCATGACATGGACAGGCCAAGAAACTAGCTCCACTGATCTGTCTGCAATGATGAGAATGTGTCACGTAGTCCGTCCACATTTCACAGCAAAAGAAAACACAGCACGTGGCGACTGCTTTGCTGGATAGAACCATTTTCAGACAAAAGTGCAGTGGGTCACTTCTTCCTCTATCTGTCTCCAAATGAATGTAGTAAAGACAAACAAGCAACCCCATCATGCAAGCCTTGCATGTAGTTTACATTACATATAAGGCTAGTGTGTACATGGCAATGACGTACATTCAGGTGGTTTTCTATATTAGCTGCTCAGAATGTATTTAAACCTATAACACAGGATTTCAGTAAAACTATTAAGTTGTCAGTTGGTAGCCACCTAAGGGTGCTTTATCCCATTAATCTGGTAAAAACAGAACAAGAAAGTCTAGTTTTTTAAATGTCAGGTGTTATTTGCCAATAACTAAGTAGCTTGACGTGCTGTAGTGTTATATGAACTGTATATCTTTGAATGTTGTGCAATTATGTTTTCCTGTGTTGTGGCGGGCTTTCGTTTTACCTAGCTAGTCCTACTCATATTTATTTCAAATGAACTGCAATACCTGCTAGAGTAAACCATAAATGTTTAGTTATAATTACATAAGCTCTACATAATTATGCTTCTAAATAAAAATTTAAAAAAAGTCAGCTATACACTACAAGCAAGGATGTAAGAAAATACAAATATGTGATAGAAATATTGGCATAGGCTTCAAGCAGAGTACAAAGTGCAGTCCTCCTATATAATCAGTTTTACCCAAGTGATGACTGGTACAGAACCTACTCACGTGGCTCCAATATATCAATTACATAAAAAAGAAAAAGGTGCGAGTAGTTCAATCCCAAAACATACAATAACCTGCTTACATGAGATGAGGACCTAAGAACAGCAAAGAACACTGGCCCTGATTCAGAGCCGGACGCTCTGACAGAGCGCTCGCTCTGAATCAGGGCCGGCCCTCTTACTTTTTGGAGCGGCCTCCTGGCCGCTCGCATAGCAGTGGGTGACCACCCACAGCTATGCGAGCGGCCAAAATGATGGTCGCGATGGTCTTGACCATCGCGACCATCGGGCTTGCGATGCGACCCTTGCGGTAGGGTCTCGCTGCCGCAAGCCCTAGAGTGCTTTTGGCTCTATCAGAGCAAAAAGCACTCCCACTGACATCACTAGTGATGTCAGTGGGGCCGGCCCCAGACGGTAGGCGTTCCCATGGGAACGCCTCTGTCTGGGCAGGCACGCCCACCAAAGGGGGCGTGCTGTCAATCACCATCGACAGCACACCCCCTTTGGTGCGAGACCCATGACGACACTTGGGCAACATCGACCTGCTTGCGAGCGCTCAGCGCTCGCGAGCGGGTCTGAATTAGGCCCACTGCACCAGCCCTTTGGAGGCGCAGACTGTTTATCTCAACATGGCCACCGAAATCCATGTCCAAAAAAGTCGCAGTCGCTGATCACCACACGCTTACGTCTAATTGGCGACTTCCCTGTAACCACCCAGAATCGCCCACTGAAATTACACCTCTCTGCACCCAAATTCGCACTGCATGCCACGCCGGATACCATCAGGACGCATGCGCAGTGCCACTCGGTCGCATACACAGACTGAAGACATCATCCGCTTGCATCCAACATTGACACTGTGTCCACCTCTGAACCTGGCCCTGAATGTATCAACAGCTAAAAATATTAGGTGCAAGTTCTAAAATCGTATCAATTTAAAAAAAAAAAGGAATAACTAAAATGAATACATTAAAAAGTGCTCAACACGTAACCAAAGTCTATAAGTTTCACACTTCAGACTATGGAAAACAATGCACATTATTTGCCTTTTCAAACTCATAACATAAATCTCAGATGGAAAAGGACAAAGGTGGAATAAGCTAAACACGGATTCGTATATAGGCTCATAAAATTCAAACAGTATCTGTTAAGTGTGGTCCAATGCTAACCAGACACTTATCATGAGGGGGAAATAGTGTAAGAAAAACACATGTATAATGGCACACACATAATCCAGTAGCACATCTGATAATATTTAGAAAATCCATGAAACCACAGAATGTATAGTAAGCTAAGTCACACCAACAAAAACAACATTCAGTAAAAAAGCATAGCATTTTACACAAATGCTGGAACCTTAGGGCAGACCTTCCCATCTCCCACTAACGCCGGGTACATACTACAGCGATAACGATATGTTGTTTTGAGGTAAATTGAAAAGACCTATTGTGCGGATCACAGTGTGTACGCTATATTGCGTGCTCCCGTGCATCATATATGACATTGGTTGGCAATGCTGCACAGTGAATCAGAAGATATCGGGAACAAAGTGGTTCACATTGTGTAGTGTGTATGGCCAAATGGACAACCAGGCGAGACGTTATTCCGATTTGGCTTCTGCAAAGATGGTTGTTCTAGTGTGTAAAAGAGCAACGATAAATCGTATACGATCAAGACACATTAAATCGTTCCATTGCTTGTAAGATTGCACAGTGTGTACGCTCAATATCGTTTGTTCCAGGGCTGTAACTAGGGTAGTGCGGTCTGTGTCTTGGCACAGGGCACCGCAGGACAAGGGGCACTATGCAGGCCTAACCTTTTTAGGTTTATTATCATTCTCACTTGTAGCTTCCTCTTATTTCATCCCCAGCATCTCCTGGCCTCCCCTATCTCTTCCCTGGCCTTTCCCCATGAGGCCATTCCCTTTTTTGGGTGCGCTATGACCCTATTTGAAAAATGTGGGGGCGCCAATGCTCTTTCTGCCACAGGGCACCAAAAAGTCTAGTCACGGCTCTGGTTTGTTCTGGGATGAAGGGAAATTGTACCTGGCCCAACAACAACTTATATTAAGGTCGTAAATGTGAAGCTCTTAGGGGCATGGGTTGATTTCCAATTGTCTTCTTATTATACACTTTGTGTTCCCTTCAGTTTCGTCATAAGTTTTCCATCCATGGTGCACTCATAAGGCATTCATTTTATTACACTGTACAGATGTGTCCACATACATCTATCCTCCATGCGCTACAAGTCACGCCACACAACGCCGAGCGTCTTTCGTGCAACTTTTTACCTTCAAATGCATCTTATTCACACAGTGATGAAAATAGCTAGCACAAGCAGCTTCTGCTGTATAAAATGATATGCAGCCTATGTTCTCTGTGCGTCTGCGGGGGTGTCTGCATGTGAAAAGCTACGTTACAGTGTAAGCGTCTGTAACACTAACGTAGCGTTTCGCATGCAGATACACCCGCAGATGCACATGCCGTGGCGCTAACGATTAGAAGGGCTGTTTTACGCGCAAGGAGGCCAGATGAATGTGGACACATCTGTACATAGTGAAATCTTAGGTATTTTGGGGTAAAATCGCACCTCTTTATAAGCACAGACTATCTGTGAGGTAATGCCACTAAGCTCGACCCACACGGCGAGGGAAGCTGAAAGGTATCACTGCAGGCATTTGTAGGACTTGTCCCTATCAACATAAATCACCAGTCTCAGCTACTATGAATAGAAACTTTCAGAAAATGCAATAAAAAATATAAATAAAAAATAAGGGGAGATGTAGTTTCCTTTATGGTCTCCGGCTATTAAATGTTACCTCACTGTCATCACTTGAAATCATATATTCTCAGAGCAGCAAGTTGTTTACAGTCTGTTTCAGAATCTTATCCATATCTTGATAGCGACAATTATCATTTCATGGGTAGGCACAAGGGACAATTCCCCAGGGCCTATAAGACAGGTAACAACCTAGTAATACAGAATATATGAGGGGAGGAGCCTCTATGTGCACTTATCGGGTTTTTTTATATACACCAGTAAAAGCTGATGCTCTTTTCCTCATATATAGGGCCCCATTTATCAATGAGTTATCATTCACAAAGAGTCATAAAACTTGTTGCATAGGATAATGGTGCTCCAGCCAATCAGCACCCAAC
Organism: Taudactylus pleione; assembly: GCA_031769625.1. Classification (NCBI taxonomy): domain Eukaryota; kingdom Metazoa; phylum Chordata; class Amphibia; order Anura; family Myobatrachidae; genus Taudactylus; species Taudactylus pleione. The sequence continues at coordinate 2,015,908 of JAUIMM010000077.1, read as the reverse complement.
TGTCATCTGTTTGAAAAATGACATTTGGGAGCTTATTGTCCGGAGGACTATATTATACGCAAAAAGTTTTATCACTCATTGTGAATGATAAAACTCGCTGATAAATGAGGGCCATAGTCATGTATCCATTCAAAAACATAAAAAGGTTTTTGTGGGGATTATTTTTTCAGGTAAATGTAGTGTTCAGGAAAATTGGTTGTATTCTTGTAGGCAAGAGGTGTATGTCCTCTAATGTGAATATCATCTCAGAACATGTGAACCACAAAAAGCAGGTTATTCTGTACAAAATGACTGATATTTTGCAGTTAGACCTAACAGGGGTATTCAATATGGGAGCGAAAACATCGCTTTTGCGTTAATATCGCACTTTTGACGTTATTATCGCAGGTTTGACTTTTACACCGTATTCAATTTCAAAGACTTATCGCAGGTTCGAAAAGTCTTTGATAAAAAAACGGGGATAACTTTTCACCATTGAATAGGTTTCGAAAAAAGTGCAGAATTGGGGTTTAGGGGTGCAGGCTTAAAAAAAATAGCCTGCACCCCTGGGAATGACATTTAAAAAAGAACTGTGTCAAAAAAAAGTTTAAAAAAAAAAAAAATAGGGACACCCCAAAAAATGTATTTAAAAATTGGGGTGAAAAAAAAAAAATGGGAAAAAATTGTTTAAAAATAGGGAAATAGGTTCAGGGCTATTATGCAAGTATCGGCAGGTGTTTTCTAGAATAGATCTATAGCGGCAGGTGCACAATTGCAGAATAAAAAAAAAAAACTTACTTTAGGGACTTAAAAGTATGCTACCCATTTTACCCAATAGTACCCATTTTCATGTACCCCAAATTTGATGAGACCACTTAAAAAAACGAAAAAAATAACCTAAGTGCTTTTCTGCATCACTTCTTCAATGTCGGAAAAAAACACCTGCTGCGGCTATTTAAATCCCCGACTTTCATTTAAAGGCTAAAACGGGGGTACCCATAGTGATCCCCCATGTTTTTACAACTTTAGGGGGGTCCTACAATTTTTTGAAGGAAAAATTTGTAACTTTATGCAAATACAACTTCGCAGACTCCCGTTTTCGTTAATTTCATATTGAATACGGGGATAAGCGGGCGCGCGCCCGATACTTTAGAGCAGGTAAAAACTCCGATATGAAACGTAAACTTCGACAGCGAAGTTTACGTTTCATATTGAATACCCCTCTAAGTGGTAGTTTTTATGACTGATTATGGTGAGGCAATGCTTTTTAAGCTTAACCGATATACTGCATTAAGGAAATACAATCTAATTAATGCAGAGATCATTATTGAGCCACTTGACATGGTTTCTGTAAATGGCAGTATAATGACTACTTGCAAATAGGAGCAGTTTCCTTTGACCTACTGAAGACCTTACCCTGCAGGTTGAAGACTGAACCTTACTAATCATAAAAAAAGCGTTTGTAAATTTGTCAAAGTGTCAGTCCAGTTTGGGTCAAAAACTGGAAGAGGTACTAATGTGTTTGCAGACATACCCAAGAACACAAGGTCTCCGCCAGTACAGTACAAAGTCATCTGTTAACTGCTTGCATGAGTGACACAATAATCACTGCAGAAACCTCACCTAGGACAAGATAAACTAATGAACGCTAAATAATTGTGCTGAATAACGGCCTCTATCGCAGCGTTCTAAAAAAAAATAACGCCGGTATGCATCATCCCGTATAAGGCAGAGACCTCCAAGCTCATCAGTCACACACACTTAGGGCCATATTCAATTTGGAGCGAAATGTCGGAATCGGCAATAATTTATCGCCGATGACGTCTTTTTCGCCTATTTCAATTATTCCGGTATTCAATTTCAAAAGACTTTTCGCAGCTGAAAATAGGTGGCAAAAAAAAAAAGTGCAGAATAGGGGTTTAGGGGTGCAGGCTTAAAAAAAATAGCCTGCAACCCAGGGAATATCGTTTAAAAATAAACTGTGTCAAAAAAAGTAAAATCGGGACACCCCAAAAAATTACCTTTAATTTTGGGGCTAAAAAAAAAAAAAACGAAACATACTTCTAAAATAACCTAATTAAATTCAGAGGGGTTCCCAAGTATGCGGCAGGTGTGTTTTCTTCATTACGGAAGTAGCGGCAGGTGTATTTTTGCAGAATTTTTAATAATCATTTTAGGGACTTAAATAAAATGTTTACCCCCATTTTCATGTACCCCAAATTTGATAAAAAAAAAATTTCTAAATTACTACTGCCAAGTGCTATTCTTCACCCCTTCTTCATAGCCGCAAATATGCACCTGCCGCGGCTATCAGAAACCCCGACTTCCTTCAGCAGGTAAAAATGGGGGCATCCATAGTGATCCCCTATGTCTAAACATCTTTAGGGGGGTCCCTGGAATAATTCCTGAAAATTCCTGTATTTTGGCGATACTTATCTTTCCGCCGACTCCCGTTTTCGTTGATTTCTAATTGAATACAGGGATAAAGCGAGCACATGCCCGATACTTTATCCCCGGAAAACCTGCTATGTGGAGCGTAAAGTCCAGCACGGACTTTTCGCTCCCAAATTGAATATGGCCATTTCAGGGCCTGAGGGGAGGTTCTGGTGGCTCTAACGGAGTGGGTACTTTCAGTGAGGTAAGTATTCATGCTTTTAAATCTTGGTAAATGTATATACCGGAGCGGTTTTTGTGATTACTATACTAAATTCTCCCCAATATTGCCTGCTCCAAATGACAATGTTTTAATTAGTCACATAGGGGATTTTGAAACGCCGCCATGACGCATACCCGGAAGTCGGGCACCTCATTGAATGCAATAGGGCCGCGCAGACGCTTGAGTCCAATTCAAAAGAGAATGCGGAAGGCAGGAGCAACGAATCCACTGATAACAGGTATGCTGCATATGAGAACTCCAGATTTATTGGCAAAGTGTGGCCGACCGCATCGTTAGTTCAATAGTGCATACTGCCGCTAGTCTGATTGGAATATTGATTTTGCCTGCTTTGGTACTTCTTTTTGTAACAAAAGTAATTTTGAAGAGTCTTTTGAATGCTGCAAGTTTAATGACAGTAATTGCTAATGTCATAGCAAACAGTTAATCATATTCCTGCATTGTATAACATTCAGAATTTTCTGTGGAAAGGGGAAATGTAGTACATTATAACCACAAAATGTACCACATGTGACACATGCAGAGCTGCACTAAAGTATTTGTTTACAAGTGTTTTTATTTCTCAAATCGCTTGAACAGTATAATTTCTTCAGGATAGTGGCAGTCCTACTGGGAAACATATGTTGCTCTCTGTATGAAAATATAGTATAAGCTCAAAAGATAGCTCAAATCGATTAAACCAAAAAGAAAAGGGGCGCTATTGGAACCAAACACAATTTATTAGAATAGAATAATTTAATTTATTGTTGTCACTCCAACATTAAATAAATGCATAAGTGAAATTACAATGCAATACAATACACTTACGATTCGTAATAAAATAAAAAATACACAGTATTAAAGATTCAGACTAGCAACTACAGAAGGAAAGAAACTATTCTGCAACCTGCTGGCTCAGCAGCCAAAGACAACTATAACGTTTCTTGGAGGACAGCAGTGTAAATAGAGAGTGGAATGGATGACTAGGATCCAAAATTATTTTTTCAGCCTTATGGAGCATACACACGGTCAGATTTGTCAGATGAACGATTTGAACGATTTTACCAAAGTTTTGAACGATTTGAACGATTTTTGACTGCATTAAAATGAATGGAATCATCCAAGTCTGACTGCAAACACATCAGATGTCAGATATCGTTATCTGACAAACGGGAACGCGCATCGTTCAGGCATGTCAGATATGTCAGATTTTCCTTCAGATATGAACGACTGAACGATTTTTAAATCGTTATCATTCAGATCTGAAGGAAAAATCTGACCGTGTGTATGCACCATTAGCTACACTCCTCCTAGAAAAAATATCGTCCAATTTAGGCAGAGATTGGCCAATAATACCTAAAAACTTAATCCCACTATTTTTACCTTCTTGCCATTTAAAAACAACGCCTGTGGAGAGGTTTTCCTAGATTTTCTAAAATCTATAACCACCTCCGTTAGTTTTCTTACTATTTAACAAATTGTTATTTTGCCCCCACTTAAGCAGCCACTTTACGTCCTCCCTATCACTGTCCTCATCTCCCTTGCTAATCAGACCCTCAGCGTGGTATTGTCTGCAAATTTCACTATTAAATTGGACTCCAAGTTAGTAAAACAATCTGAGGTATACAATTAATATAAAAAGGGGCTTAAAACACATCCCTGAGGGACACCTGTGTTCAGTACAAGCTCAGACAAGACAGTAGAACCCATCCTAACTGACTGCAAACGATTGTCAGAAAACCTAATAACCAGTTACATATGGGGAAATCAAAGTCAATCTCTCGAAGCTTGGCAATAACACCACTGGTACAACGGTATTGAAGGCGGAACTATAGCCCACAAACAACAATCTTACAAAGGAGTCTTTATTTTCCAAACCTTATGAGGAACTGAGAGAGCAGCAATCTCGGTGAATCTGTTTGACATATACGCAAACTGATGAAAATCAAAACCCACCGGTATCACACTCCTGAGGTAGCCCAAAACAACTCTCTCAAAGCACTTCATCAATAACGATGTGAGGACAATTGGGTGGTAGTCATTCAAGCCCATTACTGTAGTTGATTTGGGGACAGGAATAATTGTTGACACCTTAAAACATTGCGGAACAATACACTACGCTACTGATAGATTAAGAATCTTTGAAAAAATGCCTGCTAACTGATCAGCACACACCCACAAGACACTACCCGGGATACAATCCGGACCTGGAGCATTACTAGCATTAGTTCTAGGTAGGCAAAGCCTGACCTCAGACAATTCCAAAAGGACTATCTGATGAAGTGTCACATTTTTATCACAGGAGTGGAGTTAGCCTCCTCAAACCTGGCATAAAACTTATTAAATTCATCTGCTGAGGGACCATCTTTCCTAAAGGTACGGGAATTTGAGCCTTTATAATCAGTTAGATGCTTAATCACTTGCCACATTGACCTAGCATCACCAAGTTCTTTACAATGACTTTCAATTTTATTTAAGTATGCCTCTTTGGCCAAACGAATAACCTTTGTCATATATAAACGGGCAATCTTATAAGCAATACTATCTTTTGCCCTAAATGTCCTATCCCTGGATCTTAATAAAGACCGACAATCACTATTCATCCATGGCTTCTCGTTTGGAAAGAACCGAATTACCTTTTTCCTAGTAACACTCTCTATAACAATTGAGATACATCAAGACCATAGAGGCCAATTTATCTACGTTGATACTAGAGTCCACCGTTGCCTCCTCAATAAACAGGTCCCAGTCAAGGAAGCCTTGCAGTCTTAACAAAGCCCCCTCAGGCCAAACCGTGACATTCCTAGTAACCACCTAGACCTTTTATCACCGGAATATATTTTGGGACCAAGAATATGGAGGAATGATCAGATTGCCCGGATGAGCAGTCTGCCGTTTGGAAATAGCAGCAAACAAGGTGTCCAAAGCTTTGGTGACATTCATTGGGGGAGAATGTAAACTGCGGCCACAAGAACTACAGAGAATTCCCGAGGCAGATAAAATGGCCTACACCTTAACAGCATAAATTTCAAGTCAGCGGAACAAAAGTTCTCGATTAAGCTCACATCCGAACACCAGTTGTTATGTGTATAAATACAAAGACCTCCACCTTTTTTCTTGCCGGATTCTAGTGTCCTATCGGCTCTAAACAAAGCCCTCCCAGGCAATTCAAAGGGGCAAACATGATCATTCATTCCCAATCAAGTCTCATTAAATATCAATAAGGAGCAGTTGTTTAATGGCTGAAGGCAATCAATTCTCAGCCTGATTTCATCCATCTTATTTTAAAAAGATCTTACATTGGATAAAAACACACTAGGCAGGGAAGGTTTAAATGGCTGATACCCCAATCTTGTTAGGGTGCCAGCCCTCTTCCTCCTTTTTTGCCTCCTCAGCCTCCGTGGGTGCCGCCGGGCTGTTGATGAGCCTGCTGCTAGGTCTGCCTCTGCTCCCGGCCCAGCCCCGATGCTACTTCCTGTCATTGCCCAGGCTGCGATGATTATGGCTCCATCAGCCTTCCCGGGAGCTGGCTCTGGGGACCACAGAGTACACGTTCTCTGATGCAATGAACACGGAGACCCCTGCATCATCACTCCAGGTCACGTCACCTGGGGGGTCAGCTGCCAAATGGATAATGAACGGAGCCAGTCACAGCTTTCCAAGCTCCTTATCCCTCCAACACCAGAAGATCATGACGGGCATACTGAATCTGCCCCGAGTAGCCTGGAGCCGTGATAGCCAGGCACAACATCAGGAGACCGGGCACAGACCGCCCTCGCCAACACCCCGAACACAGCAGTTAGTAAAAGCGTTGCAGCCGCTGAGACTATGCGCACCACCATCTTGGTTGTCTTGACTAACCAATACTTGACTAACCAATTAAAAATGATAAAAGACTGCTGCTACCATGAAAGAAGAGCTGACCCTCAGATTTCTGCTTGTTAGACATTGCTCTAATTGTGTCTTCTTTTTTATTTTTATAACTGTTTGTTGAAATAAAAGTGCAAAGCTCTTAATCAGGTTTCTAATTGAATCAATGTTCTTAAAAGTATGCTGATCTTTACTACACTGCCGTGATAGCTAATGCCTCAGGGTTACTGAAAACCTCAATTACAGCAGAAACCCCATCATGTTTCTTCCCACACCTCTGCTAGCTGAGTAAAAATAGAAAGTGGCAGCTAGGTGTGGTCTCAGAAACTTGCAGAGCATTAGGAGACGTTGAGTGAATAATCTTCACCACCAAGTCAGCAAAATAATAATCGGAAAGCCTGGACTGGGTTTAGTAATCAGGTCCTAGTAATACAGAGAAAGGAGGCTGTGAGAACTGCAATACAGGGATATTCAGAAACTCTGCATTTAGTTCTGTGGTTTGGCATACAAGCAAAGGAGGTTAAAGGAAAAGCATTACATTATTTTCTTTATTATAAACAATATTTATGTTTGCACCAAAAATGGTATGCTTTTCAGGAGACCCATTTATTTCATTATTTACTTTAACCGTGGCCTGGTCTATTTTTCTCATCGGCTATTTGACTGCATACATGACAGCTGTTTGCCTAAACACTGTTATTCAAAAGACTGATCTAATCGTAATGCAAGTACTATCTACAGTATTTTTCTATATATACACACACACACATATATATATTATACACATACGTGCACACATTCATACGTACACACAAACATGTACAGTGATTTGCAAAAGTATTCACACCCCTTTGCATTCTTCATGTTTTGTTGCCTCTCAACCTGGAATTAAAATGGATTGTTTGAAGGTGTGCATCATTTCATTCACAGAACATGCCTACAACTGTGAAGTTGTGGGGGGTTTTTTTATATTGTGAATCAAACATTTAGGACAACATAACTGAAAACTTCAGCTTGCATAACTATTCATCCCCTTAAAGTCAGTACTTTGTCGAGCCACCTTTTGTGGCAATTACAGCTGCAAGTCGCTTTGGATAAGTCTCTATGAGCTTGCCACATCTTGCCCCTTGGATTTTTGCCGATTCCTCAAGTCAAAACTGCCCAAGCTCCTTCATGTTGGATGGTTTCCGCTTGTGAACAGCAATCTTCAAGTCTGACCACAGATTCTCATTTGGATTGAGATCTGGGCTTTGACTAAGCCATTCCAATACATTTAAATGTTTCCCCTTAAACCACTCGAGTGTTGCTTTAGCAGTATGCTTCGGGTCATTGTCCTGCTGGAAGGTGAACCTCCGTCCCAGTCTCAAATCACAGGCAGACAAACAGGTTTTGCTCAAGAATATCCCCGGATTTATCACCATCCATCTTTCCCTCGACTCGAATGAGATTCCCAGTCCCTGCTGATGAAAAACATCCCCACAGCATGATGCTGCCACCACGTTTCACTGTGGGGATGGTGTTCTTGGGGTGATGGGATGTGTTGGGTTTGCGCCAGACATAGCGTTTTCCTTGGTGGCCGAAAAGTACAATTTTAGTCTCATCTGACTAGAGCACCTTCCTCCATACGTTTGGTGAGTCACCCACACGCCTTTTGGCAAACTCAAATGGTGTCTTCTTATTTTTATAACTAAGTAATGGCCACTCTTCCATAAAGTCCAGCTCTATGGAATGTACGGCTTATTGTGGTCACATGCACAGATACACCAGTCTCTGCTGTGGAACTCTGCAGCTCCTTCAGGGTTACCTTTGGTCTCTGTGCTGCCACTCTGATTAATGCCCTCCTTGCCCAGTCTGTGAAAGACTGGGCAAGGAGGTTGGCGGCCCTCTCTTGGCAGGTTTGTTGTGGTACCATATTCTTTCCATTCGATGATGATGGATTTGATGGTGCTCCGGGGTATCGTCAAAGATTTGATTTTTTTTTTTTTATAACCCAACCCAGAATTGTACTTCTCAACAACTTTGTCCCTGATTTGTTTGGAGAGCTCCTTGGTCTTCATGGCGTGATGCCTCTTGCTTAGTGGTGTTGCAGCCTCTGTGGTCTTTCAGAAAAGATGTGTTTCTATTAACAGATCGTGCAACATTTAGATTTCACACAGGTGGACTTCATTTCACTAATTATGTGACTTCTGAAGGTAATTGGTTGCACCAGAACTTCTGAAGGGCTTCATAGCAAAGGGGGTGATTACATATGCACATGCCAATTATCAGAATTTTATTTATAAAGATTCTTTTTTTATATATATTTTTCTCATTTCACTTCACCATATTAGACTATTTTGTGCAGATCCATCACATAAAATTCAGATTAAAAAAATAAATAAATTACAGGTTGTAATACAACAAAAAAGGTAAAAAGCCAAGGGGGGTGAATACTTTTGCAAGACGCTGTATATGCACACATTTATATATACATATATAAAGTGTGCATGTATGTATATATTTTATTTTTTTTACCCATAAGTAGTACCTTTGTATACATAGTGTATACAGATCTAATCTTGACAATACTATTCTTCTGCAAAGGATGCACTATAGGGTGACGACATTGAATCATTGGACTTCAATAATACCACCACCACTACCACCACAGTGGAACAGCACTACAGCTAGGACTGCATAGGTACAGCGTTATGTATATGTTTAAATGCTAAGTCATGTCAAGGGTTTTTGCTTACTGGAGACATGACCATAACAGGAGATGGTGCAACAGTGCGCAATTCACAATGGTCGCAATCATGGTTTACATTTTCATGTCATTGTGAAATCTCATGTCACTGTATTATAATATATAATAAATATTGCAAGGGTAGATACACCTATACTAACATCTATTTTAGTACAGACTGTATTAGACTGCAGCAGCAAGCTTAATAAGCATATCAATCTCATCAAGCTAGTGATTCCCTTAAAACTTCCTCTACAAGTTGTATAATGCTAAACTAAACATTTAAATATTTGATCTAATAGACGGTGTGTACCCACACTAGACGGTGTGTACCCAGCGACGGCACGATATATCGGGCGGTCCGTACACACTGCACGATCTGGTGTACAACCACCTGATATATCGTTCCCCCACCGCATTCCAGAAGCATGGTGTCGGACACTGGATCTTGAGATTCGCCTTCAGACAGATTTGAAGATGGGATGAACGACGCACGGGACCGCGCAATAGTGTGTACACACTGAACGATTTGACGTTTCAATGCGCCTAAAAATGACAAATTGTCTAATATATCGCCTAGTGTGTATCCAGTTTTACAATCTCACCTCTGGCTACACTTTAGGGGGAAGGCATATTTGCCCAAATGCTATCAATTAAAGCACATGCCAGATATTCAACAGAAATTCTACCGTCCACGATGGAAGCAGTTCCCTCATATGCGCTCATTTTAATACATTCAGAACGAGTCACATAACTATTACAGATAAGATGGGACTTCGATGAGTTGAAGAAAATACCTTTTTGAACAAAGCAATTTGTTGACGAGGATTCCCATATAACAAACCGGTTTGGAGGGCACAAAGCACAACGCAACATGGATGAAAAGAGAGGTCGGCCCCTACAGTACAAGCCATCACCAGCAGTCAGCGATTTCAGCAGACTGGAGCATTTTCTCATGGTTAAGACCAAAAGCTGGAAAACGGCCATAAAAAAACAATGCTTACATTAAAAAGTACAAATATATCTAATGGCTATAACTCTTAAAATAACTTGTGTGGACACCCTCTTTTCATTCCTACATAGGGAGCTGTACGCTGTCTGCACCACTAAGGTAAATCAGAACTATACATTTAGCACACGAGAGTGTTCCCTGTAAATGACAGCGTTTATATTTCCACTTCTTTGTTTACATTTCCACAAGATTATACCCATACTCCTATCCAAGAGGTTTAATTTATAGATTCAGCAGGCTGCTTGTATGAAGGTCATCAGTGACGCCATTAAGAAAACGAAGATCTGAAAATAACTGCTGAAAATGTAATCTGACAAAATTTGTATGATCCTGTGCAGGAAATAAGCCCTTAAATAATCCAGCGTTAAATGGTCCCAACACTGATGAACAGTTCACATAAAAGAGAAACATGAACTTTGCCACAAAAGCTCAACTGTTAAACCCAAGTACTGTATACATTTTACACAGCACATATGCACTTTACAGCGATGAGTAAGGATTGTTGTAATAACAAGATCATTTTACCTTCTTTATATAGTACCATATTTTTACAGACTAGAGGATGTCAACAATCACAATGTTGTCGATTGAAATGCTGACAGGTGAAATCCTGACACTCTCAGAATGGAGAGAGTTAGTGTAAGGCACTATGGGGAGGGGTTAGGGTTAGGCTGCTGGAGGAAGAGTAATGCTAGGTACCCACTGGCCAATATATCGGCTGTTCAAATTAACAGCCGATATATTGTGAGTGCGTCGGCCAGTGTATACAAAGATATGTCTGTGAACGACGTCGTTCACAGGATTAACGTGTCGGCTGAGCAGCACAGCCAATGCCCAACATATCTGCAGATAGGGATGCGTTCAGAATGCCGACACTTGCCAGAATAACGGCGCCGGTATCCGGCAGGCAAGTACCGGGATTAGGGTGAGGGTTAGAGTAAGGGAGGCAAGTACCGGGATTAGGGTGAGGGTTAGGGTAAGGGGTTAGGGTTAGGCACTAAGGGGAGGGTTAGGTTTAGGTTGCGGGGAGGGTTGGTTATCGGATAGGTTTACTTACCTGGGGGCGTCGGCATTCGAACCTGGTCGGGATGCCGGCGTTGGGATTCTGACCGCCATGATCCAGAGTGCTGGCAGCCCGTACCCAACCCCTGCAGATATATTGGCACATCTGTGTACGGGCGGTGCACTGGTGCACATATACTTGTTGCAGAAGCTACCGGTGACTAACAGCTCAACTGGGCGGACACATGTAAATGCCCGACCAGTCGTGACGTCAGTACAATAGCCCCATTACAAATATAATTTACTGAGAAAAATGTTGATGTGTTCAATGCATGGAGGTCTTTGTAGGACATGAATGTGTAAAAAAAAAAAATGGAGAAGTACTCTGACGAAAATTAGGATCACATATATAAATTGCAGTAAACAACACACAATTTAATGAATCTATTAAAAAAGGTAGCACATGGATAAAGCCGCCAACCTCACACTGCTCATACCACAATATAGGCAAAGAATGTATCCTACTGGGAATGGGCTTTCATGTTAAAAATAGTTCCCAGTAATGGGAACTAAAGAAAAAAAAAAAAAAAAGCATTTTCACTTGTTGTACTTTAAATCATTAGCAGGACACAGAAGTTGAAGCTTATTGCACAAGAAAACAAACGTAAAATGGATCCAAATTAAATAGTTTTAAATAAATACACCTGAAAGTTAACATTAACTAAGCAAGTATGCATGATGATGAAATGTTTTGTGTTTAACCTTTGGTCAGGGACACCACTGTATACAGATATAGAGCTCTTTATGAAATATATAGCACAACTTCATGGACAAATAAACACAAGACTGGTTATAAGATATTATCAGATGGATGGCATCTGGTAATTAAATTAAAAATAAAAACTTGTTTTGCCCGAAAATTAGTTTTCGTTGCAATCGGATGCGACAAACTGCTTCACGATACTGCGCTGATTAATTTGATATGAGACATTTATATATGATACACAACAGGGCTGGATGTACTAAAGGCAAAAATGCGGTAAAAGCCCAGAAAATGCAGTTTTCTGGGGATTTAACGCATTCCCCAAATGTACTAAGCACCGGAATGTTATCCGATGGGTGGCGTTACCCAATAGAAGCCTATGGGCTTCTTATCGGGACGCTCCCCTTTTGGGGAGGGATCCGATCACCGCCATATCTTTCTGCACATGCGCAGAAGGCCGCCAGAGCGACCTGTCCGGAGATATCGCAAAGGACAGCTGTTCTTTGCAATATTCTTGGTACATTAAGTGCATTGGTACAATAAACTGCATTAAGTACCCAAATATAGGGGGGGGGATGTACCGCATCGCAAATGCGATGCTTACAGTAGTACATCCAGCCCTTGGTGTGAAAAAAAGGCAACGTATCGCTTCTTATACAGATTCCGACTCAGTGACTCACAAATATACAAGTGTCTCATATTAAATTAATCAGTGCAGTCTCGTGAAGAGATCACATTCAGTTACGACGAAGATGGAATTTCGGTCGAAAAAGGCGCTTGGTGTAAGCCGAGTCACATAGGACCTGGCAGGCCGAGAAGGACTGTTTGGCGTGACTGCTGCATTAGTGTATGAGGACACATCTGTAGTTTAAACAGGTGTAAAAACTAACAGTGAAAGAATCAAAAGAAATACAAACAATAAAAGGGGGAAGAAAGTAAGGAACAGGGTATTCAGGTGGAGATTCGGCACATACAATCAATAAGATGGATATACAGCATATAAAATAATAAATACTCAAGGATGGGAGTAGCATGTTACAAGTGATCAAACAGCATGTAGCACGATAGGCTGAATTAGAGCACAATAATATTGTATATTTTTTTTCAAACACATGAGATCTTGAAGTTTTAATAATGCTGAACAGCAAAACAACCAGTTAAAAACATGGGCGCAAGCGTATGTGACAAATGCCTCGTGTGATCCCTACTCATATGCTACTAGTGCCAAACTGCGAGCATCCTGTGATGCGTACACCTAAGCAAATTGGCACTAATCCTCTATTTTTACATGCAGCTTTATTAAGCGTAATTTAGGCTCGATTTCAACAGGCCCATAGGGGGCGATCCAATTGTTTTTGGGCGCCCATAAGTAATGGGTGCCCGTCGGTAGGCTTTAAATTGTTATGCAGATGGGTTCAACCGCCGCAGACTTCCATTACTTATCTTGCTTGTCGTGTCCAAATGCAACAAGTTTAGCTGCATAAAGGGGCTAAACTTATCTAAAGTACTGGAGGCAGAAGGAAAATGCTGTTTGGGAACCCAAAAGATGGACTCTCTGACGATTTCTGCTGACCACCTAAGGAGGGAGAGATAATGGGCACTCGTGGCACTTGCGGTCATTGGAGCAACAAGTGTTTCTGTGGGAATTTGAGCCCCTTCATTCTGTAGAGCATTTATGAGGTTAGGCACTAGAAGGCCTGGCTCGCAATCTCCATTCCAATTCATCCAAAAAGGTGCTTGATGGGTTTGAGGTCAGTGCTGTGTGCAGGCCAGTCAAGTGCTTTCAAACCAAACTCATCAAACCATGTTTTTACAGTCCTTGCATTGTACACTGGGGCAGAGTCATGTTGGAATAGAATAGGACCTTCCCCAAACTGTTGCCACAAAGGTGGAAGCATAGCATTGTCCAAAATGTCTTGGTATGCTGAAGGGGCCTAGCCCAAACCCTGAGAAATAGCCCCATACCATTATCCTCCACCAAACTTCACAGCTGGCACAATGCAGTCGGCTAGGTAACGTTCTCCCGGCACCCACCAAACTCAGACTCGCCCATCTGACTACCAAACAGAGAAGCATTATTTGTCACTCCACAGAACACGATTGCACTGCTCCACAGCCCAGTGTCGGTGTGCTTTACACTACTCAATACGACGCTAGGCATTGGACTTGGTGATGTGAGGCTTGCATGCAGCTGCTCGGCCATGGAAACCCATTCCATTAAGCTCCCGCCGCACAGTTTTTGTGCTTACATTAATGCCAGCGGAAGTTTGGAACTCTTCAGCTGTGTTATAAACTGAGCGTTGGCGACTCTTACGCAGTCGTTGACCCCGCTCTGTGATTGTGGTCTTCCGCTTTATGGCTGTTCCTAAAGGCTTACACTTTATAATATCACTTACAGTTGACCGTGGAATGTCCCAGAAGGGATGAAATTTCACGAGCCGTCTTATTGCAAAGGTGGCATCCTATCACAGTACCACACTTGAAGTCACTGAGTTCTTCAGAACAAACCATTTTGTATCGCAAATGTTTGCAAATGGAGACTGCATGGCTAGGTGCTTGATTTTACACACCTGTAGCAACGGGTCTGATTGAAATACCTCAATTCAATCATTTACAGGTGTGGCCAAATACTTTTGTCCATATAGTGTACTTGCCACCATGAAAAAACGTTTCCCGAAACAACAATATCAAATCAATGTAGACTTAAAATGAATGGATAATTCCACATCCATAGATCTGCAGATACAGAGCGATACCTATGACTTTTACTTGAACCAACCCTTCACTTCAAACTTCATTTTGTGTGATCTACCTGCAGCTGCCACCATTGTGCAACTAGTAATGATGCCACAGGTTAGACTCAGGGGGTGGTTTAGTGGTGCCATTGAATGCATGAATTCAGTATTTGAAGGAAGTTGTACTACTGGGGTTCACAAAAGATCGTACAGAAAGGTATTTCCGTTCTGACAATCACTTTTGCCAACATTTGAAAATATCTGCTACACAGTGGCTTAGTAAATAGACCCCATTGTGTGTTATCTGTGTGAATTCAAAGTTTACCAAACGCGGTGCTCAAGTCTCCCCAACAGCTCAGATTTTAGAGATATCCATGGTTGAGCACTAGTGGTTAAATTAAATTGACTGAGGCACTAATTAAGTCACCTGTGCTCAACCATGGATCTCTCTAAAACCTGAACTGTTGGTGAGCCTTGAGGACCACATTTGGAAACCTCTGTACTAAGCCTTGGTTGGATATTATCTACGTTCACTTTATCTCCATCCAAGGCTTAGTACAGAGGTTCCCAAACGCAGTCCTCAAGGCTCCCCAACAGTTCAGGTTTTAGAGATATCCATGGTTGAGCACAGGTGACTTAATTAGTACCTCAGTCAATTTGATTTAACCACTAGTGCTCAACCATGGACATCTCTAAAACCTGAACTGTTGGGGAGCCTTGAGGACCGGTTTGGGAAGCCTTGGTTGGAGATAAAGTAAACGAAGATAAAGTACCAGACAATCAGCTCCTAACTGTCACAGGCTGTGGGGTCTATATATTAAGCCTTGGAGAGAGATAAAGTGGACGGAGATAAATTACCACCCAATCAGCTCCTATCACTTTACAGGCTGTGTTTGAATAATTACAGGAACTGGTCGGTTGGTACTTTATATTTCGGTTAACGTTATCTCGATCCAAAGCTTAGTAAATAGACCCCAATAAACTCCTTGGGCTCGATTCAATTCAGCACGATGCTGAACAGCCCCGGTAGGGAGCTCCCAGAGCTATTCAATTCAGCGTGATGTTTGGTCTGACTAAAGGATTTCTTCTCGCACCGTCCTGGGGGTGCGAGGAGAAATCCGACAAAAGTGCCGGCTGCGAGGCTGTTTTCCGGCATAGCACTGTACAACAGCCTCGCGCCCGGTACCTTAGTCGGAGAATGCCTGTTCTCACGACTAAATACCCAGGTTAAGTCGCGAGAACAGACATTTTCCGACTTAACTGTCAACTGTCGGACCAAACAGCGCGCTGAATTGAATAGCTCCTCACAGGGCTATTCAGCATTGCGCTGAATTGAATCGAGCACATAGAGAACCCTTGGAGCACTATTATCTCTGCTAGGTCATGTTTACTGCATTTGATAATACAGGTAGTAGACTTTTTTGGGGATCTAAAATCCTCGTTTTCAGTAAAATATTCAAATAAAATGACTAAATCCTGAATAATAAATAGAGATGTCAACTACTGTATCTAGAATGGAAAATAGGGTCTTTATAGTGCAGATGGGAAAAATTTTATAATTTAGACATTTCAAGGGATATATCCTTGAAAGAAGGGGAAACCATTATGCACCAATAACCCAAAATCTCTTTTTTTCTGATATTTATTCTATTACAAATAATACTTAAAGGAAATATGCTTTCAGCATAACCCAGGACTTCTAAAGCTTCAGGAATGAACATCCCCTTTGGAGCCATGCTTTGTCCATTCTCATAACTAGAAGCATAAAGGAAGAGTAAGAAACACACATCTTTAAACGCTAGATTAGGAATCTGCTGCCCTATATGTGCTCTACAGAAACGGTAAGGACAAATTAATGGAAATCACTGATTAATAATGTTTTGACAACAACCACCTGTTGCACTTGACTCATTAGTAGAACAGAGTCAAAAAGCACAAAATTAACATATACACCTGACATACTTGATGAACATTCAAATATTCAAGGTGTGCCAGAGGCCATGCTCATCTATACTAATATAATAAGAACGTTGTGTTTGTCTTTTAGTTCCAAGTCGGTGAAAAACAACAGCACGATTTTCATGAAAACTGCATCATTTTGTAGTGGAAACTCATAGAAATAACCTGCTCTTTGTTTAATCTTGATCCATCAAGTTAAAGCTGAGCAACAACAAAAACAACATTTATTGATATAAGCAATGCAATAGATAGGGGTGGCACTATGTGCGTGGCCGGTAAGGGGGGTGGGGGGGTGCTTTGTGTCCGCATTCATTTGAATAGTATAGGCTACATAGTCTGTGCACAGGACACACAGTGACATTGGTGAGAGTGGTGGGCGAAGGTGCTGCTGCCACCAGTCTGTATGCCCTGGTGGTCACATGGGCCACTCCCACGATAGAGCTCCTATGCAAAGCAATAAAACTATAACACCTCAAATGAAAAAAAATGGCAGAAGAGATTTCACTGTGGGCGAAGCTGCGGGCAACAGCTTGTATATAATAAGCACTTGTATGTCCAACTTCAAAAGTGCCTATTAGCAGAAGCAACTGACACCAAGCCATGGTTGATGCTAAATCCAAGTGGGCAGAAGGACCTCTGACATCACAGCCATGTGACCTGCAATGGCAGATGGAGGGGCAAGGCCGGTGAGTAGCAGTTTTAGTATCCATGTGGACATAGAGTGGGAACAGTAACCTGTGACAAGCGAAGCGAGCCCGTGAGTGTACAATTTGGGCCCCATGTTCTGAATCTTGCTCCTCCCCATGCTGTCGCGGGTCACATGGTTGTGACGTCAGAGGCCCTTCAGCGTACTTCATTTTAGACCTAACCACCAAGCCATAGTTACATGCCTCTGAAGTGATGACTTCCCATTATCATTTAACACCCAGCATTATCATAGGTATCCCAAGCATGCAACACTAGTGTGTTTTCTTCTAGTTTATTATTTGAAACATTTGTACACGGAGACCATGACTTACAACGATACCATATTTATCTTCTATTACACATGAAATGATGCTCTGAAAACTGTCAGTTACGCAAATGAAAAGACAGGATGTGAACACACTGCAGCATTTCCTTCCTAGCAATCTATGAATATAGCAGGCATTGTACTTCTCTCTGTAACAGCCCAACACAGTACAGCAACAATGCACAGGAAAACAACGGCCCTTTAAAAATATATTTTAAGGTTCTGAAAATAAAAAAATATTACTTTGAGATATATATGTATGTTCTGCTTCTTAACTTGTTGCTTAATTCTATATACATAATGCTACTGTATCTAAAAGCTTCTTTTTTAAATTTCTCTATAGTTTTGTCTTTCATCAAAAAGTGACAGTCATTGCCTACACAGTATATGTTGCACTGTTGAAATGTAATTAAGGTAGTTTGTTGTTTTATTTTAAAGCACAGAAAACAAAAACATATGTGACAACAAATGCTGACTGTGGCAGGGCTATCCAAGCAGTGCTCCTCCAAGATTCTCGGTAGATTCCATAACACTGAAGACTGCTGTATATACACAAGAGCACATACATCTAACAGTGTATGTGGGACCCACATCATGAAAACACTGATACAGCACTTGTCTATGATGTAGTGCAGGGGTAGCCAACCTCGGTCCTCGAGAGCTACTAACAGTTCACGTCTTCCAGACCACCCAGCTGGTGCACAGGTGTAGTCATTACTCAGAAACACATTTGAAAAGATCCACAGGTGAAGTTAATTATTACACTTGTGATTCTGTGAGGAGACATGGAAAACATGCACTGTTTGTAGCTCTCGAGGACCAGGGTTGGCTACCCCTGGTATAGTACATACTTTGTTATTTTATTTTATTATTATTGCTAAGAAAAAGTAAAAGGAAATCATTAAAAAAATAATAAAAATAATCAATTTGTAACTAAAACCCTTTATGTAGCTGTTCCAAAGCAGGAGATAATTGCTGAACCCCAAATTACTTCATACCACAAACATTTGTGGTATTATTCTTGCTGCTCATCTCTTGCAATATAAAGTGATACGATCATAAGCAGAATATTTCCCAATTATGTGTTTAAGTCACTTAAGAGAGGCTTTATAGATCAACAGAATATTCTCCATATTGTACAGGTTGAGTCTCCCATATCCAAAATGCTTGGGACCAGGGGTATTTTGGATAACGGAATATTCCCTATTTTGGAATGTTTTCATATAATAAAATATCTTGGGAATGGGAACCAAATATACACACAGAATGCATTTATGTGTTATATACACCTTATACACACAGCCTGCAGGTCATTTTATACAATATTTTCAATAATTTTGTGGCTCCAAAAAAGTTTGTGTACAGAAATGAAATTAATTTATGTTTCATATACACCTTATACACACAGCTTGAAGGTAATTTTATACAATATTTTTAATAATTTGTGCCTTAAACAAAGTTTGTGTACACTGAACCATCAAAAATCAAAGGTGTCATTATCTCAATCAGGCCAAAATAATTCTGTTTTTCTGAATATTCCGTATTTCGGAATATTTGGATATGGGAGACTCAACCGTTATTTAAGTTAGTAGAAGAGACTCTGCATTAAACAGTAGTTAGATGGGACTGATCGGTGTTGTATTTAGTCTTTTTAACATTATATATTACATAAAACCACACCTGCACATTTTTTGTCAAACATTTTTCTATGACATATTGAAAATTGAATAGCCCGGATCACTAATTGAGCCCATATATCAAAAATCCAAAATCTGTGTTTTGCCAATGAAGTTGCAAAAAAAAAACCTGCAAAATCCAATTAGCCAATTCCAATAATCTTTTGGTCGTAATCGGAGATCAACAAATCTCATACATTGCCGATTTGTAAACAAAATCATCGGCAAAACGTAGAATTGGGTCAATTCCCTTCCCTTTAGACTGTGAGCTCCATAAGCAGGGCCCTCCTCCCTCCTGTTCCCATCACCTACTTCTCTTGCCCACCTCCCACACATTCTCCTTGGGTTACTTCAGGAGAACTAGACATGTCATTTGCGCCCATGCTGACAGCTAGAGGTTTCAGCTGACGCTGTACTTTTCAATTGCTCACATTGCATCAGTGGCTGTGTGGAGATTTGTAGTGCAATTTGTACTATACTGTTTTACCCTGTAGTGTCTTATTGTTTTGCTCTCTGTACCCTATAAATAAAATGTAATAATAATAATAATAATAGATTGTTGATGTATGGGCCCCTTTATTTGCATATTCCCCAGGCCATAAGTCGCTAGACCTCCCTTGTTTTCATGGGCTATGGAAAGTTCAGTCTGTTAAAATGAAAGTTAGCTTTGACCTCTAAAGTAATTTGCTTCACATACTTTATATAAAATTCTGAAAACAAGTTTTTTAATAGCATTCTGCATTACATTAGGGTGTTATGTTCTGGGTTGTTTGTGAACCCGGGGTGGTAGCAGGAGCGATCACAGAAGCGGGTTTGAATATAAAATTAGGTTTTTTAATACGTGTTTGAGTAGACAAAATATGGCAGTAAATAAAAGTCCAGATATATATAAAAGTGCACTAGAGTTCTGTGGTGGGAGTAATGGGTTAATGTGTAAGTAGAAACAATTAGAACTGTCCAGGTGTGCAGGTAGTGATGCAGGAAATAATCAACCAGGTATGCAGGTAGTGAACTACGGCAAATGAGCAGGATGTCAGCAGGCTCAGGCACTCAGGTATGGGCAAGGGTGATGGAGGAAGCGGGGTAGTACAGCGGAAGCTAGGAGCTGACAGGCAGACTGGCAGACAGCGAATTTCACAGGAACAGGATAAGCACAGAGAACTCCCTCTCAGCTAGGCTGAGATACACGTTGCACTGGCAAAGAAGGAAGGTACTGCACCTTCCTAAATACCCCATGCCATGCTGTTACTGGCCGGAGGGAACATGTGACTCACCAGGATTGGCCAGCCGCATCACATGGCCAGAAGGCAAAATGGCGGCGCCCATGCCAAACGGAACGGAGACGCCGCCAGGCCCTCCCAGCCTAGAGTGACAACAGGCCCGCACAACAACAACACGTGCAGCCAAAGCCCCCCGACAGACACCAGCTCCGCCACCAGACAGCCCACGCCACAACGACCTCACAGGTAACACCCGCTTAGCGCCATGCTGAAATACCCTGGCCGTGACATAGGGATTTAAGCTCAGCAAGGAACCAAAAAAAGAGGTGCAAATTTGCTCCTGGACATACCATGTTATGGTGCAAATATATATTTTTTTTAATGCAGTGAAAATACGGCATGCTTTTACATATTGTGCATTTTGTTTATTTTTTTTACACTGAAATTTACAGATGAGCCAGGACACGTCTTCTAACTATAAATCTGTTAGCTTACTTTAAATTTGACTCGTTGAAATATAACCTGGTTTTTTGCTAAGATACAACTTTGCTCCTAGCTGGCCACACACTAGACCAACTTACATCTAACCAGCCAACTAGTTGATTGGTTGGAATGAAAATCTGGTAACGTATGGGAGTAACTGATGATCAGCAATTTGCTCTTAAATGCCAGAAAACAGATGAAAATGGTCGTTTAGACAAGTTTGTTAAATGTTTGATGTAAACAATTTGTTCAAACAACAGTTTTTGTCCATTTTCCGGCATTTGGGAGCAAATTGCTGATTGTCATTTGCTTTCATCCCTTACCAGATTTTCATTCCAACCAATCATCTAGTTGGCTGGTTGGACAGATAATCTTTAGATGTGTGGCCAGCTTAACTCTGCATGAGCCCCTTTGGTTTGTGGTCAGGAGGAAGACAGTAAAGCTGGCCACACACTAGACCAAATTACATCCAACTAGCCAACTAGTTGATTGGTTGGAATGAAAATCTGGTAAGGAATACAATCAGCAATTTGCTCCCAAACGCTGGAAAATGGACCAAAACTGTTTGTTAAATGTTTGATCTAAACTATTTGTTCAAATGTGTCCGAACGACCATTTTCATCTGTTTTCTGGCATTTAGGAGCAAATTGCTGATCATCAGTTACTCCCATACCTTACCAGATTTTCATTCCAACCAATCAACAAGTTGGCTGGTTGGATGCAAGTTGGTCTAGTGTGTGGCCAGCTTAACAGTGTCACCCGTGCAGGTATTATAACGTTAATCATGCCACTTACCAGCCTGTTTAAAAGTTATAATAACCACACTGGTTAAATGTCCTAAGTAGCATTTCGGCCACATACAGATCCCAGCGCCGGCAATAGTGGCTAGTTACATTGTCATTGTTGCCCTTTAGTATGTTCACAAAACTGAACTAATATGTGCCAAGTGCTTTAAAATTTGCCTTACAAACATGATAAAAAATAATTCAGACTTCTTCATAGAAAAAGGTCATATTAAAGTGTGAATTTAAAGGAAAACAGTATCACTATTTTCTCATCTAAAATACTCTTATATAGCAAAGGATAAAAAATGCAGCTGTTATTGTGTAAGTTTAATTTTCAAACAGAAAAACAATAAACCACAGAACAAAAAAAAACAAAACCTAAAAGAATAAAAAAGATGAGGAAGAAAAAAATAAAAAAGAGGAACCCTTATTTCTTTTGCAAATCATGTTCCCTAATTCATTCACACTAATTGTATTAAAACAGGCACTTTAATACAAGCTAAAGAATAAACCCAAAATGACTGGAGGGCTTATACTTTGCAAATGTCCAGTATATGCTTAATTAATTTCTCCCCTCGGCAGCAGACTGCCATGTTAGAGGGTGGATGGGGGGTAGACAGCGATAACAAACACACAAGAACGCTTCGCTGAATTGCAAACAGACAGCTATATGTGTGTCCTCATACACTATAGCTACAGTCGCGTCGAACAGCCCATCTCGTCCCACATGGAGTGCAGAGCGTCTTTTGCGCAATCAGATGTGACAAACCACTTCACGACACTGCATGGTTTAAGTTGATATGCAACACTTGTATACCTGTGTGGGACTAAGTCTGAGCCTGTATACGAAGTACTACAATGCAGCGGCTGTGCCTTTATTCCACGCCAAATTTCATTGCGCTTTGTATAGATACTGAGATATCACCATTGTGCTTTGTATAGATACTCAGAGACACACATGTACACAAGTGTCACATACCAAATGAATCAGTGCAGTCTCACGAAGCGGTTCATTGCATCCAATTGCGGCTAAGGTCAATTTTCGAGTTGCGCAGTATTTGGCGGCTTTCTCGCACCAGGCGTTTCGCACCACATGGCGTATTAAGGGTAGGTGTATAAGGACACAACTGTACAGTTCAGTACTTTATCTGCAAGAAATCCCATGAGTCTGTTATGGACTGAGAATGTATTCATTTTGCATACTTTATTCTTTGTCTGTTTTCACCATAATGAGCATGCTATAATGAGATTCCGGCAACTCCTACAACATATGGTCTGCCATAACCCGGAAGGTTGCCAGAGCATTTGAGAACAGTGACTGTATCCAGCAATACTTTGCATCATTATCTCAAAACTCAGCATCAATCCTTGTGCATTCTTTGTATTTGCCTGTGTCTTGGGTATTATATTTTCCCTGTCTTATTTTGTATTATGTAACCAAGTTGATTCTCTGTCCTGGTCCTGTCAGTTTGCCCTACGGTATTTACTGCTCATGCTGATCAAAGTCCTGGATGCATCAGAGTACCAGAGGGCAGTCCCAAGGACAGAGAGGTATGCTATAGGCCCAACAACCTGTTGAGAGGAGACCAAAACTACTGGTTTGAATGACAGGTCTTTCCCCCATTCCTGCCTCAGACTTGCCCGAAATCCTTTGTTGAGTCTGTGCCACTTTAATATTTTTGTTCAACAAATGGTATTGACATCTGCTTGACTTATCAACCCTCTGAATTTGACCATTAGTGATATAATGGTCTGCTCCAGACTTCTTATTTGTAACTATCCTGTGGTTGCAAGCTATTCCTTTGGTTACTATATAAGTCTTGCTATATGTATACATTATAAACAGTCTCTGCTTAAACTATCAACCTACATATACTGTCCATTTATTTAAATTCTTGCTCTGGTATTGCATTCCACCTTAAGGGACTGATCTGTAATCCCATACTGATCAATACAATAAGGAAGAACAAATCATTAGCAACATTGTGAAAGAGCAAACAAGATAAACTAAAAAGCCCACACACCGTGTGAGAGGAACCAGCATTTTCAGCTTTTGCCACCGCCGTGTGGCTTCCCTTACTGGGCTCTTTAGCAAGAGACTGTTGCAAAAGAACCCATTAGGGAAGCCACACACCAGTGGCGAAATACTTTTGGGATTACTCTTGCATATCTCAGTTTGATGTTCATAGTTATTCATTTATTTTATTTACTTTAAATTGTGCATTATTACAATACTAAAAAATATATATTTTTATATTTGCTTAACAATATTTTTCCATTTCAATTAAGTTTCGTGTATTATAGTATTTTAGAATTTATCACTAGTAATGTCATTTTAATCCTATATTTTCTTATTTTTCCCCTACCATTCTATATTAAAAACATATTTAAAGTTCATACTTTATTTATAGTGCTTAGTTTCTTATGTATGACCTTGGGTTTCTTTGGTAGTACTGTCTTCAATAGTTCATCTTGTAGTTAGAAAACATCATAAAAACATCTAAGAGTTTAAATTGATTGTTGTACTGGGTAATATTTGTGTTGTCCTGTTGTGTTTACGTTTCAGAATTTTTGTTTCAGGTGGCTTGTGTTATGTAGTTTTGGTGTTATGAGCAATTTCTAATTGTCTTGAATTGGCCTCCTAGAATGTTGTTGAACCAGTTCACAAATTGGTTTCCAGTTTCCAGAATGAAATGTTTGCCATCTACCTGTTTGATATACGTTTGTTTCTGTAGGTAGTGGTCTTCAAATAAGGAGGTCGTTAAGAAATTCCACTTCAAGGCTGCTTACCTTAGCAGTGAAGTGCAGTTTAGAAGGTTGCTGTTGATGTTTTCGAATATATTTTAAAAGACTCATGCTTTGGGCGGAATTCAATTCTCTCCAGCCCCTATCGCGCCCGACGGAGCTATTCTATTCTTGCTCCTGTCGGGCGCGATCAGCTGCCAAGCGCTACACTTCAGCTCGCAGCCCCTGGGGGATGAGAGCTGAAATGTGCGAAAAGTGACATGTTTGGGTGCCCAAACATCACTTTTCGCGATCGCGACCTCTATGGGCGCGATCAGCGTGAAATTCTGGCACAATTGAATAGCGGCCCGCAATCTCCTGTCACTTTAGACGGGAGATGCGGCCCGCAAAATCAATTTAATTCCGCCCTTTATGTCCAAATACCAACTAATTTGGTGCTCCGCTGAAACAGCCGTTCCCACCCACAGGCCGCAGTGTCAGGTGGGAGTCCAGGTGAAACAATGGTGCGTGAATAGATGCTGTACTAATGTGTGCGCATCTACTCCCACTGCGGAGAGCACTTGTGGGCAGCCCAGCATCTCCATGAGTGCTGGGCATGCCCCCTACAGTGATGAAAAAGGGGGCATGTCTCAAGGACATGTCCCCTTTTCTAGTGACTATGCCCCCTCTTCGAGGGCGCGCAGAGGAGTGCCCCTCTGTTATAGCCGACCTGCCCTTTGCCCAACCTAAAATGAACACTAAGATTTGCGTAGCAGTTGTCCTTGAACCCCAAATTTCATACAATGATTTAATCTGCTTGTTTCACTGGGATTAGCTGTAGCTGTTAAGTGTAAAGTGTGTTTGCACCCCACATCGTGGTCTATTATGGAGTAAAGTGATGTTACATTGAAGGATGAGGAGTACATATTTCGGCTGCAATTTGAAGCCTTGAACCTGAGTTGTATCTCTAAGGTAGCTTCGTTATGTGCTGATGATGGGTTATAGAAAATACTCTATGTTCTTTCAATGATTAGCTGTCTGAGTTTAAACTTGATAAAATGGCTCTTCTTGGTGGCTTTTTTTTACTTAGCAAACTGTTAGGAGACAAATATCTCCAGTTTCTTTGGATATGCCCATCGTCTGGCTCCTGAATTTGAAAAAACAGTACCTGATTTTTAAAGGTTACCATTATTTTGACCCTCTGACCTGGGATACTGCAAGGTACCTCTCTAAATGGCTGATCACAGAGGACTATAGCTTGCACTAAGCTGTGTAGTAACTGTAAATACACAGTGAAACATACATATCTGTAATCAGTATAAGGAATAGAGAAGCCAGGTACAAGCGCTACTCAGAAGGGGAAGACTATGCTCTACAATAATGCAGTACGTGAACAGACACACAACACCACATGGCTGGAAAAAAAATCAGCACCCAATTAATATGAAACAAAAGGTCAGAAAGGAGATCACAGGGACACTTGCAGAAAGCCCAAACACGAGAGGTTAATCTGGCACACAAAAGATATATGTTATGAAATTTGATGTTTCCCCTCACACTCCTAACATCAGCCGACTATAACAAGGCATTTGTCTACTGTGTTAATGTACAGGATGAACAAAGCAAGCAGTCAACAGTAAAAAGCTAAAATGGTGCTCTATGGAGCACTTACATAATAGGATATTTTGACTTGAAATCTGAACAATAGAGGTGAATAAACTGAAAAGAACCTGAAACTGTGGCAGAAAGGAACATGTAATCATGCACTTACGTGGAGTCTGCTAGGGCATAACAGAGCTCTCTCAAACGGTCAGGATTCTATAACCTGGATCATTATATTTTTTGCCACCATTGAATAATTGCAGTTGCTATACATGTCTTACAAATGTACACAAAGTATTCCGTAACATTTTTCCAAATAAAATAGTTCCAATAGCTTTTCAAAGGAAACAGGCTAAGAGAGATATTTGCCCATTTTTTATATAAAAGTCTGTCAGAGTATTGAATTGTTCTGCTGCAGCATAACATATTCAGTTCTGTTACGGTAATTAATAAAGCCTTTTCATCAACTACTTTCTGCTTGTGAAACAGCAAGTCATATCCACAGAACTCATGGAAAAAAAAATTTGCACATGCGATTTCCATGTGATCCAGGAAAAATCCAAACAAAATAAAAATAGCGTATTGGACTGGAAAACAGGCAAAATGAAGAAGACTGTACTTTAAATACATATTTGTATAGACAGCAGACAAATTGGGGACAATTGTATTGCTTTGGTGTGGCCGAAGCTTCTGTCGCACTATTTAATTGTTGCTGCCGACGGGCGCAAATGCCGCAGGTGCCCATATTTCTGCTGGCACCCTCCTGAAAGAAATTGTGTGTTTTGGGCATCCCAAGCATAAATAATTGAATGTCGTCCCACCTGTAACGTAGCATTTTGCATACACAAACACCCACAGTCGCATACAGAATATAGGTATGCACATATTAATTTAATCAAAAGTTGCTTGTGCGTCTTAATTCCATCGCTGTGCAAATAAGATGAATTTGAAAGTAAAAAGTCGCACAAAAAGATGCTCGGCGCTACAGAGTCACACCACAGCATGGCGCGACTAGAAGGGCTGTTTAAGGCTCAAGGAAGATATATGTGGACACATCTGTAGCTGACGAATGACTGGTCCAATACTAGTACAGATGTGTCCACATTCAACTATCCTCCATGCAGTACAAGTCGCGTTACACAACACTTGAACGCCAAGTGTCTTTTCATGCAACTTTTTCGCTTAAAGTTGTGCAACTAGAAGGGCTGTTTAATGCACAAGGAGGCTAGATGTACAGATGTGTCCTCATACATCTAGGTCTCCTTGCGTGCTAAACAGCCCTTCTAGTCGCGCCATGCCGTGGCGTGACTCGGTAGCAATTAGGTAACAATTTAGGATTTAAGAAAATATATTTTGCTGTTATACTGGGGCATGTTGTACAATGTATTTTGGATTCAGAATCCTATTGTAAAACAGAAAATGTGAAGACAATACAATATTGCAGCAATTATTATGTTGTATTCAAAAATGATATGTTTACAAAAATATATTTTAAAAAAGTAAAATTTTTAGCTAAGAAATTGATTATCTCTAGAAAATATATTTACATATAGACTGAAAATCTTTGGAGATTCAAACAACAAAATTAAGCATTGAACCATTATAAACAATTCCTCAGCATTTTATCAGAATACGTGTTATAGTAAGAAAAGCCAAATGTTACAGCATTTTACTATGTGGGTCAAAATGACAGTCAATTTATCCAATCCATTCCATCTTTGGGTAGTGTCAGGTGGGATTTTTAGTAAGGTTTGAGATTCTAACAAGGGGACAGCAGCATTTTAAAAAGACGCTACGCTCTGTGTAACATGACAGTAATTGCCAGAACATAGCAAACCAAGAAATAACAGTTAGCTATTCAGTTTATTACACTACATTCACCTGGCCAAAAAAGGACTGCATTTCGAAGCAGTCATCTGACACTGCCTAAAGGTAGAATGATTTTCACACACTGGCAAAATTTGGGGGACCATACCAAAATGCCAAAAAAAAAAAATACATTAGAATAGAGGAAGCAGGGAGAAAAACAAAAATGTGTGTTAGCATTAGAGGCCTTGTAACAATATAATATTAAAGTGTGCCACAATGAACAAAAAGATCTCGGTTTAAAGTTCTGTATTTGCTGAACTTGCATGTTTCATGCAATTATTGCAACTGTCAAGCACCTTCCTCCTTTGTGAGCCAAAACTGCTGATAAGCCACAGACCTCCCCTACTGTGAGACCACAGCCTAAAGAAGGAACAGAGCTGAGTTACTGGATGAGGAATCTCATAGGGAACAGAAGCAGTGAAGGGGGTGGTGGGGGGGTTAAGATGTTACATTTTAAGTACAATTGTACCAATTTCTAAAATCTACCACAACCAATGCAATGCTATTCAATTCACCGCAATATTTTCTCCGACGGGAAGTCGGAGAATCCCAGTTCTTGGCAGCCAGGGGGTTTTGTCGCGAGAATCGGCATTCTCCGACTAAAGTGCCGGACGCGAGGCTGTTAGCGCCACGCTAAGCCGGAAAACAGCCTCGTGGCTGGCACTGTAGTCGCATTTCTCCTTGTATCTTCAGGAGGGTGTGAGAAGAAATCATTAGTCGGACTAAACAGGGCGCTGAATTGAATAGCGCCGGGAGCTCTCTGTCGGCGCTATTCAATTCCCGTTGAATTGAAACACCCCAAATATCAACACTATGAGGGGAATTCAATTAGCTGTGGTACTTTACAGCTGGCTAATTGATTCCCAGGGCTAATTCAAAAAGGCCTGAAACTCAGCTTATAGTGGGGGGCGTGGCCACGACTCCCCCTTGAAGAAAAAAAAAAAATGGGCTCACTGAAGAGGGGGACTCTATGCGGCACTCAGCCAGGGGTAGATCGGGGGTGCTGCGATCAATGTGCTCAGTGGCAGCAGCCTACCACGTCCCACTGCATCCCAGCAGCGTGTGCTGAGCTGCTGACAGGAAGCCAGTATTATCTGGGATTTTTTCTATTAACCTGTCCGGAGGCAGCTGAAACAAAACCCCGACAAGTGCTGTTTTTTCATGGCCACGATCGCGAAAACACATGTATCTGGGGAAGCTTACATATAACTGGCTCTACTATATTATTTATATATATATATATATATATATATATATATATATATATATACATACACACACACATATATACACACACATACACTGTATGACATTTTCAGATTTTTTTTTTTTCTTTAACGATAAACATTACTTATTTAACCTAAGTAATTGCTTATCTTGCTGTAATTGATCAACAGTAGGCCACAGTAGTGGGGGCCAAACATAGGTTCTAATAAAGTTTACAATCTGTGAATGTCCTTGACAATAATGGATTGAAAACGGAAAACAGCAGGGACAATTGTGAGGAACAGTTCCATCATACTTGCCGACACTCAGCTCCTTCCTTCCAGGAGTGAGCTGAATGTCTGCTTACAGTGGGGGGGCGTGGGCGGACAACAATGATGTATTGGGGAGGGGCGTGACCACATGATCGCGTCATCGTGGCCCCGCCCCCTCTTCACAATGCCGGAATAAACGGCATTGTGAAGCAGGGGGCTGGGCCATGATGACGCAATTCAGCACCAATCGCGTCACCGCCCTCCCCTTGCTGCGGGAGTTTCTATATTTACTCTGCAGGGGGGCCGGGAGAGTCCGGAGGCTTGCCTGCCTTTCCGGGGGGGCGGGAGCGGCACCCAATATTCAGGAGGCTTCCGGCCAAATCAGGAGGGTAGGCAAGCCTGAGTTACATTCAGGTCAATAATAGAGCATAACCTCACTTTGGTTATGGGTAGTTAATATGTTTATTATAGTGGAGCCATAGAGACACGTGTAGCCTTCATAGATAAGTAACCTAAAAAAATTAAAAAAAAAATAAAACTACTAGCATCAATCATAATACACTTTAACACGAGCTACTAAAGCATGTACAAATCTATTCAAAGTAAGTGCATGTATTCTAATTTCCCCACAGGTACATCTCAGCAGCAATTAAATATAAGTCTCCAGGTGCAGACATCACAGACAAAGTCTAGAGAGGATTCCACTCCCTTCTGAGAGATCTTTTATTTAATAATCCAAAGAAATTCATTTACTGAACAACATTAACTGCCTTAGCACCAGAATCCATTGCCAGGAATGCTGAATGGTGCATTAGCAGAACAGCAAGCTACATGTTTAATTACCATTTTACCACTAATCGATAAAGCTTACCTGGTGACTGCCGGAGGGGCCACATCAACCATTTAAAACCAGACAGCTGATGAATATACAAGAACAAAGACAATAATGAAAGCAAGGGAAGGGACAGGACACATATAGGCTGTCTTTGCCTTGGCTTTTAGAAACACACATGGAATTCCTTATCTAATTTTTCTCTACGTTTCAGTCATAGGGGGAGCTTTAGCAAAAAGAGGACAAGGGAAGGTATTGCCAATCAGATTCTGGCTATTATATTCTATAGTACATGCTATAAAATAGAAAGCTAGAGTAGGACTGGTTGCTATGGGTAACAAGGTTTGTTAAATAACCCCCATAGGTTCTTAGTAAAAAAAATAAACAACGGTTTCCCTAATTTCATTAACATACATTGGCACTGACCAATAACATTTACATATTGATCTAGCAGCCTATTCAATATATATTAAAATATATATTCAAATTTGTTGTGCAAAAAAAACCCAAAAAACATTGCATCAATTAATTTATTTTTTCAAGACAAAATGCTGTTTCAATTACATTTTTGTCATAGGGAAATCTTCATGCACATCACTCAAACAAGAGTGACAGATGAGAGTTAGAAAAATATTCAAGACCAATTAATGAAAAAGGGAGTAACATCATAGGAGAAACCAATAAATAATGTAAAATACGGATTTTTACTGCTAACTTACAGGAACAAACTTTTAATTTTTTTTATATATTATTTCAATATTACACACAATCAAAATAAAATCATGTTTTTAACAATGGTAACTCCCCAGATGGATCATTGAATCAAATAATAAAAAGTCACTATAAAAGTGTATCAAAATACTCTGTAATGTCAAATAAAACGGTCTATTAGATATCTATAATTAGACAATAACGGATTACAAATGCTGGCCATACACTGAGGTAAAACTCACCAGACAGTCAGACCAATTATCTGACGTTGCCATACACCGTCAGATAAGTGGTCTCTCTGTCAGATGGTAATAATATCCACTATCGGATCTGAACACCAATTATCGCATCTGTCGGACATGCTGGAATACTTATCATGCCTGAAGAAGCGATAATCGGTGCTCAGCCCTTGGCAATACAATTATTGGCCCGATCAGCTGATAAATTGTCTGATCAGGCCGATAATAATTGCACAGTGTTTGGCCAACTTTAAATACTCATCAGACTGCAAGATAAAGTATCCTTGGTGCAATCAATGGTCTTTAGAATCAGATAACAGTTTAGTTATACCCCTCTTCCACAGTTCCTGAGTTGTTAAGTGCATTGCCAACAAGCAATATTATCATGATGAACAAATGGGTCAATTTATGTAGCAGCGGCTTTGATCTTAAAATGTAAAATTACACTAATAGTAAATGCAAAAAACATCGGGCTTGCACTTCATATTAGTGCAGTTATGAATTTTGAGGTCAAACTCACCAACATGTGGCAGTGTGCAAATGTCACCACTTCATAAATATATCCCGAAATGTACTTTAAAGCAAATTTACGAAAATCTTAAAAAGTACTAATCAAAGGAAGAATATGAGATGTCTGCCACAAAGAAATTGAGAATATGGTACAACTGTGAATTAAATTGCAGTTTCTTCTAAACGTAACATAACATCTACATCCACTTGCCTCTTCAATTTAAATTATTGTAAATTTCTAGGGTGTCCTTGAAAACGGAACATACGTGTAAAGCTGGGTACACACTGAACAGATATAGCTGCAGATTGAGTGATCTGCAGATGGTCGTTCATACACACTGAACGGCCATCATCTGTCTCTGGCTGGGGACGCGAGTTCCGTCCCCCTCCCCGCGACGTCTGCTTCAAGTGTACTAGTACACACTGCCCGATGGACAGATATATATGCCATCTACTGTGTAGCAGAGCAGTCGTCATTCACAGACATATTACTGGTACACATTGGCAGACAGGCGCCCAACAAATTGGCCGATCAATTGATCAGCCAATATATGTCAGTGTGTACCCAGCTTAAGAGGACTCCCACCTTCTCCCTCACTACACAGACTACAGTCACTGTTTTATTAAATACTGTGCCCCTGTACCTGTGCAATAAATTATATAATATATATATATATATATATATATATATATAAAAAAAAATACAATATTAAGAAAAAACTTACTCTAGTAGAGATCTGGGCGCCTCTGACATATTTGTCCTGCAGCTCCAATTCCCATTCCCATGAATCGGAAACCTATAGTGCCAGAGGCTCTCGGATCCCTGGTAATGCTTTGGGAATCACTGTTGGGCTGTTTTTCCTGCTCCTGACTGATGGAAGTCAGTGAATGCAGCTCTTGAACCCTGCATAAGCGGATGTGAAGGGGACCAGCTTTATTTAGGCAGCTGCAACTCAGCTCCCACATGAGCAGATCAAAGCATTGCCTGTAACGGCAGCAGTACTGGGCTTTACCCTCCTGGAGCCATACGCGACTCAGAGGAGCAACCAGGTCATGGGTTCCCATATTCTTATATGACGATGTATAGATTGTATGAAAAGATGAATATTGGAGAGGGATAGAATCAGGGGGAGATTAATAAAACCTTTGAGAAAGATAAAATTAAGAAGTTGCTCATATCAGCCAATCAGCTTCTGTCATTTCATAGACTATGGACAACTTCTTAGTGGTAGTCGGGTAGAGACGGAGCTGGACCCTGTTTTATCCCAGCAAGGAGTGTAACCTTTAAGGGGAGATGTATCAAAGCTCGAGAGATAAAGTGGAGAAGTTGCCCATAGCAACCAGCTTCTAGCTATCATGTATCTAGTAGTCTATACAATGACAGTTAGATTAATTGCTATGGGCAACTTCTCCACTCTCTCTTTCAAGGTTTGATACATCTCACACAAAGTCTGAACTTACGGCATCCACATTTGTGTTATCAATTATGGCCCATTTTGTTTGAAGTTAAAGCATAGTTGCCTACACTCCGCATCCTGCGGGGAGACTACCGTATCACTGTGTAGTCTCCCTTTGTCCTGGAAAGTTAAATAAAAATCATACATTTCCCACTGCTTCCTCAGAGGTGAGAACGTCATGACGAAGCCTGGCACAACTGGCGTCACTCTGTCCCTGTCAAGGTCACCAGGTCCCCCAGACTGTACAGGTACACTTGCAGTCTGTCCCACCGACAAGAGCTTTGTCAATGGTGACTGCAGGAGTGTGGTGAGCGCTTCACAATGGGGGCTGGACAGGGAAGCGCCTGCACAGGCTTGTGGAGCTCCCGTCTCCCCACACAGACATTGGGCAGGAGACAACTTCCCCAGCGGATCAGCGGGGAATGTCTTAAAGGGATCTCGGCACACTCGCCTCTCACTGAGGCCAAGCTGGTGGAGCTGCACGTCAGGTAGCAGCTGCTGGTCAGGCAGTAGAGAGCAGTGCTGGTGGGAAGAGTGACAGCGATGAAGCGGTATGGAGCTCAGAGAAGAGGGCAGAACAGCAGGAAGAGTGCCCCGTTTCCAGGGGGTGAGAGTATCTGAGGTTTTACCTGCAGCAGCGCCATAGACTGGCACTGCCCCGTGTGTGAGTGTAGGCTCGTTCTGACGTGTGTGCGTGTGTCTTTAAATATATATGTTTTCACTGGCACAACTCATAAATACAATATTATATTCAACAGGCAGGTCAGAATATTCCACAAATTTGCTTATGGAACATTAAAATATTAGCTGCATTGTATCATAGAAGCATAAGAGCCTATTGGCCAATCTAGTTTGCCACTTTTGCCCAACAGTGGCGTTTCAAATTTAGGGGTCTATTTACTAAGCAGTGATAAGAGAGGGTGAAAAGTGATAAGATGCCAGCCAATCAGCTCCCAACTGTAATTTTTCAAACACAGCCTGTGAGATGACAGTTGGGAGCTGATTGGCTGGCACCTTATCACTTTTCACCCTCTCTTATCACTGCTTAGTAACTAGACCCCATAATTTGTTAGAGGACTCAATTTGTTTGAGTCAACCAGAGTCATATACTGGGGATGATTCTGACTCGGATGAAATGCCAATTATCCCGTAAATTAGTGATTTATTTTGTGACTGCACATGTCACCCATTCACAGACCCCCATTGGCAGCATGCTGCACTTAATACTTTTCACCGGCCACTGCAGGACACACCCCTGAGCGGCATTAGATATGCTCATAGGTGGAGCTAGACCTGCCCACTTTGTGCAACGCATTCTAATATCATCTATATTGTCTCCCTAAAAGCAGTTTTCAAAAGTAGGCAGGTATGAGTTAAAGAGCTTCAGAGTTGTTTATTTTGCGTAGAACATTGACACAAAGATGCATGAATGATAATTCCCATGATGCAAGACTATAAAATGGGAAAATAACAAAAGGGTGAATACATTTTATAGCTGTTGTAAATAGTTGTCAATATTCACTAATATAAAGCCAATTCATATCTGTATTGCTCCGTATTATTTAAAAAACAAGAATGAAGCCGTCTATTACATCTAACATGTGTAACACCAAACTTCCAATAATAACATGTAACGGTTATAAGAACAAAAACAGTAATGGAAGGCTTAGCCTGCTACTTTTAGATGAAAAACAGTGCCAGATGTCTGACCTTCAGCAAATCTCTTTACCTTGCTAAACTAATATTCTTTACTTCTTAGAAAACTAATGTGCCTGATTTTAAATTAAATGATACTGCATATAAATATATATTTCTTTTTTGTTAAAGGCACCAACAGACTCTGCAGCGGTGTACAGTATAGCAAACATACACTCATAATACAGGAACATAACCTGAAATATCAAAGCTCTACATGGTCAATAAGATTATTATACATCCAGGTGTACGCTAGCTCTGCAGAGGTGTATGACATGTCCTGTAAAACTATATCCACAGTTATTAACAAATGATGTGCGACTGTGCCAATAAAAAGGAGTGAGCAAATATTTCTGCATTCAGAAATCGGTTTCAGAATATTATCATGAATATTGATTCAGCTCTCGACAACTGCAACGGGGTGAAAATCCAAATGTGCACTAACACGACTTAGGAATACACTGCTGATGACTCTACCTTTATTGCTTAACTCGATAACTTAAATGAATCAGAGCTACATAGCACTTTAAGCTGGGTACACACAGAGATATACTGGCCGATCAATTGATCAGCCAATATATCGGGTGCCCGTCGGCCAGTGTGTACCAGCGATATGTCTGAATGACATTGTTCATAGACATATAGCGTCAGCTCTGCTGCAGAGCCGATGGCAGATCATCGGGCAGTGTGTACGGGCGGTCTACCGATATATCACTCAATCTGCAGATATATCTGTTCAGTGTGCACCCGGCTTACTTACAGATCATCATCGTAACTTTGTTGTAAAGTGACAAAAAAAACACTCTGCTGCATCAGTCACTCATACAAATCACACATAAAAACAAGTATAAATAACTATTACAAAGGAAGCACAGATGTGAAACAAAGGATGGATTCCTGCTCGTACCTCTATGGGCTGCGTGCAGAAACCTGCTACAGAGACATCACGCAAAGATGCAGGAAACCATTCAGGCACCCCCTCATGGGTAATTGTATCTGGTCCTTAGCCTAGAGAGGGCCCTGCACATCAGAGCTTAACCCAGTGGTTCCCAAACTGTACACCGTGGCACCCTGGGGTGCCTCAGGACACTTGCAGGGGTGCCTCAGGTTGGTGGTCCAGTACCAAATAAAATTATTTATGGTCAATGTAATGTAAATATGTGGACAAACAGAAGTGCAAACCTGTCCCCCACCACATAACTTGGCCTATGGATGACAGGTCAGCACGATTTACTTCACTTTACTACTATACTAAAAAAAAATTCTGCATTTCTCAATAACAAAATTTTGGCTTAGGGGTGCCGTGAAAACAATGCTGATACTCTAGGGCGCCGTGATTCAAAAAAGTTTGGGAATCACTGGCTTAACCTATAGATGAAAATTCACCAAGTGCATCTGGTTAACCATTACTAGGAAACTGTTCTCTTGCCTCAAAGCCAAAGCAAGATACTTGTCCCTAACACCAGCACAATGGTATGAGAGGTAGAGAGAGATAGGAGATAGATTAATAGGGATTGTGTACGGGATGCTGGCACTCGGGATCCCAGCAGTCAGAATACCGATGCCGGCATCCCGACAAGTTTAGGGTACCGACTTACCGACACCTGTAGGTAAGTATCTTATTCCTTCCCCCTAACCCTCCCCCCGCACCCTTAACCTAACCTTGCCCCCTAAAACCTAAACCTAACCCTCCCCCTAACCCCACTATTTACCATCGGGATGCAGACGCTGGGATTCTGACTGGTGTCAGGATTCCAGTGCTGGCATCCGGACAGCCAGGATTTTAACTACCTCCCATTAATAGGAGTGAAACTTAAAGAACGTTTTACTGTACACAACCAGTACAGTGCATTTCAGTTGCTCTGCGTCATACTGTAATTCAGTCATGCTTTTCTTTTTAATTTGAAGATCTACATATGCACGAAATTGGTATGTTATACCGGCGGATCTGAGCCCGGCGGACGAAATACAGACGCCGGAAGGCCGGCAGATGGAGATCCCGACAGGGTAAGTATTAACCCTATCCCTACCTCCTCTACCCCCCCCTAACCCTCCCATAGTGGTGCATAACCTCCCCCCTTAGTGCCTAAGCCTAACCTCCCCCCAGGGGTGCCTAAACCTAACCCCCCCTTCCCTGCACCCTAAACCTAGCCCTAATCTCCCCCCCCCGGGGGTGCCTGACGCTAACCCTCCCCCTAGCCTAACCCTATCCCTCCTGGGGGAATGCCTGGCCCTAAGTCCCCCCTGGTGTCCCTAAATCCAACCCTCCCCACCCCACGGCTAACAGCTCCCGTCTGTATTTTGAAACCTATCATTAGTCCCATGCCAGGCTCAATATAAGGAGTAAAAATTCTCCAATTGCGAATCTGCTCAAGTCGGGATAACCATTAGGACAGCTTAGTTCCAATTACTGTAAAGGGGCCTATCCATTAGCAGATGATTTTCTGAGCGATGAAAGACAAGAGATATACCTTGAAAACTCAGGTGGCTGTGCTGAACGATATCTGTCATGTACATGACAGATTTTGACAAATGATGAACGATATCGCATGACATCATTCAGGGAGTGGATTTCTTCTCTGCAGCTGCTGCTAATATCTTTCGTCTTTTACCGCATATAAACTGCCAGATATTTCTAATATCTGCCAGCGATATGCGATAATTGACCAACATGTTGGAGAGATGAAAGATTCAATTTATCGGCCGCGCATCTGTCATCGTTCAGGGCCTATCCAAAGCAGATAACTTGATAAATTGAACGATATATCGTTCATTCGTTCTGTAACGGATAGGCCCCTTTAGTGAATTAAGGGTCACTGCTTGAAAAGGCTGTACTACACTACAGTAAGTGAATGACATCACATAAAAAGGTGCCAACAGCAAATGTTGCCAAGACACCAACTGCACCAGAGGGGTCTGAAATGAGAAGAAAATATATTGTGTTCTGTGATAAACCCGCTAGCAAAGTGTGGAGTACTCAGGGAGTTTATGACACATCCGCTTTGCTGATGTATTTCTCGCACAATCCAAGTGTACTGTAATCCACCTAATAACCACAAAGGTCTGCTCACTGCTTCCTTTACAAAAACAAAAGCGCATACAGTGATCTTGCCTACACATTTTGACAATAACTTCCTTTTAATATATGCTAAGAAGGGTATATACAAACACAAAAAGGTCTATAAAACATTTAAACTACCGTAATTAGTTGTATCACCAGTATATTAGTTAAAGCTCAGTGTTGTGTTTTACTAACCTATAAAGTAGGTTTTTACTAGCATTGATATGTGCACATTACCTTGTTTTTTTTTATAGATTTTTAAATGAAAGCTGATTCAATTTGAATATAAAACATATCTGTCACTGTATTAACTATTGCAGGTTTTATAAAGTCCAGGCATTTAATACAGTGGTCAACAAAAATGTCCCCACCATTGCAATATGCAATGCAGGACTTAATAATGGAAAATAAAATACTATCAAAGTATTTGCAATATTGTAATTATGCAAGAAGCTGTTGTCATTAATATACACCACAAGGAGAGGTCCATGAAGTTCCACAGATTAGGATACAATTTGAGTAACAAAACACAAATTAAGGGGCATATGTATCAAAGCTTGATGTGATATAAAATTGTGAGATATATATCACCAACCAATCAGCTTCTAACTTACATTGTGCAGGCTGTGTTTAAGAAATGATAGTTTGGAGCTGATTGGTTGGTGATATATATTTCACAATTTTATCTCACATCAAGCTGATACATATGCCCCTAAAGTCAGTAATAACTCCATTAATATGCAATGAATTACACAACACAGAAAACCTGTTAATATGCATTTCCTATAACATAGCTCAAATCTTGCTTTCCATAATGGTAACTGCAAACTTCTCTCTTTCACAATAATTAGATGGATAAGTGTGTTTACAGCCACATTAAAGGGCCTATGTTTCAAAGCTTGATGCGAGATAAAATTGTGAGAGAAAAAGTATTAGTCAATAAGCTCCTAACTGTCATTTTTCAAACACAGCCTATAAAATGTAATGTAGAAGCTCATTGGTTGGTGATTTATATCTAACAATTTTCTCTCTCATCAAGCTTTGATACATAGGCCCCTAAGAGTGAGGTGCTAGTTACCAGAAATATCAGAAACCATGATAAACAGCCAGTTGTATGATTTCGGTAACAGGAGAGTTACACCAAACAGAGTGCCTCACTTGCATCACGTCTCTCACAAATATAGAGTTTTCAACAGTCACAAAAGGTTTCGAATACTGTAGTCAAGCTTAATTGCCAATATAAATTCCTAAAATCTAGAGCATTTAGTAACACAATGATATGTCTGAAAGAAAACCTCATTAACAATAAAAAGATCAAGAAAGAGCAGGCTGAAGCCAAGTACAGTACTTAACCCTCTAAAGGCCAGCATTCAATAAATCCAAAATCAAAAGATATGGGAAGATCAAAATGGAACATTGAATTCTACCAATTAAACAGCATAAAAATGTAAAAGAAAAGAATGGCACAAATACATGAATAAAATATAATTTAATGTAAGAGGAATTATTCTCATGAGACTTCTTTGTTTTTGTCCATATGGTGAATAACATGCGACAGGGGGATCACAAAGCAGGAACTGGTAGATTACAACTTGGTGTAGTTGTACCTACAATAGCCACTGTCTCCATTGTCAGCCATTCATAGGCTTATTCAAAGAGCAGCACTTGCTCCTCAGGTGCATCTGTCCACCAATGAGTAAATGCAAGCCCATATTTTTAAACGATACTAAAAGTTTCATATTCAGGTTTCTATTTATCATAAAGGCCCAAGTGTATTAAAGGTATTTTACATTATATCCTGCTTACATTTTTCTTTGTTTAACATTTTTATGGTTAACAGCATGTAGCATGGGGCATTAAAAGACTATCACAATATAAGAACAGAGTAGACAATTACCTAATGAATACTGCATTTTTCCTGTCATGCCTAGGGCAACACAAATTATAGATGTGACCATGCACATAGAAATGTTGTGCTTTAGGTCTATGTAGATCATCTTTGTGTCGAATTCTATATGATCATCAACTTCCTCTTCTTGCGGATCTAAAACAACTAATGTGTGATTATGTAGTAATAACAGTCAAGCACAACGTAGTAGAGACAAGTTGCAAGGTGAGGACACAAATACAAAAAACGGAATGGGTAAGATATACTACGCTGGAAGCCGGAAGTGTGAAGATCCAGACACCCTCACCCTCTCCCTACCCTAACCCTCCCTTAATGGCGCCTAACCTCCCTGGGGGGATGCCTTACCCTAACCTCCCCCGGTGGTGCCTAAACCTAACCCCCCTGCCCACACCCTAAAACTAACTCTCCCGGGGGGGCGCTTTACCCTAACCTCCCCCCGGTGGTGCCTAATCCTAACCCCCCTCCCCGCACCCTAACCCTCCCTGGGGGGGTGCCTAACCCCAAGTTCCCCTGGGGGTGCCTAATCCTAAACCCCCTCCAACACCAGGTAACTACCATACTTACCGGCGTTCGGGATTCCGACGCCAGTTTCCTGATCCCATTCAAAATAACTGCGTCGATATATTTGCCAGCGGTCAAGATTCTGGCTTCAGTATATCGACGGCCGGAATCCCATCCGCCGGTATAATAACTACATCTCAAGTTATGCTTTTTGTGTCCTATTACAACTGACACTACAACCAAATTTTTTACAATATGAATACACAAACTTGATAATTTCAATAGCTAATCAGCAGCATCTCACCAACAACAAGCAAATAGGCTACTTGGCACGTAAAAATATATTTAATGCATTGAAATAGAAGTTAATATTAAGCATTTGGCACACAGCTCGATAGGTCTGGGTTGACATCACAACTGGGCGTGCATTTAAATTTTCCTGTCCAGTTTAGAGGTCAGTGTCCACGGGTTCTGCAGCAAGTTTACAGGTGGTCGGCGGGTCACCTGTGCACACAGGCAGATGCATCTTTCAGATATATTGATGCTGATATGTCGGAATTGGCTGTGCTCCAGGGCTGACCTGATATGTGTGTACGACGATGTTCACAAACATATCGGATGTACACACTCGCGATGTATCGTTCGTCGATCGAACAAACGAGATATCGACAAGTGTGTGCCCAGCATTAAATTATATTTTACATGCATCAGTAAAACTAAATAGCAGTGAACCACTTCTAATTATTACACACTAGCAAAAGAGACGATGGAGATAATTACAACAATGAAATCAGTTTTTCCACCAGTTTACCAAAAAAAAGGCTATTACGTGCACATGGGTGTTTTTTTGTATTTTTTTTACGTTTTGTGAAAAAGAAAAAAGTAAGCATTTTTTTTCTTCAGATTGCCACGTTCAGAAGCATGGAAAATTAGTAGTCCACACAAATACCTGTTTTTTTTTAATATGCTCCAGCATCATCTAATAGAATTCTCTTTTAAGTGAATGGACAAGCGTTTAAGAGCGTTTCTGAATCAACACATTTTTAATATTCTCGAAGAAAACACAAATAGCATCAATTTGTTCTCCAGATGCCGCGCATACATTTTTTTTTTCTCATTTTTTTCCCAGATAAGCCTGTAATATTTGGCCTGGTTTTCAATACATAGCCTGTTAACACCTTGAAGGTTATATTAAAAATCGATTAAACACCTGCAAATATTCCTATGGTCTAACTGATCACCATAACCCTTCAAACGGGATTAAAATACATTTTTAGGTATGGAATACTAAAATTTCACTTATTAGTAAATATTTTGTACACTGCTGCTTAGTTTAACTAAATTGATGCCTTTTGTGCACATAAATATCTAAACATGTACAACATTTTTATCACTATTACTAGTATATGGCAATACCAGAAAACATTATCTACAGTAGAGATGAGCGGTTCGGTTTTACTCGGGTATGTTTAGATCTAATAAATGGCATCATACTGGCTATCCGGCTCTCATGTGTTTTGGATAGCCAATAAGATAACTCCGAACTTGCGCCACTTTGTCGAAAAGCATGGAGTCAAAATCGAACCGCTCATTTTTAATCTACAATACTAGAGTTAACATCTCTACCCCAATTCTCCCCTTTTACCTGGGCTCAGGTAGTATAATCTTCTTACTGGCTCTGGCTGCCGGGGTGGATTTGCTCTTCTCCATTGCCATCAGGTAGCTGACATCCGCCAACACAGCCTCTAGGTCCGCCATGTTTGCAGAAGATCACACAAGCAACAAAACCAGCTCGAAAAGACACCTCACAAGAGGATATAGCACCGCTACTTCCAAAAAGCAA
The DNA here is from genome assembly GCA_031769625.1 of Taudactylus pleione. Lineage (NCBI taxonomy): Eukaryota > Metazoa > Chordata > Amphibia > Anura > Myobatrachidae > Taudactylus > Taudactylus pleione. The sequence continues at coordinate 1,973,603 of JAUIMM010000077.1, read as the reverse complement.
CACGGATTTCAAAACAAAACCACAAAAAATAAATATGAAAAACTAAAAAACTCCACAAAAAAAAATATATTAAATATATGTATATTTTTATATGAAACACAGTAACTCTGCCTGAAGACAGTCCCAGCTTTCAGGTGAACAATGTTCTCACATTTAATGAATTCCGAATATTGAAAACAAAAATGACTGATTCATTGTATTCAGAATCCGACAAAATGCATTTCCTATGTACATTAAATAAAATTCTATGCTAAACTGTGCCCCAGTACAGTCAATTCAATAATCTGTGTAATATTTGTATCTGCAATATAGGCTCTTCAAGAAGAAGAGAAATCCAGCTTTGAGTTTCATCATCGGCACCCAAAAATATCAGTATTTGATTAAAATAAAATATTGGTTTTGCTTAGTTATTCCAGGCCAGTGTGTGCAGAACCTAGGCTGTGGGAGCAGTGAGCAAGGTGTACAGAACCTAGGCTGTGGGAGCAGTGAGCATGGTGTAAAGAACCTAGGCTGTGGGAGCAGTGAGCAAGGTGTACAGAACCTAGGCTGTGGGAGCAGTGAGCAAGGTGTACAGAACCTAGCCTGTGGGAGCAGTGAGCAAGGTGTACAGAACCTAGGCTGTGGGAGCAGTGAGCAAGGTGTACAGAACCTAGGCTGTGGGAGCAGTGAGCATGGTGGGCAGAACCTAGCCTGTGGGAGCAGTGAGCATGGTGGGCAGAACCTAGCCTGTGGGAGCAGTGAGCAAGGTGGGCAGAACCTAGCCTGTGGGAGCAGTGAGCAAGGTGGGCAGAACCTAGCCTGTGGGAGCAGTGAGCATGGTGTGCAGAACCTAGGCTGTGGGAGCAGTGAGCATGGTGTACAGAACCTAGCCTGTGGGAGCAGTGAGCATGGTGTACAGAACCTAGCCTGTGGGAGCAGTGAGCAAGGTGGGCAGAACCTAGGCTGTGGGAGCAGTGAGCATGGTGTGCAGAACCTAGGCTGTGGGAGCAGTGAGCATGGTGTACAGAACCTAGGCTGTGGGAGCAGTGGGCATGGTGCTTTATGGCTGGGAGAGAATCAGGCGCTTTTGCCTATAAGATGCCTCTCAATTCCTCTCCCCAACATGTTGCAGATCTCCCGGGTACATGAGCTCACAGATCATCCAGGCACGCTGGGCTACTCCAATTTACCAGTGGGTACAGCGATTGTCCCAAATAATTCAAGGACTTGCAGAAAGTGGATAGACGTTATACATTCATGTATTGGATGGGAGAGAGGAAATAAGAGAGGTGTTTGCAGCAATGGCAGTCACCACAATGTGCTTCCCTCTCCTACCAGTCCTCACATACAAACATTGCAGGAGGCAGGGCAGATAGAGCAGCAGAGCAGGCTTATTCTGCTGGGAGAGAGAACACCAAATGCAATAAAATAAAAATCCAGCAACAATATACAGAAAATCCTTTGCACAGAGCTCTGTACAGCCAATATCCGCTTCCCTCTGCAGTGCTGGGTCTGTGTCAGCTGTCTGTGCGGCTGTAACGTTATATCCAGCAGGTCCACAAGACAATCGGGGTCTCCAAAATGTCCCTTTGTTTTAGGGTAATGTCTGTATCTCCCTGTAATGTTCAGTCTTCCCCCTCTCCTTCCTCCTGTGCTGACAGCAGCCTCCTGCTCCTGTGCCTAGCTGTATTACCATTAGCAGGAGAAGCCGTGATGTATGTTACTTCCTCTCCTGTGTGTGTGTGATAGCAGAGAGTCCCTGCTAAACTCTGGCACTGGCTCATCTCAGCTTCCTGGATCCGGAACGGGGACCACACTGTAAACTACTTGCTACACACAGAGATAACAAGACACAGCTAGTACAATAGCCTGGTTGTTGCAATTTGCATACATCTATTAAACAAAAGTACTAAATAGACAAGTCAAATATGTCTTATTACTAAATGTGATAGCACCTTTTACCATTTCAATTATCGGTCTAGCTTCTTATCTACTTTGGCAAGCACTGAAGTGCGCACAGGCACACCCTGTCAGGCACCCACATGCCTGGCGGCGACTGCGCCACTGTTAACAGGCTGGTCATAGCCCTGTCTCTGCACCCTGGCACTATGCTTGGCAGGAAGCATGGGCCGCGACAATCGGCACTCACACGAAGGGGTCTGCACTTAAAGCTGTACCACTGCTCATAAAGTGGGTACACATGGCACGATGTGTACTTGCCGATGCAACCCACGATCCCAGGTCGACATATTGGGCAGTCCGTACACATGGGGCGATCCGTAGCCCAACCGCCCGATATCTCGGCCCCCTCCGTATAGCGCTGCATGGGATAGTCAGCCGCATCGCCTGATCTTTTTGCATGTTCAAAAGATCAGGTGATGTGACAGACGACCCCAAGGGAGCACGCAATGCACGATATAGTGTATACACACGGAACAAGAGTTTGGAAAACCAGATAACTAGTGCTGTAAGTCCTAGAGTGCTATTTACAGATACATTTATTAATATTGTCCAGTAAGGCCAGTCTGACCAGTATGAAGAAGGTGGAGATATGTATACTGTATGCACTGGCCACTCCACACCTTGGGTACTCCCCAAACTACAGCATAGCAGTAGTGACCACCACACCATGTAGTGACTACACCAGAGGGTCAAAAATGCGGTCCTCAAGGCTCCCCAACATTTCAGGTTTTAGAGATATCCATGGATAAGCACAGGTAACAATCAGTACCTCAGTCAATTTGATTTACCCACATATACTCAACCATGGATATCTCTAAAACCTGAACTGTTGGGGAGTCTTGACTACCACGTTTGGGAACCTCTGGACTACACTATTAGAAATTCCCTGATCACAAGGAGTGTTACAGGCTCATGCAGAGGATTGCACAGCTGCTGAAAGGAAACTGTTAACACTTATTTGTGTGACCTCTGCCCTGTAAATATGTGCACACATACATACAAACATTATACAATTATATATAGATTTGTTTAGTTATAGATTATAATATAGTATATAATATAATGAATACTTGGTTTATTAATTACAAAAGGTTTGCTGAAGAAGACTCAAGGGTAGGAGTAGGCAATAAGTGGCCCCCCAGCTGTTTTAGAACTACACATCCCAACATACCCTGCCACAGTTTCGCTATTTGGCCATGCTAAAACTGTTGCAATGCATGCTAGGTTTGTAGTTCAACAACAGCTGGAGGGCCGCTTGTTGCCCACCCCTGCTCAAGGGGCATACCTAAGAAATCAGTGGCTGACTGAGCTGCTGCAGTGGTGGAGTGAGCAGCCTGTGACAAGCCAGTGGCAGGTGGGAGAGGAGAAAAGAAGGGCGGGATGATAGACTGAAGGAGAAGAGCAGGCCTGATAAAGAATGCAGCTCATTGGTGACTGGTCACATGGGAGGGGCCAGACACCAGTAAACACAGCACTAGAGTAACAATAAAGCTGCCCAAAGTGCCCATGAAAATGTGATTGCAGCTGCTATCACAGTCCTAGACTCCCGTTTACTATAGGTGAGGCACATGCGCTCCTGCCCCCCCCAGACAAGCCCGCCTTTCTGCCTGAGAGACACTGCAGCACTGAGCTCAGCAGGGGGTTAAAGACGGAGGATGGAGTAGAAGTCAGACTGCCAGGACACTGCGTGTGTACGTCCCGTCGCACTGGAGACTGCAATCGCCCCCACCCTGGATCTGCCACTGCCTCTGACTGGCACAGTCCCCTAACAAACCGACGCTCACACGTCCTCCCTGCACCTGGGTGACCCTGGGGAAGGGGAACAGCACAGCTCCATCTAACGAACTCTTTCTAGCCCCGGCAGGAACCCTCCTCGAAGCGTAGCTGACAGCAGGGAGCATGAGATCATTGCGGGCCACTCCCCCTGCTGGGCGCTCTACACACCACCGCTGTCAGTATACCGGTCGGACCGGCCCTGGTCGCAGCCTATGAATCATCAAAGTCCTGCCAAGCAGGTCCGTCTCACGGCAATATAAGCTGCGACCTGACATCATGGCATCACGTCGGGGCAAGGCGTAGAGGAGCAGCAGCGCACAGCAAAGCCATCCAGGACTGAGGACGACGCCACCGCCATGAGGACGCTGACTTGATAGTTAGACAATGACAAAGCAGTGGCTGGTGCAGTTTTTAATTAAAAAAATCTATTAAAAAAAGGGTTATTCCAAGTCAAGTGGGGCAAGTTTGAAGATCGTACTCACCTGACCATCTCCAATTTTAATAAAATTTAAATGAAGGCTGGCATACATGTCATTGTAACTTTGGGAAAAATTTAGTTCACAATATGCAATAGTAGCAAAACTATGGCCTTCAAAGTGGCAACTATCAAAACTGGAGATAGTCAAGTGGGGACCCATGGACCACTTGACATGGAATGACCCAAAATGAACACTTTAATATTCTCAATTATACAGGGAGTCCCTAAAGTCTGGACACATTGGCAAAAATGCATATTTTAAAAAAATGAAATGATGTGCATTAAATTCATCTGCTATCTTTCGAAATGACCATCCTTCACGTCCACTGAGAAGTACCACTTCAATTCTTTCTTCTTTCGACAATTATTTAATCTGGTTGGTAAAAAAAATATAGTTAATGAGATTTCCTATGTGTCCAGACTTTAGGGACACCCTGTATAATTATATTGGTACCTTGTTATTCCTTACAGATTAAAATAGAAAACTATACAATCTAGTTTGCTATTTTAAAATGTAACTAATAAGCTACCAATATAATTAAATTGAGAATATTAGTGTTTTTTTAAAGGAACTTTTTTTATTAAAGGATTTACTTTTTTACATAACTTTTTCCAATGTATCTCTCTCTCTCTCTCTCTATTCAGTGCAGGTAGAAGTTATGGGATCGATCGTGTAGTTTTCACTCTAGGTGCAGGGTGCTGATCAGAGAGGAGGGCATATTTTAATTTTGAAGAGCAAAATTTTATACATTATGTATCCCTACAGCTACAGTAGCGATACATCACGTATAAAATTTTGCCCTTCAAAATTAAAATATGCCCTCCTCTCTGATCAGCACCCTGCACCTAGAATGAACATAAATAGTGACCCACAATGTACAGCAAGTTAACCGGTTTGAGGGTAAAACTTGCAACATGCTGCCTAATCAGCATGTTTAGAGTTGTAATGCTGATCCGGTTAACATGCTCTCCAACTGACACTGAATTGTAAAATAGTGCTAGACGCGCCCCATAGGTGGTGCTAGATGCGCCCCATAGGCGGTGCTAGACGAGCCCCATAGGCGGTGCACACCCTAATAAAATGTGCTGTGCAAGCCTATAGTGGCGAGTGATTTATGTATGATTATTGGCATTTATTTTTTATTATATAAGCATAGACCTAACTTGAAAGTCATTACATCATATTGCTCATGAACAAATGTTCTGATCGGTTGCAGTCAGTCCACATATTTTCTTAAATCCATACTTTATACACCACCTTAGTTAGTAAAAAAAAAGAAAGAAAGAAATGTACAGCATTAGAAAAACTGAATGCATAGTGTGACACGGATTATTTCTTGCATCCAATAACATTTCTAGGTCTAATAACCATATTAAAAGATGTTTAACTGTTCAAGCCTAAAGGTTTTGGCCTCCACGACCATAGAAAAAAAACTATACTACAGTACCTAAAATACAGACAAAATACTAAAAAAAAATAAAAAAATGAATTTTTCCCCCATTTAATCCAATTCCTTAAATGTACACTGAAAATACTAGTCTAATTCTCAAATGTGACTGGCTTCAGAAAACCATAAAGTGTCTGCAAATGTCTAGAGGTCAGCATTTATTTGTAAGTGCCACAAAACTCCACAGCCCAGGTAGTCACTATAACAAATTATACAAACATCTGCATAAAGACAAAACAAATACACATGTGGATGAGAAAAATGGTGCGGACATGAGACAAATATAAAAGGGTTATCAAAAATCACAATGCACCATAACTAGTGTAAATCCACATTAAAGTAGGAATATACTGTTTTGGGAAAACCAATGCTGTATAACTATTTTCTTTTAGAAATTAACAATAATCCAAAAACATACAGCATATGCAGATTTCTAACATCAAGAAAACAATGATGACTAATATAGTAACAAGGTGTGCTATTCCTTAGAATGGTTTCTCCCCCAACTCAAGCCCTCAAACTACAGGTTGAGTCTCCCATATCCAAATACGGAATTTTTTTGGCATGACTGAGATAATGAAACCTATGATTTTTGATGGTTCAATGTACACAAACATTGTCTAAGGCGCAAATTATTAAAAATATTGTATAAAATGACCTTCAGGCTGTGTATATAAGGTGTATATGAAACATAAATGAATTTCATTTCTGTACACAAACTTTGTTTGAACCATAACATTTTTGAATATATTGTATAAAATGACCTGCAGGCTGTGTGTATAAGGTGTATATAACACATAAATGCATTCTGTGTGTATATTTGGGTCCTATTCCCAAGATATTTCATTATGTTATGCAATTATTCCAAAATAAGGAATATTCCGTTATCCAACATACCCCTGGTCCCAAGCATTTTGGATATGGGAGACTCAACCTGTATCCCTAACAGTCCAGGTATTACAGGTTGAGTCTCCCATAGCCAAATTTCTTGGGACCAGAGGTATTTTTTATATCGTATTTTGGAATATTTGCATACCGTAATGAGAGTTCTAGGGAATGGGTCTCAAGTCTAAAAACAGAAAGCATTTATGTGTTATATATACCTTATACACACAGCCTGCAGGTAATTATATATAGTATTTTTAATAATTTTCTGCATCACACAAAGTTAGTGTACATACATGAAATTAATTTATGTTTCATATACACCTTATACACACAGCCTGCAGGTAATTATATACAATATTTTTAATAATTTTGTGCCTTAAATAAAGTTTGTGCACATTGAACGATCAGAGAGCAAAGGTGTCACTATCTCAGTCATGCTCAAAAAAATTCTGTATTTCAGAATATTTGGATATTTCAGACTCCTGTAACCTGTAAATCTAACCATGCTTGAAGCACAGTAGTTGACTCATGACTAAAGCACTGATGAAGTCAGTAATATAGCGCAGATATCCATAAAGCTGGACAGTTAGTGGGGTTTGAGGACCACAGCTGGGAAGAACTGGCTTACACCAATGTGGCCTGTACTTCCTTTTAGCACAAGGCACTATTGGAAGTGACAGGACTTCAGTTCTTCCCATAACAAATTCCCCAATGACCAGGGAAATCATCTCTGATTTATGTTGAATCACAATCATTATCCAATTGTATTTTCCACCACTCAAACAGATGTTGATCGGGACTGGCCCACACATGCAGTGATTTGGTGGTACACATACAGCTGTCCTGAAACCCGAAGCCCAGTGTACATCACATTGAGAAAGGGCTGTGTGGAAAATCCTAGGTTGATTTGTGTACATATTGCAACATGCAAACATTTGTAACAATTTGTTTTCCTTTAGTAAAACAGCAGATTTTTTTTTTTTTTTTAAAGGAAATCCTGCAACTTCATCTAGAGTAGATAAGTTACAAGCAGGTCACTTACATAGTAGAATGGACCCCATCACCCATAGCATACAGGACAGATATTTTTGCATCATCATATGGCGGATCAAGCACTGCTTATGCATCACATTGTATCGGACCATTGCTAGATCAAGAAGTCGTTCAGGTGTGTACCCAGCTTTAGGTAACAAGCTAAGGAGCCGCTTCAATTCAGGGCAATGTGCCGCCAAACATCACCATCAGTTTCCTCATAAAGATATACTATATGTTTGAGCAGCTGGGTACAAACTATGAGATATATTGGCCATTCCTTTGATCTGCGAGGATCACAACAACCATTGCATTGTGTGCGCCCCAAATTCATCATTTTGGGGATACATACTAGTGTAGTAGTGCATCAAAATGTATTTATTACCAGCTATTTATATCATGCACACATTCTGCTGCCCTACATAATCTGAATAAGGGACCAATTCAAATGGCCTCAAGTACGCAGCACATTAAATTGTGTGGGCTACATAAGCAGAAGACCTGTCCGTATGCCATTGCTATCTGCTGCGAACAGGGTGAAATGCCTTCAGTTTGCTCAGGAGCACAGGAGTTGGACATTAAATGATTGGAAACAGGGATTACACCATGCAGATGCAATGGTGAGGATATGGAGACAACAGCATGAAAGCATGGATCCTTCTTGCATCGCCATGAGTCTTCAGGCTGGCGGAGGCAACATTGTGGTATGGGGCATGTTTTCATGGGTGGGTCCTTTGATATGCGTCGACAGTAGAATCCATGCGCCTAGAATAATTTAGGCCGTATTAAGGGAAAAAAGGTGGCCCAACAAAATACCAACTCAGTGTATATTTATACAATAAATGCAGAATTAAAAAAAAAAAGAATATGCAATATAAATCTACCAGAAGAAATTGGTGACACTAAGTAGAATTGTAAATTTAAACAGCATTGGTAATTATATTATATATTAACACACCATAACGAGAATACATATTTTATAAAATTGGCCTCTGATCTAAATTAGGTCATCACACATGTTTGTGTGCTTACCAAATTGCAGCTCTGGCACGTGCACTCCAAACCTGCGAGCACCGCGCAGAGAAGAGGACCACACATAATTATATATATATATATATATATATATACATACACACACACACACACACACTATATATAGTGTTCACTATAGGTGCAGGTGCAGTGAGGAGGGCATATTTACCCTCCTCACAGATCAGCACCCTGCACCTAGAGTGGACACACACACATACATACATGTACTGTATTATACACACACACTAGTATATAAAATAAGCAACCCTCTAGGGAAATTGATAGAATTTTGCTACATCTGCCAACTGCAATGTAACGTCTGTGTCCCATGTTTGACAGATGTCAGTGTTAGAAAAGGGAGATCGGGCCTGGCAATTGGTCATCAGCGCCCTATACCTTGACATCCAGGCGACTGGATCCAAAAACCTTTTCCACCACAGCATTAACAGGATGTGGTTTTGCTTTTTGTAAACCAAACAGGCATCTATGCCAGCTGTTGATCGTTCAAGGAAAGATTGGATATACTGTATACTGACATGATTATTTCCCACAAATAAATATAATTGAATGTAAAAAATGCACTACCCCAGATGTAACATTTTCTTAGGTTTCATGTTGTATGTATTTTGTTGCCTTTCTTGGACTGATTTTTACATTACTTGACATTAAACAGTAAGTTGTTTTGACATTCAAACTTAAGTTATTGTCTTAAGCTGCATACACACTCTAAGATCTGCACAACCAATGATATCGCTGAACGATTTCCCTTGAACATGGTATAGTGCAGGACAAATAATATTGGGTGTACACACTGATATGTATCTTTCAGTGAAGTCATCCTGCCACATCTCAGAACAGGCAAATCTTGATGTCAACGTCCAAGTTGGCCTGCATGTACGGACGACCATAGATATTATCGTCCATGCGGGAACGCGCATCGTTGGTTGTTCGCTGCATAAAAATAAACGATATAGTTCACAGACATTGTACTGTGTGTACGCAACTTTAGGTGAATAAACTGTTTGTAGCAAACTTTTTTCCTCTATTGGTTTACAGGTCACATTTAACAATAAAATAAAATAAAAAAAGGAGTCAAAAGCCAAAAAGCAATCTTTGCCGAATTCTCCTCTGCGTGTCACGTACTGTATATACATGAAAATACAATTTCATTTTGCAGGGTGAGATATTTAAAATGAGAATCAAGAGGAGCAGTGAAGTAATATGTGTGGGATTAGTGGGGCACTGTTGCAGGGTGGCACCAGCCAGAGCTAGATAATCCATTAGACAAACTAGGGGGCACTACTCGCCGCACCAACCCCCAGTGGACACCCTTCTTCCACTTACTTATCCTCCCCTTTAATTTCCTGCTCGTATCATCCTACTCTAAAACCCGCCCCCTCTGCTGTGCCTGCACCAGTCCATATAACAGACTTGCGCTGACTGCATCCTCTGTCCGATCTGGGGTCAATTAGAGCGCTGCAAAATGTGCAAATGCCATTTTGTAAAATAAAAGTCTATATCTAGTTTCATATGGCAAATGCACAAATTGCAACATAAAAATTTCAGTATTTGCCTGATGTGGTGCTACCATTATATCCTCCATCATTTAATATACTTGCAGCAGTTATATTTTACAGCACACCACAGAAGGTGGCGGGCAGAGGGTCATTACTACTAGAGGAAAGGGGAGTTCCACACAGAACAGGCAGAGGGTCACGCAAGGAAAAAGCTAACAGCCCGAGGTTCATGCGAGGGAAATGTTGGCCGGCAGAGGGACTTGTGAGGGAAAAGATGGTGGGCAGAGGGGCATGTCAGAGGAAAGCAGGTGGGTGGCATGGGTATGTTAATGTGGTAGGGAAACGATCTTATATAGTGGCCATCTGTAAACATATGCACACATGCTATACTATAAAACATTAGCATTAGAAGTTTGGGAATGAGGGATTATTTAGAGAAGTTTGTATATTCTTGTGAGGTCATTTCACTATTCAGATCTATTTTGGGTTTTGCCAATGTTAATATTGCAACAGTGTGTATGTGGTATTAGTCTGTCTCATATTCATGTTTTACATTGCTCTCATACATTTGTGTTTCCAGTGTGTCTTTAGTTTAGACAGAGCCGCCAGTTCAAACATTTCAATTGCCCCCTATTAGTGCAATAAAACCATTAAATATACAGCAAAGACATTTGCTAAAGAAAATACATAAAAAAATAAATAAAAAAATGAGAATCTTGATGCTCCCTCACTCATTACTTATATAAGGCAAATTAAGCTTGATCATGCATTTAAGGGGAAAATTTGTAGGAGGTGTTCCTAGAGGTGGTAGCAGGCAATAGTGCTGTAGTTACTCCTCACCAAGCATATTACCATTTCATTTGCAAAATTTGAATGTTGATGTACACCTATGCATGCTATAGGCAAACAGACACATGTTCACATATGGAATGGACTAAAGAAGGCATTTGTACATGAACACTATGGGGGGGGGGGGGAATTCAATTCTTTCCGCCCATGGCTGATCGTGCCAGACACCCGACAGAGCGATTCAGTTGTTGCTCTGTTCAGGCGCATACACACCTCGGGGCTGCGAGCAATTGAATATCGCACCTCGATCACCCATCACTTTAGACGGGAGAAAGGGTGCAATAAAACAATTGAATTCCCCCACGTAATCAGCGATCAGATGTATGTATGATCTGATTAAAGACACATTGAGGACGATTCAGTTGTTTGTGAAAATTAGCTCCTGTCTAAAGTGGCCGGGTGCTAATTCAATTGTCGCGATGGTCACATTCTCACGTCCTAATGCAAGGAATTAGTGCCAGCCGTGCTGCAGTTAAGGTGCGTCCAGCACTCATGACCAGCCCCAAACCCTTTCTTTATGCAGTTTTCTGAGATGAACGAAATGCCAATGTTTACACTGTTGAGCGATTACAGTGGTCTGCTCGTGCATCCAGTTTTATTAACGTTGTGCGCATTGCGGATTTTTTCGCAATGTTATGGATAGTTTGCGGGTGGCAACGGGGGGGGGGGAAGACATATCTGGGGATGTCTCTGCCTGTAACTGCAATCCTATACATGTTGAAAATGGCTCCAGCATCTCAGTTCTGGCGGCCCTTCTGCATGACTTATAGTGTTATTCAGAAGACCGATAATCGACTTATCTGCAAATAATTCTGCAACTTTGTACGCAATCACTTGGATGTGTGAAGCCGCCAGTGGGGATCTCAACACAAACCCCAGTAGCTGCGAAATTTGCATATTTTCACACAGCCGCTACGTGCCATATCACTGCAGCGGCAGCATTAGCGTATATATGAGACAGGCCTTGGGGCTGGTCTCCCATAACAATTGAATTCGCTCCTGGCCACTTTAGATGGAGCAATTTCACTCGCACATCAGTCTCACTACTATGTTTATGTCATATCAGGTTTAAAAAAAAATTCTGGGCCTGATTCAGAGCCGGACGCTATTTGTGCTAGCTCATTCAGAAAAAGGGGCCGGCTATTTAAATTGAGCGCTCGCTCTTTGCGATCTGTTGACGCCTCTATGTCTGAGCGAGCGAACGAAATATGCGCTCGCTATTTTGTAAAGACGCTCCCTGGCCGCTCGCATCATACGTCATCTCCGCTATTTATTAGATTAATCGAGTACATCGAAAGGCGTCTGAACTGCTCGCAGTGCTTGTGGTTGGATTTTCCTACCGCAATCATGCGAACAGTTCAGGCTAAGAAACAACCAAGTGACGTGGCCGATGACGCTGCTTTGTTAATTATGCACACCCTTAAAACGCCCGTTTTGACCTTTTGGCACGCCTGCGTTCGGATCACCACTCCCCGTTTTCAAGCACCTTCCCCTGTTACCACCCACAAACACCTCATTCTGTCACTCAAATTAGCAGGCATTCGCTATTTTGCGAGCACACAATTTCCGACCGCAATGACTGGTTCGCGCATGCGTATTACAACCCATACGCATGCGCAGTTGTGCGAACATCGCTCGGAGCGAACGAGCGGCCGCTTACGAGCGGCTCTGTATCAGGCCCTCTGTTCCGTGGGGTCTCCGCGCTTAAGATGCCAGGTCACTGACAAAATGGCTTTTCGATTAAGATGGCCACACACATACAGTCAGGTCCATAAATATTGGGACATTGACAGAATTTTCATATTTTGTCCTCTATTCACCACCACAATGGCTTTGAAATGAAACAAACAAGATGTGCTTTAACTGCAGACTTTCAGATTTAATTTGAGGGTAATTACATCCAAATCAGGTGAACGGTGTAGGAATTACAACGGTTTCTATATGTGCCTCCCACTTTTTAAGGGGCCAAAAGTAATGGGACAAACTAAACAATCCTACATCTAACTTTCCCTTTTTAATACTTTGTTGCAAATCCTTTGCAGGCAATTACAGCCTGAAGTCTGGTACACATAGACATCACCAAACGCTGGGTTTCATCCCTGGTGATGCTCTGACAGGCCTCTACCGCAAATGTTCTTCAGTTCCTGCTTGTTCTTGGGGCTTTTTCCCTTCAGTTTTGTCTTCATCAAGTGAAATGCATGCTCAATCGGATTCAGGTCAGGGGATTGACTTGGCCATTGCATAACATTCCACTTTTTAGCCTTAAAAAAACTCTTTGTTTGCTTTTGCAGTATGCTTCGGGTTCATTGTCCATCTGCACTGTGAAGCGCTGTCCAATGAGTTCTGAAGCATTTGACTGAATATGAGCATATAATATTGCCCGAAACACTTCAGAATTCATTCTGCTGCTTTTTTCAACAGTCACATCATCAATAAATACAAGGGAACCTGTTCCATTGGCAGCCATACATGCCTATCGCCATGACGCTACCACCACCATGCTTCACTGGTGAGGTGGTACGTTTTGGATCATGAGCAGTTCCTTTCCTTCTCTTCGCATCACTCTGGTACAAGTTGATCTCATCTGTCAATAGGATGTTGATACAGAACTGTAATGGCTTTTTTAGATGTTGTTTGGCAAACTCTAATCTGGTCTTCCTGTTTTTGTGGCTCACCAGTGGTTTGCATCTTGTGGTGAACCCTCTATACTCACTCTTGTGAAGTCTTCTCTTGATTGTTGACTTTGACACATATACATCTACCTCCTGGAGAGTGTTCTTGATTTGGCCAACTGTTGTGAAGGGGTTTTTCTTCACCAGGGAAATAATTCTTTTGTCATCCACCACAGTTGTTTTCGGTGGTCTTTCGGGTCTTTTGGGGTTGCTGAGCTCTCCGCTGCGTTCTTTCTTTTTAAGAATGTTCCAAACAGTTGATTTGGCCACACCTAATGCTTTTGCTATCTCTCTGATGGGTTTGTTTTCATTTTTCAGCCTAATGATGGCTTGCTTCACTGATAGGGACAGCTCTTTGGATCTCATATTGAGAGTTGACAGCAACTGATTCCAAATGCAAATGTCACACCTAGAATCAACTCCAGACCTTTTACCTGCTTAATTGATAATGAAATAACGAGGGAATAGCCCACACCTGTCCATGAAATAGCTTTTGAGTTGATAGTCCCATTACTTTTGGCCCCTTAAAAAGTGGGAGGCACATATTGAAACTGTTGTAATTCCTACACCGTTCACCCGATTTGGATGTAATTACCCTCAAATTAAATCTGAAAGTCTGCAGTTAAAGCACATCTTGTTTGTTTCATTTCAAAGCCATTGTGGTGGTGAATAGAGGCCAAAATCTGAAAATTCTGTCAATGTCCCAATATTTATGGACCTGACTGTACATACAATAATGGACAAATTTATTTACAACGGACCAGCTTGACCGACTTTTTTGACAGTTACATCAGAAATGCCTACCAGAATGAAAGACATGCGTTAAAATGAATCAATAATGAATCTTGAGAAACTGGTAAGAGATCCTGTAAGAATGTAATGTTCAGATGACTTTGTACCAGACATAACCAACATTGCACCTACCCAAGGATACACCATATATTCCAAATACTATGCCGCCTCTAATCAGAAGCAGGTGAATCTTTTTTTTACATTCATATACTGTAAATATTATTTCATTCATATTACATATTCAACAAAACAAATGCAGCCTCAGGGCTAGTCACAGGCATTAATTGAAAAACACCTGGACACTTAGCCCGGGAGCTAAATTCACCAGTAAAGCTGGGTACCCCCCTCCCTGCGGCCTCCGCTGCAAGCCCGTACACACAGCACCATGACCCAATATATCTGCAGATATATTAGACATCGACTGAGCAGCACAGCCAACGCGATATGTCTGAACAACACAGACATATTGCTGGTACACACTGGCCGACACACACAAGCTATACTGGCCGATCAATTGGTCGGCAAATATATCTGCCAATGTGTACCCAACATAAGAATTGAATTGCCCGAATTGCCCTATTCATCAAACAAGTGAAACAGCTGAAAAAACACAGAAGACATCAGATTTCTCTGGCCAGGGACAAGATGCTCTTGGCTCTGATGTGAACAAGCTCCTTAGTGAAACGTACGTCATCTATCTGTGGGGGCTGAACTGCCGGGCCTCTGTATGGCGCCCACGTGACCCAGCACTCGACAGCACCTGAACGCTGCAACTCGGAACCACGCACCCGTACTTAGAATGCTCGCTCAGCTATACAGGTATTTCTGCCGGCTCTCTCAGAGGGATCTCCGGTGTGTTCGCCCTACAATGTGGTCTCACCACAGTGGATAACCGGTGACCGCTTGGACAGAAGAAGCGGGTCCTATTCTCCTTGCTTCTATTCTGAACTTAATGGGGTCTTGCTCTCCCTCTGCTCTGTTCAATACCAATAGGAGGTGAGGGGTCTTCCTCCAACAAGTCAGAATCCTTTGACCTCTTTATCCTGCCTTTTTTCAAGTATGCAATATCAATTGTTTGCTATTTTTGTTTGTAAATTAGCTATTAATCTTGCAACATAGTAGAGGCAATCACATTTTGCTGACTATTGTGGAAAGAATTGTTATATGTCATAGGTGACAGGACTTGAGATAGGAATATATGAATCTGCATATACTTGATCAAATGCTTTTGGGAATTAATTAGCAGTTAATAGAGATTTATTACTATGGTGTGATATTTGCAACAGAATTTATCATGTACACAGATTACAAAATTAAAGGTATTGCATGGATGCATGAAATAAAAACAAATCTGATATATGGTCTAATGTCATTTAAATACTATTATTTGAAAAAATTGGTAACAATAGTTATTTCACTCTTTGTCTTTTGGAATACCTGACACTTGACTAAAAGCAACAATGTGTTTATATTGAAAGCCATGCGGCTTCTTTATTAAAAAAATATTTTGTTGCTATAAACGCCACAAGTATTCCTACACTACCTTGAGCCAGAATAATACTATTAATGTATTAAATACTCTCTCCAGAATTGGAGAAGACCGTTGCAGCGATAGAACTGTTTAAAAATCACTTGCAGGATCAAGCTTGAAAATAAGCAAACTGTTTTTGTTGTTTAGCCCATTTTATATTTTCTGATTGTATTAAAAGCTAAGTTTTAGACAGTATTGTCAGAATAGAGTGCACCAAAAAGGAATTATTTTGTGTAGTTGAACCATTTTTTTTTTTGATTGTTTCAACACCCACTGTAACAAGATATGCGCAAGCAGCGGGGGACCCTGGCAGGAGTTCATTTGGATCCCTCTCGGGGGAAAGCTCCGGAAAGAAGCCCATGCTGCTATTAGGCAACGCATCTATAGATGGTGAGACTATCGGGTCCAAGCTCCGGAAAGCAAAGCATATGGTAAATTCAGAGGTTTGACAGCATTTTTAGTGTGGATGCATCCCGTCTCAGAACATAATTACTGCATCTTACTGCTGTTCCCATGCACCTCTATGTGGACAGCAGAATCATTGAATTTATCAAGAGGATATGTTAATAATTTCCCTGCTGGTTTAAACAGGATGTAGTTGGCATCCCGGCGTGCGGGATGCCGTTGGTTAGAAGACCGCCACTGAAATCCCACCAGGTCAGGATCCTGGCACCAGTATCCCGACAGACGGAAACCCGAAGGCAAGTACTGGGGTGTTGGGGGGAGGTTAGTGTTAGGCACCGGGGAGGTAGTGTTAGGTTTAGGGTGTGGGAAGGGGGAGGTTAGGTTTAGGCACTGGGGGGGGAGGTTAGGGTTAGGCACCGGGGAGGGAGGGTTAAGGCAGGTGTTAGAAAAGTACTTACCATTCCTTACTATGGGTGTCGGGATGCTGCCGATGGTATTCTGACCAGCGGCATCCCAACAGCCGGGATTTCACACCCAACACGGTTTAAACAACTGTGCACTTTCGGGAACATCAGCCACGCACGAGCACTCCCCATTAACCTTCACAGGCAGCATTAGGCTGGCAGCGAGCTAGAGGAGTTCCGCAAATCAATGCAGATACTGCTGGTGATCGTTGGGCCAATGAGAGTTTATAAATACCAGCGGTAAGAAGATCAGCATATCGAACATGGAACTTCCATTGCGGACAACATTTATAAATTGAGCCCATAGTCTGTCTGTAATAAAGTTGTAAAGCCTTAATTGTTTGTATTTTGTACATGGTTTATTGGGCTTCATCATAATATCACAGAGGAAAGTTTCCACTATAAAAGACAGGTGTTCTTCCTAATACCACACTCCCCTCAGGCATGGAATGAGAGTTGTGTAATCCAGCAACGGCTTTGCAGGTAAGTCAGTCACATCTGACAAAACCACATCTTGAGTAGCCAAAGTCAAGCACATTTTTTGGAGTTCATGGCACCAGATTTTTCATCCAGATGGTGCAGTTGTGAACCTATTGCGCAAACTTCAAAGTGCACTCCCAGTGATCAATGTAATTGGGTAGATCTAATGTTGCATAGTCTGATGCCCAATACTAACCTAAGTACACAAAAAAATGACTTCTTTAGGCATATTATATACTTTCCAGGACTGTACTCCTTATGGTTTCCTATATTATACACTTCATTAATCACATTTGTTTTAAAATGCTGCAGTGTATTCCAACATATGACCGATCTTTAAACTGTAAAATACAACTGGGGAAATGTAATGAACAGCGATTTGTCAAAATCAGTGTTTTCTGCAATACTTGCCTCTGGACTTAAAACAGTGATTTTTTTTTTTTCCTAACTGGTTTATTAATAAAATCACTGCTTTAAAAAAAAAAATGTTCATTATATTTCCCCCATTTCCCTTTTAAGGAATTAAAAGGGGTCAACAGGGTTTTGTTTGTCGGTTTGTTTTGAAAGAAAAGCTGCATTTGCTGCAGAGTTTTTTTTCCTATAAAAGGCTCTTTCTATTCCGTTTTATTCTACTCTTTACCTGTCAAATTAAAAATATAAAGTACATGAACACAGTAGTGAGAATAAAAAAGTAGATTGACAATTTAGCAGCATGTGGAAGCCGTTTTAAAATAGCATTCACAAGATATTTAAAAACAATACAAAAGACAAACTCACATTGTGTTTTTATCAACGGATTGTGTCATTTCTCTGACAAGACTCTCACACTGTTTCCTGTACTTACAATTCAAAACACAAACTGTTTATGACTTATTACGCCGCAGACACTACAAATATTTAACTTAATGCTATGTCCAAACTGACATTTTTTTAACAGCATATTTGAAGTGATTCAATGCTTCAGATACACTCCCAAACCCCCTGTATTCACTCAGACAGGATTTAGAAGAAACAAAAAATACCAGAGTGTTTTTCTTTAGAAACATAAGATACAGGCATGTAATACGAGCACTGCGTTACTTTCTACACTTTTGGATATGGCACCTTTAAAACAGAGAAATCTTCAATCTGAGCATAATTTTAACAAGAGAATAGCAGTGAGTCCATTCCAGAAAGTCTACATGAGGTAGCAGCTACTAGGCTTCCTGTTCTTCAACTCATGATTTCATAAAATAATAGTCAGATATAAAAAATAATATTTAGAGACATGAAATGGAGATTGCAGCATTGGATGCTCAATATATTTCAATAGACAATAATAAAAGGTTGGTCTAGCTTTCACTTATTTTGTCAAGAATACAGTTTTTAGTCATCATAATGTTTTATATGGGTATACTGAACTTAACACCAACTTGTTTTCTTAATTGAGCCAAAGTTACTGTAACAAACTTGGTTTCTATTAGTTAAGTTAAATAAATCATTTCATTGTGCCAAAGTTAACTCAAAACGAAGTTCAGTGCTGTGTTGGATAGCAGACAAATATTACCAGAATAGAACAGGTCAGGTTGACATCAATGGCCATGCCCAAAAACCTCATCCCCTGCATTTGTACACCAATAAATATATTAATCAGACATAATAGCCTGGTCTACCACTGCTATGTAGCTGATACACAACTGTCCCTGTCCTCTGCTGCGGGTATGGAGAAGCTAATAAGCCTAAATGGCTGCCTAGCTGAGCTCCAGGAGTGGATGAGTGCCAGTTGGCTGCAACTGAATCCTGATAAAACAGTATGATATATCAAAGGACAAGACTGCAGCTTAGACAACCAACTGGGCTTATGCTTGGTTGTTCAGAATTACAAAACAGTGAGCATGTGTGGAATTTTGGTGCTGTCCTGGATAGTGGCTTGACACTTAGGCCTGATTCAGAGTTGGAAATAGAGTAATATAGAGCAAGTAACTGTGGGCCTGATTCACTACGGTACGCAATATTGTGTACGCACGCAGTTCAACTACAATAGCATGCTAATCCATTGTGATAGCAATGCAATCTAAGCACAACATAAGGACACCCACTTTACCTTACACACATCCGTAATGTTTAGCAGAATAGCAAAACCATCGGTACAATCGAGTACCATCGCAGCCTCACGGACGCTTGCACAAGCTCTGACCTTTCTCAGAAATTGCTAACTTCCACGCATGCTATGAGACCTCAGACTGCGTATGGCACCCCGGCAATGGTATGCGAACGCACTGGCACGCCTGTGTTTCCCCGAAACCCCTACCGTCACCACCCACAAACGGTGCTTCCTGTCAATCAATTTTACATATGCCCTGGTTTTACCAAGATGCACAGTTACTTCCTCTTTCTAATGCTGGGTACAGATTAGCCGATGTGTACCCAGTACGATATCGTAGGCGGCGGGTCCCGGCATCAGCAAGTGTAGATATCGCCCGTTGGAGCTGCATGCAGGCCTGGCGCACTATGTCACTGACGACACATGGGAGCGCACACAGTCAGCAACATAGCCGGTACACGATATGTCGTCAGCTTAACTCTATTCCCAACTCTGACTCCGGCCGTAAAACAACAGTGATAACCACAATAAAACCATAATTCTTTAATCTGAGTAACATTTCCGGAATCAAGCATTTCATACCCTCAGAAGATCTGCCTACAGTCATTTATTTATTACCAGTTATTTATATCACACACACATATATATATCCCACTGCACTTTTTACAGAGAATATTTGGCCATACACATCAGTCCTTGTCCCAGTGGAGCTTACAATCAATGGGCCCCATTTATGAACAAGTGTAAATACCTGCAGCATTTTTAGTTTAGTATCACTGTGATACAAACTAAATTGTCACTAGTATTTATCAATGGCGTTGTCCAGTGAAGTCCTCCTTGTCGGCGAGGTTACACGCTCAGCTGCTGCTGTGTAATGCGCATGTGTATGACACAGGGACCCAGCAGTACCTGGAAGTCCTCGCTGAAGTCAGAAAGGCAGCGCTGGGTCCCCATTGCCGTCTATGGGGATCGCATCGCTCTCGCCATCTAAAGGCGACGAGAACAATGCTGTGACAAACAGCGGTAATCTAAGATGAATTCATCTGTTGAATACAGAAAGGATGACATAACCCTTGTAGCGAGCACTAAAGGGGTAATGCATCATTAATAAATGGGGCCCTCAATTTCCCTATCACATGCTCACACACATACACACCAGGGTTATTTTTTTTTGTTGGGAGCCAATTAACCTACCGGTATATTTTTGGATTTTAAGAGGAAACCAGAGCACTTGGAGGAAACCCACGCAAGCACAGGGAGAATATGCAAACTCCACACAATTTGGTAGCATAGCAGGGATCGAACCCAGAACCTCAGTGCTGTGAGACAGTAATGATAACCATTACACTGTCTGTGCTGCCCCAGTCATACTGTACATGCATTTGTATCATCACGCTTGGACTATTGCAGTGGTTCTCAAACTCAAAACAGTGCATGTTTTCCAGGTCTCCTGAAAGAATCACAAGTGAAATAATTAGCTCCACCTGTGGATTTCTTTAAATGTGTCAGTGAGTAATGACTACACCAGTGCACTTGCTGGGTGACCTGGAAAATGTAACCTGTGTGGGGTCCTAATGACAGAGTTTGAGAACCACTGGACTATTGCAATGCCCTTTATCTGGGTCACCCATTAAAAGTATGACACCAATGCAGCTGGTACAAAATGCAGCTGCCAGACTGTTGACAAACCAGCCTTGATCCTGCCACATAATACCCATTCACTACCCCCTTCACTGGCTGCCTGCAAGTTGGCAAATCTATTATTTCAAGATTAGTTTACTGACTTCAAACCCTACATAACCAGGGTCCAAGGTACCTGAAGCAGCTTCCAACTTCTTACATGTCTATCTACAGATGAACCACTATTAGCAGTACCTGGAAATCTCCCTTAATTCATTTGGAGCTTTGCAGCGCCAACTCTCAGGAACTCGCTTCCTCACCCAGTGCATGATTCAGATATGTACATAAACCTGATGGTTTCCGCACATATCCGATGTTCCTTGGTCTGCGCAGCACCAGTTCTGCGCATGTGTAAAATGAGTACTGCGTGTTAGCACGCAGTGCCCCACAAGCGTGTCACCCAGTTTCCTGGGAGTGCCAAGGCCAGGGTTTGCGTCGTAGGACACTTATTTCCTGGCCTTGCAAGTGGCCAAGAGCCAGCCAGGCTGAGTAAGTTTCGGCTTATGCAGCCTGGCCAAACCAGCAACCATTGCGAGCGACGGTCGCAATGGTGATCCAAGTGTAGTCCGTAAATGCTGCTTTGGATCACAGATGCCTCCTGCTGCATTTACATTTTAGTTGGAAGGTATTGCACAGCAATTTCCCGGTTTACTCAAGCATTTTACTACAGATCCTTTTGTTTTTAAATAAAAAAAATACAACCCAAATGCTTAGCTCTTTTCTGTTTAAGAGCTTTGTTTCTCTTTAAATCTTAAATATCCCCTGAATGAATCTACATGGGACCTCGGCAGATATCTGCTGTGATCTTCCATTGTCGAACACAAAAGCTTTCTTGCCTACTTACAAAGCTCCAGAATGGGTTAGCCCCGGCAAATGTCCGTGGTAAAAAATTTATTGCCACGAATAGCCAGATTTAATAAATGGGCTTCTTTGGGGGTGATTCAATTAATTGTGAATTGAACAGCGCTGGAAGGGAGCTCCAGGAGCTTTTCAATTCAGCGCAATGTTTACTCTGACAGGAAGTAGTTCAGTTGGAGAATGACAGTTCTTGTGATTTAACCTGGGTGTTCAGTCTCGAGAACTGGGCTACGCTGACCAAAGTGCTGGCAGCGAGGCGGTTAGCTGTTTTCTGGCTTTGCGTGGCGCTAGCAGCCGGCACTTTAGTCGGATTTCTCCTCACACCCTTCTGAGTTTTAGTCGAACTAAACAGCGCGTTGACTTGAATCGCCCCCTTTGAGTCCTATTGGGAGAATAGTGCTATATAAATAACATGATAGATAGAATATTCAGAGGTTAAAATGACCAATTGTTGCCAATTGTATAAAGCAGGGAGAATTCTTCCTTTCAGATTAAATTTGAATCTAATCCATTAGAAAAGACCCCCACCCCCAAAGATAGTTTGTACTAGTAGTGGCCAATGTACTCAGATAAAAATTAGGGGTCATTGATCGTTACGACAACTAGGCAACAGGAAAACTGAGGGCTGAGCATGAACACAGCATGAACCATTTTCCTTAATTCAGGTTCTGGACAATATTTTCATTAGACAATGACAGGGATCAATGATAGCATTTTCTTCAGCCTGGTAACATGCTGTGAAAACACCTGCATACAAGCGTTCTGCATCTGCGAAAGGCTAGAGATGCAATGTTTTATTTAGAAATTAAAATGTAATTTTGAAGGGTTTTCAATTTCAGTGTATTATATGTGAAATTATGCCCATTATTAAACAATTGCTAAATGTTTTATTGCTTGTAATCCACAATTAAAAAAAAAAAACACAACAACACTTGAATAAAACCTCTACTGCAATAGTTCCCAAACTGGGTGCAATGGCAACTTGGGGAGCCGCGTGTTGGTGGTCCAGGACCAAATCAAATTATTTATTGTTAAATGTGATTGGCAGCCACGAACACTGGTTTTGCAAACCATAAAAAATCTGGAAAGACAGAAATACAATCCTGTCCACCACCACATAACAGAACCTAGGGAAGACAGGTAAATACAATGTACTCAATTGCATACTTTTTTGCTGAATTTTCAATAAGAAACTTTTGGCCTACGGTGCAGTGAAAATATGCTGAAAGTGTGGGAACCACTGGTCTAGTGACTAGAATTGGCATCTCACTCCCCACCCTACAATTTTACCTGGGCTCAGGTAGTATAATCTTCTTACTGGCTCTGGCTGCCGGGGTGGATTTGCTCTTCTCCATTGCCATCAGGTAGCTGACATCCGCCAACACAGCCTCTAGGTCCGCCATTGTTGATTGGCTTAAGCTGCAGGTCCGCTCACGAAAAGAACCACCAAACACAGCTTCACAGTGTTAGGACACCTTTCCCCTTACAGAGCAGCACAGGGTCCAAAATAAAACTAGTATCCGGAACTATCTAAATAATAAATTACTATAGAAAAAATAGATTTCTTTTTTCATTAAAATTATAATACTGCAACCCTGTTAGAGATCAGTTCCAGATTTCAGGATCTCTAGATTCACTGTAAATTGCAATATTAGAAAACTAAAAGCAGTTGTGTGGGAGGTTTCTGGAGAAATCCTGGGTCAAGACAGTTCCTCTAGATCATCATCAACAAAACACAACAATAAAAAAAATTCGGTTCATGTACTTGGGGAAATTAAATTATGTTCTGAAAAGGAAGCTGGGAATTGGTCTTAAAGTAACAAAAAGTAAAAGCTGTTCCAACCCTTTAAAATGAGAAATCCCAGTGTGTATTGTGCAGCAGAGAAAATCCAGCTTTGAGAAACATCTCAAGCATCCAAATATACCAGTATGTGATTAACTGAATCTTGCTGTAACTTGGTTTCCACTATTATTCCAGCCCGGTTTGTGCAGAACCTAGGCTGAGCCAGCAGTGAGCATGGTGCTTTATGGCTGGGAGAGAATCAGGCGCTTTTGCCTACAAGATGTCTCTCAATTCCTCTCCGCAACATGTTGCAGATCTCCGGGTACATGAGCTCACACATCCAGCCTCGCTGGGCTACTCCAATTTACCAGTGGGCACAGCGATTGCCCCAAATCCCACAGGCATTGGCTACCATGCACTGCATAGAGACATATATGATCCACGTATTAATAAACTAATACACGCAAAAAAAAAAAAACAACACCATCAGACTGTTTGCAGGGAAACAGAAGAGGGGATGTAGCAATGGCAGTCACCACAATGTGCTTCCCTCTCCTACCAGTCCTCACATACAAACATTGCAGGAGGCAGGGCAGATAGAGCAGCAGAGCAGGCTTATTCTGCTGGGAGAGAGAACACCAAATGCAATAAAATAAAAATCCAGCAACAATATACAGAAAATCCTTTGCACAGAGCTCTGTACAGCCAATATCCGCTTCCCTCTGCAGTGCTGGGTCTGTGTCAGCTGTCTGTGCGGCTGTAACGTTATATCCAGCAGGTCCACAAGACAATCGGGGTCTCCAAAATGTCCCTTTGTTTTAGGGTAATGTCTGTATCTCCCTGTAATGTTCAGTCTTCCCCCTCTCCTTCCTCCTGTGCTGACAGCAGCCTCCTGCTCCTGTGCAAAGCTGTATTACCATTAGCAGGAGAAGCCGTGATGTATGTTACTTCCTCTCCTGTGTGTGTGATAGCAGAGAGTCCCTGCTAAACTCTGGCACTGGCTCATCTCAGCTTCCTGGATCCAGGGCCCAGACACTAAGCGAATGGGTCATGTTGGGAGGTAGAGTACAGTATGTGTAAGCTACGTACACATAGAGACACAGCTAGCACTGCATGCCTGGTGGTTGCCATTTGCGTACATTTGTTAAACAAAAGCATTAAACAGCCAAGTCAAATATGTCTGTTATTACTGCAGGCTAATCGTTTCCATTACTACAATAGCCAGCTAGTGTTCATTATTTTTTTAGTATTAGCATACTGTATACAAAACAAATAATTATTAGTGTACTATTCATAAATATGTAAACAAGCATATTGGGAAGGTATATTTTTAACCAATTTGTAGGTGCAATGTGTGTTCACTAACAAGCTGCGATTGTGTCCTTATATACAGAGTTGTAACTAAAGGTGCCTATACACAATTTGCCCGAATCCGACGCATCGTGATGACAAATCGTGTAAAATATGCCCAAATCGTGAGTGTCCGCAGTCCACTCACGATCATGATGCGCGTCCCCGCAGGTCGTACGTTGCATCTTCAGATCTGCCATGCTGTAGGCAGTGGCGGGCTGGGCCGGGGGGCAGGCTGCCATGTGCCCCCCGGGCCGCAGCGTCATGCGGGCCGCGGGCAGTCTGTGTCACTGTGACACAGACTGCACCACGTGTGTAGCGCTGACCGGACGGAGTTCGGTCAGAGCTACACAGCACAAACACACAGCCGCCGGAGCCGGCAGCTGTGTGTTTGCTTTAGCAGTTGCTTTAGCTGTTGCTCCCACTGCCAGAGCCGGACATCTTCCGGCTCCCGCAGTGGGTAATGGGAGTGGCGTCACTCCCATAATGCAAAGCTGCGGACGGAGGAGCTGATCTCGGCGGCAGGAGCGGGTGTCGGGTAAGTGTTTTTTTTTTTTTATATTATGTGTGTCTACT
This sequence comes from Taudactylus pleione, assembly GCA_031769625.1. Lineage (NCBI taxonomy): Eukaryota > Metazoa > Chordata > Amphibia > Anura > Myobatrachidae > Taudactylus > Taudactylus pleione. The sequence continues at coordinate 1,947,968 of JAUIMM010000077.1, read as the reverse complement.
GCGGGGGGTCTGGCACTATAAGGAGGAGACCACTACTGGGGGCACTACAAAGGGGGGGACTACTACTACTGGGGGCGCTACAAGGGGGGGACTACTACTACTGGGGGCACTACAAGGGGGGGACTACTACTATTGGGGGCACTACAAGGGGGGACTACTACTAGGGGCACTATAAGGGGGGGATTACTACAAGGGGGGTACTACTACTGGGGGCACTACAAGGGGATTACTACTAGGGGCATTGCATAGGGGGGAGGGGACTACTACTAGGGGCACTACACAGGGGGGAGGGGACTACCACTGGGGGCACTGCATCGAGGGACCACTGCTGGGGGCTCTATATAAAGGGCAATAGTGGGGGTACTGCATAGGGGGAAGACTACAACTGGGGTCACTATTTAAGGGGCACTGCATAAGGGTTACCACTAATGGGGGCACTATATAAGGGGCTTACTACTGGGGGCACAAGGGGCACTGCATAGGGGGGATCACTACTGGGGGCACTACTCGAGGCCTGCATAAGGGTGTCCTCTCCTGAGGGGGGGGGCGCCGTAGCACGCACGTTCTTTCGGGCACCCTGGCTACACGCTACTCCTCTGCCAGGGCCGCCTGCATGCATTTGCCCCCCAGGCTAAAAGTTGCCAGCCAGCCCCTGGCTGTAGGGCAGATCTGACAATCTCACGTTGCACTGGAATAGTTAGGAGGCACGATAGATCGTTTGTCACATTGGACAGTTTTTGAACACCAAATCGTGCCCACGACTGCTGGGGAGCTGCTGGGGAGAGTTCAATGGGAAATCAGACACCATGTCGGATCATGAGCACATCGCTAATTGTGTAGGCACCTGTACAAAAGGCAAGTGCATCTGTTTTATATCCCCCAATAATAATAATACCATACTTGCCTACTTTCCCGGAACCTGCGGGAGGCTCCCGATTTTTCGGGTAACCCCCTGCACCTCTGGAAGAGTAAGCACTTCTCCCGCATCCTGCCCACTTCCTAGTGAAGTGGGTGGAATAGGGAGAATTATCCCGGTGATCGGCGGTCCGCAAGTAGGGGCCGGAGCCTAATGACGTGATTTTATGGGAATCATGCCATTTGGCCTGTCTCTATTTAAATATGTGGGATTCACTGCATTTAACAATGAGGGGTGGGGCTTAATTACACTGATCGTCTGGCCCCGCCCCCATCTCTGCCCACCTAAATAAATTAACAACCAGTGCCCTGAGTAATAATAAGTGTCCTCATGATCTATATGAGTCATATTATAGAACATTATATAGTGCCCCCATGATAGATGAGCATATAGTGCTGCTATAATAGATAAGTATATAGTGACCCCATAATAATGATTTTATAATGCCTCTATAATGATTATTTAATGCTTTCATAATAGATGACTATATAGTGCCACTGTAAGTAAAGTATATATTGCCCCCCCAACAAAAACAATTTATAGTGCACCCATAATAGATTATATTTTATGCAGTCATAATGTCAAAATTCAGAATATGAATATGGACAGCCAGAATATTGACACAGGATATTAGGTTTAGGGTTAGATAGATTAGAGTTAGGCTACAATTAGGATTCAGATTAGGTTACGGTTAGGCTGCAATTGGGGTTGGGGTTAAGCTTAGAAATACCAATGTCGACATTCTACCTGTTGACACTATTGCAATGTAATCATTATGTAAGTATCAACATTGTAATGGTTGATATGTTAAATGTCGACCTACTGAATTTGTCAACATTCTGAAAACACAAGATTTTAAAGTGCCCCCATGATACTGATTATATAATGCCTCCATAATAGATGAGTATTTAGTGCCCCCTTTATAGATGATCATATTGTGCCCTCATAATAGATGAATATAGGTTGGATATGGGATCCCGGCAGTTGGGATGCCGCTGGTCAGAATACCGACAGCGGCATCCTGACAGTCAGAATCCAGACACCATCAGGTAAGTACCCTAACACTAACTCCTAACGATAAAGCCGCATACACACTAGCTGATTTTTATGAACGATATGGATGTAATATCGTTCAATGATATATCGTTCAGTGTGTATGCAGTGAACGACCAACGATGCGCGGTCCCACGGGTCATTAACGATGTCTTTTGTCATCTGTACCTGCAGGCCAATCTGACGATATCATCAAGAATTGCCTGTTCGGAGATGTGGCAGGATGACTTCACTGAAAGATATCTTTAAAGCTAACTTTCAGTGTGTACACCCAATATCGTTTTCCCTGCACTACAGAAAGTTCAAGGGAAACCTTTCATCAATATCGTTCATACAGCACATCGTCTAGTGTGTATGAGCCTTAACCCTCCCTCCCCTTTGCCTGAACCTAACCCTTCCCCCTAGTGCCTAAACCTAATCTCCCCCTCCCCGCACCCTAAACCTAACCCTCCCCTCTTAGTGCCTAACCCTAACCCCCCCTAGTGCCTAACCCTAAACCTAACCCTTCCCCTAACCCTTCGGGAAGCCAGTGGTCAGGATACTGGAGCCGGGATCCCGACACTGGCCTGTATTCAATTAAAAGCCGAGATCCGCGAAAAATTATCGCCAATTGCAACTTTTTGACTGTCGGAAACTTATCTCTGGCAGCACAGACGGTGTAATGGTTAGCGTTACTGCTTCACAGCACTGAGGTCGTTGGTTCGATACCCACTACGGCCCTAACTGTGTGGAGTTTGTATATTCTCCCTGTGCTTGCGTGGGTTTCCTCCGGGTACTCCGGTTTCCTCCCACACTCCAAAAATATACTAGTAGGTTAATTGGCTCCTAGCAAAATTACCCCTAGTGTGTATATGTGTGTGTGTGTGTGTGTGTGTGTGTGTGTGTGTGTGTGTGTGTGTGTGTGTGTGTGTGTGTGTGTGTGATACGGAATATAGAGTGTAAGCTCCACTGGGGCAGGGACTGATGTGAATGGCCAAATATTCTCTGTAAAGCGCTGCGGAAAATGTGTGCGCTATATAAATAACTGGTAATAAATAATAAATAAAAATAATTCCATCCGCTTTTCGCATATGTGGAAAGTCAATGCAATGTAATAGACGAAAAAGATTCGCCTCTGAATAGCAGGAGAAAATAAGTGAATTTTTTTTCCGGTGCAAAGGTGGGGAAACCAATCCAAACCCTTGGGACAGTCCCCAAAGGATAACTGTATCAAAAACTCCATTAAAAAAAACGAGGAACACCCCTAAAAAGTAGCTTGAATTTTGTGGCGAAAAAGTACAAAGTGGGGGTATAAACATAAATAGTAGAGAAATAGACTTTTTGGGGGTGTTTTTTTTATTGCAGGTGCTTGCTTCAGGTGCGTTTTTTAAAACATCACTTTAGTGACTTTAAAAGATACTTGCACCCATTTTCAAGTACCCAAAATTTGACAGGACTACTTATTTTCTCCCCCCAAAAAAGCTTAATGCTATTCTTCACCACTTGTGCAAAGACACTAATTAGAGGCAATTGTACCAACTTAAGTACCCCAAACAGTTTATGTAGGGCTAATCGGGCACTATTACATTCATCCCCAATGTTCCGCATCTTTTGAGGTGGGTTTAGGCTGATTTCCCCAATTCTGAAACCACTTTCCGCCTGTTCTGACTTCGCGTGTCACCGTTTTTGCGTCTCCTGGAATTGAATAGGGCGAATAGAGGGTACGCGCACGATAAGTTTCCACAGCTAAAATATGCGATGTAGGCGAAAACTCCGACAGGCAAAACTTTATCGCGTACGCGAAACTAATTGAATACCGCCCACCGTCGGGATTCCGGATCCGGTATTTTGCCCACCGGCATCCCGCACACTGACTACCTCCCGATAAATATATTGTTTCCCCTATTATATTTAATGCACCATAATAATATGATGGCCCATTAAATACTTAAAATCGTATGTTTTTCTTTCTTGGTCCGCCAGCGGGAGCATTCCATTTATTTTGAGGCATTTAAAAACACAAACAGGATTTGAGTGAAAAATCAGGGTTTATTGTGACTTTGCAAGCTGCTACGGGTTGTCAGATAATATACCCAGAGGTTTCCATCTGAAAATTTCACAATAATCCGTTGCTTACTAAATGTCCATCACCCATTTCAGAAAGTGTCCTTTTTGGCCTTTTGTAATGAGGAAGTTACAAATAGTTTTTGTAGATTAGTTATACTTCATAAAGGGATATATAATTGCCTTCCCTCACTATACAATTATTAAGGGCCTGATTCTGAACTGCACGAAATGCCAATGTTCACGTAGCTGAGCGATTATTATCAACTGCGCATGCGCAAAAAGTTCTGAAATTCCCTACAAATCTGGAGTTACACAGAGTGTACGCACAAAGGTCGATTCTGACAGCATCAGAAATGTGGCGGAAAGGTGATGGGCCTTCCAGGGCGGTGACTGGGAGGCGGCTAATAGTGCACACAAAAGGTCAGTCCAGTGGGTGTATTATGGGAGTGTCAATGTAAGTGGCAACGTTTCCATACTCAAAGCCGCAAGCATAGAAGGCGGTGGTCAGACTGAGAAAGTGCAATGCCATAGGGCAGGTGTAATTGTGATGCGACTGATGGTGTCATATTATGACATACCAATAGGTATTATAACGTGCACGGGCACTATAAATGTCAATCCTTGCAGATCCGGCCGCACGGATGTACACAAGGGAAGGTGTTTGTATGTAATTTGCATAAACTCGCAGGCGCGCATTCGCCGAGAGACGCTACTGCCTTCACTTTTACATGCAACTCTGCTCCTACATATGCTGCCTATTTTGTATTTGCATCTCTATCAGCTCAGGAGACCCCAACTCTGCAGCTAAACGGGGGCTAATTGTATGAAGCCCATGTACTGTTCGGTTAGTGGGTGGTGTACATTAGGAAATGGATAGTTCAGCGCATTTATGAGGTTGGTTGGTGTGTATGGTTTATTGTATGTAGGTGCAGGGAGTATGAAGTGGCACTCAAGGGGATAGTTGATTTCTTGGCAAGTACATTCTCATTGTATAGTCCCTTGGTGCAAGCATTTCAGTAGGCTAGTGGAAGCCGTCTGTTGGGCACAACAGACAACTATCACCTGTTTGTGCAAACACTCTATAGGTATGTAATGGGTGTCCCACACCAGCAAAATTAATTTCCCCAGATATTTCCAGCCAAGTATGGTCAGGGTGGCTGTCAGTTCCTAACGCATACAGGACCTCATTCAGAGTCGGTCGTTGCGGCCGCTCGGTCGTACGCCACCGATGTTCGCTATACTGCGCATGCGTAAAGTTCGCAATGCGCGTGTGCAAACTAGCCGCTATGATCAGAAATTTCTCTCTCCTTGAACACAGCCAGGTCGGTAGTTTGAGTGACAGAATGAGGCGTTTGTGGGTGGTAACAGGGAAAGGTGCTTGAAAACGGGGGAGTGGAGATCCGAACGCAGGCGTGCCTAATTATGCGAACGGCGTTTTTCTGGGAGTGCATACGGTTTATGGGAGTGCATAATTAACAGAGTAGCGGCATGGCACATGTGACATGGGAGGTTTTTACACTGACATGATCGCAGAGCTTAAGAGAGGGTATGGTCAACCTCAAGCTCTACGACCAGTTTCGATGGTTACGATGGTCTCGATTAATCCTTATATGCCCGGATATGATGTGCAATGCGTACGAGAAGGGGGCGTATTTTTTTTAATTCCAACCGCTTCCTCCCCTTGGTCGGCCAGCTACCGATCCGAACTTAGGGACGCAACTTGCGAGGGAATCATTTGAATATCTGGCCCCTTTTCCCGTACGACCGTGCGGCCACTTCGACCGACTCTGAATGAGGTCCACAGTACCTATAGAAAATCATCATACCCTGTCAAAATTCTTACCTTTTGTCACATTACATCCTGCAAATTAATATAAAACATTTTCCAGCTATATTTACACACTATGGGGCTAACTCTGAGTTGGGAGAACTGTAGAGCAAAAAAAAAGCAAGTAATGGTCATCAGGAATCGCAAAAGAATGATTCACACATTGTGTTTTTTTAACTCCAGGTTAAATATTCTCCCATCCACCAATCTGCACCCATACATTACAGATATTTTCAGTGACTTGCAGATCATTTTCAGGAAATAATGATCTGCCAGTCATGAAAGGCTCACCATTTTACTAGTAACGATCGGCAAATCGGCTGATTGTTACCAGACACTAGCAATCTACACCCCTGATTGGTCGGTGAATTCCAACATGTTGGACAACCAGATTTACCGATTCCGATCACTTTTGGTCGCAAGCGGCAATTGGTGTATCCCATACATTGCCATTTTTTTTCCCCAATCATCTGCAAAATGGGGGATTAAAATAATCCATCACAGATGTATGAGGGCCTTAACTTTGTATCCGGAACAAACCATGTTGCAGTGCAAGAGGTGCAAATATATTTATTTTTTTGCATGCAGGGTAAATACTGGCTGCTTTTTCATGTAGCCTACAAATAACAGCTTTATATTTACACTGCAATTTATACTTGATTTTGGCTATGCGTTCTTAAATGGAAACCTCTCTGCACACAAATCTACCACACCTGCAGTGCAGCATGCTTTTACCAAGGTGCAAAGTTATTTTCTGTCGGAATCACCCCCATATAACCCTCAACATGAAAATGACAATAGTATTTGTAAAAAATATTAACGATTATTATATTTAATTACTAAAATACCTGGTTTGGATAAGTGATCATACCCTTACAGTAACCATTATAAACTTGCTCAGTTACAGCCAATGGCCTTCCAGTTGACACTACAGGCTAATTGGCTATCACCTGACATCAATTGTAGTGGTTTTGATTACTTCAGAATAAAACCATCTGTTTCGTGAGGATTCCATTACTAGTTGTGCATGAATTCACCATGGTTGAAGCATTGCTTTCAAAAGGACAATGAGATAAAATTTCTAGAGAGGTACAAGTTAGGAGAAGGATGCAAAAAGATTGCAAAGGCATTTTTTTCTATTCAAAGCATTATTAAGAAGTGGAAATCGCTCTGGAATCCGATGTGAGCACTTCCAGCTTGTTGTGTTGGCAGCAGAGACAATGTTGGATGATGGAGCATCACCTGCACTATACATAAGTGAGGCAGATGTGTCCTAGGCAGCAGGCCCCCTAACTGACCGTGTGTACTACAATTACTGAATTTACAATGTATCCATAAATTTCCATCAAGAAGGCATTATCAAACTAAAATGTTGATTCCTGCCTTCAATTTCTCTATACTATTCACACCATCACTCTATAGTTATATCTTTGAATTTCCTGTCAGTCACGTATACATATAACATTTTCTCCTCAATATTTTCCTTTAATCCATACCTAATTTCACACACCAGTGTTTTGAATAAAGTACTGTGCATTACGCTGCTTATGCATCTATTCTCGAACCTCTCAGCAACAGCCTATATGTCTCCCTCATCCACCATCAATGGACAAAACAACCCACCAGCAGAGCTCCACTTGTATGGAATTAGGAGCACCTTAGATAGCTTGCAGCATAATATATTAGGGGTATATCCTATTCAATTCGGTCAGGATCTGCAAGGAAGAATCTGGTTAAATGTAGCATCTGGGGTTTGACACGCAGGGAAACCCAAAAATTCCAGCATTTTACACAGAATCTATGGGTTACCATGCGATACCCCAGAGTTTACCATGTGTGCAAATGGCACAATAATGGAATAGCTACAGGCGTGAAATTGAATATGCCCCTTAGTGTTAAAGCGATTTTAAAGGCATTCATTGCCATTTCCTCCTGAAGTTCAATATGAGAAATGATTAAAAACATCTGAGCCGATGAACCTAAGTATACAAGCATATCTACAACTGAATTGCAAAAACAAAAGCAATCTAAGCTTTGGAATGGCGAAGTCAAAATATAAGGATAAGAATTCAATTACCTATAAGCATTCCAGAATGGCTTCCGCTGGTGTCGCTGTATATGTTTCAGAGGCTTATTTTTGCTTGCAACATATGGAGGTGCAAGCAGAGATCAGTCTACTGTCATTAATGTTTACACGCGAAGCAAACAGCTAATTTAATCTTGCCCCAAACCTTATCCATATTAAGATGCTGTGGTGGGACCTTAAAATAGCTTTGCATGCATGAGTACCCTGAAACATCAAAGAACTGAAGCAGGAGTAAGTTAGAATTCCTCAAATACGATGTAAGAGACTGATAAAATGAATACTGTATGTAATTGCTGCTAAAAGTGGTGATTAATGAGATGTAATTAATTTTTACACATGACTTCTTCATATTGGCTCATTTATTGTGGAATAAATAAAAACAAAGCAACATTTGATTTCAGTTGTCATATGAGATTACGTTTATCATACTATGGGCACCATTTAACAATCGATACATAATCCCTTTATCACTCGCTAAAGGGGTTATGTCATCCTTTCAGTATTCAACAACCAGCGGTAATCTAAGATTTCCGCTGTTTGCCACTGCATTGCTCTCGCCATCTTTATATGGCGATTGCAATGCGGTCCCCATTGCTGGCCCCAGCGCTGCCTTTTTGGGGACCCAGAGCCGCCTTTCCAGCTACAGCGAAGCCTTCCAAGCACTGCCGGGTCCCTGCCGAGAGAAATAGTAATTCGCATGTGCACACTAATCGTCGCGCATGACACTGAAGCCCGATGTTGGCAGCAATAGGCTGCTAGCCAGTGAGCAGAGCACCGCGCCAATGAGGAGGACGTCGCTGGACACCGCCGGAGGGGTTAGTAATGCTGAATACCAGTGGCATATTAGTTTGTATCACTAAACAAAATATGCTGCTGGTGTTTAGGTTCGCTGATAAATGGGGCCCTGTATGTTAGGATTGAATGAGTACTCTATAGTTACTAAATATGCCTTCATATGTAAAATCACATATTTGAAAGAGGGTACATTTTCTTTTTGACATGACTGTATATCTAAAACACAATACTGTAGGACTCTATACAGACACAGGGCATTGCACATTACCCAACATTATGTGACCAGTAAATGTGATCATAATACAGTTTTGTTACACTCTATACAGAAATAGGCCCCTAAAAAGGGCTGGACTGGCCATCTGGCACTTCTGGCACATGCCAGAATCGCTGATGGCCTGATGGGCTGGTCCGGTGTTAAACCCTGGCTGAGCAGCTCCGCCTCCCGGCTCTCTGCACGGTCGGGATATTGAAAGACGGGGGCATGCCGCGAGGCCAGGCCCCTGTGACTTGTGGCACGCCCCCATAGGGTGCAACCCCGCCCCTGTTGTGGTAAGGCCACATCCCTTTTGTGAGCGCGCCCGGGGTACTGTCAGGGCTGATCTAGAGCCCCAATTTGTCCCTGGTCTCTATACTTATAAAAAGTGATGGGAATAATTAAAATACTATCGTAGTATAGTCAGTACACACAAAGGACACTACTCCTATCCAACATGTTATGATTGCTTGACACAGTCTAGTAATATAATACTGATATAATCTTTACAGCTATAGGAAATTGCACTATTAAGGTTACATTTAAAGTAAACTAAAAACTGGAAATTTGGCTATTAAAGTAAGTAGCAGATGGCAATGACTCCACCTCCACAGAATATCGAATTACATTATTCATAAAATCACATGGTTGTCTCATAGGATAATATGGGATGCAGTCAGGATACCGGCGGGCGCTATCCCGCCCGCCAATATCCTGACGCCTGTCATTAGTCCCACTACGGAATCCCGACACCCGGCATACCGTACAAAGGGGTTAGGTTTAGGCACTAGCGGGAGGAGGTTAGGGTTAGGCACTAGGGGGGAGGTTAGGGTTAGGCACCCCTAAGGGAGGGTTAGGGGAGAGGGGAGGGTTAGGGTACTTACCTTCAGCTGTCAGGATTTCGACCCGCCGGGCTGCCGCTGTCGGTATTTGATCCGGCGGCTGTTTAGCATTACATACCGATTCCAGTTAATACTATGGGCCTGATTCAGAGCCGTTCGTAAGCGGCCGCTCGTTCGCTCCGAGCGATGTTCGCACACCTGCGCATGCACATGGGTCATAATGCGCATGCGCCAAACAGTCAGTGCGGTCGGAAAACGTGTGTTCGCAAAATTGCGAGTGCCTGCTAATTTGAGTGACAGGATGAGGCGTTTGTGGGTGGTAACAGGGGAAGGTGCTTGAAAACGGGGAGTGGAGATCCGAACGCAGGCGTGCCAAATGGTCAAAACAGGCGTTTTAAGGGTGTGCATAATTAACAAAGCAGCGTCATCGACCACGTCACTTGGTTGTTTCTTAGCCTGAACTGTTCGCATGATTGCGGTAGGAAAATCCAACCACAAGCACTGCGAGCAGTTCAGACGCCTTTCGATGTACTCGATTAATCTAATAAATAGCAGAGATGACGTAGGATGCGAGCGGCCAGGGGGCGTCTTTACAAAATAGCGAGCGCATATTTCGTTCGCTCGCTCGCTCAGACATAGAGGCGTCAACAGACCGCAAAGAGTGAGCGCTCAATTTAAATAGCCGGCCCCTTTTTCTGAACGAGCGAGCGCAAATAGCGTCCGGCTCTGAATCAGGCCCTATGTTCATATTGTCCCAGATACTTTCTGTAATACATAAAAGAAATATGTGCCTCTTACCACTGGCCTCATCCACCTTTACATCAGCAATCAATTAGGGCAATTCTGTGTTTTGCTGATGACTGTGTAAAAAAATCAGCAATGTACTGTATATCAGTGAATCAGGTTATCCAATCTTGGATTTCACAGACTAATTGGGGCTGATTTTCAGACTGTTACTAGTATTTAACTAGTAAAATGGGCACTTTCATGATTCGCAGATCTAGGGCGGGATGCAGTAACATCAGAAATGCTGTCAAGCCCCTGAAAATGCAGTTTTCGGGTGTCTGACCATATTTCTCATATGCATCAAGCCCCGGAAATTTGGCTTAGATGCGGTGGGCAATGCCATCTGGTGCCATTGGAAGAACTGCGTATTTTGACATACCCGCCGATGAAATGCCCTGACACAGTCACCGCCCAGGAATGCTTATCAAAATTGCATGGATCTCCATGCAATTCTGATATGCACCCACCCGTGATAACCATCGAAACACATGTGCAGTGCATCTCAGATACATGTGCAAATTTAAAACATGGGGAGCTTACATTGTTCCTGGCGGAATTGCAAAAATAATGTGTAATCAATTTGAAATCAGCCAGAGTGTCTTTTGTCTGATTATCTAGACTGCAGGGGTGGGCAATGAGTGGCCCTCCAGCTGTTGTTGAACTAGACATCCCAGCATGCCTTGCAACAGTATTAGCATGGCCAAATAGCAAAACTGTGGCAGGGCATGCTGGGATTTGTACAACAGCTGGGGGGCCGCTGATTGCCCACTCCTAATCTAGAGTGTAGAAAAACCTCTATGACTGCTTGCTTGCATTTTAACCCTAGAGGTCAATTAAATGAATTATCTTTTTTACTTTAGACTATTATTTTAGCACCTATTGCTACAGTGAATAGCACTTATGGCCTGATTCAGAAATGAACGTTAGCCGCACTGCACATGTGCAGATCATTTTCTGCGATATCGCTCGCAGTGCCCTGAATGTTTGGGGATGTGACGGTGAGCATTTTACAAAATGGGGGCTTGTCGGCCCTGTTTTGTAGGCGTACTAAGGCCAGGGTCTGTGTCTTCAGACACAGATTTACTGGTCTCTGCAGTATGATTACACTGGACATCGTGAGTTACCCGTGGATTAATCAGATGTCCGATGGTCAAGCAAGTGATATGATAGTGCGTCCTCAGACACAGTACTGCATCATAGAAGCTGGCAGGAGGCGTCTTATTGCACAAGACACCTCCTGAGGCATTTGCATAATTTTGCACAGTCGCTGCATACAAAGACACAGTGGCTCGGGGAACAGCGTACAGTAAAGGTACAGCAGACATTGTTATCAAGTTGTTGATGATGTTGACTGCCACATCTTTACATTAGGCACATCTAAATGCTCTGAGTGTAAGTAAATATTAACGAGACTGCTTCTATACGCTTTGTTTTGAGTTGCATGTGTCTTAAGTAACATACACCTCATAATAGACACATAAGGATGCAAGCAACGCGTTTTACTGATTGGTAAATAGAGTTAAGCTGCTATCTCCAGAGATGCTATGCGGATGGTGGTAAAGGGTGCAACGTAGGATAAGGCTGGAGAAATTTTTGTTATATGAGAAGCGACAAAATTGCTGCTTCATAAATATACCTCTTAATCTTTTAATATCACAAATGGTACCCAACAGAGATGCCCTTTTACTTCTGACTCAAGTTTATTTAAGTGCTAAACAAAAAAAACCTGGTTGTTTGCAGATTTTAATTTTCACATTGTTCTGCCCGTAAATATTATTTTTTTGCACTATTAAATAAATATTGATTTTTGATCTTTTACATATATATAGTCACAATTCCCAGGCAAATAATTTGTACATGCTGGCAATTACTGAGAAAGTTGCACCAGTTGTAAAAGGAGAAATAAAGCATGTTTATTAAAACAAAGAGTTTAAAGTGCAGTATTCAAGCCAGAGTCAGACACCGGTGATAATGCAGACTGATTCTGATGTGCCGAACATATGAGAGCAGTTCAGATATATAATGTATTGCCAATAGAACATACAGCAGATAACTACTAGAATGCCCCGGCATAGATGCAAACTATAGTTGATGGATGTGACAAAACCAAGCAGAGTCCTACCGTGATATACTGGGAAATATCGGATAATAGCAATAGTAGCACTTGTAAGCAGAGCAAGTAACCTCAGGTGCATGTATACTGTAAGTCCAATAAAAGGATCACAGAAAATCACACAGGCCATGGGATTGGAACTCTTTTTTTAGTAGAAAAGTTTCAGGGATGTCCAAGAGAATTGGCAGGAGATGTCAGAGGTCAGAACCTGGAGATCAGATGTATGGTACCAAATCAGTAAGCAAACGGGGTATGCATTCATAATGTCAACATTGATGAAATGTCAGCATCTGCAGAATGTCAACATGTGAAATGTCAACATTCTGCAGTGACCAAGGGGTTAGGCTGCAGTGGTGAAGCTGGTGGAGCGGTCAGGGCTAGGCTATGGGAGGGGACAATTAGGGTTAGGTGTTAGGGATTTATCCTTGCTGGAAGTGAAGCAGGATAAACCAGAAGTCCTCATCAGCTGACTGCTGTACCTGAAAAACACCGCAGGAGACGCCGGACCTGCCAAACCAGGTAAGTCACCCTTAGAGCACCAGAAACTTTTTGTCAACATGCTGCATGTCAACATTATGACCATGTTGACATTTTCATGTCAACATTATGAATGTTGACATGATGAATGTTGACAAAATATACCACACACAGCAGAGGGAAGTTGGCAATATCTGAGCAGCAAGATAAACAGGAAACTAGCACACTGAGGGTAACTGGATAATCTGGCTATGGTGGAAATAAGGAGCATGTTAATGTACCAGAGTCACAAGTGCAGTTCATAAAGCTAGAGCATGTCATTTGCATAGACAAAGGGAACAGCACTCTGGGGGAGATTGGTACTACAAGCACAACCAACTAGGGTTGGCCATCAACCATCGATGGTTTAGCAATCATCAATGGCCTGAGGTCATTGGTGAGTGGTTTCACCATCGATGGCCAACCACCAATGGTATACTATTGATAGAAGAGCCCAATGGTGAAACACGAATGCGTTTTGTGCTGACTGTGCATATGCGAAACAGAAACAATCGATAGCTCACCATTGATGGCTTCTGTTTGATGGTTTAAAACCATTGCACACCGACTGCTCACCGACTGCTGATGTGCAAGACACAAACCATCTAGATTATCCACAGCAGCAGCTAGAGAGACTCAGTAAATAGTGAGGAATATCAGTGTTATCCTGAACCGTGGATATACACAGTGGAATCCGCAGATAGTAAGTCCTGTTTAGTCTAGGCTCTGGTAACAGAACAAAAGCAGAAGCAGGTCAGGTCCAGTCCAAGGTCTAGTAACAGGATAATCAAGCATGCAGGGCAAAGGCAGAGGCAGGTCAGGTCAATTCCAAGGCCGGGTAAAAGGGTATCCAAGTACTGTACGCAGAGTAAAGGCAGCGGCAGGTCCAGTCTAAGGTCTGGTAACAGGGTATTCAGGTATGCAAGGCACTGCTGACAGGCACAGGAGTTAGGAGCCAAGTGTCCATGATGAGGCTAATCACCTAACCATTACTGTTGGGTGAGGTGCCCTTAAATATTAACCAGCAGCTTGAATCTTCTTTTACTGCATAGGCGCATGAACTCCCAGCTGTTGCCTCTGCGCAGGTGCACAACCTCTAGTACTTGGAACTGTCCCGGTGGCAAAAAAACATGAATGCTTGGTCTGGGCTCAACAGTCACCTTGTGGCAAACAAACTGCTGATGCTGACATGAATAACTTGGACTGGTTGATCTCGTTGTGTTCTTATTCTTTCTTCTGGCCCATAATTGCTTTCAAGAGGATTTACTATCCGCAACAAAGATTTTTATAGGATCTTTCTGTGCCCCATCATATTTCAGCTAATTACTTGGATGGTATGAAAAGGAGGTGGTCTTCATGCCTTGAGGGTTAGACTACTTTGGTCCTGCGGTGGTTGAGGTCCATTGACAACATTCTGGGCATTATTCATAGTCACGGGTAGTGCAGAATGCAGTCAGATAAAACAAGTTTTTTCTGCATCCTGCGCATGCAGCGTGCATATGCATCATGAGTTGGATCGATTTTGGAAGTTTATTATTGGTGGCAAGTGGATGTATGCACGAAAAAGTACCATTCATTGGGCAAGTTGTGCATATGCAGTGTGTATGGCGTATATCCTTCACCTAGCATTACCCTATGCTGCACACTGCATATGCATCAGAAATTGTGGGGCCCGGGACTGACAAAATAGGCAGGGGCCTCCGACCTTTCCCCCTTATCTTATCTTCTTGAAGAAGGGTTCTTCTGGCTTCTTCTCCTAGAATGGCTGGCTAGCGTTGCTCCTCACACATCGCAGCACCTCTGACCTCCTTTCCTGCAGTGTGACGTCATGATGTCACGCGTGCCGACTTAAAAAAAAAACTTTATTGAAAAAGAGCATGGGTGGGTGAACAATGGAGTGGGAAGGGAAAACAAAGAGACCGCCTTGTCATTCAATCAATGCATTCTATGGTAGTCAGCGCGGTTAGCCGGTTGGAGTGGGCCCTCCTCCTTTCACTCAAGGGGGTAATGTGGGCCGGTGGACAGTAGGAGTGGTCCCCCCTTTCATTCAAGGGGGTAGTGCGGTGGACAGTAGGAGCAGGCAGCAGGAGCTGATGAGCACCCCCTTGCTGCCAAGTGTCCAGGCCCAGGACTCCAATCCTGGCAATCCTCCCCCGATGGCGGCCCTGGGCACAAATGCTGATGATAGTGATCATTGTTTGCAGATAGAGCTGCCTTGGCATTGCACACACATAGATTTGTATGGCTAAGAATACTGCCACAGAATCGCATTTGCATAGTAATCATATTATGTGTGTATGCAGATGAATGTTCATTACATGCAACACAGAATGAGGCCCTTTATTATTTTGGCATAGCACAACTTGTGAGCTGCTAAAATTAATTGATAACCTAAATCACAATAAGCTGAATATACATTTTACCATGGAGCAGACTGTAATTTACTTTATTCAGTTGACAATTTTATTCTCCTCCACAGTATACTGAGCTATCAAAGAACCAAAACAGGAAAGACACTGTTATAAATAATTTATTTAATGGGAATAGCTTCCATTCCTGTTCCTGTTCCTACAAATCCAGTTGATACAGGATCAACCAATAAAAAGTGACCTATACTGTGCAGACTCATGTAACTGTCAACAATTACTTATGGCAAATCACAAAGAGGATTTATTACAATAATAATAAGTGCCTAATGTGCTGTGAAAATATTTAAATGTTCTGCGCACTGACCCTCAACTGCAGTGTGAGACTAAGGGGCCTATTTATCAGTTAATATTTGTGGGGTACCCACACATACTGTATTAAGGATCCCCAAATTCATTATCTGCAATATCTGCTGCAGTCCCTCCATTTCTATAACAGTCGAATTTACCAAGCTCCGGAATGCAAAGCATATAGTGGCCTATGGGCTACCGTACTGGGTTTTATTTGAGGGAGGGAGCCTCTCGATCACTCTCTGTGTCCCCTCACTGACGCATGCGCCGGCCAATAGCTGCGCATGTACATTAAGCCTGCAGATGACGAAGCAGAAAGCAGAATGGTGCTTCCAGGTCTTCCTTGGACGAGCTCTTGTCAGCGCCTGTCTCCCGGCAACAGTTTGGTAAAACATAAAAAACAAACATGTTGCTACAAATGGCGCACCACAAGAGCAGTCCTCAATGATGGCAGTAGCATAAATCCCCAGATGCAATGGAGATGTTTGCCTCTGGGTGCCAAGTGGGCTCCAGTGGGCCTCTTCTGCCATACAGAAACAGAGTGGGGAGAAATCATTACTGGGGTTAAGAGAACTGGGGTATGTGTGTGTGTGTGGGGAGGGGGGGATGTAAGAGACCTTGGGTCTCATTCAGACCCGGTTGCAAGCACCGATGTCCTCGCAACCGGGTCAATAGTTAGCCTTGCGCACGCGTAGCGACCGCACTGCACGTGCGCAAGCTCCGGAGCGAGAGAGAAACTCTCTTGCTCCAGAGCTCTCTACAAAAGGGGCGGCTGTCGATGTTGATCGACAGCTTGCCCCGTTTTGTAGGCAGGCCAGGGGGGTGGTTTCCAAAAAGGAGGCGTTCCTTAACGAACACCTACCGTTTTGTTGGCAGCCGCATTGACATCATCAGTGATGTCAGTGGGGAGCTTCCTGCTCTTTCAGAGCAGGAAGCTCCCTGGGGCTTGCGGCTGCCGAGACCCAACCTTAGGGTCTCGTCGCAAGCCCTGATGGTCGCGATGGTGTTCACCATCGTGACCATCAACCTGGTCGGTCGTTAAGCTGTGGGTGGTAACCCACAGCTTACCCAATGACCAGGAGGCCGCACTTCAAAAATCAAGCGGCCGCCCTCATTCAGAACGAGCGCTCGCTTCTTGCGAGCGCCTCTGAATGAGGGCCCTTGTCCTTGTGGTGGCAGTGTTGTGCCATTAAATGATGATATATATTGGTCTATCAACCAATGTCTGCTACCTGCAATAATACAGATCCACAATAGGTAAATTTGGGAGATGAACGCAAATCCCAAAACAACTGCAATTCCGTATGCAGCGGACATATGCTAATGACTCATTCGCCATCTTGTGCACTGAGATACCCACATTCGACACATGACATTCACCACTCACGCACAGAGGGCTTGATTCAGCTTTGGGAATAGAGGGCCTGATTCAGAGCCGGTCGCTCTGACAGAGCGCTCGCTCTGAATCAGGGGCGGTCTTTTTTTTTTTTAAGAACGGCCTCCTGGCCGCTCGCATAGCTGTGGGTGACCACCCACAGCTATAGCGAGTGGCCATGATGATGGTCGCGATGGTCAAGACCATTGCGACCATCGGGCTTGCGACCCGATGGTCTCGTTGCCGCAAGCCCCAGAGAGATTTCGGCTCTAACAGAGCCGGAATCTCTCCACTGACATCACTTGTGATGTCAGTGGGGCCGGCCCCAAATGAGGGCGTGCTGTCACTCAACATCGACAGCACGCCCCCTTTGGTGCGAGACCCGGAGCGACGGATTGCCCATTGCTATCCGGGTCTCGCGCATGCGCACTTCGGAGCCGGCTCCATCGTGCGCATGCGCTCTGGGTCACCATCAACCTGGTTGCGAGTGCTCAGCGCTTGCGACCGGGTCTGAATCAGGCCCAGAGTACGATATAGCAAGAAACTGTGCATCTTGGTTAAACCCTGCTGCACTGCAGGTGGGGCAGATTTAAAATGTTCAGAGCAGGTCCGGACTGCCCATCGGGCACTTTTGGCAAATGCCAGAAGCCCCCGTGACTCGCGGTACACCCTGTGACCTGTAACCACGCCCCTTTTTTGGATAGTCCACGCCCCTTTCGATGATCAGCAACCCCAGTCCGTCCCTGGTTCAGAGAGATTTAGATTTGGGAGGGGTTATGTCCAAACTGAAATCTAAATTGCAGAGTAAAAATAAAGCTATCCAGCATTTGCTGGCTACATGCAAAAGCAGCCAGTATTTACCCCACATGCAAAATAAATGTATTTGTAGCCCTTGCATTGCAACATGGTTTTTCTAGGTACAAAGATTCTTTCTATATCTTACTCTATTCCCAAAGCTGAATCAGACCCAAAGCGGGAACATCGGAAACATCGGTCACACATCAACTTTCTGAGTAACTTTCTGTCTTACAGTGGCTCTCCTAATAGCCGGGGCCTCTGCAGCTGCAAACAAATTTACAAAGCCCCACTAGAGCACGCCCAGAAAACTGTTCCGACACTCCGGCGTTTTTCTTACCACCCCCCGTTACCTCCCTCACTCATAAAAAAATCGCTCCACTGCGTGCAACATCAACATTGCTTCCACCTCTGAATCAGGCCCAAAGGGCAATAATTTTGAAGGCTCTTGTAGATGGATCACCTAAATGTGGCTTAATGATTTTGTATAAGGCGTCTGTTTTTACGTTGGATATTTTAAGCTCGGAACTTATACTATAAGTATTAGTTACTTCTGCTCTGAGCCAAGGGCCTAATTCATAGTAGTGCGCAAACCATCTCTGAATCAAGATTGGCGCATGCACAGGATCTGTGCAGCACATGTGGCGGTCCTCTACTGGGAAATCTCTCGCAGTTCTCCAACGAGGGCGGGAAGTGGGCAGGACCGGCCTGCGTTCCCGAAAACAGGGGAGTGACGTCCCTGTTTTCTGGGAGTGCAGAGGCCAGGTTCCGCGTCTTCCATCACAGATTTCCTGACCTTGGCCATGGATGTGAGAGCCCATCTGAGGGTTACACAGATGGCCGATGGACTCGCAAGTGATCCGATGGCTGCGTCCTCTGACACTGCTGCAGATCACATAAGCATGCAGGAGGCATCTATTTACACCAGACGCCTCCTGTTGCATTAGTATACTGTATGTTAGCATCACTGCGGCGGCCAAGGACACAGCAACGATGCTAACGGCGTACAACTCTGAATTAGGCCCTAAGGTTAGTAAGCAGTTACATCCTGCATAGCTAATCTAATAAAGTATTTTTATTTTATCAGATCTACTGCATGTATGACAAAGCGGCAAGCAGCATGATCACTGTTGATGTGAATAATTCAGTTAATGTACTGTTTAGATAAAATATACATTTTTAAAACTACAGGTTTTTAATAGATTTTGAGTATATTATATAATCATAGGTTCCTATAACATTATAACAGCAGGGAACTACTACATTGTGCATTTCAATTAATAAGAAACATTTTCTAAGTGTGTTTGATTATTAATAGACAATATTATCGGTACTTGTAATCAATAATGCACTGTATTGATAAATCTTCTTTGCAGAATACAACTTTGTGGACCTTGACCTGGCTTGAGAAATGCTTGAATTTGAATATGACTGTTTAGATGTAATGCTGGGAGGAAACTAGAATATATATGTTCAGTCTAATAAGACAAATTGTAAGTGCGTCTGACTGTAAACATGGGTCTGATTCCGAGGTGGATGCAATGCCGATGTTTTTGCAGTTGAGCAATTATCGGTGGTCTGCGCATGCGTATGAGTTTCATTACCATTGGCAGTCACAGCAAAGATTTCGATGCAGTGTGATTGACAGTCAGAGAGTGTTTATGGGAGGTAATGGGCGAGAGCCAGGTACCACCTTGTCAGTCTTGCGCTAGAGTTTTTCATAGACTGTAACCAATTTAACGGTGCATGATCAGTAACCACAGTAAACCTGGCCCCACAAAGATAATATCTCAATGACTCAAGAGCCCATTTTATAACGAGGCATTCTTTTTCTATTACAGAATATTTACTCTCTCGTCTGAACAACTTTCTACTAAGATCTAGAATCGGGTGTTCAATGCCATCAAACTCCTGACACAAAACTGCCCCCAAGCCCACATCTAAGGCGTCTGTTTGTACGACAAAAGGCTTGGTAAAATCTGGAGACTTTAAAACTGGGCCTTACACAAAAGATGTTTAATTTTGATGAATGCAAACTGACAGTCCCTAGAAGACTCAAGATTATTTGGAGCAGAATTTTTCAAACGATCTGTTAAGGGAGCTGCTAAGGTAGAAAATTGAGGCAAAAACCTCCTGTAATAGCCCGCCAAACCCAAGAAGGACCTTAATTCTTTCTTGGTAGCCGGAACTGGGGCATCAGCTAGTGCCTGTACCTTACACACAAGGGGCTTCAGATACCCACTGCCCACCACATACCCTAAGTACTTGGTTTCACTTTTACCTAGAACACATTTCTTCAAATTAGCAGTTAAACCTGCCTCTCTGGAAGACTGAAGACAGCCCTAAGCCTATTAACATGGGCATTACAATGCTAACCATATATGACAATATCGTCCGGTGTGATGCAGCATAATTCTTATGAGGACGAAGCACCCGGTTCATTACCCTCTGAAAAGAGGCTGGGGCACCATGCAAGCCAAAGGGCATTGTTTTCAACTGAAAGAGGCCCAATGGAGTAGAAAAAACAGTTTTCTTAATAGCTTCCTTTGTAAGCTCAATTTGCCAATATCCCTTCATAAGATCAAGAGTAGAAATATATCTGGCCGAACCTAACCTATCAAGCAGGTCATTGACCCTTGGCATTGGGTAGGCATCAAATTTGGACACTGCATTAACTTTGCGGAAGTCTATGCAGAATCTTGTAGAACCATCTGGTTTTGTGACAAAGACAATGGTGCTACACCAGTCGCTAGACGACTCCTCAATTACCCCAAACGTCAACATTTCTTGTATTTCCTTGATTACCTGCGCTTGTTTTTCCCTTGGAAGCCTATAGGGTCTTTGTCAAACTACTACTCCAGGTGTGGTTACAAAGACTAAAACAGTCCTCCCTGGTTAATCAGAAAAAAACATCTGAGAATTCATGAACAAGGTTCCCCAAGGAAGGCTTCAGCTTGTCTGAATTCAAAGGTTCAAGGGGTGGAGAGACCCCATCGGACTAAGGACTAAGGAATCAGTGGACCAAGGTCACTATGGCCTTTACCAGGGTCTACGAAAAAACACCTCTTGATCATTCCATGCTTTCAACAGGTTAACATGCTACCTCTACGGGAGTCAGAGTGAGAGACTTCATAATTTACTTTGCCAACCTTTCTAATTACTTCAAATGGCCCTTGCCACTTTGCTAGTAATGTACTTCCCTGAAAAGGGAACGACAAAAGGACCTTATCCCCAGGTGAAAAAACTTGAGTTTGGGCATTACAGTTATAGAGAAATTTTTGCGCCTTCTGTGCATTTACCAACTTTTCCCAGGCCAATTGACCTAGTTGGTCTATGCATCTGGACCACATATTAAAGGATGCTTTCGCCGTCTATTGGTTGAGAACACCACATGGCTTCCTCCCATAAAGATGCTCAAAAGGGGCAAAGCCAGTAGATGCCTGGTGCACTTCTCTGATTGCAAATAACAAATAGGGTAGAAGCTCATCCTACCTTTTTTCTGTCTCTATAAACTTCTTTAACATAGACTGTAGTGTATGGTTGTATCTTTAAACTAAGCCATCGATTTTTGGGGATGATATACTGAGGTTCTGACAGGTTTAATTTTCAACAACTTTAACACCCCCTACATTAACTTAGTCATAAAGTTTGTGTCTTGGTCAGTAAGAATTTCTTTGGGTAATCCAACTATGGAAAACAGCTCTAATAACTTAGGGCCTGATACAGACCCGCTCGCGAGTGCACAGCGCTCGCAAGCGGGTCGATGCTCCCCGACTGCACATGCAAATCTGCTGATCATGTCCATACACTAGCAATCTACAGCCCCAATCGATCTGTTAAATCCAAAATGTTGAACAACCCGATTCAACAATTCCAATCACTTTTTGGTTGCAATCTGCGATTTGTGAAGCTTATACATTACAGATTTTTATACAATCATCTGCAAATTGCAAAATTGCCACAATCGATTGCTGATGTATAGGGGCCTTTACTCAATTTGCCAGATTTTTATACCTTAGCTGGTCTTAATTGAGGTAAGGGTGTGGTTCTTCCCTGGCTACAGGGAGGTTACCCCTTTCCTCAGAATGTGGGAGAGACCCACTCTGTCACAGTGATCAATGTTTAGTTTTAATTATATCAATGTTCATGTGTAGATCGTTACCAGATGTACAGTCCTGACGAATAGGTCTGCGGACCTTGAAACGTTGATATATTGCTGTACCGCCTTTGCATCATGTTATATAAGTATACACATTTTTTCTATTTTCTACAAGGGAGTGCCTCCTGTGTTTTGTTTTCCTCCCCTGGGGGTTGCCATACCGCCCATAGGAGTAACATCGTGTCTATAATGTTCATGTGTAGATAACATTTATGGTAAGCCATCAATAACCTAGCCTTAAGGCCCCCATACACGGTGCGGTATAGCAGCCGATCCGACGGAATGGGTAAATGCAGGTAGCTTATTCTGGTGTGGTTATACAGTTTCAAAGTGCCAAATATGTCAAGGAATATGTCCAGAATGATATAGGTCCCAAGGAACAAGTTACTGCACCTAAGTAAGTTGTCCAAGGGCCTGATTCACCAAGGATAGTTGATGCGATCGCTGCTGCAAATGTGCACGCAGTTCTGCTGTGAAAGTATGCTAATATTTGCAATAACAAAGCACTTGCACGGACAACATGCAGACGCCCACTTCCCCCCTCGCACATTCATAATACCTTGCAGTCCAGCCAAAACATCGATAACATGGAACTACATCAGAGCCACTCGCACATTTAGGGCAGGTCTGACCCTACCACAAAATTGCTAACTTTTTGCGTGCAACGAGAGCTCAAGCTGCGTATGCCATTGCAGTGCTTAATTTATGCACGCCCCTGCAATGGTTTTGGTTTTGGATCTGTATCTCCTTCAAGGTTTTGGGTCTGGATTTTTTTTAAATAAAAAATAGATAAATAGTTTTAAAAACAGCTAAAATCGTGTAATTTATGCAATCCAAAACCCGAAATTTAGATTTATTCGGATAATTCGGATTTCTGGAGAACCAAACCACACATCTCTAGTTTAAACGCACTGGCACGCCTGTGTTTCCGACCACCCCCTGTCACCACCCCCAAACGGTACTTCCTGTCAATCACTCTGTGGTGGGTCTGCTTAGTCACTGCGATCACAGTCCCAATCGCAATGGCTAGTTCGCGCACACGAACTGCGATGCATACTCATGTGCAGTACGCAACAATTGGCTAATCGTGTGCATATCAGCAGCTGCGTTCCTTGCTGAATCAGGCCCCAAGTCCAATTAAGGAACCAGGTACCGGTTAATGATTAAGGATCCCAGAGTCTGTATTTTATCTGTGTAGTAAATAGCAATCTAACCACATAAATTTAAGCTCCGTAGATCATATAGCCGGTATTTTAAACTCAGTGATTCCACTGCATAGCGTGTAATGTTCTTACCGCATAGACCGGAGCTCCGGCATTTATATAGCAGGCGGATGATAAAACAGATTGATGGCCTCCTGGACTGATGCAGCAACGTGATCACTTTCAAAAGCAGACACTCCAAGTTGGAAGGTGTGTAGTGACACTCTAGGGGGTATATTTACTAAAGTGAGAGTTACTTAACATCTAACACCTTCTAGAAGATAATAGCTAGAATCTGATTGGTTGCTATGGGCAACATCTCCACTTCTAAAAAATCTCACTTTAGTAAATATATATGTATGGAGTATGGAGACCTTAGTATACAATAACAGTAGGCGGCAATTCAATAGTCCACGCCCTAGCACCTTAACGCGTTTCTCTGGGGTTTATCTCCCAGTTTCTTTAGAAGGAGGATCCTGAACTCTGGGTCTGATTCAGAGCCGGACGCTCTGACAGAGCGCTTGCTCTGAATCTGGGCCGGGTTTTTATTTTTTTTTGGAGCGGCCTCTTGGCCACTCGCATAGCTGTGGGTGACAACCCACAGCTATAGCGAGCGGCCATGATGATGGTCGCGATGGTCAAGACCATTGCGACCATCGGGCTTGCGACGAGACCCTTGTGGTAGGGTCTCGTTCATCGCAAGCCCCAGAGAGCTTTCGGCTCTAACAGAGCCGGAAGCTCTCCACTGACATCACTTGTGATGTCAGTGGGGCCGCCCCCAAACGGCAGGCGTTCTCATGGAAATGCCTCCGTTTGGGTAGCCACCCCACCCCCCCGGCCCGCCCATTAAACGGAGCGAGCTGTCACTCAACATCGACAGCTCGTCCCCTTTGGTGCGAGACCCGGAACAACGGAGTGCCCGTCGCTAGCCGGGTCTCGCGCATGCGCACGACGGAGGCAGCTCCATCATGCGCATGCATTGTGGGCCAGCATCGACCCGGTTGCGAGCACTCATCGCTTGCGACCGGGTCTGAATCAGGCCCTCTGATCACACTACTCACCTCATTGTTTGACCATGTTTCCGACAGTCCCACCATCTTAAAACTGATATTGGGACAGTATGACTGATATGAGACGCAGTCTAATTGCCTTGAGGGAAAGCAGTGGTCTACTAGCTCTGGCCTGGCGGGAGGCAGTCGCATCACAAGGAGGTGTGGGCTGCACCCGGGTGTCACCCGCCAAGGGGTGACAGCAAAGTGCTGACTCTTCCTCAGTGACAGAAGCTGGGTGCTGCACTGTAGCATTACGTGCAGCACTCGGCTCCTGACACAGTGAGGGAGCCGGCTCTGTAAACAGACTGGTCCCCTAGGGCAGTCTGCATCTCCCGGACCCCCAGAGTGACTAAAATGGGGGGTTTGGGCCCTGCCCCTAACCACAAGACCACATCCCCACCCACGATGCCACATCCCCTCTTTTTGTCGCCGCGTGGCCCTTCCCACACCGGGTGTCACAAGATGCAGGAACGCCACTGGTTAGAGGTCTTGTTACCTTATTGAATCACCTTTGTAGTATCTGGTATCACCACTAGAGAAACGTTCAGAATATATGTGAATAGTGTAGAAGGATTGGAGCTGTTTATTTCCCGGCGTAGGGAAAATGACAGGCGTCAGGATTTCGATGCCTGTCATTTAACCCTTGCTGGGATTATACAGTCGGGAAACCGGCGGTCGGGATTCCGTCCATTGGCTTCCCAACTGTTTCCCCACCTCACGTAGTTAGAAAGGCTGAAACTCCCCGAACAATACCATATTATATAAGGAATAACAAACTCCCTGTTGTAGTTTATGAAAGTTGTTAGACGCAATCTAAGATCTCCATGACCTTTGTGACAGCAGTGTGCCTTTATATGGTTACAGAACGTCTCATAACTTACAGTAAGCGATAGTCTAGTTATCACACTGCAGGCTTATTATTGATGTTTTAGTGAACATTACCTAGTACTATATACAGTATATTATTATTTACAACCTATAAACAAAGTAATTGAAATAGTCACCACCGTGATTATGAAAGTTGGAATTATTTTTATTCTAAATATAGACACATAGGGCCTGATTCATATGTGGATGCTGCATGACTGTTATGTCTGTTGACGGCGTCGGGGGAGCGATAACATGCACGTGCTAGTTTCAGCCTCCCCCTGAATGTACAAGCGCTGAGGCTCCCACTTTCAGTGTCTCTGCTTACTGTTATACCACCAGTGATTCTAAACACACCACCAGCAGCCACAGCACTGACACTCGCACAGCCCTATGGCAGGTGCAGTTTCTTCATCTGAGCATGGCTTCTGTGGAGCCGACTGTGTATCTGATAATGTGGCGGTTCCACTGACACGCCCACAAGACAGACTTCAGGGCAGCTCCCAATCACCACCCAGGAATGTCTATCACCTTGCTGCTAAATTTCTTATAGCGTCTGAGCCAATTGCAAGAGCACCTTTGTGCATACACTCAGGGAAAAGCAGGCGCTGTCAGGGTCTTCAGCATTGTTCTCACATGCGCAGTAGCAAAAAAATGCTCAACTATGTAAACATCACATTGTGTCCAGTTTGCGCCCAACTCGGAATCAGGCCCGTACACAGCAGCAGGTAGGAGGGAAAAGGTTACAATAGGACAGACTGTGGGTAGACTGGCTCTTATCTAATATCATTTTTTTTTAATTTACTACGCAAATAGTTAAACATTGTTGAAAATATATAACTGGCCAAGGTGCGTCATATTAGTCATGGGTTGTTATTATATGACCAAAGTCATCACAATATCTAAATGATAATTTGTAATACAATTGTACAAACTCACATTGATGGAATGATACAGACCAGAATGTATTGCAATTGATAACATGTGTTTGGTTTAAGTATCTATTTTGTAAACTACAGGACAGAAATGGAAAATGGCCATTTCTACATAAGTGGAAGCAGAATAATTTGATCATTTTCACAAGATATTCTTTTTTTTTCTGCTTCTGTCTGAACAAGTAGCTATTATTATATGTACAGGGTGTTTCACTCGCTATTGGCCACAAAGTTTTTCTTTGATGTCATTTAGTGAAACTTGACACATCCCCACCTCATGTCTGTGTGTTACGTGCCGATATGAACTGGTACACAACTGAACACCGCGTATTTATTGTCCAGAAGTGCTAGAGAAACAGTCGATAAAGGATCATATGGGCACGTAACACACACACACAATTAATGTGGACAAATCATTACACAACACCACTGTCAGAAGCAGGAATAACTACTGACTAGCAGTGGCAGCTCCAAAGGTGGGGCAGTAGCGCAGTCCAAAATTCAAATAGGGGAACCACACCAACTGCCATCCTCACTGGCATCCTCACTGGCAGTAGGTGTGGCTCCCCTATTTGAATTTTGGACAACGCTGCTGACTAGGGTGGGGAACAGATGGTCTTCACTTTGCACATGTGTGAACAGCTGGCCTGGATGCTAATGGCGAACACTTTCAACACTTGCTATGACTTCCTCACGTTCCTCAAAGACCAAGGTATGGGATGTAGTATGTAAGCCGACGGTCTAAATGCTGGTCGCCGGCTTCCAGACTTTCTAATCCCGGCGTGGTACGAATGTCAGGCGTCGAAAACTCGACCCCTGTCATTAACCATACGCCGGAAGACCGATGCCCGGCATACCGAACGACGGTAAGGTGGGCGCCGGGCGATGACAGCCACGCAGGGGGGGAGGGTTATGGCTCCCGGGGGACTTAGGGTTAGGGTCAGGCACCCCCCCGGGAGGGTTAGGTTTAGGCTAGGGGAAGGGGGGTTAGGGTTAGGCACCTTCGGGGGGAGGTTAGGATTAGGCCTCCCCTGGGGGACTTAGGTTTAGGCTGCAGGGAAGGGGGGGTTAGGTTTAGGCACTTAGAGGGGGCGTTAGGGTTAGGCACTTGGGGGGGAGGTTAGGGTTAGGCACCCCTAAAGGAGGGTTGGGGGGAATTAAGTTAGCGATACTTACCTTAGGGACGATCGGGATCTTCACCCTTGCGGCCGGCGGTAATACCTACTGCACCCCAAGGTATGTCTGTGTCACATTTCACTAAATTCCGTCAATTACTTTAAAAGTTATAAGAAAAACTTTGGGGCAAATAGCGAGAGAAACAGCCTGTATATTTAATTAATCTGTACTAGCTAGTTCACATCAGCATACAGTATACTATATGTCCTCTTTAGAGTTACTAAATAGATATACTATATATAAATGTGCTAATAGTTTACAAAAGAACGGCTTGAACTTATTAATTTGTTGAATACATAGAAAATGTCATATACTACACTATTTGTATTGATTTGTAATCACCCCACTCTCTGTCATTCTTTTCTCCATCGAACCTGTATGAAAATTCCTGCAACGTTCATAACTATAAACATTAATTTTAAAACTATATATTGTTCAACAAATTCTATTTTAAGTTTTTATATTTCTTCATAACCTCAAGAATTGACTTAACAGAATTGCTGACCTGTGTATTTATAATGATAACTTGAATTTTGCAATAAACAGTCAGACTTTCCATAGCCTCTTCCTATTCAATTGCCTTCACTCAGTTATGACTGTCTGCAAATCAATACTGTATATCTGCATTAAAGGGCTGATTATGAGTGGGGCGCAATGTGCATGTTCAA
Organism: Taudactylus pleione; assembly: GCA_031769625.1. Taxonomy (NCBI): domain Eukaryota; kingdom Metazoa; phylum Chordata; class Amphibia; order Anura; family Myobatrachidae; genus Taudactylus; species Taudactylus pleione. The sequence goes on along the minus strand of JAUIMM010000077.1, from coordinate 1,919,788 downwards.
GCAAATGATCAATGTTTTTCAACTGTGCACAGCGCATGTGTCCCATTGTGTGAACGTACAGAGTGGGGGGGGGACAGATTTAGAAATGTTTTGGAAATGGGAGTTCCTGGGTGGTGACTAGGAGGTGGTTATTAAGTCGCACAGAGATATACAGCCTTTTGAGCATGTTATAGGAGTATCGTATGCAGTGGAGGCTCCAGAGGTGGGGCTGCAGCACAGTCCAAAATTCAAATAGGGGAGCCACACCAACTGCCAGTGAGTCCCAGCCAGCGATGTTCGGCAGCATTTGGAAGCACAGTTGGTGTGGCTCCCCTATTTGAATTTTGGACTGTGCTGCAGCTCTTCCTCTGGATCCGCCACTGGTCGTGTGTGCGTCATAGAACTGGTTGCAAACTCAGATGCTTAATCGCCTACAGTACATTTACCACTTGCCTGGCGTGGTCACATCAGTTGCGACCAGTCAGAAACACCCAGTGGGCTGCTGAGGAAAGCTAATCTTCCAGCAGCCTTCCATCTCAGAGGGACCTCTCGGCCCCTCTAGTCTACACCTCCGGCTGATCGTCGGCCCAGTGGCAACCCTCACCCAGCATCTGCAAGGAGATGCAGGCGCCGGGGAAACAGGCTGCTAGTGGCCCCTCTACCCTCACTGTACATGGCGGCTGCTTCACAGACATATCCCGTTGGCCATGCAACACAGCCCGATGCCCAAAATATCTGCAGATATATTGGTGCATTGTGCCGTGTGCGGGTAGCCAGACGACCGCTCGTACACTTGCTGCAGAGGCCGTCAGTGACTGACAGCTCAACTGGGCGGGCAGTTGTGACATCAGTCACGACACATTTAGGTTGACAACTGGTAAGTGTGTATGCTCTTACCAATTGCCAGGAAGGCCAATCTGTCATCCTGGTGTGTACCCAGCTTTAAATGGCAGATCGGTCAGCAGACTGATACGCCATCTGAGTGGCCACCTTGTAAGCTATACACACTTACCAAATGACCGCTCGATATGTCTGGCCTACTGGGCGGACATTTATATTTGCCTTCTCAATTATAATGTCAGTGATGGTATTCTATGCAGCCAGTGTACAAGTGGCCAGACAGGCATTCGTACACACAGTCAGATATATCAATATTTCTGTAACATATATTGACATCGTATGTGCTGCAAGGCTGACCTGAAATGCCATCGTTCATAGACATGTCGTGTGTACACACCCGCCTATGCATTCGCAAAATGTAGTTTGTCGATCAAAAGAGTGATATATCGACAAGTGTGTGCACAGCTTTAGTGAAAATAGCCAAGTAGTCTTGAGTCTTGATATCAACTCAGTGAAACACAGTTATAACACAAAAACAACTTTTATCAGTTCTTATCTAACAGAGCACAGCCCTCTGTTAGAGTTATTGCTGTTTTATTCTCTTTAATTGTTTCAATGTCCACTTGACATGTCTGCTGCAGAGAATTGTATGCCTACTGTTTGTGTCATCTGATATGTGAAACAGTTGTATCTATATGCAAACCATGCTTTGCTTAGGGAAATATGTAACAGACAAGAAGGTCAGTTAAATTCACTCTGCACATTAGAGGTTTTGCAGTAAAGCATCAGGCTAGGTCTCAATAAAGCCTATCTACAGTGCATATCTTAAGGGAGGTATAGTGTGGTGAGAGGGGTGGTCTCTCACCTGAATTGCCAACATTCTGGTGGGATCAGCTCCCTCCAAGGGAGAGGAAAACAAGATTGGCACATTCTGCACGTACAATAGAAGTTTATAATTTCGGGTTTTCTGGGCTGCAAAGCTCAAACTGGAAATATAGAATTCCAGGTTTTTCAGGTCGCCCAGAGCCAGCAGGAAGTAAGCAGCACAGGAAGGGTCTAAAACTCTCACACATCTGTTGCTCATGGCTCCTGATGCTGGACAACTGGCCAGGCGATAGGCTGGGGGTGGTGGTTAGCATTAGGGTGCCAGGACCTGGAGGGCCAAGGGCTATGCTGGGAAATCATGCCCAAATTGTGGCTGCAAGCCACTGCTGACTGATTAGCACAAGAAGTGCTGAGACTTTTATGTTTGCTTGTTTATATTTATGTTATGTGCCTGTATGTGTGCCTGTATGTGTGCAGGCACCTCACGTATGCTAAGGTGCAGTGTCTGCTACCATTAAAAATACACTGCTTTACCAAGTACCTGCCTGTCTGGAGTCCTCATTTCAAGTACCCGTTTTACAATAGGTAAACATAATGGGGATGCTGTTGAGTTTGATGTACACCAGCTGGCATGAACAGTGTGCAAGTTGGCCACATAGGCCACATGTACGAGTATATGTCTAAATACAGATTAGCTGGCATATACAGATGTGCCCAGCTAGTTTGTTTCTCCATACGCCATGTAGCGCACCCTGCATCTTGCGCCACATGGTACGCATTCAGTCGCGCCTTTCAGTATTAATCACAAGGGAACGTACTGTTGCGCTGGAAAAAGTCATAGCGTGTAATACAACTTTTTGTCCACCAAGTGTTGCGCATGCGTCCAATATCCAATGCATTTTCTGTAGCACTGCCTGATGATTGGCTGACAGAACCTGTGATTCGGTACACTATAGTACATCGTTTTTGTCATGGAATCAGGGCTGTAGAAGAATCTGTAATAAAGTTGTAAATCATTACAGTACAGTATGTGTGTGAGTTCTGTACTCGGTTATATCGTCATAACACCATGGCAATTGCACTACTGTACAATACTGTATGTCTGCTGATTTGCATCCCGTTCAACTAAAATAGTCGACACTTGAATTTTTTTTAAAAAACGAGTTTTATTTGGTTAAGGGGTTGGTGAAAATGTCGTCATAAAAATGGTCAACACATGATACTTTTTTTAATTCGGTTATGGATTGGTCAAAATGTCAACACAAAATGGTCGGCACATTGTTATTTTTTAGATTGATATAAATTTTTTATGGTTAAGGTTTGGTCAAAAGGTCAACACAAAAATAGTCGACACAAAAAAAAAATGTACTACACAGGATGATAATTTTTCTTTAGGGTTTGGGTTAGGTTTAGGGATAATTCATCTAATTGAAAGCTGTGCGTGCCTCTGACCCCTGCCTGATCCCCTGAATCCCAATATGCTTTAGGTGCGTCTGAGACCTATTTGAACCCCTGAAACACTTGAGCTCCTTCACCCCATAACTGTATGGGTGTGTCATTGCAGGGTGCTGTGGAGCAATGTAGTGCCTTCAATACACTACTGCAACATTATTGAACAGGAAATCATGTGGTCTTATTTAAAACTGCGGTTGTGTTTGAGTCCCTGAACCACAACACCTGTGGGTGCATCTGAAACTTGATTAGTGCAGATTGATCTACCACTGTACTTTATAATTGAAAGCAGAGATGAGCGGGTTCGGATTTCAGAGATCCGCACCCAGTGGAAATTAGGGGATCCGAGTCAGATCCGAGTCGGCTCGGGTTTTCCAGAGCCGACTGAAAACGAGCCAAAACGTCATCATCCCGCTGTCGGATTCTTGTGGGCAGGGGCTGCCTGGCAACTTTTAGCCTGGGGGGTAAATGCATGCAGGCAGCCCTGGCAGAGGAGTAGCGTGTAACCAGGGTGCCCGAAGAACGAGCGAGCTATGGCGCCCCCCCTCCAGTGTTCCAGGGAGAAGGCGGGTCCATATGGGATTAATGTAAAGTAAAAATAAAGATTAGGGACAGCCCCATCGTGGTGCCCATATGCAGTGCCCCCTGTACCCCAAGAGAGGAAACCCGTATGCAGGCCTCCAGTAGTGCCCCCAGTAGTGATCCCCCCTATGCAGTGCCCCTTATACAGTGCTCCCAGTAGTGGTCCCCCCTGTGTAGTGCCCCGTGTGCCCCCAGTAGTAAGCCCCTTATATAGTGGCTCCAGTAGTGGTACCCCCTATGCAGTGCTCCTTATATAGTGCCCCCAGTAGCAGTCCACACCCCATGCAGTGCCCCCAATAGTGGTAACCCTTATTCAGTGCCCCTTAAATAGTGGCCACAGTTGTAGTCTCCCCCCTATGCAGTACCCCCAGTATTTCCCTTTTTATAGAGCCCCCAGCAGTGGTCCCTCGATGCAGTGCCCCCAGTGGTAGCCCCCTCCCCCCTATGTAGTGCCCCTAGTAGTAGTCCTCTCCCACCTATGCAGTGCCCCTAGTAGTTGTCCGCTCCCCTTGTAGTGCCCCTAGTAGTAGTAGTCCCCCCCTTGTAGTGCCCCAGTAGTAGTCCCCCCTTGTAGTAGTAGTCCCCCCCTTGTAGTGCCCCCAGTAGTAGTCCCCCCCTTGAAGTGCGGGAGCCAGAAGATGGAACGGCTCCTGCAGTGGGCGCAGCAGCAGCAGCTAATTAGAGTCTGACAGACTTTCATTGGCTGCTGATCAAAACAAACACACAGCTGCCGGAGCCAGCGGCTGTGTGTTTGTCACTTGTGTAGCGCTGACCGAACTCCGTCCGGTCAGCGCTACACATACGGTGCAGTCTATATCACAGTGACACAGACTGCCCGCAGCCCGCGGCCCGCATGGCGCTGCGGCCCGGGGGGCACATGGCACCCTGCCCCCCGGCCCAGCCCGCCACTGCTCGTGGGTTTTGGCTTCTATAAAAGGTCCTGCGCTCGCCGACATTTTTCATTCTGGCTGTGGAGATTGAAGAGGGAGGGAGCTGGGAGCTGTGCTGAGGGAGCTGGGAGCTGTGATGTGCTGTTCTGCTGTGCATAGTGGCTGGCTACTGTTGTGTCAGGGGCTGGCTGCTTATTATGTCCATACGTGCATAGGGGCTGGCTAGGCTACTGTTGTGTCAGGAGCTGGCTGCTTATGTCCATAGGGGGCGGGGCGGGGCTGGCTGTTGTCCATATACTGGGGCTGGCTTGCTGTTGTCCTGTCCACTCCATAGGTGCTGGCTGTTGTCCATAATATCCAATCCATATATAGTAAGTTATATATTTGGGCTGGCTTGCTGTTGTCCAGTCTACTCCATAGGGGCTGGCTGTTGTCCATAATATCCATATATAGTTATATACTGGGGCTGGCTGGCTGTTGTCCTGTCCACTCCATAGGGGCTGGCTATGCTGCTGTGTTGTCCAGGGGGTGCTCTGTCCGTCAGGGGAGCTATTAACCTCCAGTGTGAAAAAAATAAAGTATTGTTATTTTTATTTCTGTTTCTGTGTGTGTGCGCTTCTGTTAGCCACACTTATCAGCAAAGTAGGTGCACAGGGGTGCTGTGCTGCCTTTGTCTCATTTATCAAGGGACTGCTGCCTCGTTCAGGGGTGCTCTTCACCCCCAGTGTGTGCATGTTAGCCTGCCACACCACCAGTGTTCAAATAAAAACAATTTTTTGTGTGTGCGTGTTAGCCTGCCACACACTACCTGTGTTCAAATAAAAACAATTTTTTTGTGTGTGCGTGTTAGCCTGCCACACACTACCTGTGTTCAAACAAAAATGATTTTTTGTGTGTGCGTGTTAGCCTGCCACACCACCAGTGTTCAAATAAAAACTATTTTTGTATGTGCGTGTTAGCCTGCCACACACCACCAGTGTTCAAATAAAAACAATTTTTTGTGTGTGCGTTAGCCTGCCACACCACCAGTGTTCAAATAAAAACAATTTTTTTTGTGTGTGGTTGGTTGTGTGCATTAGCCTCAACTTAGCTACACAATAACTGCTTGGTGACACTGCTGTAAGACCGCAGTGAGTATGGAGGATAGTCACATGACAGAAGAGCAGGATCCACATACCAGTCTTGTAGCTGCCAGCAGCAGTCATGATGACGATGCAAGGCCATCAACGTCATCTATAAAGGCCGATGTACCAGGGCTTAAGTCAGGCCAAAAGTTAGGGTAAAAAAACAACTTTTGCCCTGTTAAAAAAAAAAAAAATCTAAAGCTAAGTCAGCTTTAGAGAAACAAAAAATTGGCAATATGCCATTCACTACACAAAGTGGCAAGGAAAGGATAAGGCCTTGTCCTTTATAATTTATGAATGGTGGTTCTAGTCCTCTGCTTGTAGGACAGGTACCAAAAAAATTTAAATTGTTAAGATGAGTAAGACACCAACTGTGTGCTCCGAAAAATCACAAATCCCAGAGGAGAGTCCAAGTGTGTCCACGGTTGCCATGTGTGAGCCTGACCTTTTGCATCCTCCTTCCACCATTTGTGTGCCCTCTGGAAATGTGGGGATGAGCAGCACAAGTCAATATGTTGACATAGAAATCGAGGATGCTTCTGTGGAATTGCACGAGGAGGATGAGGAGGATAATTATGTAGTTGGTGATAACACCAAGGATGATGAGGATGTTGATGATGATGATGAGGATGTTGATGGCAAGGATGTTTGTGTAAAAACTGTAAATCAGGCAACAGTTGTTGCCCATGGTGGGAAAAATCCCATTGTTGCCATGCCTGGGCAAAGGACCAAAAAATGTGTGGAATCTTTTCCTCCCAAATCCGGACAACTTTTGCAAAGCCATTTGTAACCATTGCCATGTAACAGTGAGTAGAGGTAAGGACCTTAACCTTCTTGGAACTTCTTCCCTGTTACATCACTTGCAGCGCATTCATCAAATTGGAAAGGGTATAGAAACTTTGTGGACAAAAAAGTGAACAACAATCAGTCCAGTGTCACCTAGCTGCTCCCTTCTATCTGGATCCAAGCACCTGCAATCTCCACCACCAACACCTGCATCATCATCAACATCCTCATTCGTGATCGGAAGTAGTCCTGCATCCAATATCATAAGGACTGACTCCTCTCCTATACGTTGTTCCTCAGCAGGATCCTTGAGTGCTACACCTGTTGCTGCTGTTGCTGTGACTGGATCTTTATCCCACAAGGGGACCAGGAAGAAGACTACTTTTAGTAATTCAAGTTCAACCAAACTATTGACTATTACACAATCCATTGCATTGCCAAACAAATATGACAGCAAACACCCAGTTGCACAACGGATTACTGACGCCATAACAACTATGCTGGTATTAGATGTGCATCCAGTATCTGCCATTAATGCAGTGGCTTTTAGACAGTTAATGGAGGTCCTTTGTCCCTGCTACTGTGTCCCTTCTAGATTCCACTTCTCTAGAATAGCAATTCCCAATCTGTACAAGGACATTAAAAAAAACCTTATTAATGTCCTCCAAAATGCCGTTGTGCCCACTGTCCACTTAACCACAGATATGTGGACAAGTGGGACAGGGCAAACTAAAGATTACATGACTGTGACAGCCCACTGGGTAGGTGTATTGCCTCCAACAGTGCAAACAGCAGCATCTAACAAATGCCAGCTCATTCAGAAGCAGGTTACTATGTGTATCACCGGTTTCACTAAGAGGCATACCACTGAGAACCTCTTAGAAAAACTCAGGGAAATCATTGAAAAATGGCTTACCCCACTTGGACTCTCCTCGGGATTTCGGACAATGCCAGCAATATTATGCGAGCACTACATGTGGGCGAATTCTAACACATCCCATGTTTTGCTCATTCAATGAATTTTTGTGGAGAAGATGATGTTCATCAAAATGAATGACAAATTCCATGAAGAAGACCTTTACCAGCACTTACGTCCAAAAAATACAGAAGCACCTGTAATGGTGGATTCCAGCGGGGACTAATTAATATTGTGTGAAGAAGAGGAGGATGCACACACTGATGGGGATGACGATGGCGACATCTAATCTAATGTATTGTAAAGCCAGTTTGTGTATGGGATCATTGCCACCAATGCCCACTGCGCATTGGCAGCTTGTTTTGTGGGGGGTCCAAACAAACCAATCATTTCAGCCACAAGTGGCAGTCCCTGTCGCTGAAGTGATTGGTTTGTTAAACTGTGAATGTCCTGTTTCATATATACAACATAAGGGTGGGTTGGAGGGCCCAAGGACAATTCCATCTTGCATATTTTTCCTTTCCTTTATGTGCTGGTCGGGGCATTGCTGCCTGACGTTTTTAATGTTATAGTTTATGAATGTCCAGAAATTGTTATGGCCACAGACAGCATCTCCCTTTCATTTTTTTTAAAGAAAATTCTGAACTAATTGCTGCTTGTTGTGTCAACCCAACGTCACAAGTCGCACAACAATGACATTCAGCCAAGGGTTCTCAGCCCTTAAGGCTGCTACACGGCTCAAAGGCCGCATCCTGCTTCACAGCCCAAAGGCCACCTGACATCACTCCTCACCAGCCCTCAAGGCTGTAATGGCCGCAACTTGCCAAGAGTTCCAGCCCTCGAGGCTGTTGCAGGACTGGTTCCTAATCATAGCTCTGTATTCCAGTACTACTCAGCCCGGAGGCTGCATCAACAATTAACTATCAATTCTTACTTCAGCCAGCAGCTGCACCAATTATCAAGTATCAACTCTTCTTACTTCAGCCAGTGGCTGCGCCAACTATCAATTCTTCAGCCAGGGGCTGCACCAATTATCAAGTATCAACTCTTCTTACTTCAGCCAGTGGCTGCACCAACCATCAATTCTTCAGCCAGGGGCTGCACCAATTATCAATTCTTCAGCCAGGGGCTGCACCAATTATCAATTCTTCAGACAGCGGCTGCACTAATATATCAATATCAACACTTCTGACTTCAGCCAGTGGTTGCACCAATTATCAATAACTACTCTTCTTACTTCAGCCAGTGGCTGCGCCAACTATCAATTCTTCAGCCAGGGCTGCTCCAATTATTAAGTATCAACTCTTCTTACTTCAGCCAGTGGCTGCGCCAACTATCAATTCTTCAGCCAGTGGCTGCACCACTTATCAAGTATCCACTCTTCTTACTTCAGCCAGTGGTTGCACCAACCAGGGCCGGAATAAGGGGAGGGCGACAGGGGCGGTTGTCCTGGGGCCCCCACACACTGTCCACGACCCCTGGCCACATGCCCGGTGAAAAGGTTGATCGCGATCTACTGGAGGCTCACGGAGCTCCCGCCTGTAGATCGCGATCAACTTATGGTAAGTGGGAACTTTGGCCTCTGAATACTGATTGCTTCAGAGGCCAGCATTCCCAGTGATGCAGTGCGCGGGTGACGTCATGACGTGCAGAGGAGAGGAGCCTGCACGCCAGATTCAACAGATAGCGGCAACAGCAGTAGCAGTGACGACGGAACTCAGGAGTTGTGATGGCGTGGAGCGAAAACAGGTAAGGTTTTTTAACAGGGGTGTGGACGGGGAGGGAGAGCTACTGGGGGCACCACTTTACGGGGCACATCTACAGGGGGCATTTGAGAAGAGACACAAATACTGGGGACATTGCAGAGGGCACAAATACTGGGGGCATTGGAGGAAAGGCACAAATACTGGGGGCATTGGAGAAGGGGTACAACTACTGGGGGCATTGGAGGAAAGGCACAAATAATGGGGGCATTGCAGGGGGCACAAATACTGGGGGCATTTTAGGAAAGGAACAAATACTGGGGGCATTGGAGAAGGGGCACAAGTACTGGGGCAATTGGAGGAAAGGCAAAATACTGGGGGCATTGCAGGGGGCACAAATACTGGGGGCATTGGAGGAAAGGCACAAATACTGGGGGCATTGGAGAAGGGGCACAACTGCTGGGGGCATTGAAGAAGGGCCACAAATACTGGGGGCATTGGAGGAAAGGCACAAATACTGGGGGCATTGCAGAAGGGGCACAACAACTGGGGGCATTCCAGAAGGGGCACAACTACAGGGGGCACTCCAGAAGGGCCCCAAGTACAGGGGGCATTCCAGAAGGGACACAACTATAGGGGGCATTGGAGCATCAGGCAGATAGACTGGTGTGTATATATATATATATATATATTATATATATATATATACATATATATAATTATATATATATATATATATATATATAATATTGATAGGGGCCCCCACACGTTTGTTGCCCAGGGGCCCCCACAGACCTTAATCCGGCCCTGGCGCCAACTATCAATTCTTCAATCCTCAAGGGGTACCCCAACCATCATCTTGGCACTGTCCTCAACTCTATCAATCAGTTTTGAGTCAGCTAGCTGGATGCAAACTTTTGGCCTCAACTAGATGAAAAAAATCAATACAGTGAGCTGTGAGGTGGTCAAAATTGACTGGAAACGAGTGGAAATAAATGTTATTGAGGTTAATAATACTGTAGGAACAAAAACAGGCCCATGTTATGTGATTTTAGCTGTGTCTATGATTTTTTAAGAAAAAAATCCAGATCCAAACCAAAACCGGAAAACAAAACACGGAGGTGATGTTTTGGCAAAACCAATCCAGATCCAAAACCAGGGGAGATCCAGATCCAAAACCAACACAAAAACCAAAACACAGGGGTCGGCGCTCATCTCTAATTGAAAGCTGTGCGTGCGTCTCGTTAATGTATCGGTTATACTGTTTAACAACACGGCAATTACACTACCATACAGTAATTAATAATATAATTATTAAAAAGATTGGTTGTGCGAACATGCAACATGCAAATACACTGCGTAAACGTGATTGGCCCGCTTGTCAGGGATATCCATCCACTTCTACAGTATGGTATTCAGTAGTACAAATTTAATCAGTGGAGCACTCACCACCCAGCGGCTAAGCGGTGTATTACATGGCGTGGATTCTCTCTTGTAGAACGCCACGGTGCGCCACAGTACAGCCATCACGCGACTCAGAAGTCAGAAATGTCACTCTATCAGCAATAAACTAGCTGGTCACATCTGTAGCAGTTGCTTGTGAATGGACAGGAGGGAAGGGGCAGTCTAACATGGGTCCACTAAAGTAAAGCTGGGTACACAGTTAGTGCTTTATTTTAACGATTGTTCCGACGGATCGGAATGACAAATTGTCAATATCGTTAAGTGTGTACATTGTATGTCGGGCAGTGCGTGTTCCCATGCGGTTGTTAGCCGGATCATCAGCCACATTGTCAGGTTTGCCCTACATGCAGCTCAACCTGACGTTGCGGCTGACGACCCCATGCAGTAGGATGCTGCAGGGACCGACATATTGGGCGGTCGGCACTGGATCATCTAATGTGTACTGGCCATATGATATGTCGGCCCATTGGCGGCGGGGTCATCACTCGCATCACTAGGTACACATGTCGTTTAGTGTGTACCCCGCATAAGAGTGTGTTTGCATAATTGTGAACAGATGCAGAACGAAATAGAGGTGCATATACTTCTTTCAAATTCATATTAATTGTGATTGTCTGAGAGCTTCTGCAAATACATGCTGATGACGATGACGGTCACCAGCACTAATCAACTGCTTCTGATTGGCTGATTGCAGATTCAGCCCTAAAGCTGTTAGATGCTTTATTCATTGAATGAGCACATATATGATTTTGTCGGATTGTTTTAGCATGCTTTCTTTTTATATGAGTAGAGTACTCTATATGTGGATTGCTTGTATGTGTATCTGATGTATGCCTGATATATGCCTGGTGCATATACTACAGCTGCACATTTGCACGGATCCTGCAATTTCCCCTCTACAGTATGCATGTGTGGGCAATCATGTTTTTTAGTGAACATATTTTACATCTGCGATTTTTGTCGCAAATGCGTTCAATCTGAGCATGAGCCCCAATGGGTCATTTATTCCACCCACCTTTATTTTCTATTTTTTTATTTTTACATACCTATAATTCTATTTTTTAGCACTATTACTGCCACCATATTTATTGTAACTTTTTCTAAATTATAGGAATTCTTTAATTTGACAGGCCTGATGTCACGCGTAATGTGGTTGTAAATGAATATAACTTTCCACCTGTGTTCCATCTATGCGACTGGACCACCCCAGCCCTCTGCTGGCAGAAGCAATCATCAGCACAAATTTGCACCAAATGTGCAATTCTGTCAGCATGCGCACAGCACATTCACTACATTCGCTAAATAAATATGCTATGTGTGAGTCCCCATTTTCTGTCCAGTAATACCCTATCAGTCAGAAACGGAGATGCAACTGTGGGCATGATTTAGCAAGGGATGCAAGTGAGAGAATGCACGCTCTCGGACAGTGTTTTTGCACTGCGCATGTGCGAAGTAGCCAGTGCGATCGGATAAGGGTACGCAGACTACACGCAGTGTGTACGCAGACCCTTACGATATTGATTGACTGGAAGTGCCATTTGTGGGTGGTGACGGGGGGTGGTTGTGCAAACGCAGTTGTGCCTGTGCGTTGGGATGCCATTATAGGGGCGTGTATAATTAACGCAGTGCAGCGGCATATGCAGCCACACAACTCAATGCACACAGGAAGTGGCCAAAATCCTGCACGACATCAGGTCAACCTCTATTGTGCGTACGGTTTCGATGGTTCTTGATGTTACCGCTGTCTTGCAGACTACCCAGGCTTTGAGTAAAGGGAAGTGGGTGGCATTGTGTAGTGCATCTTATGTTGCGGTTTGGCGTGTGTATGCATGAATTAGCATATACACGCAGCAACCGAGTGTGTGCATTCTCTCACTTGCATTCCTTGCTGAATCAGGCCCTGAGATCCATACAGCTGTGAAATGCGCATATTTCCTCTAATTTGCATATGCAGGCCCTGATGCATGCGCAGTCTGCTAAAAATCGCAAGATCCATTTGCAGACAGAATTGCGTGCAACTCTCAATAAAGCTCATAAAGTTCATCTTAAAGGTGCATAGTATAGACCGAGACCTGCTTTAAACCACCTTCTTATATTTGGGAAAAACAAGTCATTTGGCTAAGGCAAAAAAGGCAAACTGTTGAACCCGCCCCCTTAAATCTCAAGAAATTGTCTTTTCCTGCCACATGTTTGGAAAGCGAGAGCAGCTAGATTTAGTACCATATGCTAACACGACTATCCACACGGCTTCATGCATATAGTTGTAGTGCCCACTGTGTTTCCATCCATAGTCGGAACATTGGGACTAATACTTTACTTACCCATGCCGGGTGCAAGAGATCTGCCTGAAACAGATGTCCCTTTACCATGCATGTGCTTCAGAATAGCACGTAACTGTAGGCAACGCCCTCGACCATGGTACTACCAAGAAACGTCTCTCGTGCGTGCATCTGCAAGTTAGCCACCCAGGTGCCATCTAGAACCACCCCTGTTTCACAGAACCAAAGAACAAACAGTGATTGTAACCTTCATCAAGGTATGTATGCATGGTGCGGATCATGCACAGTATGCAAATAATGGCTAGAGGTGACTGCTTTCTGACATACATGCAACTCAACATTAGGCCAAAAATGAGACACAAATGAGCCAAGCCCGTATTTATTTCTCTTTCCCGTATAGACAGTTCTCCATCAGAGAATGCAAAATTTGATTGATACTAATCACAGACTAGTCACTGATCTTCCTCTTTCTGCTGTCCCCAAGCTCTTTATCATCATACTAAAACAGTGTGGCACACTGACATGAATCAGGGGCCAGCAGGGGAAGACATACTGTAACACTGCCCAATGATTAATTAACTGTCATGCATGAGGGTTGGTTTGGGTAGGAACAGGCGTGGGAGGCTGAAGGGAAGATCAGAGATGTGTGAAGAAACTTGGGTGGCTTGAGCCAGGACTTCCTCATGTAATGATGTGAGGAGATAGAGATATGGCAGTAAATGATGGGCCCAAAGGCAAGGACAGAAATAGAATGTCTTTATTAAATAGCAGATTGGAATGGAACTGAATATAAAATACTGAATGAATGAGCAGAATCGAATTGGGACTGATGATGCTGGATTGAGAGCTGGATCGGTTTGAAACTGATGAAGAACTTGATGGATTTGAATCCGATGTTAAAGAATTAATGAACTTGATCAGTTTGAGACTGATGTGGAAGAATTGAAGAACTTAACTGATATGAGTCCGATATTAATGAATTGATGAACTTGATCGGTTTGGGACCGATTGGAGGTATCGGCTGGGACCGATGGTTGGAGATATCGGCTGGGACCGATGGTTGGAGATATCGGCTGGGACCGATGGTTGTAGTTAGGAACAAGTTTCAGTGGATAACCCAGACTGGAGCACAGATGAAATGGAGACTTGCAACCAGACTTGAAACTGGAGTCACACGAGCTGGAACCGTTCATATACAGAGTACCTGGGCGCTCAGCACAGAGCTGTAACTTTTGTAGAAGCGACGTTGTACTGGCAATGGAGGCCAGTCAGGAAATGGAATTTATAGGGGTGGATCCCCAGAGATTGGATGCTGTGATCAGCTGGTCTGGGAGCCGCACTCTGAGTGGTGGAGGAGAGTCAGGTGACTGAATCCAACATGGCTGCGCCCTTACTGAGTTTGGAGGGAACTCTGGTGTGCAACCTGAGTGCAAGCATGCTGAATAAATACACTGAAAGCTCAGAGCAGGAACCATGTAGACAGACCTCATAGCCAGCTGGATGCTATGTGCAGTGCAGGCTGACCTCTGCGTCATCCGGGAGTGCTGTGCGGTCACAGCACGAGCGGACCTCAGCGCTATCTGGAACAACACCACAGAGGTAAAACATAGTCAGGATCGTGACATTAACATACTGAACATCCTTCTTAGCGATCCTCTCCTGGGTGGACAAAGTATAGGAGGGATATTTCTATGCTATGAATATCCAGTCTGATGTACGGTAATAAACTAAACCTGTCTCATGTATGGTAAAACTACACTTTAATTACAAAAGTTACATTTTAAAAAAGAGATGAGATAATTCATATAAGCTTGAGATCCAGGGCCCTCAACACAAGTGTGAGGCCAGATGTCGCATTTCCTAGAATAAAACCCTACAGAACTGGCGAATTGTTGTTTGTTTGTTTTTACCTTTAGTAATAGACGTATATTCCAGATCTTGACTAGCATTAACTCAATGTACTTATGTAGTTATTTATTTATAAAGTGGCATCACTAGGGGGTGACACCAAATTGCTGGCTCCTCCTCAGTGACAGGGAGCTGGGCGCTGCACATTAACATTACAGCTCTTGGTTACTGTGGAGGAGCCGGCAGTGCAGGGAGAGTCTTTGGGGGCAGCCGTATCTCTGGAAGTACTATGTCCCCAGTGTGATGAAACTGTGGGCGGAGGGGTGTTTGCCGTGGCTGAGTTGTACTGCACATGTGCCAGTCTTTAATCGCAGTGTGATTGACAGGCAGGGAGCATTTGGGGGTGGCAACGGGGAGTGTCGGCTAAAAAACGCAGGTGTATCTCGACCCTTTCGGGGGCATTTCATATCTTGCATCTGCAATCCCGTACACTGTTAACATGGCTCCGCTGTTACGGCGGTCATTCGCAATGACTATAGACTCTCTGAAGGAGTCAATGTTTGCATGGCCTATGTCCGATGCTGCGTATGTGTACACAGTTGCGGACAGCTACGATGTCACAGGTGAGCGTCTCCCGGACTCTGCAGCATTAGCATATTTTTGCACATCCACAGCTACGAAAACCGCAGCCGCGGGAGCATAAGCGCACAATCGTAGCAAACTACTGGAAGCCAGGGTGAATTTCCATGCAGAGTGCATTATTGTCAATGCCACTTTTGTGTCCAATATTACAGTCCCTTGAATCACCCAAGGTTTTTTAATATCAATGGTACAATCATGTTATAGGTAGGGGTGAGCGGATTCGGTTCTACTCGGTTCCGTTCGTTTTTTTAAACCGAATCTT
This sequence comes from Taudactylus pleione, assembly GCA_031769625.1. Lineage (NCBI taxonomy): Eukaryota > Metazoa > Chordata > Amphibia > Anura > Myobatrachidae > Taudactylus > Taudactylus pleione. The sequence goes on along the minus strand of JAUIMM010000077.1, from coordinate 1,904,196 downwards.
ATTGGCTATCCGCTGTCATGAGTTTTGGATAGCCAATAAGATTCGGTTTAAAAAACCGAACGGAACCGAGTAGAACCGAATCCGCTCACCCCTAGTTATAGGGTATGATTATCTGTCACTTGGCGTACTTTGCTGGGTTCTGTGTAATACTCCAATCATCATCAGCTGGCAGTGAGGTCTCTGCAACATTCGACTGAATGTAAGAAGTAGTCGGCAGTGCTCTGACATGACATTTGACAATGCAGGTGCTGGGAATGGCTGAAGGTGGTACCATTCATCCACATGTAATATTTCTGGGTCTATGGCCACTGTCCAGCTGCAGACAGCACATGCTCATTACTGTTAATGATAGGGGAGGAAGCAGGAAGGTGCCATACTACAATCACTTCACTGCTTGTCTCCCCATTACACCATCTACAGATGGCGTTAAGATCTGGAGAAGAAAACGGAAAGCCTGGCATTCTGTTTTTTTCTGAATTGCAACTGGCTGCTTTCCCCAAACTACTGTATGGGGAAGCGATGTATGCTGTAATTAGGGAAACCACAGATTAAATCTTACATTTCTTTGTGGTAATTGTGTCTCTAAATAGATCAATATGGTGAAAAAAATTTTTTTCACACCTGTGGATTGAAAAAGGGCTTTTTACTGCATTATGTATAGAACCCTTTTTTTCTTCCGCTGTCTGATCTCCACTACTGTGTTTATCCTTTCTGCCGGTAACTGCCTCCGTTTGCCATCTGTCTCCAAACTCACTGTTACATACAAACTGGAGTGGTTGGTTACATCTTCTACACCTTGCTGGGCTTCTATTCTTCAGTGAACTCTCACCTTCTGGACTAAGGACCTGATTCAGACCCGCTCGCTTGATGCGTATACAAATTCGGGAAGGCAGTCGATCGCACGGCATTAGCACGCCCACTATGTCTTTGCGTGTGATCGCTTTGTGTATGCAGATGCCCACTAGCCAGTCTAAAGACACTCACTTGCGCACGTCATCTCCAGGAAGTGTAATCAACCATCGGTACCATCGAGTACGATCGGATGCATATGCAGCGCTTGTGGTTCACCATACCCTACTGCAAGCACTGCGAGCACTTCAGTGTAAAATTCAACCAAGTGACGTGTACTATGACGCTTCCTCTTAATAATGGACGCCTCTGCAACGGCGTTAAGATGCTCAGGCACGCCTGCGTTCGCACCTCCACTACCCCGTTTTTAATCGCCAGCCCCTGTTACCACCCACAAACGGCTACTCCTGTCACTCATTCAGCTGGGCTGTCTATGCGCGGCAAGCGAACGCTTCCCGATCGTTCGCACTAGTTCGCGCACTGCGATGCGTACGCATGCGCATAATGCAAACATCGGCAGCCTGCGTGCGAAAACTTCTTAGCGAGTGGGTCTGAATCAGGCCCTAAATCTCCTGCTGCAGGCAGATTTTTTTAATGAAATGCTAGATCGCATAGTTCTCCTTGTATACATCATGCCAGCCTCAGCAAACATCAACATTTAGCTTAAGTCTATCTGTGGAGGAATGTAACCTCAACCAACCTACCTTCAAGTTGTGCCCTCTGACAAGACCGTAGGGAGTGGTGCAGGGCCTGTGCACTGTAGGGGGTTTGGCCAAATCGAGCAGGTGTGGCCATGCCCCCTTAAGGAAAAAGTATGATATACATTAATTGTGGCGACGCCACGTGCGCCCCTCAGCCAGGGGCAATTCCAGAGGGGGAGCAATCAGTTGCAGGCAGAGGAGACTGCTGCTGAGCTCAGCAGCACCAGCCTCCCTGGACCCACAGCAGCCCAGCACATAGCTTCACTATGATTGGTCAGAGCTTGAGAAAAGCCACTCGATTTGTGATCAGTGTGTTCTAAATAAACTGAGTGGTTCTTCTTACACTCTGTAGTCCATTGCTTGGTAATCCATTGCTTGTGGTCTTTCCATCACTGAATTTGCACATATGGGATGAATGTTTTATACACTGCTAGGAAACTTGACTTTGAATAAATAAATGGATATCTTTATCCTTGAGTAAATGCTTCCACCCACCTTTGCTTATGATATTTGTACGTGTTCCATGTTGATATCACCTTGGACACCAATGCTTGTGAAAGTTAGCAAATTGAGCCGTCTTGGTAACGCAAGGTCCTGCCAAACATCACTTAACAATCACCCCTCTTTCAGAGTCAATGAGGCCTCCTTTTGCAACCAAGCTGGCAATATACACCCATTAAGGTCAGTGATAACAAATGTACTGTAGTTAGGATCCAACTACAGAGAGTATACATGCAGCTTGAAATATCTTTGGTTATATAGTGGTTTGGAAGAATGAACACATATTTTGGTAATGTAACCCACTTTTACATATTATACAAAACTACATTTTAGTTTTATGTACTTTTTGGGGCCTACTTATTATTAAATATTTGATTGATATTCCCTGAAAACAACTGTTTTCCGTGTTTTTAAAACTTTGCACCTGATTTTTCATTTTATTCGATACCGGCGGTCGCCTGACACCCCACAAAAGATGCTCTGACATGGGGGTTCCCTATGGTAAGCCCCAATTTGGCTTGCTGAAGGTGTTTGGTGTTTTTAAATGGGCTCAATAGCTGCTAAATAGAGTTTTTGTATACATGGTGCACAATAGTATTCAGGAGTTTTTTTCATAAAATAACTTATCCCAGCAAATTTGGGGTACTTGAAAATGGGGGCCAGCATATTTAAAAGTTGCTAAAGTAAAGTTGAAAAAAATCATGAAAAGTCCACCTTCCGCAAGCACCTGCAATCAAAAATACACATGGGGCATACTTGGGGACCCCCCCAGAGTCAAGTTCGCTAGTTTTTATCTTTGTCCCCCAACATATTTTTTTATGCCCCCAAATTCAAGGTAATTTTTTGGGGTGTTTTTAAGTGTTTTTTTTTTACACAGTTTACCTTTGGGGGATTGTCTGAAGGCTGCACGGGGTTCCCGCAACGTTGCACCCCAAAACCCCAATTCTTCACTTTTTTCCGCCTCCTATTCATAGTCGAAACTTTTCCGCCTATTACATTGCATTGACTTTCCGCCTCTTTCAAATTGAATATGGAGTAAAGTCAAAACCGGGGGAATATGACGTCATCGGCAAAAAATTTCCGCCAAAAACACGTGAAAACTGACTTTTCGCCTCCACGGGCCTTATATGGATAGAACAAAAAATTATGAAACAAGTAAATCATTAGGAGGTCATTGGCTTAAGATAATAATATGCTATGTACATATGTATATCTGTGGTCACTGTAATCCTTAACTGCTGTAAGGAGAGAAATACAGTACTGTTGGGGATCCTTTTTAGTAAAGTTCCTAATTGGCAAATGAAAACAGCTGTTGCGAGAACTTGGTCAGTCCTGTTCCTATAGATACCTTGTACTGCACTTACATGTTAGTTGGTGTGATTCCTTCCACCATAGTAGGGAGTTCACATGCATATTATTTGTCCCTTGTGCAAGTATAGAGAGACGGGGCCTGTAGCAGAGTTGGACACATCAGGCGTATATGCTCCCTCATGCCGTACACGGAAAATAATGAGTCTAGTAGCCCGTATGCAGAGTTGTTGTCAGGTTGCGGCCTAAGATAGGCTGTTACTCATCCCAGGGCCGGCTTCCCGTGACTTCTCGAGCGGTCAGACGCCAGGTGCGGCGGCAAGTGACGCGCTGAGGACTATGCCTAGGGACTGCATGGACATCCATGCATTGCTCCGTGACTTGGTTCCTGCAGTTGCCGTCATAGGCGCAGCCATGACAGTTTTCACCACCTGACTGGCCCTTTACCCAGTGGTAGCTTGGTTGTTGTCACCTGACAATGTCCTCAAATGGACTGCTACTTTAGGATTTTTAGCTGGGCTCTGGACAACCAGGAAGTTGCCTGTACAACGTCGTTACTTCAAGTGTATATTTGCCATTACAGCGTTCCAGGTTCCATACTCCTCTCCCTTCATGGGCTATTCCTAGTGTTTATTTCACAACGTGTGTACTCTACACGCTATCAAAGTACAACTCTGAAGTGCCATTCTCCTGTGCCAGCTCTGCATCTGGGTCCACAGCGTGCGTACTCCATACACCATCTGAGTACAACTCTGAAATGCCATTCTCCTGTGCCAGTGCTGCGTCTGGGTCCACAGCGTGCATACTGTACCTATATGCCATCTGAGTACAACTCCAAAGTGACATTCTCCTGTGCCCGCATTGCATCTGGGTCTGCAGTGTGCGTACTCAATACGCTGCCTAAGTACTAACTCCGAAGTGCATTTCTGCTGTGCCAGTGCTGTATCTTCTGAGTGAGAATTCAGGATATCTTTCCAGTGCTATCTCCAAAAGTTACATTCTCCTATGCCTCTCCTGTGATTGTGTTCCTCCATTTCCCACTTGTACCGGATACCTGACCAAAGGGCCGCGACCTGCTTACTGGGTGCAGCTTAAACCCAAATCCCAATTGGAGGGTGATCACCTCCCAGCAAGTTAGACTTAGTGCCTTTGGTCAGGTCTCGCCAACCTCCGGTACCTGTGTCATGAGGAGGACATATAACCAGGCCCCTCGCCTCCGGTTCTTTCCCCAACCCAGGACCTTGACTTCCAGCTCCTCAGTAGGAGATCTTCCTAACTCCAACGTGACAGTTATACTCATCTTGCATTGAACCCGCCCACCAATGTTAATACCTAGTTTGCTTTGCCCGGCACCCAGCACTTGAATACATCCCTGGCTCCGCCCCAATGAATACAATCAGGCAGGGAGCAGGAGACAGAGATGTCTCTGGAGTGACTTCCAATTGGAAGCTCCTCCTGCTCATAATCTCACACAGGGCTGGCAGTCTGAGAGGAAGGATACTCCTAAACCCTATGGGACAGCCAGTCCAGTATGTTATTAGCAGTAAAGAGCTTCCAGCAGGAAGCCCACACTGTGCTGATCGCTGACCATACTGTGCTTCTAAGGGTTGCAGGCTGTGCAGCCCTATAAGCTGTTTCACTGCAGCTGTGCACAAGCAAACACTGACTGACTCACTATTCACTATTATATAAAATAAGCCATATCAGATATAATTAATGATAAATTCTACTGTTATAAATATTTTTTTTCCATAACAGTGGCTTAGTGTAATAAAATAATGTTCCTTACTAATGTTATAAGAAAAATATTCCACCTGTCGCTGATGGAAAATTAATCCTATAACTTTAGTAAAAAAAATAATTTTATATTATTTGCGCAAATTTACGATTTTTTTCAACTGTGCATTTATCTAGGTCACTACAAAGTTGCACAGCGCATGCGTCCCACAGTGTGTGCGCACAGATAAAAGATAAATATGAGATAGATATGACATAGATATTAGATAGATATCAGTAGGCTGATCATGTGACTGGCTTACTTAATAATCAGCCTTCATGATGTCACTGCTTGGTATAGAACCAGGGCGGTGCACATGGGCCCACACAGCACACCCTGCACCCATATTTTCTAATACGTACCGCTCCGAAGTCCCGCAGCCCTGCACAAAACGTCTGGAAAATGGCCACCATGCCCATTTTCCTGGCATTTTGCGCATGCGCAGTGGGGAAATTGCCAGGAAAATGGCGGGCCCGCTATTTTCCTGGTTACATACTTCAGCGGTCAGTCCACTGCCAGCCACCGGGGAGAGAGGAGGGGGCCCTGGATGGGGAATGCATACAGGCGTTCTGTTTTATCACTACAGTAGGCTGATCATGTGACTGGATTACACCATAAACAGCCTTTATGATGTCACTGCTTGGTATACAATTGTCAGTTATCAGCTGTTACTGCTGATATGCTATCTCACAGTGTAAGGTACGCTTATTTTAACCAAAATGCTTTATGAACATCATGTTATATTGAGATAGATAGATAGATAGATAGATAGATAGATAGATAGATATCAGTGGTGACAGATATTAGTAGACTGTTCCTATGACTGTCTTACTTCATAAACAGCATTTGTGATGTCACTACTACTGATATGATATCTCACAGTGTAAGGTATTCTTATTTTAACCTAAACAGACAGGCTTTGTTTTATCACTACAGCAGGCTGATCATGTGACTAGATTACATCATAAACAGCCTTTGTGATGTCACTGCTTGGTATAGAACTGTCAGTTATCACCTGTATTTGCTGATGGGAGATCTCACAGTGTAAGGTAAGCTTATTTTAACCTAAATGCAATATGAAAGTAATGTTAGATTGAGATAGATAGACAGTGGCAGATTTTACCTAGGGAATGCTGGACTGCAGCCCCCCCAGTAAAAATCCCCCACTGCAATGCCACAGCCAGCCCCAGTAAGCTCATTTCCGACACTCAGCACTTTGCCCCGCCCCCAACAATTTGCTTTGCCCCCGGCTCCTGGGTCCACCCCCATCAGCACGATCAGAGAGAGAGCAGGAGACAGAAATGTCTCTGAAATGGCTTCTGATTGGAAGCTCTTCCTGCTCATCATCTCACATAGGGCAGCATGTACTAAGCATCGCATCCACTGTACATCCCGACTCTCTTCTGGTACATACCACGGTATGTACTTAGAATATTGCAAAGAACATCCCCCTTCGATAAGAGCTGTCCTTTGCGATGTCCTCGCGTAGAGGGACTTGAGTGTTTAACACCCAGAAGTCCCTCTGGCATCCTTCTGCGCATGCTACTACAGTTGGGATTATGTGTATAAGGGGCACTACTGTGGGCATTGTGTATAAGGCATATACATTGTGTATACTGTGTGTCGTAACGTGAATAAGGGACACTACTATGTTGTGTAATGTGAAACAGGGGAACTATGTGCGTTGTAATGTGAATAAGATTGTGCTACTGTGTGGTGTAATTTTAATTGGGGATACTATGGCCTGGATTCAATTAGCAGCGAAAACTGCTGATTTCGGCGTCGGCAGCAAATCGGACGATTTTGCCCAAAAACCTGCAAAATCACCCATTTTTCGCCAAAGAAACATTTTGCCTAAAAATGTGGGGATTTCTTTCAGAATACTTTGGACACCCCCCTAATGATAAATTACCACAATTTTTTTTCGTAAGGTGTATACTTTGGCGACAAACAGGCGTGCACATTTTTGTAGAAAAATAACAAAAACTTTGAAAATGGGTTTAAAGTAGGGGTGAGCGGATTCGGATTTCTGAAATCCAAACCCCCCGATCCGAGTCGTATCCGAGCCAGGCTCGACTTTTCCCGCCTAACTCGGATCTGAAATCGAGGCAAAACGTCATCATCACGCTGTCGGATCTCGCGTGTTTTGGATTCTATAAAAGGTACCCGCGTCGGTGCCATTTTCTCACTCGGCTGTTGGACAGTGAAAAGGGAGAGTGGGAGTTAGGGCTGGCTGTGTAGTGTAGTGTTGTGCTGTGCTACGCTGTGCTTCTGTTGTCCATAGGGGCTGGCTGGGCTGTGTTGTGCAGTTTGTTGTCCATAGGGGCTGGCTGGGCTGTGTTGTGCAGTCAGTTGTCCATAGGGGCTGTGTCCACTCCAAAGTCCTGTGCAGTGTCCCAGTCCTAAAGGGGTGCTATAGTGTTGTCCAGGGGGTGCTCTGTCCATCAGGGGTGCTCCCCCCAAGTGCAAAAAAAATTATTTTTTTTTTCTGTGTTTGTGAATTGTGTGCGCAGTAGCCGCACGTGCATCAACAAAGTAGCGCCAAACGTGCGCCTGTGTCATAAGTAAAGGGCCAGCTGGCTCGTCCGTTAAAGGGTGCTGTAACCCCCAAAGTGCACTCCAAAAAATATTTTTTTTTTCTGTGTTTGTGAATTGTGTGCACTGTACGTGCATCCTCAAAGCAGCAGCGCCAAGCGTGCGTCTGTCCGTTAAAGGGTTGTGTAACCCCCGAAGTGCACTCCAACAAAAATACAACATTTTCTTCTGTGTTTGTGAATTGTGTGCACTGTACGTGCATCAACAAAGGAGCAGCGCCAAGCATGCGCCTGTGTCCCATAAGTCTGTTAAAGGGTAGTGTAACCCCCAAAGTGCGCTCCACAAAAAATAAACAATTCTTTTTTTTCTGTGTTTGTGTGCGAAATGTATGCGCAGTAGCCGCACGTGCATCAACACAGTTGCAGCACCAAGCGTACACCTGTGTCATAAGTCAAGGGCCGGTTTGGACATCTGGTCCGGACTGAAGGACGTGCCAACAATTTCTGACATGTCTACTATCACTGCATATGATACTGTCACCACTTACAGAATGGTGGAGGATTACATTGGTGACAGCATCCAAGTAGGCATGTCAGACAGTCCGTACCTGTACTGGCAGGAAAAAGAGGCAATTTGGAGGCCCCTGTACAAACTGGCTCTATTTTACCTGAGTTGCCCCCCCCCCCCCCTCCAGTGTGTAGGAGGTTGCTTCCACAAAATGTGGAGAAGATGATGTTCATAAAAATGAATTATCAACTCTTCCAGGGAGACCAGCCTCCAGAACGTACAGAGGGACCTGTGGTGGTGGATTCCAACGGGGACGAATTAATACTCTGTGAGGATGTACACAACACTGAAGAGGGTGAGGAATCGGTGGATGAGGAGGATGAGGACGACATCTTGCCTCCGTAGAGCCAGTTTGTGCAGGGACAGATTAATTGCCAGCTTGTTTTGTGGGGGCCCAAACGAACCACTCATTTCAGCCACAGTCGCGTGGCAGACCCTGGCGCTGAAATTATTGGTTTGTTAAAGTGTGCATGTCCTGTTTATACAACATAAGGGTGGGTGGGAGGATCCAAGGACAATTCCATCTTGCACCTCTTTTTTTTCTTTGCATTATGTACTTTTTGGGGCCTAGTTTTTCAAACTTCCATCCTGTCTGCCACTGCAGTGTCACTCCTAGATGGGCCACGTGTTTGTGCTGCCCACTTGTGTCGCTTAGCATAGTCATCCAGCTACCTCGGTGCAACCTTTTGGACATAAAAACACTATTGTGAGGTGTGAGGTGTGAGGTGTTCAGAATAGACTGGAAATTAGTGGAAATTAAGGTTTTTGAGGTTAATAATAGCATAGGAGCAGAAAAACCCACAAATTCTGTGATTTTAGCTGTTTTTATGCTTTTTAAAAAAAAAATACAGATCCAAAACACCGAAGGGTGGTTTTGGCAAAACCAATCCAGATCCAAAACATGAAGAAAGATCCAGATCCAAAACCAAAACACGAAAAGTGGCTGGTGCACACCCCTAGTTTAAAGTATTGGGTCTGGTATTTCGGGGGGCCGTATGGATGCGACAAGTGATTTACTGTACACATCACACGTGGCCGCAGCAGGCGTTTCTTTAACGGTTTTAAAAACTGACTCTGACCTCGGCACTCCCAGGAAAAACATTTACAGGGGACTCAGACCACTGCTACTCCCTCCCCACCCCCAAAGGGCCACAGCATGTTAATCATTGGGGACACATCATGCGATCACTCAGGACCCGCAGATCCACCATCGGATTTACAAACATTTCTGAATCAGGCCCTCAGACATAATTATGTTAATATCTAAAAAATAATTGAGGGGGCACACAAATTAAATGACCCAGGAAATTAAAATTTAAAGAAACAAATCATATTCTGCGTCCTTACCACCAACATTGATCAAATATTACATTTCTACAACTAGGGCCACAAAAATTTAAGATGTATCTAAAGCATACTGTACTGTCATTTTAATAATTGTAGAGTATTATTGGCTGAAAAGGATTGTTCTAATGAAAATCCTGTCATCTTCGTAAATTGCATGGCATTAATTTTGCAAGAGAACTGCATTACCATCAGAGCACGAAAGCTTATTAAAAAGAACTGAAGCCAATCCCAAATTTTGTAGTCAAGATGACGCACTGTGGACAGCAATAATAATACCTAAAATACCAGCAATTATACAGTTCATCTTAGCAGTAAAGATACTTAAACAGTATACAATATTTATAGAATAGATTTTCTTCAACTTACAATGTAGAATTGTATTTTTTGGGTCAAAATACCTAAAAACTTTTGTTTAGGTTATCATTTTCTAAATGAATATTATTCACACTGGGCCTGATTCAGAGGCGGACGCTAATGTGATTGCAGCTCAGATTTTGCTCAGAATGCAGCTGCGATATGCTAATAGTTCCAAAGCTTACACAAGCATAAGGATGCCCACCGCTGCCTTCTCATATGTGTATATATCGGTAACATTGATGCACATCGAACGGCCATCTTGTCCTTGCGGAAAGTCTGACCAGTCGCAGACTCGGCAACTCTCCTGATAGGCAGAGAGCTCCCATGCTGTGTAGACCGCAAGGGCTAATTTATGCACGCCCATGTAGCGACGTTTAAACGGTCAGACGCCTGCGTTTTAGTGACCACCCCCTGTAACCTTTCTCCAAACATTCACTACCTGTCACTCACTTTGTGAATGGATCCTCTGTGCGTACATAATTGCAAGACAATCGCAGCACGTGCGCAATGGCAAACAATTGCTCGATCTGCGTAAAAATCGCATTAGTGTCCTTCTCTGAATCAGGCCCACTGTTCAAAATTCTAAGATTAAAACCATTTTGTAAATTAATTTAGTCACATGTATGTAAAGTAGTGCGTGTACTTATGACGCAAAGATACAGAGAATGGACCTACTGTATACATATGCAAGTCCTAAAGTAAATGTGTGTGAGCAGTGGACCTGAGACGGTTTATCATAATAAGCAAGTAAAAAAAAGGGATTGTTTGGGAAAATACTTTTATTTCTAAAGGTCTATCAGTTATGTTAGAGAGGATTGATAGAAATTAAGGAGCTGATTCTGAATTGGATGCAGTGGCATCTGTGTGTGGGTGTCTTTTACTTGTCACCACCTCCGTGGCTTTATGCTAATACCGCTACAAGCCCTTCCCTGGTGTACATCTATGCGTATGAATGTCAAAGGACTAAGACGCCCACTGTCAGCATCTTTAGATGCTACAATCTCACTTGGTGCATCTTTAGATGCCACTATCAGTTGCATCACCGAAAAGTGCACCAGCCCTATGCTGGGTGCAGATTCTCTGCCTGAGTGTGGTCTCCTATGTGAGTGATTAAGCATCTGTGTACGCAAACACTTTGGGGACATGCACGGGACACTCCTGTTACACGCCTATAAGATGGTCTATGTCCTGATTGATGAGATTGTTGAGAGGTATGTGCGCTACACACACCGGTCATATAGCTCTGATATCTCTAGTAATGAAGTGCTTTGAGCGTCTGGTGCTAAGACAGATTAAGTCCCATCTTCCAGCGGGGTTTGATTTCTTCCAGTTTGCCTATAGGACAAATCGTTCAACAGATGATGCCATCTTGACTGTTTTGCATAATGTACAAAAACATTTTGAACAAAATTTTGTGTTATGTAAGAATTATTTTTGTTGGCTTCAGTTCAGCATTTAACACTATTGTGCCTAGTTCCTTGGTATCTAAGTTGTTTCACTTGGGTTTGAACAGTTTTGTTAGTGATTAGATTTTAAACATATTTATTGTCTAGACCCCAGGTAGTTAAGTTGTGGTTGTGGGGTTCAATTTCAGAGGAAGTTGTGTTGAAGACAGGTGTTCCACAGGGGTGCATCCTCAGTCCGCTATTGTATTAATTCTTCTCGCACGAGAACATCAGTTGAGATTGTAAAATTTGTGGATGATGCTGCCATTGTTGGGTTGATTAGTAAGGAGGATGAGGTTGCATATAGAAATGAGGTTACTAGACTGCTTGAGTGGAGTAGGAGGAATTGTTTACCTTTAAATACGTTCAAAACTAAAGAGATGGTCATTGATTTTAGAAATAGAAATAGTGTTCCTAAGTTACTGTACCTGTACTTTATATGGAATGATTATTGAACAGGTGGAAATCTTTACATTTTTAGGTATTTTCATGTCAAATACTGTCATGGATTTTGAATTCCACTTTTGTGATCAAAAAAGGCGCAGCAACGCCTATTTTTTCTGAGAGGATTAAAATTAGCTTTTGTAAGCAAGTGGACCTTGGTAAATTTTTACCATTTTATTGTGGAAAGTGTCCTAACCTATGGAATTACTGTATGGTATGGCATTTGTACTGTTTCTGAATGTAAGACCCTGGATTGGGTAGCTAGGACTGCAGGTAGGGTCAATGGGATGGAGTTGCCACGTACTCAGGATCTTTATGGAAAAGGAATGTTTACGAAAGTTAAGGGTATTTTGGAAGATTAGACTCACCCCAACCATGAGTTTTTTGAGAAGTTACATCTAATAGACGTATTAGAGCTGTGCTCTCCCGTACAAAAATATTGCATAATGTATTTTTAATCCTAGAGCTTTGCACATGTTTAATTGTCCAATTGTTTTAACTTGACTTATCTTGTAGAAAGTTGTAATTCTGCTTGTTTTATTACGTGGTGTGTGTTTTATTGAGAATATCGTTGACATTCCATGGAGTTTGTTATTGGCAATAAATGGTTTATTATTATTTTGTAAGGGAATGATTGGAGCATTATAACACTTTCAATGCAATAGGAACACCTCTGAGGATCTGACATGTACTCAATGTGACATATTTATCAACTGGACATGTATTGAGAAGGTAAAGCTTACTTGTGCCACCATTTAACCCATTTATTATGTGGTACCCCACTAAAGCTTTCTATGTAATTATGGGTAGAACAGTGGCTGCTGTACAAGCTATGATAGGAGATGATGCTAATAAGCAGAGATTCTGGTGGAATGTAGTGATTGGGCAAAGTGTGAGGAGTCATGTGTCACAGACCCCTAATAGCAGGGGGCTAGAAGGGGAAAACCGAGGAGGACAGGTCATGTCCGATGGAACTTTACCTCAGGGATTGAGAGCGGGTCCTGGCTGCCTGAGATAGAGAGGTGGATCTCCCTGGGGCAGTTTATGAAGTCAGAGGTCACATAGGAAGCGAGTGTGCGTCAGCACCCTGCATCAATCCAGAGATGTGATTGTGGTCCAGCCCGCTAATAGCTTACCTACAAGTACTGAAATGAGGGAAAGTGAGCAGCTGTGAGGTGGGTAATAAAGACTACCATCTCAGCCTAATTGCTGCCTAGCTCAGGTTACACTGCTGAGACTGTAAATACTGGGAGACTGTCATACTGACAGATAAAAACAGCATACTAACTCCCCTGCCAAGGCTAGTAACAACCTGCTTACACCTGAATAAGAACTAGTTAGTGCCTCACTGGCTATGAGACTGGCATAAGATTAGCTGAGGCACGCTGATCATATAAAGAATTGCCAACCTACACTAATTCACTTACCTCTTAATGCCTGGCTTATAATTACTATATCAGGAGTCCTCCACTAGTTATCATGCAGTATCACTCCTCTCATTGTACTGAGGTAAAAACAACTGTTGATTTGATAAAAACAATATTTAACGAGACCTGGATGAAGGAGATATAGTGACTTGGGGAATAACCTCCATGTATTTATGCCCCAAACAATATTGCTTCATACATTAGCAAACAGCATTGTGCTTCATTAATACATTTTCTGGGACTTAGGAGCCATCACCCCCTAATAATATATAGTTTCGAGACTTTTTTGTGTTAAAGAATGACAGCTGACTTCAAATGAATTAATGACAGGCTCATCATTGAACATTCTGCCCCTCTATTAAGCAATAGGAACCCTAAGATCAACCTGTGTCCTCATAATAAACCAGAAAAATAACGAACTATGAAATAACTGTGCGCACGAATGAATACTTGGCAAAAAGTGTGAATTTGTTTAGGGAGTTCATTAAAGTGTTATATTTATATGTTTGCAAGACAAATGTTAGTTTAGTTTGACAGTATAATTATATACTGCTAGGGATAGGAAGGATTAAACAGGCTACTGAAGAGTTACCTTGTTTTTACTGTAATGTGTAAAAATTGCTGAAAAAAGAAACTTTACTTGGATTTAGGCAGTGTTTGCATTTATATGAATTGTGAATTCTTATCCAATTTGGCTAAAGCTGCATACACATGTAAAGTGATCAGAGCAGGAAGCTCCCTGGGGCTTGCGGTTGCCGAGACCCAACCTTAGGGTCTCGTCACAAGCCCCGATGGTCGCGATGGTCTTGACCATCGCGAACATCAACCTGGTCGGTCGCTAAAGCTGTGGGTGGTAACCCATAGCTTAGCTAGTGACCAGGAGGCCACACTTCAGAAGGCAAGCGGCCGCCCTCATGCAGAGCGAGCGCTCGCTTCTTGCAACCGCCTCTGAATGAGGGCCAATATGTTAATCTAATCCGAAATGTAATCTGATCTGGCTAGTATAAGGTTGTATACTATTGGATACTATTATACAGATAATGCAAAACAGAATTATCGACTACTTTATACACAAGGCACCTACCCAAAAATATACAATAGGCGATAAACCACAAAATATCAGAGTAATCATAGAAATATCAGGTGCAGTCTATCACAAAAAAACAACCCAAGGAGAGACTCATTCAGACCTGATGGTGCAACAGTGTTAAACTCAAAAATCCACCTTGCTTTGAGATGGAGTAATTGTTTATTTCTGTCACCACCACTTACCATAGGTGGTACATGGTCTATCAGCTTCTACCGCAGCATAGCCAGGGAATGTCGTGCAGCTTTAAAATGTTTGGCTATGGGCTTTTCCATCTCTTTTCCAGACAAAGCTAGACGGATTGCCGATCCATGTTGTGCAGCCTGTTCATTGAAGGTGCAGGCTTTTTAGCTTTATAGGCGAGTTCACACGGACACTTGATGATGTAAGCTTGTGATAAGTGAACTGATATAACTTTGGGCTTGAAGAAAGACAAGCGGATAAGGCTGTTGGACCTCAAAAATTTTAGGCCTCTAAGTATAATGTAAGCAGTCTACAGCCCAAGCGGTTGCAATTGCACATATACCCCTCCTGTACTTGAATCAGCATCTCCCAGCTAGCAGCACCATGTCCATGTGCTGCCTATTGCAAAAATACATCACCTGCCAATTAGGTAGTTTGTCCAGTGCAGCCCCCTGCACCTTTACTGTAGTGCAAAGGTTCCCAAACTCCGCCATTACAGTCTTGAGCACAAGTGACTTAATTAGTACCTCAGTCAATTTGATGTAACCATCTGGACTTGGAAACGGGATGTAGTTAATAGACCGGCGGACGCAATGCCGCCGGTCTAAATCCTGACTGGACCTGCCCGACAAGGGATTTAAGATGGGCGTCAAAATGCCGATGCCTATCTTAATCCTGACGCCGGAGGACCAACCACCGCCATCCTGATTGTCCACTGACGGGTAAGCATAACACTTAGCCTCGGGATGGGGGAGTTAGGTTTAGGGACCCCCGGGGGGACTTAGGGTTAGACTATTGGAAGGGGGGTTAGGGTTAGGCACTAGGGGGGGAGGTTAGGTTTAGGCACCCCCCCTGGGAGGGTTAGATATAGGCTGTGGGGAGGAGGGGTTAGGGTTAGGCACTAGGAAGGTAGGTTAGAGTTAGGCACCCCTAAAGGAGGGTTAGGGTTAGGGGGGGAGAGGGGAGGGTTAGGGTACTTACCAACGCCCATCAGGATCTCGATCTGTCAGACTCTCACTGTCGGGATTTGAACCAGCGGCTGTTGAGTCGCTGGTATTTCAATCCCATTCCCATGGAAACATGTACAAGTATCCTTAAAACCTGGACTATATTGGCAGAGTTTGGGAACGTCTGTTGTAGTGCATCTTTTTGCTGGATGAAATTTCTTAGTCATTGCATTCAGTCTGTATATTCATTAATTACTTGCTGCATACTGACTGAGCTACAATGTAACAGTGAGCAACAGGTGTTTCTCTACATTCAGCTCATGACAGCAGGAACTCAGAGAAGAGAAGAAAATAGACTGCCCTGGAGATATTATTGGTATAATTCTGAGTTGGGATAAAGAAAGAGCAAGCAATTGTGCACCTGTGTAAAACCATGTGGGGCATATTTAAAATGTGCATAGAATTAGAAGCACTTGAAGGCCCCTCCTCTTCGCCTAGTTATTGATAAGATTTGGTATCTGGCGAGTATGGAGAAGATTACTGCATATCTTAATAATAGATCCTTTATATGCCTACAGATTTGGGACCCGTGGTACCGCTTTCAAAATCTCTCATAGCTCCTATTCTCCTTCAGGACTTTCAGCCCTTCTGTTCTAGAGTGCACTCTCTTAAATCTATATTAGTACTATATATTATCCTTTCATACTTTTTTAGGGTTCTATACCAGCAGGCCCCCTCCTCTTTTCTCTGTTTTTTCTTTCCCTCTTTGCTTCTTCCCCTACTTTTTATTTCCTTTTTTTTGTTTTTACAGAAGCTATTTCTAACCAGTTATTTGTAATGTATTACAATATTGTATATGATAACCTTCTATTATGATAACCTTCTATATAGTATGTTAGCGATACTGTTCTTGAAATTACTATTATATACTCCGGATGTATAACTGATTCTATAAAGTCTTCTCATATTCATCTGGTTGTTTATGTTGCTATTGTCTTTTGCACTTTAAATCATAAATAAACCATTTAAATTTGCAGAGAGATTTATATTTGAGAGGCGTGTCCAAATTTAAATCTAAATTTCATGGTAAAAATAAAGCTGTCAGGCATTTGTGGGCTCCATGCAACCAGGGCTGCCAACTGCTCTGCCGGGCACGGCACTGGAAGGGGGCGTGTTTAACTGGAGGAGGTGTGGTTTGTTCAGGTGAACAGTTACTTGTTTTTTTCTTCCTTTCCAGGGGCACCGAGAGGGGGGTAGGGGACTCTTTACCTTTGCCTGTTGATTGGGCCCAGCAGGGGACAACGTCCTGCAGCCCCCACCCCCGCTCCCGATATTGTACTTCAGGCAGGGAGAGAAAGGACTGACTGCTGCTGCAGCAGCCTCTCTCCCCAGCTCAGCACACAAGCTGCTTTCACAGTGTACGCTGGGCTAGGGAGAGAGGCTGCTGCGTGATGTGCCGGACACTGGCGCCCCCTTGTGTGGCCACAAATGTATTATATTTTTTATTTTTTTGTAGGGAGGGAGTCTGCCCACACCTCCCCGAGTTGGCCTCCCAGTAGCGGGGCCCAGTACAATAGAGGTATGTTCTGTTTTATATGTGTCTGCCCCTGCTCTTGCCCCCCCTCCCCCCCCCTTGAGCAGCTGCAGAGGCTGCGGGGAATTGCATACCAGGGGAGCACAACAAGAGGTAGAATAGATGGCGTGTGCATGAGAGCCTGGGGGCTGCCCTGCATCTCGGAGTGCCGCGAGGCTCCACCAGTCTTTGCATTTAGAGAACCAGCTCATTTGGAAAAAATACTATAATTTAGAAAACAAATCCATAATTTTGAAGGCCTTATACCATCATTTTGTGTCTTACGGTTGGCAACTATGGATCTCCCTCTGCTCAATGCTGCAGCCACCTCTGGAGAGGACCCTGCCCTGCAAATCTGTCCACACAGTTAAGGGGGGTATCCACTAGACGATAAAGTTGAACGATTGAATGATAACGATAAAATCGTTTGATAATCGTTTGAAAATTTGGTCTTTTAGACATCTATCATCGTTCAAACATGCTGGTCAACCTGACGATATCGTCAGGTTCAGCATGTTTGCAGATGATTGATTGTGCCTGCACTGAACGACATATCGTTCAGTGTGGGCACCCTGCAGTGTAGTGAACGGTTGAACGATAACGATATCGTTATCGTTCAGTCTTTTCACTGTCGGGTAGTGGATACCCGCCTTTAGGCTCGAACTGCCGTCAGTTGCCTCCTCAACTGTGTCCCTTGTGTGACAGTTAAACTCTCACTCTGTGCTCTTGCCCACAGTTGTGCCCAGGAGAAGTACTGTATGCCTTCCTATCCTCACGCTGCTCCCCTCACAGTTTTCTTTGCATAATACATAATAAAATATAAACAGCATTACATCTATATCTATCAGTTATCTATCAATACCAGTCCTTAACCGGTAGTTACATTTGCTAGGTATAAATGCCACCAAGAACAGACCACATAGGCTTCGGTGATATGAAATAACAGTGTCTGGATCTGCTGCTCTTTACTGCACATAAAATGCTGTTTTCAAACACAGGTGCGACTTTAGTCTTACCTTAAGAGCAGTGAATTGTGGAATCAGGGCCTGCCCCAGGGCTACTTGTACCCTGTGCGAGAATTTGTGAATACTATCAAACAAATAAAATATGCCCCTGACAGGGAAAAAAACCCACACACATTGTCCCCCCCCCACACCCCCACAGGAGAATAGAACACACACATTGGCCCCTCTACCGCAGAGTCTTGTCGCAAGGCCGATGGTCGCGATTATCGCGATGGTCTCCTGGCCGCTCGCACAAGCTGTGGGTGGTCTCCCACAGCTTTGTGAGCGGCCGGAGAAAAAAAATGTCAAAAGTAAAAAACGCCCACAGACCCAGCAAGCAGCCAGCGCCAGTGAGCGGGACTGAATCAGGGCCTTAGTGCAAACTGGTAGCTACCACAGTGTGGCATAGTGCAAAGTGGTAGGTACTGCAGTGTGGCATAGTGCAAACTGGTAGCTACCACAGTGTGGCATAGTGCAAACTGGTAGGTACTGCAGTGTGGCATAGTGCAAACTGGTAGCTACCACAGTGTGGCATAGTGCAATCTGGTAGCTACTACAGTCTACCATAGTGCAAACTGGTAGGTACTATAGTGTACTACAGTGTGGCATAATGCAAACTGGTAGCTACTACAGTCTACAATAATGCAAACTGGTAGGTACTATAGTGTACTACAGTGTGGCATAATGCAAACTGGTAGCTACTACAGTCTACCATAATGCAAACTGGTAGCTACTACAGTCTACCATAGTGCAAACTGGTAGGTACTATAGTGTACTACAGTGTGGCATAGTGCAAACTGGTAGCTATTACAGTGTGGCAGTGCAAACTGGTAGGTACTAAAGTGTAGAACAGTGCAAACTGATAAGTACTACAGTGTGGCCTAGTGCAAACTGGTAGCTACCACAGAGTGGCATAGTGCAAACCGATAGTTTAGGTACCTCAAAGTATGGCATAGTGCACACTGTTATACAGTTTGTAGCATAATGTAACTTCGTTGGTAGGGGCCTCCACACGTTATCTGCCCTGGGGCCACACATACATTAATCTTACCCTGACACTACTCCAATATAACACTCAGTCTCCTTCGTAAACAGGCCATTGTCACAGTACCCATAGAAAGCATTGCTAAAATTCTCAGAAAAATTACACTTTCGGGGGATTGACTGCAATTACTGCATTAATAAATAGGCCCTTAAATTCAATAATTCAGCCTCTAGTACAATGAAAAGTTAAAAGAGTAGTATTCTCTAGTCTCCATTATCTTTTTTTCTCTACAGTTAAATGCTTCCTGAAAAAACGTCACTCCCATAGTGCACTGCGGGACCCGGAGCTCAGTAGTGAGCTCCGGCTGCCGCTGGTGAGGGGGGTGAGGGGGGTGGGGGGGAGGAAGAGAAGGAGCAGGCACCCGCTGGTAACACACTCAGCGGGCGCCCGGCAAATGGGGGGTGCGACCGCACCCCTTGCATCCTCTGTACTTACGCCACTGGAGGTGGAGCGCCGATCAGCGGCGCTCCTTCTCCATGCAGCTCCGGGTGACAATGGAGCCAGGTGCCCCCTTCAGGACTGGCGCCCTGCGGCAAATGACTCCATTGTCTCCGGGAGTTCCGCCACTGTGTACGTGTACCAGGACTCACAAATGTCAAGACCCCTCTCAATGCCAGTTCCATATTTTAATGGCAGCAGACACTGCACTTTAGAATACTCAGGCCTAGGCCTGGAAACACACAGGTACATACAGAAAATAAATAAAGAAATAAAGCAAATGTCCCAGCACTCCTCATGCTTACTAGTCAGCAGTGACTTACAGTCACAACTGGCCATGCCCTCCCAGCATAGCCCTTTCCCTGGCACTCAGTGGCGGAACTCCCGGAGACAATGGAGTCAGCTGCCACTGGGCGCCAGCCCTGAAGGGGGCACCTGGCTCCATTGTCACCTGGGTCCCGGCCATTCCATTCCATCTACTGGCTTCAGTCCTAAGTCTAACTAGTAGTAGAGGAGCCACTGAGCTGAGCGCCAATCAGCATCAGCGACGCTCCTCCTCCGGCTCCACCACAGCATTATCAGATGCAGTAATGAGTCAGACTGACTCATTACGCGAGGTCACGCCCCCACCCACGAGGCCACGCCCCCACCCACAAGGCCACGCCCCTTATTTACCAGCGCCGTCCGAAGTACAGGTCCCTGCCCGCTCCTGGTGCGAGCTGAGGAAAGGACGCCACTGCATTTAAGTGTGCTGGTGCTGCCAGGGAGAGGTGCCAATGAGTGCTGCAAAGGGGGACAGTAAGCTGTTGGGGGGGGGGGCACAGTGTGTGTTATGATGGGGAACTAAGCTGTGAGGGGGCAGCGAGTGCTGCAGTGCAAGGGAGGACTGTGTGAGCTATGAGGGGGTTACTAGGGTTAGTGCATGCTATGATGGGGTCATAATCTGTGGGGGGAGCAGTGATCTGTGAGAGGGAGGTAGGCTGTGAGGGGGTCAATGTGTGCTATGAGGGGTTGTAAGCTTAGGGGGGATCAGTAAGTGCTGCAAGTGGGTGGGCAGTGAACTTTGAGGGGAAGGTGAGCTGTTAGGGAGTCAGTGTGTGCTATGAGGGGGGAGTGAGTGCTGCAAGGAGGGACAGTGCTCTATAAGGGGGGGGGTAGTAAGCTGTGTGTGATGGTTGCAGTGAGTGTTGTGTGGGGGCAGTGATCTATAAGGGGGTAGTAAGCTGTGTGTGATGGTTGCAGTGAGTGTTGTGTGGGGGCAGTGATCTATAAGGGGGGTAGTAAGCTCTGTGTGATGGTTGCAGTGAGTGTTGTGTGGGGGCAGTGATCTATAAGGGGGGGTAGTAAGCTCTGTGTGATGGTTGCAGTGAGTGTTGTGTGGGGGCAGTGATCTATAAGGGGGGGTAGTAAGCTCTGTGTGATGGTTGCAGTGAGTGTTGTGTGGGGGCTGTGATCTATAAGGGGGGGTAGTAAGCTCTGTGTGATGGTTGCAGTGAGTGTTGTGTGGGGGCAGTGATCTATAAGGGGGGGTAGTAAGCTCTGTGTGATGGTTGCAGTGAGTGTTGTGTGGGGGCAGTGATCTATAAGGGGGGGTAGTAAGCTCTGTGTGATGATTGCAGTGAGTGTTGTGTGGGGGCAGTGATCTATAAGGGGGGGTAGTAAGCTCTGTGTGATGGTTGCAGTGAGTGTTGTGTGGGGGCAGTGAGCTGTGAAGGGTGCTGTGTGTCGAGAGGAGGTAAGTGTGTGCTGCAAAGGGGGCAGTGTGAAATGGAGGGAAATAAAATGGTAGAAAAAAATACAGTGCTAGTAACAATATGCTAATTTCCAAAATATGTAGTGCTTTTTTGATCAGAAATGTCTTGTTATGTTATGATTGGTGCAGATCAGACAAGCAGTTTTTGGGGGGTATAGTTAAAGATCATATCTTTTATCACTCTGCCATATTAAATTGTTTAACATAACAGAATGATAAAACATATGCTCATATCCCCCCTCCTAACATTACAGAGTGATAAAACATGCTCTTTAAAAATATAACCCCTCCTATCATTACAGTGATAAAACATATGCTCTTTAAATATATTAAACTCTCCCCTTACATGACAGAGTGATAATCAGGGGCAGAACAATGGGAGACAATGGAGGCGCCTGCCGCTGGGCGGCAGCCTTGAAGGGGCACCTCCTCCTTTGCAACAATATATTCACCCCACTTAAGGGCTATTTTATATGAGTGTTTTTGTGTATATGTAACAGATTAGATAGATATGCACCATATTTATTTTCCCTATTTTTATAGGGGGGGCACCAAATTATAACTTGCCTCCGGGCGTCTGGGATGAACTTATGCCACTGCTGGCACTACAGCACTATGTCCTACTACCTGGCCGCTAGTCATCATCAGGTCCCAGAGCAGTGGGGTTGTGAGAGTTTTAAACTCTTCCTTTGCTGCTCAGTGATAAGTTGCAGCTGAGCCTGTGCATCCGTGAAAACCTCCACACCTCCAATGCTAATGCAGAATGCACAGGCCACTCCAGCCTACCTTGGAGGGAGCTGATCCTACCAGAATGTGAGCAATACATGTGAGAGACAACCCCTCTCACCACAGTAGAAATTACGTTTTTGGGCCATTCATCAAACAAGTAAAGCAGGAGATATCACAGATATCTCCTGCTTACCTTCCTCTCGCGCAATGTGTCACTGTCCCCATACAAATGTATGGGGACAGTATTCATCAAGCTCCGAAAATACAATATTTTCGGAGCAGGGCCGGCCCCAAGCACACTCTGTGCGTGCGACCGAACAGGGGCGCCAGGATCCGGCTGCAGAAGATCCCTACGCACTAGTTACACTGCTCCTAAAGGAGCAGTGAAAAGATTCACTGCTCCGACTCGGGGAGACAGCTGATTTTCGGATCAGCTTTCTCCATGCTGGTGGAAGTATGAATTGCCCTGCCGCTTGCGGAGAGTAGGAATGTTTATCGGACCCTGCTAATTAACATAATGAATAGAGCCCATAATCTGTTGTCCAGGCTGCTTCCTTCTCTCCACCTACAACAATGGACTTACACTGTTGCTGCCAGGGAGGCCAATTCTGGGATCAAGATCTGCGGAATCCTGGAATTTTGTCAAAACCCCCCCAGGAATTTGAATCCTGGGGTGTTTCCAATCCTGGGATTTCAGAGATAAAAGTGCACATGCACAATTTACCCGTACAGCGCTGAGCACTCTCAACTCGAGCTCGCGGCATGGATGTCAGTGGTCTCATGCCATCCCACCCCTTCAGAGGAGCCCACCCGCGTAAGCAGTGACCCGGTGAGGTGAAACTGACAAGCCGCTGCCTTGTATGGTGATTTGTCTGGTGGTGAGGTAAGTGACATAGGGCTCTATTTACTACAATCCACATTTAAACACATGTGGTTGCAGTGTGGTGAAAACATCATTGCGAATTTAGGAAATATCACAGGGATTTAGCAAAAATCCCTTGCAGGGACAGAGCTTGCGGTAAAGCTCTGCCCCTGCGAATCCCATCCGCACATTTCTCCCTGTATTTTTCTACGCATGCTCCCACCGCTGGATACCAAACCCCTCCCCCCCACGCAGCCACCACCTTCCCGCTCAGTTAGACTTACCTCTGGTGATCAGTGCTCCGGTGATGACCTCTGGGGCTCCGGTCAGCTAGTCTTCCGGCTCCTGCACTGTGACCCTGGTCAGCTGTTCTATGCAGCAGCTGACCAGGGTCACAGTGCAGGAGCTGGGAGACCAGTTGACCGGAGCCCCAGATGACATCACCAGAGCACCGATCACTGCTCTCTGGATCAGGTAAGTGTTTTTTTTTTTTTTTTTGAACTATTTTTATTTTTGCATTGATCAGATGTGGTCTGTTTAGACTACACAGCTGATCACTGGGGCCGGCTCCTGGCTCTGCTCTGCCTGTTAGAACAGAGCAGGAGTCGGGGAAACCCTGGATAATGCCATCTCCAGGTGGGATTATTATCACAGGGCGTCCCCCGGTATTTTTTCACAATTTATTTTTATTAAATCTGGCCAGAGCTCAGAATTCTACTCCAATTGCCCTTTAATACATTTTTGTGAAACTAAAATAATGTGACATGGGTGTGAAAACCCTTTTTAACTTTATTTTAGTAAAAATAATGTTAATAAATAGAGCCCATACTGAGTGACACTGTCACTGTGTCACACTGTATCTGAGGGTGGCTGAGCGGCACCTGCGGCCGGCCGTAGTCACTGTCACTGCTCTACCTCTGAGTGATTTGTTGGAGCCCGGAGGCAGGGAGGGTTAGGGTTAGGCATTGGGTGGGGGGGTTAGGTTCAGGGTGTGGGAGGGAGGGTTAGGACAGTGTTGTGTGGTCAGATGAAGCACAGCCTTTCCTTTCATACTTCGGTATACTCCACAGTTTTTAACATAAAAATTATAAGAACATTTTAAAGAAAATATAAATATCTTATTTGTATTATACTAATTATGTTTATATTCAAAACTCTGGTGTAAGAAGTGTATGGCAGGTGAGGCACTGCCTCCCCAGTCTACCTTTTCCCGCACATCACTGATCAAAACACACCAAATATCCAGCACTATATACTGCTGGACCTTTGTATAATGCCCAGATGAACCCTCTGGTTCATATAAGTATCTGTAAATCTGTCTCTGATACTAGCCAGTGCCTCCCCAGCCATTTACCTCACCGCACGTCACTGGTTTAGGGTTAGGGGTTGGTATTTTGACCGTCGGGATCCCGAGTGCCGACATCCCGTACCCAACCTGATTTGTCTTGAGTTTTGGGGTGATACTAAGCTGTAATTTCTGTATCTGTTGTTCTGTTGTGCAGGTTTATCGTGATTGGTCACCAAGAGCACTATCAAAGTAATTTTTTTAAGTCTTCTTCCAGTATTTGGGAGCAAATGTCTGATTGTCGTTTGCTCCCATACATTACCAGATTTTTGTTCTGACCAACTTACTGGTTGGCTAATTGGAAAGATAATCTTTAGGTGTGTGGCCAGATAAAGTGAATGGTGATAAGGTACCAGCCAATCAGCTCCTAACTGCCATTTTTCAAACACAGCCTGTGACATGGCAGTTAGGAGCTGATTGGCTGGTACCTTATCACTGTTCACTTTATCTCCTAACACAGCTTAGTAAATAGACCCCATTATGTCTTTTACTTGTCTCTACAGTAACAGTAGAGACAAGTCAAAGACATTGTGGCAGGTAACAATTTTGTAACTCAAATTGGATTTGGCCTGCACAATACATTTTGTAACAAAATACAATTTCTACCACAAAAATAAATTAAACAGATGATACACAATTTAAAAATAGTTTTTTGTAGCTAGTACAAAAATTTAATTTGTTTTTTGCCATGTTTGTCAAGCTATGTCTTGTCAAGGTTAATCATGCATGCTTTTGTAACTAAAACTCAATTTTGTAGCCGGAAAACAATTTACTGTATGTAAAGTCAATATGTTACCACAGAAATTGTAAATCACTGTTTTGACAAAAAATATGAAATTTGTTGTGTACCTAAAATAATGCTGGGTACACAGTGGAGTGACGGGCATTCGTTCCAACAACGGAAAGAATGCCCATGAACAGTGATTATGCGGCCATTCGTCATTCATTAACTATATCGCTAGATCTAATGTGCAGCATGTAAAACCTGGCGATCATTGCTAACGACCGCAGAAGCATGCAATCATGCTTACACACTGAGCAATGTAGGCAATATGTTGTTACAAAATAAGAGATATGGTAAGACCTTACCTTTGTTATCTGTATTTCTACGAAGTCCATAGGGATCCACAGGAGACCTTGGGGTATAGGCGATGACGTCAGTCTCGGGCACCTCAATAGTTAAACTTGTGCTTCCAGGATGCACCAGGCCCCTCTCCTTTACCCCACCCCCAAGCCAAGGCACCTCAGTTTCGTAACAAGTCAATGTCCGAAGGAGGAGAAGAGAGAAGGAAGAATTTCTGGAACACACAAGTATCACACTCTCACATACAGAAGGAGATGGAAACCGGTGACAAGAACACAGCCCAACTGCAACACAGGTGCGACAGGGTGGGAGTCCTGTGGATCCCTATGGACTTCGTAGAAATAGAGATAACAAAGGTAAGGTCTTACCATATCTCTTATATTCTACTGAAGGGTCCATAGGGCACCACAGGAGACCTTGGGGATGTCCCAAAGCAGTCTCCTTAAGGGTGGGGATGCTCCTGTGCAGAGAGAAGCCGCCGCCCAAAGGAGGCATCCTGAGAGGCAAAGGTATCGAATGCATAATACCTTAGGAATGTATGGACAGTAGACCAAGTGGCTGCCTTACATAGCTGAACAGCTGAGGCACCACGACGAGCTGCCCACGAGGGACCCACAGACCGAGTAGAGTGAGCTTTGACAGAGGACGGAACAGGAAGGCCCTCATGAATGTAAGCCTCTGATATTGCCAGGCGAATCCAGCCTGCCAATGTCTGCTTAGTGGCAGGCCATCCTTTCTTTCAGAAACCAAAAAGGATAAACAACAAGTCCGACTTCCGAAATGAGTTGGTACGGTCCACATAGGTCTTTAGAGCCCGTACCACATCCAAGGAGGCCTCACCAGCTGAGAGGTCTGGGGAGTTAAAGGCTGGCACTACAATTTCCTCATTAATGTGGAAGCTGGATACCACCTTAGGCAGGAAACCAGGGCGAGTACGAAGAACCGCCCTGTCGCTATGAAAAATCAGAAAGGGGGGACGACAAGAAAGAGCCCTCAAATCTGATACCCTTCTGGCCGAAGCAATGGCCAGAAGAAATAAAGTTTTAATAGTAAGCCATTTTAAATCCACTGAGCCCAGTGGTTCAAATGGCAGTCTTTGTAGAGCCCTAAGGACCACAGTGAGATCCCACGGAGCCACCGGTGGGATAAAAGTAGGTTGGATGCGAAGCACCCCTTGCATAAAGGTATGTACATTCGGAAGGGTAGCAATCCTACGGTGAAACAGTACTGACGGGGCAGAAACCTGCACCTTCAGAGAAGCAAAGCGAAGACTGTGATCTAAGCCCGCCTGTAGAAATGCTAAAATCCTGGATAATCTAAATGTTTGAGGATTATAACCTCTGGGGTGACATCATTCAAAGAAAGTGTGCCACACTCTGTGATAAATGCTTGCAGAAGCCGGCTTGTGAGCTCTGAGCATGGTGTTGACCACCGAGCTAGAGAAACCACAGGAACTCAAGAGGGCAGTCTCAAGAGCCACGCCTTCAAAGACAGACGACTCAGGTACGGCTAGAGGCAAGGACCTCGCGATAATAGGTCCGGATGCTGCGGCAACAGCATTGGATTGTCTATTGACAGACTCTGAAGATCTGCGTACCAGTGACGTCTGGGCCATGCTGGAGCTACCAGCAGCAGCAGATCTCCTTCCTGTTTGAGCTTTCGGATTACCCAAGGTAGAAGGGAGAATGGAGGGAACAGGTACACAAACTGAAAGGTCCATTGGACCGACAAGGCGTCCACCAGCAGAGCTTCCACGTCTCTTGTCCTGGATCCATACCTAGGCAGCTTGTGGTTGTGCCAAGATGCCATCAGATCTATTTCGGGAAGGCCCCACTTGTTTACCAGAAGTTGAAATACTTCTTGATGAAGTGACCATTACCCTGGGTGTATGTCGTGATGGCTTAGGAAGTCCGCTTCCCATTTTAGGACTCCCGGAATAAACACCGCTGATATGGCTGGGAGATTCACCTCCACCCAAGTCAGGATGCGGGACACTTCCACTAGTGTCTCCTGACTTCGAGTGCCTCCTTGGAGGTTTATGTAGGTCACTGTGGTGGCATTGTCTGACATGCTTGCACGGGATTCCCCTGAAGTATGAGCCGTGCTTGTTGAAGAGCCCTTAGAACTGCCCTTAGTTCCAATATATTTATTGGCAGCACGGACTCCTCCATTGTCCACCTTTCTTGAAAGAAGTGTGGACCTGTCACTGCACCCCATCCCCGGGGACAGGCGTCCATTGTCAGGAGGACCCACTCTGGAATCCAAAAGAGGCGGCCCTTGGTAAGGTGACTTGTATGAAGCCACCAAGTCAGAGACACACGTACCTCCGGAGACAGTACCAACGTCTGCGTTCTTATCTGGCATGGAGATCCATCCCATCTGGACAGGATCAGTGTCTGTAGAGGCCTGGAATGGAATTGGCCATACTCCACCATGTCAAAGGTCGACACCATGGTGCTCAGCAACTGTATTGCCGAGTGGATTGACACGCGGCGACTGCGCAGGCAGCATGGTTATCTTGTCCCTGGTTAGGAAAATCCTCTGTTGTTGAGAATCCAACAAAGCCCAGAGATGTAGCATCCTCTGTGAGGGCGTCAGTGAGGACTTCTTCCAGTTGATCAACCAACCGTGGCTTTGTAGCACTGTCAATGTCAGTTGCAGATGCTGAAGAAGCAATTCCACAGACCTGGCCAGCAATAGCACGTCGTCCAGGTAGGGTAATAGACGGATCCCCTGCAGCCGCAGTCAGGCCGCCATTACCGCCATATGTTTGGTAAACACCCTCTGTGCTGTGGACAGTCCAAATGCCAGGGCCTGAAACTGGAAGTGTTGTTGTAACACTGCGAACCTGAGGAACTTCTGGTGAGCCGAAGATATCGGGACGTGCAGGTATGCATCCTGTATGTCCAGAGACCCCATAAAATCCCCAGGTTCCATAGCCAGTATAATTGACCGCAGGGTTTCCATCTTGAACCAGGGTGTTCGGAGGAACTTGTTTAGGGACTTGAGATTCAGGATAGGCCTGTATGTACCATTCGGTTTTGGAACTAAAAAGAGATTGGAATAATACCTCGTTCCCCTCTGGGGAATAGGTACTGGAACTATAACTCCCTGTAGGAGCATAGATCGAACCACTCTCTGCAGTTCCAATGCCTTTTCCTGATCAATCTGTTGTCCTGTAAGACAGAATTGATGTGGAGGTCAGTTTTTTTTTTTTAACGAAAGAGTGTACCCTTGAGAGACCACTTCCCTTACCCAAGTATCTGTTGTTGTATGACACCAACACTGGGTGAACTGAAGAAGTTGGCCTCCCACCTTGGGGTCCCTCAAGGAGAGGCCCGTCCCGTCAGGCTGAAGGTTTAGCCTCGGCTTGGCAGCTGGACGCCTAGCACTCCAGACCTGCTTTTTGGGCTTTGTGACTTTCTTTCCAGAAAGTCTGGGAAAGGACTGAGCCTTAGCCTTACTCTGAGGGCGGAAGGTCCGAAAACTCGAGGGTAATGGGACCGAAGCTTAACAGGCAGACTTGGCAGCCGCCAAAGTGTCCACAGTTTTGTCCAAATCTGGACCACAAAGTACCTGGATATTAAAGGGTAAACCTTCTAACCCTTTCTTGGACTCAGCATCCGCCCTCCAAGATCGCAACCAGAGAGAGCGTCTAGCCGACACTGCAGCCAATGAAATGCGGGATGTTAGCATACTAACATCCAGAGCAGCCTCATTCACATATGTGGCTGAATCTCTGAGGAACCTACCAGTTCCACTTGTTCACTGGTAGCTTCTACAGGTAAGGACACCTTCAAGGCATTAGCCCAATGCTCCATTGCCCTGGCCACCCAGCATATAGCCATAGCTGGCCTAGCCACTCCCCCTGAAAGAGAATAAATGGACATTAAGCATATTTCCACCTTCCTGTCCATGACAGCCTTTAATGATGACATGGATGGCAAAGGGAGTGTTGCACTTTTGACAAGGCGCGTAATATGAGAATCCACCTGAGGTGGAGTTTCCCATTTAGAGAAATACTTCTCCTAGAATGGATAAGTGGTCTCCAATCTCTTCGGTGGCTGAAATCTCCTGCTTGGAGTTTTCCATGCTTCTTCCAAGTGTTCAAGCAGCTGATCAGACAGCGAAAAAGCTGTTGCTAAACTTTTAACTTCTTTAAAGTAAGCATGTTTGGATTTGGCTGCTGGGGTATCCTCATCCCCAATATCCATGGCCACACGGACTGCACGGATGAGGCCATGCACATATATTTTGGACTTGGGCTCCGCCTCTTTTAGAGGGAGCTCAGATTCAGATAAGTCCTGTATTTTCCCATCATCAGTCGACACATCATCCTGATAGTATGTAGACTGGGAAGACAGTATCTCTTTCCTAACAGAACGTTGGAAAGGCTTCCCCTGTAACACCTCCGTCAGGTTTTGCACCGTATTGGAGAGTGTATTAACCCACACAGGTTCCGACTGTGTTTGGTAGGGAGTAGGTTGTAAAGGCATACTATGAGCCACAGCCATCTGTCTGGGGGTCCCCTGTGATGCAGATGGCATAGTAAGCTGCGGAGTGTACCCCAATGGTGGGGTCACTGGTGGTGCAGCAAGCCGACCCATCAGGGTATTTAGTGCTTGTGCAAAGCAAGCCCATGGAGGCTCTTGAGAAGAGATGGGCCCAGCAGGTAATCCTGCATTCCTGGTACACAGGGTACACAATCCTCCCACAATAATCTCTCCCTCTCTTATTCCAGCCAAACATCTGTTGCAGGTCTGTGTGAGGGGTAGATCAGCCTGACCAGACTCACTGCCAGACATTATAAATGTATGTGTCAAACTCCTCAGTACAATAAACGTTTGAACAGTGAAGCATATTAACCCCTGAGCAGCACTGTCACTGCAAGGGCTAGTGAAAGAGAAAGTACAGGGATAGATAAAATGGCTGACAGAGAAATACAGGCAGACAGCACTAGCACAGACACATACAATGCCAGGAAAAACCTGAACTATATTGCACCTTGTGTCTAGTAGGAATAGTGCTACATACACTGACCTGCTTAGAGGAGAGGTATGTAGGGGGGCCCAGGCACCGCAACTCCCGGTGAGACCAGCGCTTCAGCACATATAAAATGGCCGCCGGACCCATAGGGGGCGTGTCTGAGAGAGGAGAGCTGCCTGCAGCCGCCAGACCGCAGTTGAAAAGTGTGCAGTGCAGTGGGGGAGGGGCTGGCTGTGCAGTACAGGGTAGGCCCGCTCCCCTGGCATGCTATTAACCCCTGGGATGCCGACAACGTCCGCACGCTGTGGCCCGCTATCCCTGATGGTATAGTGTCAGAGCAGGCGCAATGCCTGTTAACATGTGCAGCTGCTTCCACAGGACCCCCACTTGGGAAGCCTACAGGACTGTGATGTCAGCGGGCGCCCGCCGTGGATGCCCGCTGCTTCCCTTAACAACCCCCGTGAAGTCCGGCCACAGTCCTGGGCGTCTGGGGTTTTTTGCCTAGCCACTACGTGCAGCACTCGGCTGCTAGCACAGTGAGGGAGCTGGCACTCAAATTGGCTGGTCCCCGGGGGCAGCCTGCACCTCCAGCACCCCCTGTGTAACAAAAAACGGGGTTTGACCTGTTGGGCCACGCCCCCACCCGTGAGGCCACACCTACCCACGAGGCGTGTGGCTAAGCTGCGCGCAATGAAGGGTACATGTCCTCCCGACCCACACCAGGTGTGATGTCAGGTAAGGACACCACTCCTCTCTGCTCTGCTGTTTCATTTACTTCTTGTATGATCTGGGAGGAATAGAACACCGTGGAACAATGGCAAAATGGAATTCACACTGGTGATAATTCTATTATCCCAATTGAGCAGCTCCAGTTTTCTTGATTTGTTTTGTTTTATGTAACCCTAATCCTGCACAGCCAAATAAATAATAGTTCTTTAGTTGTATTACTGCAGTAGGAAACTTCTTCTAGCATCAATTGAATGAATGACTTCACTAAAGATGAAAATAATGTTCTGTTGTTTTACAGGTGTTCATGTTTGTCATATTGTGGAGTGAGCAATGGATTGTTGGGGTAAACTTTGGAAGACTAACACCGGTTTTATACCTAAATTCCGGGTCTGACCCGAAGGTTGGAACAGGGTTCCAAACCGGAACAGACTAGGAATTTAGCCGGCAAAATCACAGTTAGGAGCTGAGTGGCTGATCGTTTATCACTCTCCACTGTATCACTTTCCAGAGCTTAATACATCGGCCCCAGGGTGTAAGATTTATCAAGCCTTGGAGAGAGATAAAGTTGAGTAGTTGCCAAAGCAGCCAATCAACTTCTTAAGCTGGCCATAAACCAGACCAACTTATTCTCCAACCAGGACCTGCGCTGCCATTAGGCAGCTGCCTAGGGGCGCCGACCACTAGAGGGTGCCTCTAAGGCCCCCTACCAGAAGCCTGAAGGAGGTCTCTGATCGATAGAGACATCATTCATCTACATGCTGCTGTCTAGCAGGTTCTGTCACTTCTTTCCCCTGCTCTGAGCTACCCTCATGTGCTGTGCAGCTGTCCAGGCTGTTTCTTCACACAGCCAGCCTGACAGGACAGGACATCCCATCCCTGCTGTTTCCTCCTCTTCCTTTCCCTCTCTCGAGTCCCAGCCAGTCACAGAGTAGCTCCGCCCCCATGATGAGACAGTCTCTGAGACGAGGAGCTGTTGTGGCTGGGAGCAGGGCTGCATGCTGAGAGAGTGACAGACAGGCTGGTAAGTGATGTGTGCTGACTGTCTATGTCAAAAGTAAACTGACCCACAAGAGTGCAGCACCTTTAATTATTTAGTTTTACAAGCACATCTGTGCCCCCTACCCAGGAGTGGATTGGGATGGTAAACCAGCCCGGGAAATTTTTGAAAGCAGCCCTAATGGGGGCGGGCTCTGTTGAAAGGGCGGGGTCTGTTGATGGAATGTGATTCTCCCTCCTTATAAGTGACCACCACATAACACAGAGAACATCACAGTTACCAGCATATAATACAGAGAGCATCACAGCTGCCACCACATAATACAGAAAACATTGCAGCAACCACCATATAATGCAGAGAGCATCGCCGCGACCAGCACATAATAGAGACCATCGCAGCGACCACCACATAATACAGTGAACATCGTAGCAACCACCATATAATGCAGAGAGCATCACAGCGACCACCAAATACTGAGAACATCGCAGCGACCACTATATAATGCAGAGGGAGTCATAGTCACCACCAAATAATGCAGAGAGCATTGCAGTGATGTATATATTACAGATATATCAATTATTATATTTATATATATATATATATATATATTATGTCTAAATATATATATATATATATATATATATATATATACACACAGAGTATAGCAAGTGGATAGGCAGTATATATATATATATATATATATATATTCAGACAGGCAGACATATTTTAAATATAGATAAATAAGCTTACTTACTGACTGTCACACAGACTGTGACAGTCAGAAACTGTAGGCTGCCGGCTCCTGCATGTAGCATCCTGCCGTCTTGTACTGTGTGTGCCAGCTACTTGTTGTCCTGGAGCCAGAGCTGTGAGTGGTGCACTGGTGGTGACTGACAGGCTCCGTCTGCCATTTTCTCATGGTGAGTAAGCTTCTGCGCATGCGCAGAAGTTGTAACACTGACTGATCGGAGCTGGACAGCTCTGATCGCGGCAGCTGGGGCCTGGCTGGCGGATCATAGAGGTGGTGAGTGACGGAAGCGCGCCAGGCGGCCGCTGGCCCCTAAAAACATATAAAGGGACCGGCCCAGCAGGAAATGGCCCGGCGTCCCAATCCGCCCCTGCCCCCACCCCCTCCTTCTGCTGGAGGCTGATAGAGATGAAGGGTTAAGTGCTCCCAAACACAGTGTGCATGACATGTGGGGCAGATAAGGGATCTGGACAATATCTTAGGTCTTTGCAGCTATACTTCTCTGCATCTCCCCTGCTGTAAGAGGTCTTGATATAATTACACTCAGTGCTTTTGAAATGTCAGCCTCCTTCTAGGTGTGATATTGACCAACCGTACAATCATACTGTATTGTACTTGAATCCTGTATTGTAATATTTTGAAAATACCCTTTTTTATTTTTGCAAATCATGTTTGCAGCATCTGTTATTCCTAACATGGAAAACAGGGTTTTTATCTCTCCCCCTAGTGCCTAACCCTAACCCCTAAACCTAACCCTCCCCCCAACCCCGCTACTTACCTTCAGCATCCCGTCTGTCGGGATGACGGCACCGGTAATATAACGCATCCCATGTTAAACTGCCAGAAAGGCCGATGGCCTCAGGGCCGGCTCGAGGAAAGCAGAAGTGCTACCACCCCCCACCCCTCGCCTCCGGATTCACTATGTGAGCTCAGGGAAATGGAAGGGGTGGGGGCAGTGATGGACAGTGCACTGTGCACGGTCAGGAAGAGACAGGGGCGTGCCCCATTGAAACAACCACGCCCCCTTAGCGAGCAAGCACACAGGGCGGACTGCTAGGGCTGATCTACAGCCCCAGTCCGTCCCTGTGTGTGTGTGTGTGTGTGTGTGTGTGTGTATATATATATAGTGACAAATGCAGCACTCAGAGGCATCAACAATATTCAAAATAAATTTACTTCCTGTGGTCAACGTTTCAATGACATAGCAGTTTCATCAGTCCTGCAGTTGTCACTTTTTCTAGTTGCAGTGGGTCTGGACAGGACGCATTTATGCTGGCAACGGGTTGAAGTATACACTGTTTGTTACTGAGTGCCTGATTTTTGGGAACTGTATATATATATATATATATATATATATATATATAGGATTTCTATATCATCTCTTTAATTCGGGACATGTGAATACTGTTAGGGAGCTGTAGTAGATGTGTATGTGTTTGGGAGTAGCAGGGGCGGCATTGTGAACCTTTGCATAGAAACCCTGAAACCTCGCACTGGCCCTGCCTCCAACCATCCAACTAGTTGGTTGGTTGGATTGTTAATCCGGTATTGTATGGAAGCAAATGACAATCAGCAATTTGCTCCCAAATGCCAGAAAACGGACGAAAGCTGCTGTTCAGGCAAGTTGTTTAAATCAAACAGATGTAGCCAACTTGCCTGAACGACCTTTTGTTCGTGTTTTCTGGTGTTTGGGAGCAAATCGCTGATTCTCATTTGCTTCCATACATTACCAGATTATCATTCCAACCAGCCAACTAGTTGGATGGTTGGAGGAAAGTTGGTCTGGTGTATGGCCAGCTTAACTGTCATTTTAAAGACTAGATAAATTACAGTTAGAAGCTAATTGGTTGCCTTGGGCAACTTCTCCTCTTTATCTCTCTTCCATGCTTGATACACCTCCCCCAGGATGAGCTGAGGGAGATTGATAGAATGGCATAGGAAGGAGGGATGTTTGTCCGACTTTTCCTGTCTTCTGCTACATTTTTACATTAGAGGCACGATTCTTCACAATTGAGAGGGGAAGAACAAAGACAGGAACAGAGGGTAAGTGAGTATAGCCAATAAACAAGGCTTAATTAAGGATGCCCTACCCTACAACATGACTAATTCCATCAGGTACAACATGCTCTGCTCCTGGACTTCCCACCTGATTGCAGTCACCTGTGTTGTACTGAGTAATTGATGAGACAGGTGTTTCAACACAGGTGGCTGCAACCATAAATTGAGATGGCAGTCCTGGAGCAGAGCATTTTGTACCTAATAGAATGGGTCATGTTGATGGGTCTGGGAAATTGGAAAATCAAAAGCATTTGGTTTATGTACAGTACAGTTTGGCACATTAGTTTAGACTGCTAGGACTCAGGTTAAAAAAATCTGTATATGTCTAAGGATATTATTTGTTAGTTATTCTAAATGGAACATCACCAGGCTAGGCCCACAAAGCATGGTGTCTGTATTTGATGGTGTGCAAAGTTTTGTGGAACATCACAAAAATAAATTTCAGTTTGAAGAATGAGATTATTAAATAGAGAATAAAGTGGTTGGAGAGGATACATTTTTAGGGAAGATCTTTGGTATGCGGGTGACAAATGTACATATCCACTCTGCAAAAGAATTAGAATTTTGTTCAATATAAAAGATGGTTGTCTTCCATTTTTGTTCTATAATTTTTTCTGGACTTTTTCACACCTCACAGGGGTATTCAATATGGGAGCGAAAATTCCGTGCTGGACTTTTCGCCCCACATCGGAGATTTTCCTGGGATAAAGTATCGGGGGCGCGCCCGCTTTATCCCCGTATTCAATATAAAACCTACGAAAACAGGAACCTGCGAAGTGGTATCTGCGAAAAAAAATGAAATTTATCTGGAATAAATTGTAGGACCCCCCTAAAACTGTAAAAACATGGGGGATCACCATGGGTTCCCTCCGTTTTAGCCTACAAATGAAAGTCGGGGATTTAAATAGCCGCAGCAGGTGTTTTTTTCCCGACATTGAAGAAGTGATGCAGAAGAGCACTTAGGTTATTTTTTTCGTTTTTTTAAGTGGTCCCATCAAATTTGGGGTACATGAAAATGGGTACTAGCATATTTTTATGTCCCTAAAGTAAGTTTTAAAATATTCTGCAACTATGCACCTGCCGCCAATAATCTATTCTAGAAAACACCTGCCGCATACTTGCAGAATAGCCCTGAACCTATTTCCCTATTTTTAAACACTTTTTTCCTTTTTTTTTTTTTTTTCAACCCAATTTTTAAATTACATTTTTGGGGTGTGCCTATTTTTTTTTAAAACTTTTTTTGACACAGTTATTTTTAAAATGTCATTCCCAGGGGTGCAGGCTATTTTTTTTAAGCCTGCACCCCTAAACCCCAATTCTGCACTTTTTTACGCCACCTATTCAGTGGTGAAAAGTTATCCCCGTTTTTTTTCAAAGACTTTTCGAACCTGCGAAAAGTCTTTGAAATTGAATACGGTGTAAAACCAAAACCTGCGAAAATGACGTCATCGTTGCGAAAACATCGCAAAAACATAGTTTTCGCTCCATATTGAATACCCCTATTAGTGTTGCACATCAACATAAAATTAAAACTATTGATTTTTCTTCTTGATACCTTGTACCTATTGTATATGTGTGTACTATTTAGCGATGGTATAGGCAGAGTAATAGAATACACCAATGGCTCCTCAAAGTCACCAACAGCCCAGGACTTAACTAGTAGTGTAGTTTATTGAGTGGTAGTAAGTTGATACAGCCGTACTCACTGTTACATATACTTATACTCAACATACAGATAAAGCAGAGCTTGAGCGGAAACATACATACAGCATCAGCCGGTGATGTATGTGGGTAGCGGTGCATATACAAGCGGTGAAGCAGGTATTCTGTGGATATATATCACAGAGTCTCTGTGGAACTAAGTGGAACACGTCCATGTCCCACTGTGGCACTCTAAGGGCCATATCCAATTAGCCGCGGTAAATTACAGCAGCTAATTAGCTCCCCCGGGGCTATTCAATTAGCCCCGAAGTCGGCCTGACAACGATACTTATCAGGGTTTTTTTTCGGGACCTGATGTGCCCCGAAAAATAATCCACGATAAGTGCTGCTTTTTCGCCCCAAAAAAGGCGAGAACACATAGGGCCGCAAGCTGATCGCGGCTCCTATGTGTTAACGGGCGAACTATCCTATTAATTTGCCCAAATTAATAGGATAAGGAGAAAAAAAATATCTGCGAGAATTGGGGATTATTGGCGAAAAATCCCCGTTTTGTCACCGATCGTGGGGATCAATTACTGCCCGAACAGTGTTTGGGGCTAATTGGATATGGCCGTTAGACAGTGACAAGATAATGTAGAAGACCAAATGGCACTATGCGGGAGGGGGGGGGGGGGGCACTATGAGTGTGTTAGCCTAGGACAGCAAGCAGTAACCTTTATTAGGCCCTGGTCTTTATTGTGCTCTGCTGATGTGTTGCTGTAACCTTCTGTGCTACTTACTTTAAACTACTTTATACAGCTCTCTGAAATCATGCAGTAGCTAAAGGAGAGCTCATTGGAACTGTTGCACAGAGACCCAGAAATCTCTCCAATCTTTTACTATAAAGTTTGAATGATTTATTCACATGCATAAGCTTGTACTTTCATTATCCTAAGGGTTATTTAACAACTGGGCCACTGAGCATCTAGAAGGCTTTGCAGCAAGAACATTGCAAGTTGTTTCTGGCTAGATCTCCAGTGAAGAGAATATTTGAGAGAAAACACATTATAGTGTCTTGTTTCAGTAATTTATTGGAAGCCTTCTGACTCTTGACGTACCTGACCTACATGTCTTGCACATGTTAATTGATGCATTTCTGCTGCTGTGCCTGTGTTTCCACTTGATTTATCTTGTTCCACTTTATCTTGTGTTCCTATTTTCTTTCTGATTTGATTTCCTGCTCTGGTCATTAAAAAGTACAGCACATACAGTATGCCCAGTTTTGTAACCGAATGGGTAATTGTCAAAGAGGGGCAGATGTACTAATCTCTAGAAAGTGATAAATTGAAGAGTGATAATCAACCAACAAATCAGCTCCTGTAATTTTTCAAACACATCTGTAACATGAAAGTTAGGAGCTGAGTGGCTGGTGGTTTATCACTCTAATTTATCACTTTCCAGAGCTTAGTACATCTCCCCATTGTAACCTTATTAAAAAAAAATAGTGTTTTGAAACATCACAACATGCACAGCTTGTGGTTTTCAGTGAAGAATCTAAGCTGGCACCATTCCTAGTGCTTATGAAGGACTTGGATCAAACTGGTAAGAAAGTACTGAGGATGTTTGAAGTGATTAATATCCAATATAAACACATAATATGGTGATTTGTTAATATCTACTTTGGATAACAGAGTTTTAAATGTAACTGTTTATAGCCTTAAATGAATATAGTGAAGTAAACATCACAGCAATCCATTTGCAACTTTTTCCAGCTGCTCTACCATAGAAAACAGACAGCTAGTTTGGGGTCACCCAGACAATTTCGTGTTTTACATGAAAACTGACTTTTATTTATCAAATGAGTTGCAAAATGAATAGAGCATATAGTCAAGACATTAGCAAGGTTAGAAATAATGATTTTTATTTGAAATAATAAATTTGTCCTTCAAACTTTGCTCCTTTTGCAGCAATTACAGCATTGCAGACCTTTGGCATTCTAGATGTTAATTTGTTGAGGTAAATTTCACCCCACGCTTCCTGAAGCACCTCCCACAAGTTGGATTAGCTTGATGGGCACTTCTTGCGTACCATACGGTCAAGCTGCTCCCACTTGTGAGGCGTCTATTTCTCAAACTAGAGACTCTAATGTACTTGTCTTCATGCACAGTTGTGCATCGGGGCCTCCCACT
Organism: Taudactylus pleione; assembly: GCA_031769625.1. Classification (NCBI taxonomy): domain Eukaryota; kingdom Metazoa; phylum Chordata; class Amphibia; order Anura; family Myobatrachidae; genus Taudactylus; species Taudactylus pleione. The sequence continues at coordinate 1,865,540 of JAUIMM010000077.1, read as the reverse complement.
TCTCTTTCTACTCTGGTTAGAGCCTGTTTGTGCTGTTCTCTGAAGGGAGTAGTACACACCGTTGTAGGAAATGTTCAGTTTCTTGGCAATTTCCCGTCTTCATTTCTAAGAACAAGAATAGACTGTCGAGTTTCACATGAAAGTTCTTTTTCTGCCCATTTGGAGAGTATAATCAAACCCACATATGTGATGCTCCAGATACTCAACTAGCTCAAAGGAAGGCCAGTTTTATAGCTTCTCTAACGAGCAAACCCGTTTTCAGTTGTACTAACATAATTGCACAAGGGTTTTCTAGTCATCCATTAGTCTTCTAACGCGCTTAGCAAACACAATGTACCATTAGAACACTGGAGTGATGGTTGCTGGAAATGGGCCTATATACACCTATGTAGATATTCCTTTAAAAACCAGACATTTGCAGCTAGTATAGTCATTTACCACATTAACAATGTATAGAGTTTATTTCTGATTAATTTAATGTTATCTTCATTGAAAAAAACATTGTTTTATTTAAAAAATAAGGAAATGTCTAAGTGACCCCAAACTTTTGAACGGTAGTGTATGTGGATACTACTGTGGTCCTCTTGTATTCCTCCTGTGGCATAGGAGCAGCAGTAATTTATTTCTATTTCATTACTGATTTTTGAAAACAAAACCTCTTTCTCCGACAATTAATATAATGCTGGTGGGTGGATGCCTAAAACATGAAGTTACTCATACAGTGACTTTAATGCCCCCAAGGAGAAGCAGCCAGTAGCTTCTTACATGTAAAGTTATCAATGTTATGCTGGGAGTGTGGTGTTAGCTATGATGTCAAACAAGTGCCAAACTCGCAGGAACTGAGGAGTGCGGGTCCCACTTTGGAATGTAGGGGGTCCCCCAAGACTTGCACCATCCCTGTTTATCTCAATAATTTTTTTACTGTAGCCCCCTTTTTTTTAAATAGTCCTACCATATGTTACCTTTGGGCAGGGGCGTAACTATAGTGTGTGCAGAAGGTGCCATTGCTATTGGACCTGGAGACTTAGTGGGCCCTCATCCCCTGCCTCATATCACTGCTGATTCCGAATGCTGCTGGGAGAGATCATGATATTCCATTAGGTCACCTCTGCTGATGGCTCCTCCTATATGCCTCCACTGACATCGATACGGTTACGTCAGCTGCAGTGAGGAGATCGAGAGAGGAGCCCCCTCTAGCCAGCTGTGTGTAACAGTGTGTGTGTGTGTGTGTGTGTGTGTGTGTGTGTGTGTGTGTGTTTTGGACTGAGAACCCGGTTTGTTCAGCTCAAAGATCATTAATGACAGTTAAAAAAAAACTGTAGAAGCCTTTTTTCTGCAGCATACCCTTCTTATTCAGATGCTGCTTCACCATTTGTTAGTCACTATACAATATAGTGCCTTGCAAAAGTATTTACCCCCCTTGGCTTTTTACCTTTTTTGTTACATTACAACCTGTAATTTATTTATTTTTTTAATCTGAATTTTATGTGATGGATCTGCACAAAATAGTCTAATTTGGTGAAGTGAAATGAGAAAAATATATATAAAAAATAATCTTTATAAATAAAATTCTGAAAATTGGCGTGTGCATATGTGATCACCCCCTTTGCTATGAAGCCCCTCAAAAGTTCTGGTGCAACCAATTACCTTCAGAAGTCACATAATTAGTGAAATGAAGTCCACCTGTGTGAAATCTAAGTGTCGCATGATCTGTCAGTATAAGCACATCTTTTCTGAAAGGCCCCAGAGGCTGCAACACCACTAAGCAAAAGGCATCACGCCATGAAGACCAAGGAGCTCTCCAAACAAGTCAGGGACAAAGTTGTTGAGAAGTACAATTCTGGGTTGGGTTATAAAAAAAAATAATCAAATCTATGATGATACCCCGAAGCACCATCAAATCCATCATCATCGAATGGAAAGAATATGGTACCACAACAAACCTGCCAAGAGAGGGCCGCCCACATTTCATAGAGCTGGGCTTTATGGAAAAGTGGCCAGAAAAAAGCCATTACTTAGTGAGAAAAATAAGAAGACAAGATTTGAGTTTGCCAAAAGGCATGTGGGCGACTCCCCAAATGTATGAAGGAAGGTGCTCTGATCAGATAAGACTACAATTGAACTTTTCGGCCACCAAGGAAAACGCTATGTTTGGCACAAACCCAACACATCCCATCAATTAAGAACACGGAATCGGTATGATTTACCGCCGTACCCATGCCCGGCGGTTGGAATCCCGACAGCGGCATCCCGGCAGAGGAGGAAATCCCGATCGTCCTAAAGTAAGTATTGACTAACCTATTTCTACCCCCTAACCCTAAGCCTCCCTTTGGATTGCCTAACCCTAACCTTCCCCCCCAGTGCCTAACCCTAATCCCCCCTCTAAGTGCCCAAACCTAACCCCCCCTTCCCCGCCACCTAAGCCCAAATCCCCCGGGGGGGTGCCTAACCCTAAGTCCCCCCCCGTGGGTGCCTAACCCTAACCCTCACTTCCCCTAGCCTAAACCTAACCTCCCGGGGGGGTGCCTAACCCCAAGTCCTCCCCGGGAACCCTAAACCTAACCCTTCCCCCCAGCGCGGCTATCCGCGCTCAGCATCCCTTCAATCGGGATGCCGGTCTCCCGGCATCGGTAAAATGACAGGCGTCTAGATTTAGACGCCTGTCATTTAACCCTCGCTGGAATTAAGCAGTCGGGAAACCGGCTGTCGGGATTAGGTCCGCCGTCTTCCCGACTGCATACCAAGAACACCATACCCAAAGTGAAACATGGTGGTGGCAGCATCTTGCTGTGGGGATTTTTTTCAGCAGCAGGGACTGCAAAACTGATTCGAGTCGAGGGAAAGATGGATGGTGCTAAATACAGGGATATTCTTGAGCAAAACCTGTTTCAGTCTGCCTGTGATTTGAGATTGGGACGGAGGTTCACCTTCCAGCAGGACAATGACCCAAAGCATACTGCTAAAGCAACACTCGAGTGGTTTAAGGGGAAACATTTAAATGTGTTGGAATGGCCAAGTCAAAGCCCAGATCTCAATCCAATTGAGAATCTGTGGTCAGCCTTGAAGATTGCTGTTCACAAGTGGAAACCATCCAACATGAAGGAGCTGGAGCAGTTTTGCCTTGAGGAATGGGCAAAAGTCCCAGGGCAAGATGTGGCAAGCTCATAGAGACTTATCCAAAGCGATTTGCAGCTGTAATTGCCGCAAAAGATGGCTTGACAAAGTACTGACTTTAGGGGGGTGAATAGTTATACACGCTGAAGTTTTCTGTTATGTTGTCCTAAATGTTGTTTGATTCACAATATAAAAAAACACAACTTCACAGTTGTAGGCATGTTCTGTGATGATGCATACCTGCAAACTATCCATTTTAATTCAAAGTTGTGAGGCAACAAAACATGGCAAATGCAAAGGGGGTGAATACTTTTGCAAGGCACTGTAATTCAGACACTGCTGTCAACATTACTCCTCAAGTTATTGTGATGCTGCTAATGCATACTTCTGTTACAATATAAAGCTCTGCTCTGGCTTACTGGGTCCAGTGAAGTTGGGGGTCTATCCCTGCGGCATCTCCCACTGCCTTCATCTGGGCCACCTAGCCCATTTGTGACAACCTTATTGTAAAGAAGAGCACATTTATAAATTAGGATCAAGCTTTAAAATGAAAGAAACTAATGAGTTGCTCTACACTTAACAACAGTCAGAATAACCATGGGAATTTTATAACAAAATTATCTTACTGTTAGCCCATTATAATGTTCTATTAAAAAAATACTTTGAAAAATGTATTCAAGAGAGTGAAAGAATATGCTTGTAAGAAAGAGGAAAAGCTGGAAAACAGGCACTTGTCCAAGGAAGTCTAGTGACCTTTTTATCATTTAAGACCATAAATTAGTTATGGCATTTGTTCATCATATTAAGTAAATCATCATTTCAGAAAATGATGCAAAGAGATTTCATAATCAAATGGATTCCACACAAGATGCTGGAATTGTAAACCAGGCAACAGTTGTCATTATGTATATGAAAATAAGAAGAGAATCAAGAATGATTCTTCTCTGTTATCCCAGTTACTGTAGATGCATCAGGTCAAAGATTCAATGAGCTATTGATGGCTAATTTTGAAGTCCTTGGGCTTGTCTATTATGAAATTGCTGGTGAATCATTTGATGATGCAGCAAATATGAGGTGTTCATATGTAGGCCTAGGCTGGGTACACACCTGAAGGTTTTCTGTCCAACCATCCAATTAGTTGATTGGTTGGAATGAAAATCTGGTAAGGGATGAAAGCAAATGACAATCAGCAATTTGCTCCCAAACTCCGGAAAATGGACAAAAACTGTTGTTTGAACAAATTGTTTAGATCAAACATTTAACAAACTTGTCTGACGACCATTTTCATGCGTTTTCTGGCATTTAAGAGCAAGTTGCTGATCATCATTTATTCCCATACGTTACCAGATTTTCATTCCAACCAATCAACTAGTTGGATGGTTGGACAGAAAATCTTTAGGTGTGTACCCAGCCTCATAAGTACAGATTGCAAAAGAATTGTCTGATTTCATCTGTTTCTGGTGCTATAGTCACATCCTCAAACTATGTATCTCTGATTGTTCTGACATCCTTGAATCAAAAAACTTACATTGTCCTTTTAACTGCATGGCATCCTTCATTGACGATTACAATAAACGTATGAACATGTGAACGGAACAACTTGAAAACAGACAGTGACAAAAACAACTTGTTTAGAGAAGGTGGTAGGCAAAGGAGAAAGCTTTTTTTAGGAGAAAAGCAATTTTTGGATTTATACTGTATACTATTGAGGTTTTATTTTCAGTCTCCCCATTGGGTAATTGGAGTTCAAGCACCATTTCTGAGGCTGGTGTATGAAAAAATGTGTGACTTCAAGACCATTCTAAAAGCAAATGTATTCATCTTCTATTTTTGATGTGATTGGTCCAGTTTAAAAATATTTACAAATAGCAGTCTTGACTTTATCATGGAAATCGTTAAGAATGCCACTGACCAGCTTCCGAAAATTGAATGCGATCAAATGAAAGAAAGGCCATACACTAGCACGATTTCAGGCCGATTGCCCGATTTTCGACGCGTCGTAAGAAGAGTCGTGTAGAAATTGTGTCACTTTTAAGTAGGATATGATCCAATGCGCACTCCCGTAGCTCCTAAAACATATCGTATGATCAGATGTGCAGCCCATATGATCCGTCATATTCGTATGCTGATCGTGCCGTGTTTTTCCCCATGTGATGCATCGTATTTCAGTGACATTTTGAAGAATGATGATCAGTTTTTCAGTAGGCACACGATCAATCATAACGTGAGATTGTATGTACATCGTGTGTCCAAAGTGCGTTCGGGACTGCCAGGGAGCTACTGGGGAGTTCAAGGGAAATCGTAAAATGAATCTAATCTTATGCTGGTCGTACTAGTGTATGGCCAGCATTACTGTGAACCAAGAAGACAAAATGTACTTCCAGGTAGTGATGATGAGGATGTATTTGCTGAAATCAAGAATGACAAAACAAAATGCAAATCATGTAAAAATAGCTTCTTCTGCAGGCATATAAGAATGCTGCCTAACCATAATCCCCCCAAAATGGAACCCTAAACCTAACACTCCCCCCCCCCTCCCCTGCGGCTAATGCTAAGGGCGCCCCGGACTTACCTCGTTCAGGCTGGAATCTTTCTGGATTCTGGGTTGGGATTAAGATAGGCATCGGTATTTCAACATCTATCTTAAGTCCTGTGTTGGACTTTCAGTGTTGGGATTCAGACCGACGGGTAGCCGTCCGCCGGTCGGATAGCTACATCCTGTGGCATAACCTGAATGGGCTCCGTGTGGCATAACATGAATGGGTTTAGTGTGGGGGCAAATGTATGGGGTTTTATTACCACTGGGGGTTAAATAAAAAGGGGTTTTAAGATCTTGCTACGTGGCCCCAGGGGCGTATCTATAATGGGTGCAGGGCACATGGGCCCCTGGGTCCTTGGGGGCCCACAACGCACACCATGCACCCATATAGTACTTACCTGTCCATGTTCTCCAAAGTGCTGCTCTGCAGCACTGGGCCAAAATCACTGGAAAAATGACGGCGGCTAATTTCCCGGTGACTCGCACATGCGCAGTACTGCTGCCCCCGGGAAAATAGTGCGGGCACCATTTTCCCGGAGACCCGCGCATGCACAGTAGATTCTGTCTATAAGCCATATGGACATTGTGAATGTCGACATTTTTAATGTCAACATTTCGAGCATGTACGCATTCTGAATGTTGAGAGACAGATATTTTACTGCTACAGGTATGCATGGGATGCTGTCATAATCCCGACTGCTGGGATTATGGCGTTCAGAATGCCGACGACGGAATGCCAACACTTATCAGAATACCTGCGGCGGCATCCCGACTGCCGAGAGCCGAAGGTAAATTCTGGGGTTAGTGGGAGGGTTAGGGGTTAGGGCTAGGCTCTAGTGTGAGGGTTTAGACTGCGGGGGGGGGGGGGGGCTGCGGAGAGGGAGGGTTAGGTTTAGGCACTGGGGGGGGATGTTAGGATTAGGCTGCGGGGAGGGTTAGGGGTTAGTTCAGGCTTCGGGATTATAACCTGGCCGGGATCCTGTACCCATCCCGTATGTATGCATGGCATTATACTAGGTGTAGTTTTCCGCCATACTCGTGATGTCACTGCAGACTACACTTCCTACATCAATACAGAGTTTTGAAAAAAAAAATACATTAACACCATCACTGGTACTCACAGAAGCATATTCTATATAATATATTTCTGTTTTCAAAAGAACCCATAAACTTCACACATTTCTTGGACAAAGGTTTGCTTTATTACAAATCCTATTTAAAGATGGAATCATCCTGTAAAATTTTTTTTTTACATTTCCAAATTAGTCTTTTCTACTTTAGTAGAAGTAATAAGGGTATTTTTACTAAATTGTGGGTTTTTAGAAGTGGAAATGTTGCCCATAGCATCCAATCAGATTCTAGCTATTATCGTCTAGAAAGTGCTGGATGAATGTTAAGTAGAATCTGATTGGTTGCTATGGGCAACATCTCCATTTCTAAAAACCTGCAGTTTAGTAAATATACCCCATACTGTCTAAACCGAAGATGGTTGTCTTCTCAAGTGCATGCTACAGTGTAATGGCATTATAGCGGTCCCATTCCTATTGAAGAAATTCTTTACTTTTTTATTTTTAATAAATTGCTCTTTCATTTAAGCCACTCATGACATGTAGAACTTCATTCCTAAAATATTCTTCTTAAGACTTTTAACTAAATACATAAACAAATAGAAGATTAAGGGCAGGATATACTAAGCATCGCATCCGCAATGCCGTACATACCGCCTATTATTGGGTACATAACAGCAATAATATAGTGTTATGTATCTAGAAAATCTCAAAGGACAGCTCTCCCAGTAAGAACTGTCCTTTGTGATAGAGTGACTTTCAGGTTTATGACCCAGAAGTCCCTCTGGAGTCCTTCTGCGCATGCACAGAAGGACACGCACCGCAGGGGGAGCTAGGGTTCTGATTGGATCCCTCTCAGGGGGCATTGCGAAAAGAAGCTTATAGGCTTCTATTGGGTAACGCCATCTAAAGAAGGCATTACCCACAGGGACGAAGCCCCCAAATGCATTGCATTCTGGTACTTAGCACATATGAGAAATGCAGTAAAACCCCAGAAAACTGCATTTCCGGGGGTTTTACCGCATTTCAGCCATCAGTACATCCCGTCCATAAAAAGTGAAATTCATGATTATTCTGGTATACATTAAGCTACATCATACTTGCCTACCCTCCCGAAAATCAAGTGCCACTCCCGACCTCTTGGGAAGGCAGGCAATCCTCCCGGCTGCCACCCCAACTCCTATCCCCCCCGCAATTACCTTTGAAATCTCCAGCGGGGGGGGGGGGCGTTGGTGACGTCATTTGGCCCCGCCCCCTCCTTCACAATGCCTGCAATGTGTAGCGGGGCCAAAGTGACTCGATTGTGTGGCCCTGCCCCACCCACAAATACTCGTAGTCTGACCGGCCTCACCTCCTTGTGCTGGCCATGCCCCCTGTCATACTGATCTGGCTGCTCCCTCCCTGAAGGGGCAGCCAGAAAGTCGGCAAGCCTGAGCTACATTCACTTTTACAGATTACTTAAACAAAAACTATTTTCAACTACATCAAGTATTTGGAGTACATTTTATTTCCACATATTTTTCAGAACTGCATTAGACTCCATAAGATACTGTAATATTACAACTGATAGCCCTACTATACTGAATTGACTGCCCTGTCAGTTGAAGAGCACATACTTCTCTTTTGTTTGCTACGGTCATACAGATAGAGAAAGCAACCGTTAATCTCTGGACAGTGTGTAGTTTGGGATGAATAATGTTATGCTTCACGGAAAGGCAGCGCACAGTTTGCATTGTTATAACTTGTCAACAGTAGCAACTACATGCAAAATATTTATGAATTCAATAGTTCAGAATCAGGGCTCTCTCTGAGAATAACTAATAGAATACGTTAAGCAATGTCACTTCCAATTTATTTATATATTTAATGTCTTAGCTTGTGATGAATCTTTGGCCCTCATTCAGAGCCGTACGCTCTGAGCAGAGCGCACGCTCTGAATGAGGGCCGGGCTCCATGAAAATGGAGCGTCCTTCTGGACGCTCGTATAACTGTGGGTCACCACCCACAGGCTATACGAGCGTGCATTTTGATGGCCGCGATGGTCGAGACCATCGGGACGATCGAAATTGCGAGCCGGAGCCTGCGGTTGAGGTTTTCAACCGCAAGCTCCGGAGTGATTTTGGCTCTATCAGAGCCAAAATCACTCCCACTGACATCACTAGTGACATCACTAGTGATCACTAGTGATGTCAGTGGGCCGGCTTTTGACGGGAGGCGTTCCCGTGGGAACGCCCCCGTCAGGGAGGCACGCCCCCGGCACGCCCACCAAAGGGGGCATGCTGTCAATCAACATTGACAGCACGCCCCCTTTGATCGGACACAACGAGCGAAGGACTTTCCTTCGCTCGTCGCGTCTGGCGCATGCGCACGACGGTGCTCCCTCCGTCGTGCGCATGCTCAGTCCATAACATCGACCCACTTGCGAGCGGACAGCCGCTCGCGAGTGGGTCTGAATCAGGCCCTTTGTTTTTGTTTTTTAAAAACAAAACCATGGTTTCTGCATCCTGCATCATTTACTTGAAAAGAATTATTGATCTATAAAAAAATAAATAAATTAGTAAGTGTACCCGACAAAACGCATTGGACTGACCAGCCCGGGAGTAGGGGATATCCTTGGTGGGCCTTGCTGCTTCTAACTCCGCCCACAAACTCAGGGAAGGGGCAGAAAAACTACACTGAGGGCCTAATTCTTAGTTGGTCACTATGCTGATGTTCGCACAAATTGACAATGTTTTTCTGTCTGTGCCAGCGTCTGAGGCACCGCCCATGCATCCCGATTTTTTACGTACAGAGCAGCAGTACAGATTTGGACACATGGTAGCAGAAATGTTAGGAGTGTTCCTGGACCTTGATTGGGAGGTAACGGGGTGGCTAAAAAGACACACAGAAATGTTGTTGCATGCAAAGAAGCTGAACCGCTCACAATGGACCCACTCAGATGGAGAAACTGCACCTGTCATTGGGCTGGCTCAAGTTTTGATTGTATCTAAAGATGTCTGCATCTTACTCAGAATCAGCCCCATAGGCTCATAATGTCTACACGATACTTCAGTAATTGGTGGATACATGAAGGGAGAGATCCTGCAACCTTATTGCTTTGGAGACACTTCAGAGGACTTTCCCCAGCCCCATACATTACTTGAAGTGCCCCTCACCTAGGCTTCCCCAGTGATATCCCCGGCTGTATTGGCATCTTTTCGAGATTCAGACCTAAAGTACCTGCTGGCCTGAAGCTAAGGTCTACGTTGGGCCTAGATCTGCCAAGGAGAAGACTGCTGCAGTGTGGTGACTGTTCTTCCTGCTTGAATTCCTGGTGGGGGACCCCAGCACTTATCTACAGTGGTTGTTCTATGACAGAATCCATCTGCTGTTACTCTTCACCTGTGAGCCCTCGGGAGTCAGAACCACGGGGCAGCCATCATCTTGGACTGTGGATGATACAGCTTCCACCTGTGCTGCTCAATCTATGGCCTCTACACTGGCTGGTGTGTTTTTTGTGCATAACTTTCTGGTCCTTCTGCTACTGCCTGCCCACTGTCACAAGACACTAGTTTTCTCTGAGAAACCTGGATGTGAACAACTTATTGAGGGGTGCACTGTCTCCTGGCCCCATGCCACTAGCAGCACTGCTGGCCTTGGGCTCAATTTTGCTGCACAGGAATAACTATCCACCTGGGTGGGGATTAGTGCAGTGTTGGCTCCTAGCAGTTTTAGTGTCAGTCATTTTGTTTCTGTACCTTACCCTCTTAACTTACATCTGGTTATACTCTACATTATCATCTCCTGCTCCCTCACTGTTCTAGCCATTCTTCTGTATATGTGACTCTTGAGATATTTTTTGTGATTGCCACTCTGGCTTCTCCTCAGTACCTGGTTCTTTTTGGGGCTTCCGCTGGTCCAGGGCCCTATCTGAAATGGCACTGATACCCCTCCTCACTTAGAAGCTGGATCTGGAGCTTCTCTTTATATCATTTTTAGGCTCCATGCTGCTATTGATGTACACCACATGGCCTTCTTCCCTACACCTCCTAGATGATATTTCTACTCCCTTGTCACTTCATGTCAACTATCCCCAGATCCCATTGACTCATCAGGCCCTGATGTGGATGATTCTGAGGGGGTATATTTACAAAAGTGAGAGTTTTTAGGATTGGAGATATTGCCCATAGCAACCAATCAGATTCTACTTAACATTTAACTAGCACCTTCTAGAAGATAATAGCTAGAATCTGATTGGTTGCTATAGGCAACATCTCCACTTCTGAAAACTCTCACTTTAGTAAATTTACCCCTAGTGTCCACATACTGGGCATTAAAGCTACATTTCAAGTTAACCTATGCCGTACTGTCCAGGACTTCCGCTCAAGTCGACCTATGCCAAACTATCCTGGACTTCCACTCAGACCTGTCTGAGCTTGGTGGAAGGACTGATACCATGGAATGAAGGACTGATAACATTTGTGACAACTTTGGCTGCCATTGAGAAGAACATTTATTCTCTACAGTCTGATATGCATATGTTGGTTGGTGAGAAACACATGGAAAATATAGCCAGCAGGAACAACATCAGGATCAAGTATGTTCCTGAATTGATTGACTCAGCTCCTGTCCCGGGTTATCTCTGAGGGCTCTTCAAATCCATACTCCACGAGGTGATTGATGCTGATCTACTCCTAATCAGTATTTATGTCACAAGTCTTGGATGGATTTCGGATGCGGCCCGTATTAGGGAATTGGCTAGACCTAAGCCTGAGGTGCGGAGTCTAATGTGCCAGCGGTATTCACCAGGGACCCTTGCAAGAAGGTATGGACTTGGCTGCGTCTGACACACAAGTCGCGGCCCTCAGGTTAGGTTCCCCTATACAGGTGCTGCTGAACACTGTATGAAGTGCAGGAGAATAAACGTAATCAACAGGCTGGGTCAATACCAACAGACGAGACAGTACCAAGGAGCAGACGTTAGCAGGTCACAAGGAGTAGCCGAGGTCAGAACCAGATATCAGATGCAGTACAGAAGGGTCAGACGAATTCGGAGTCACAAGCAAGCCAAGGTCAAGATCAGGATAATAGGTAATGACAGGAATGCTGGATTATGGTATGGAGCCTATACTCTGGCACCTGTGTGCTGCCAGAGACTCCCTCTTATAGGGAGGATTTGAAATCCCGCGCTAAATGCGATTAGCGTTTGGCGCACCTGCCCCTTTAAATCTAGAACAGGACGGCGCACGCTCTACTAGGAGAGCTGCGGCCGCCTGTCACAGCCTCTGGAGAGAGCCGGAAGCATCATCAGCGGGCGCCCTGAACTCCTCACCCACTGCCTGACAGTCCAGTGTCGCCGGATCCGGTAAGTGCACCCAGGAGTCTGGCGCACTGTGACATTACCCCCTCCTCTAGGGGTGGGCACCGAACACCCCACGAATGGTTTATCAGCAAACTTTTGATGGAATTTTTTAAGTAATTGAGGTGCATGAATGTCTGAAGCCTTGACCCAACAATGTTCCTCAGGGCCATACCCCTTCCAATCAACCAAGAACTGAACAGATCCCCTTGACAGTCTGGAGTCTAAGATCTGTTTTACCTCATACTCCTCCTGATGGTCCACTGAATCGCTGAAGGGGGACTGCGAGGTACTGAGAAACGATTAAGCACCAGGGGTTTTAGAAGGGATACATGAAATACATTAGGTATCCTAAGTGTACCAGGTAATTTTAAACGAACAGCCACTGGCTTAATCACCTGAAGAATCTGGAAAGGGCTGATGTACCTGAGAGCAAACTTCATAGTGGGAACTTTTAATCTGAGATGCTTGGTTGACAGCCAGACTTTATCACCAGGATTTAACAACGGACTCCGCCTCCTTTTTCTGTCTGCATAAAGTTTATACCTTGAAGAGGCTTTGCACAAATTCTTTTGTACCTCCTTCCAGATATTACAAAACTGATTCACTGTACCACACACAGCTGGAAGTGGTACTGACTGCAGGCCTGGTAACTCTGGTAATAGTGGATGCACACCATACTGAGTAAAAAATGGGGAATGTCCTGACGCTTCATGATACAAATTGTTGTGGGCAAACTCAGCCCCACTCATCTTGAGTGGCAGAAACATACATTCGAATAAACTTCTCTAATTCTTGGTTTATTCGCTCAGTCTGGCTACTGCATACAATTTTCCAGAATCTAGAGGTAAATTGTACCCCTCGGTCAGAAACAATATCTTTAGGAAATTCGTACAATCTAAAAATTTCCCCAATAAATTCTTCCGCTAACTTAGGTGCTGAGGGTAGCCCTTTTAATGGAAGAAAGTGCACAGCCTTGGAGAATCTGTCCACCACCAGGATAGTATTAAACCCTTGGCATGAAGGTGGATCCATCACGAAGTCCATGAAAAAGTGAGTCCAAGGACAATTGGGCACTAGTAGTGGCAACAGAGGACCAGATGGAGAGTGCGGAGGAATCTTGTGCTGAGCACAAATTTGACAGGCTGCCACAAAATCCTTAACATCTTGATGAACTGTTGGCCACCAATACCCCCTGAGAATTAATTCCACAGTTCTATTGACTCCTGCATGCCCACTAAAGCGTGAAGAATGTGCTCATTGCAGCAACTTGGATCGGGATTCAGGTGCTACAAATGTCTTCCCTGGTGGAATCTTGACCTTGTTGGTAACAGCCACGAAGCAGGCAGGATTTAGAATGGCCTTGTCCTCCTTTAATTCCTCCATCTCATCAGAACTGAATGCTCGAGATAGTGCACCGGCCTTCACGTTCTTATGACCACCTAGACTGGCGGTAATTTAAACAATGGTCCGTCTTGAGATACATCAAGTTCTTATGATCGGTATATACTGTCACCGGAAATTTAGCTCCCTCCAACAAATATCGCCATTCCTGAAGAGCCAACTTGATGGCCAGCAGTTCCTTATCTCCGACCACGTAGTTCCTTTCTGGCGCAGAGAACTTTCGTGAGAAGAACCCACAGGAGTACCACTTGTTTTCCTTATCCTTCTGTGACAGCACAGCCCCCACTCCAACCGTGGAAGTGTCCACCTCCAAGAAAAAAAGGTAAATCACAATTAGGTTGTCTCAGAATAGGTGCTCAAAGGAAGCACTGTTTCAATTGGGTGAATTCTTCCTGTGCCTCAGATTACCATACACGAGTGTCTTGACTCTTTTTGGTAAGAGCAGTAATGGCGGCTGCGATGGATCAATAGTTCCTGGTGAACTGGCTGTAGAAATTGCAAAACCCCAGGAAGCATTGTATAGCTTTCAATCCGACTGGACGAGGCCAGTTTACAATGGCGGCAAGCTTTTCTGGATCCATTCTAAGACAGGAACCCGAAATGATGTATCCCAAAAATGTTAGTTCCTTTTGCTCGAAGGAGCATTTCTCAAACTTGCAAAAAAGCAGATGAGCCCGGAGTCGTGACAGTACCTCACACACGTGTTGATGGTGACTTGCAATATCCTCTGAAAATATCAAGATATCATCCAGATATACCACCACGTATTTGTATAATAGATCCAGTAAGATATGGTTCATGTACTTTTGGAAAACAGCTGGGTTATTTCTTAATCCAAAGGGCATGACTAAGTACTCGTAGTGGCCATCACGAGTATTAAAAGCTGTCTTCCATTCGTCCCCAATCCGGATTCTGATTAGGTTTTAGGCCCCATGGAGATCCAGTTTGGTAAAAATCTTTGCCCCTTTTATTCGATCAAAAAGTTCAGAAATCAGTGGTAGGGGATATCGATCCTTAATGGTGATTGCATTCAGGCCCCGTTAGTTGATGCATAGCCTCAAACCTCCGTCTTTCTTCTTAACGAAGAACAAACCAGCTCCAGCGGGTGATTTAGACTACCTGATAAACCCTTGCTCCAGATTTTCCTTAACGTATTCAGGGCCAGATTCAGACCCGCTCGCGAGCACTGAGCGCTCGCAAGCGTGTCGATGTTGCCCAAGTGCGCATGCGCACGACGGAGGCGGCTCCGTCGTGCGCATGCGCGAGACCCGAATAACGACGGCCAAGCCATTGTTATGGGTCTCGCACCACAGGGGGCGTGCTGTCGATGTTGATTGACAGCACGCCCCCTCCAAAATGAAGGAGGGACGGCCCTGATTCAGAGCGAACGCTCTGTCAGAGCGTCCGGCCCTGAATCAGGGCCTCAGTTACAACCTGGGACTCGGGAAGCGAAAAGGGAAAAATTCTTCCATGGGGCGGTACCTTCCCAGGCAGTAAGTCTATAGCACAATCCCACTCTCGGTGAGAAGGTAGCATCTCTGCTGCCTTTTACAAGTCTCTAAAGGATTGATAATGAACTGGAAGTTGGTCTTCTGGAGAGGCTACTGCGCTTCGAATGTTACGGTGAGGAGGCTTAACCAATGATAAACAGAACCCATGGCATTGAGAACCCCATGACAGGATTTGAGGTTCATTCCAATCTAGAACGGGAGCATGCTTGCGGAGCCAGGGGAGACCTAGAATGACCGGACTCTCGGCTGACGGAAGAATGTAGAATGTTATCAACTCTTGATGAAGAGCCCCTATTTGCATGGTGACTTCCGTCATTTGTGAGTGAATGGTAGCCGTAGGAAGTTTATTCCCATCCACTCTGATGATGCAAAGGTGTTTTTCCAGAGGCATACTAGCAATACCCAACTCTTGGACCTTTTTAGCCGTAATGAAATTGCCATCGGCACCCGAATCTAAGAAGGCCTTGACTACTTCAAAGGAGTTTCCTACGGCCAGGGTTACATCGATGGAAAACTGAGAAGTAACTTTTTTTTGGGGGTGTATTTCAACGCACCTAAACTGACCACCCCTCGATCATTTAGGCCTTCTCGTTTCCTGGACCTTTGGACAGCCAGAGAGAAGATGGCATAATTCACCACAGTACAAACAAAGCTTATTTTTGAACCTCCTTTCTCTTTCTGCGGCAGGGAGGCGAGATTTCCCAATCTGCATGGGTTCTTCTGGAGACTCAGTAGGTGCCGTGAATCATGGAGCCAGCTTAAAAGTGAAGTGCCGAGACTGTTCCCTTTCTCATGCTCTCTCTCTGTGGCGAAGGTCTACTCGGATACACAAGGAGATCAAGTCATCCAAGGAAGTTGGCAACTCTCTAGATGCAAGGACATCTTTAATTTGATCCGACAGTCCCTGCATAAATGCGGCAACCAAGGCTCCATTGTTTCACCCCAACTCTGAAGCAAGGGCTCAAAACAGCACAGCATGCTGTCCCTCAGATTGGTTTCCCTGCTTCAGCTACAAGATAGCCGACCCTCGCCCAGGCTCATCGAAGACTTTCCGAAAGGCGCTCACAAACTCGGCATTGTTGTTGACAAGCAGATCATTCCTTTCCCACAATGGAGAGGCCCAAGCCAATGCTTGACCTGACAACAGCGAGATCATATAAACCACTTTTGTCCTTTCTGAAGGGAAGATTGCTGCCTGGATTTCGAACTGAAACGAGCACTGGTTCAGGAATTCACGACAGCCTGTAGGGTTCCCATCATACTTTGTTGGATTCTGAATCCGTATTGGTGCGGAAGCCCCTGCGGCTGGTGCAGTCATCACAGTAGATCGACCTGCTTGTACCGGAGATGCTTGAGTGACACTGACTTGCTGCATTAGTGTCTGCAAACACTGCATAATCTGAGCCTGATCTTGTTCTTGCTTCTTGACTTTAGCAAGTAGGTTCTCGAGCAGGTCTCGTGGTGATGGATTACCAGCAGCATCCATGTTTTGGGCCAGAGTATTCTGTCACAAGTCTCGGACGGATTGCGGATGTGGCCCGTATTAGGGAATTGGCTAGACCTAAGCCTGAGGCGCGGAGTTTAATGTGCCGGCAGTATTCACCAGGGACCCTCACAAGAAGGTATGGACTTGGCTGCGTCCGACACACAGGCCGCGGCCCTCAGGTTAGGTTCCCCTATACAGGTGCTAGTGAACACTGGATGAAGTGCAGGAGAATAAACTTAGTCCACAGGTCGGGTCAATACCAACAGACGAGACAGTACCAAGGAGCAGACGTAAGCGGGTCACAGGGAGTAGCCGAGGTCAGAACCAGATGTCAGATGCAGTACAGAAGGGTCAGACGAATTCGGAGTCACAAGCAAGCCAAGGTCAAGATCAGGATAATGGGTAACGACAGGAACGCTGGAGTATGGTATGGAGCCTATACTCTGGCACCTGTGTGCTGCCAGAGACTCCCTCTTATAGGGAGGACTTGAAATCCCGCGCCAAATGTGATTAGCACTCGGCGCACCTGCCCTTTTAAATCTAGGACAGGACGGCGCTCGCGTTCCTAGGAGAGCAGCGGCGGCCTGTCACAGCCGCTGGAGGGAGTCGGAAGCATCGGCAGCGGGCGCCCTGAACTCCTCGCCTGCTGCCTGACAGTCCAGTGTCGTCAGACTGGGTGAGTACACCCCGGAGTCTGGTGCACTGTGATAATTTATAGGGCCCATCGCTTGTCCCAACTTCTTGCCAGCTGCCCTGTGATGTCACTCTCCTTATGAACTACGTTCATGTCAAAGACCAACAGCCTCTCATTCCAATCACTCTTTCGCTATAAAAATACAGGGGCCTGCTTCTTCAATGACTTACTACCATCTAGAAGAGGAAGGCCCTCCAGGACATAACCAAATCCCCGGGGCCCCAACCTTTTCAGGTGGTGCTTTTTCTTTAGCTTGCAAAATTTCTCAGAGACTAAACCACTTTTTGCTAAATCCCCAAAGAAGGGTGCTCTACTCCTCCAATATCTGGGCATTGGTTCTACACCTGATCACTCTACTCGCTCCACTGTTTCCTCTGCATGAGTATATCAGTCTCCTCTCCAAAATGGCAGAACGTGTGACTTGTTTGAAGTCATCATGCATCTAATTAATTCTGTTGGTATTATTTGTTAATCTATTTGAACATAATATATTATGTTTTCAGCACCATTAAGGATAGTTATGTCCTATCCTGTATGGCTAAATGTTCCATATATTGTCCATTTTTCTGGTCGACTCTTAGGAACAGTCCAAATTTACATTACGCCTGTTATGACCCTTTCCTTTCCCCCCATCCTGGACCATTACCTGATTTAAGAGTAAATTTGCTAAGATGGGAGTTCTATTAAGAAGTGATGTTGCCAATAGCAAGCAATCAGATTCCAGATATTATCTTCTAGAAGGTGCTAGATAAATGAGAAGTAGAATCTGATTGGTCTCTCTCTCTCTCTCTCTCTCTCTCTCTCTCTCTCTCTCTCTCTCTCTCTCTCTCTCTCTCTCTCTCTCTCTCTCCCCCTCCCCTCCCTCTGCTCTTCTTCCTTCTTGGATGTATCTCCTTCTTTTGGACCCTGCTATGCCTTTTCCTGGGCTGTTCAGTTGCCTGGACTGCTCAGAGTACATTGTTTGGTAAACTTTGAAACCACATCTGTAAATGTTAATGGCCTAAATTTCCCTAAAGACTTTGTTGTCAGCAGTGACACACACTGACAGAGCAGTTGCCATTACGACAAAGTACTCAGCTCTCCCCACCTCATTCTATGTTGCAGACTAAGGCTTCCTCTAAGATGTTCTTGTCCTCTGCATCTGTCAAACAGAGAGAAGTAGCTGTCCTTGTTAATCGTCAAGCCATGTTTACTGTGTCTAGCTCATACTTGGACCATTAGTATAGATTTCTCATTGTAGTTGGGGGCCTCTGGGCACCGCAGAGGTCTTCCTGGTCTCTTGCTATTCCCCTACCATATTGACCTCCATGCTCTGGGATTTGCGATTTTAGGAGAGAGTTTAACATGGTACTTAACCCAACTCCAGATAAATGGGCATTTGCACCAGAACCCTGATTTTCATGAGATTAAAGTACAGTAGGCTACCTGGAAACATAAAACAGCCCTTTATGCTGATGACATTTAACTATCCATTTATAAGTATGTGATGTTTCTTCCAAATACTGTATACTGTATTTCATGAACCCCATTTATTTGGGGTTAAAATCAACCCTGAATTTGACTGGTTTTAGATTTCTTTCTCTCCATTTACTTTCTTGATCTTAATTTCCAATTTACCTGGCAGTTCTTCTGAATTCAATATTCCGGCATTTACACTATTCTATTCTCTTTCAAGATAATTCCCATCCATCCCTCCTTCCCTCCCCTTTTCTTTCTTCCTCTGCTTTCCATTATATTTATCTAAAAACCTGGCACCCAAATTATTTTTCCTTCTTTGACAATTGTTTTCCCCTGCATGGGACATGTGCTCGTGTTTCCTATACCATGTATTTCCTGGGTGCCTTAACATTTCTTTTTACAAAACCAAGGTGACACAGTGTCACAGCTTGCCGGAGCCCGGCTTCTCCTTACTAGATCCAGCAGCGCTGGTCTCCCTCTGCAGCCACAGCTCTGTCAAGGCAGGGTGCCGGTCTTCTTTTGTTTGGCACCCATCTAGTAGTCAGCCTCCTTTGTGCTCTTCAGGTGCTCGGTGCTGCCAGGGCTAGCCTGTCTGCTACCAAAGCTAATAGATTTGGGTGGCTGGGTTTCCCTGCTATTTGTAGTCATGATCATGTGACTGCTCATGACATGCTGGTGCCAAATTCATCTAGCCGAGTTATCCTGCCCTCCTGGCAGGCAACTCATCTAGCCAAGTTATCCTGCCCTCCTGGCAGGCAACTCATCTAGCCAAGTTATCCTACCCTCCTGGCAGGCAACTCATCTAGCCAAGTTATCCTGCCCTCCTGGCAGGCAACTCATCTAGCCAAGTTATTCTGCCCTCCTGGCAAGCAACTCATCTAGCCAAGTTATCCTGCCCTCCTGGCAGGCAACTCATCTAGCCAAGTTATCCTGCCCTCCTGGCAGGCAACTCATCAGCCAAGTTATCCTGCCCTCCTGGCAGACAACTCACCCAGCCAAGTTATCCTGCCCATCTGGCAGGCAACTCATCTAGCCAAGTTATCCTGCCCTCCTGGCAGGCAACTCATCTAACCAAGTTATCCTGTCCTCCTGGCAGGCAACTCATCTAGCCAAGTTATCCTGCCCTCCTGGCAGGCAATGCATCTAGCCAAGTTATCCTGCCCTCCTGGCAGGCAACTCATCTAGCCAAGTTATCCTGCCCTTCTGGCAGGCAACTCATCTAGCCAAGTTATCCTGCCCTCCTGGCAGGCAACTCATCTGGCCAAGTTATCCTGCCCTCCTGGCAGGCAACTCATCTAACCAAGTTATCCTGCCCTCCTGGCAGGCTTCTCTACAAGATAAAGTTTTCCTGCCTTTTCTGTGGAGACACTTTTCCATTCTTTAAGACACTTTCATAACACAGGATGTGTGTCTTGGCCAATCAAGTTGATTGGGGTTTTTTGTTGCCATGATCGTTTTCGCCCATAATAATCTCTTCCATGAGGTGTCCAGCTTTTCTCCCTTCTACACCCAGAATGGTTTTCATCCCAACTTGCCAGAGTTACTTTCTTGTCATATTATGAACTGGGGAATATACAGCACTGCAGTGTAGCATGTAGCGGTGTGTGTGATGTTTGTTCAATATAGTAGGTGTTGTGGTTATGTGAACTAAATGAATCACTGCAAAGTGTTACTAAGTAAATTTATCTTTATTGATTTACAGGCAGCTTTAGATCCCAGCTTTACAGGCAGCTTTAGACCCTATATACTACAATCCGCATTTAAAATGTGGTTGTTGTGTGATATTTTCACCTAAATTTACATTGTGAATTTAGGAAATATCACAGGGATTTATCAACAATCCATTGCAGGGACAGAGCTTGTGATAAAGCTCTGTCCCTGCGAATCCATTCCGCAGTCTTCTCACTGTATTTTTTACAAAAAAATACAGTGAGAAGGTGTCTGCGCAGGAGCCGCCAACTCACCAAACCCCTCCCCCCGTGACTCCACCCCTTAGCTTTTACTTAACTCCGGTGATCGGTGCTCTGGTGATGTTCTCTGGTGCTCCGGTCAGCTGGTCTCCCGACTCCTGCACTGTGACCCCGGTTAGCTGACCGGTGTCACAGTGTGCAGGAGACGAGAGACCAGCTGACCGGAGCCCCAGAGGACATCACCGGAGCACCGATCACCGGTCCTTTGAATCAGGTAAGTGGGTTTTTTTAACTATTTTTTTTTTTTACAGTGATCAGCTTGTGGTCAATTTAGACAACACAGCTGATCACTTGGGCCTGGCTCCCAGGTTCTGCTCTGCCTGAGCAGAGCAGGACTCAGGGAACCGGGGAAACCCTGGATAACGCCATCTCCAGATGGCTTTATTATCACAGGGCTTCTCCCGGTATTTTTTAACAATATATTTTTAGTAAATCTAATGCAGATCACATTTCCCATTACAAATGCGATCTGCATTCTAAAACTATATGCGAATTAAAGGGCATAGAGTCGTTTTTCATGAAAACTACTCTAATTGCCCTTTAGTAAATTTATGATACCAAAATAATGTGAAAAGGGTGTGAAAACACCCTTTTTCAATTTTTTTTGTCAAAATAATATTGGAAAATAGGGCCCATAGTGCTCTTACTCCGGTAGATTCCTTTAGGAAATACACTTGTATGGTTGTCGTTAGAGGACCCCCAGTGTTGTGAGAAGTAGGGTAAGTCTTTATTAACCCCCTTCTATACCTTAGGCTATATTCCTGTTGGTGTGACTGGTGGTCACTAATGAGGTGACTGGTGGTCACCGTTTTGGCTATTGGTCACTATTGGGATGACTGGTGGTCACTGATGCATTGTTCTGGCAGATCTTATGTCCTTTTATATGTTCTGGAATAAATACTGTGTGTGGAAACAATATATGTGGCAGTGTCCCACCATGTGTGATCTCACTTACTGGTAAGTTATATGGGGTGGTCTATCCTTGTGTCGACTGATTGCCCGGCTTTTGGGTATACAAGCAGAAGCCTGGACGGACACTCTGCCACACAGAACTGGCAAGGTATACTGCCTCCGAGAGAGACAGAGAGAGATACAGACATCACACTTATCGCAAGACTTTGCGCAAGATCACGCAAGACATGATCTCCACCTGCAGACCCGGACCAGGACACAAGTTACGGTGTGGCTTTTACGCAGAAGTCCGGCAACCACCGGACATGAACAGGTACAGTGTCAACAAAACAATACAAATGGGACTTACAGATATGTCCTCATACATCTAGCCTCCTTGCGCGCTAAACAGGCCATCTAGTCGCGCAATGCTATGGCGTGACTCGGTAGCGCCGATCGTCTTTTCGTGCGACTTTTTACCTTTAAATGCATCTTATTTGCACAGCTTCTGCTGATTAAAATGATATACAGCATGCCTATGTTCTGTGATCGACTGTGGATGTATCTGCATGCAAAACGCTACATTACAGTATCAGCGGCTGTGACACTGTAACGTAGCGTTTCATATGCAAATACACCAGCAGTTGCACACATAATAATTTAATCAGCAGAAGCTGCTTGTGCTAAATATTCGCATCACTGTGCGAATAAGATGCATTTGAAGGTAAAAAGTCACAGGAAAAGATGCTCGGCGCTACCAAGTCACACGGAGCTCCCGCGTTACGTGTAAAGAAACTTGTAGCGCACGGAGGATAGATGTATGTGGACACATCTGTATAGTACAAAACATTGCAGAACATGGACAAGGTTTATAAACATTGCTACATCACCAGTCATAGGACTCAAATAACCAGCGGTACAGACCAACCCAAAGGTTCAGCATTGTTGTTCGCATTTGGTAGATGATTGTATAAGTGAGGGAAGAGAGCTCTACTCGTGAGAGCTTAGAGTCTACAGGGGAGTAGGAGATAGACAGTGGTGACACATAGGGGGGGAAACACTGAGCAAGGACATATTACAAAGCATTTTACAGAGAACATTAAATCATTTACATCATTCTCTGTACTAGTGGAGCTTTAGCAATGCGAACCACTGCACCAATATAGATTAGGTCAGAGGTTTCCAACTCAGTATCAAGGCACCCTAATGGTCCAGATTTTAAAGGTGCCCACACACATAGTAATATGCTCACGATCAGCCGATGTGTACGATTTCCCTTGAAACTCTCCCCGGCAGCTCTGCACACGATCTGCACACGATTTGGTGTCCAATCTTCATATGATCTTTCCTGCATCCAGACTTTCACAGTGCATCGCTTTCCTAGATTGTCAGATCTGCCCTACAGCACGGCAGATCTGACGATGCGATGTGCGACCAGCGGGGACGCGCATCGCATTGTGATAGTGAGTGGGGACTCACGATTTTGGCATAATTTTCACGATTCATCGACTTTGGCCAAATCGTGTAAAATATCGCTATGTGTGCGGGCAGCTTAAGGATATGGTTGAGCACAGATGGTTAAATCAATAGACTGAGGTACTAATTAAGTCACCTGAGCCCAAGCATGGTTGTCCTTGGGCATGGCTGTCCTTGGGCAGAAATCTAATAATGAATCCAATATTTATCAGGGCAGCAGGCGTAGAAATGTTTGGAATTAAAGTTAGACAAACCATCCTTTAAAAAAAATGAAAATAAAAATGAATGAAATTCATAAAAATGTTAGTTATAGTGAACAAAGATTGTGAGAAGTAGATTTAGTGGAATACTACATAAAATCCATAGAAATTGGGAGATCGATATACAGTATGATGGTATTAAACGCATGATTTGTAATCTAGCAATGGCATACATCATATATAACAATGAATATTTTACCCTGTTTGTGGAAAATTGATAGGTCTTCATATACATGATGATACATGCAAATATGTAGTAAATAATTACATATGAACATCTGCTGTTGCCTTTAATGCAAAAATTATAAGCAGATAAACTTCTATAAGCATGCTGACACATACTGTAAGGTATATTCCTTTTAAACGTTTCTAATAGGGGTGTGCACCGGCCACTTTTCGTGTTTTGGTTTTGGATCTGGATCTTTCTTCGTGTTTTGGATCTGGATTGGTTTTGCCAAAACCACCCTTCCGTGTTTTGGGTTCTGGGTTTTGTGTTTTGGATCTGTATTTTTTTTTTAAAAAAAGCATAAAAACAGCTAAAATCACAGAATTTGTGGGTTTTTCTGCTCCTATGCTATTATTAACCTCAATAACCTTAATTTCCACTCATTTCCAGTCTATTCTGAACACCTCACACCTCACAATCGTGTTTTTATGTCCAAAAGGTTGCTGGATGACTATGCTAAGTGACACGAGTGGGCGGCACAAACACGTGGCCCATCTAGAAGTGACACTGCAGTGGCAGACAGGATGGCAGTTTGAAAAACTAGGCCCCAAACAGTACATAATGCAAAGAAAAAAAAAGAGGTGCAAGATGTAATTGTCCTTGGGCCCTCCCACCCACCCTTATGTTGTATAAACAGGACATGCACACTTTAACAAACCAATCATTTCAGCGCCAGGGTCTGCCACACGACTGTGGCTGAAATGATTGGTTCGTTTGGGCCCCCACAAAACAAGCTGGCAATTAATGTGTCCCTGCACAAACTGGCTCTACGGAGGCAAGATGTCGTCCTCATCCTCCTCATTCACCGATTCCTCACCCTCTTCAGTTTTGTGTACATCCTCATCGTCACAGAGTATTAATTCGTCCCTGCTGGAATCCACCACCACAGGTCCCTCTGTACGTTCTGGAGGCTGGTCTCCCTGGAAGAGTTGATAATTTATTTTTATGAACATCATCTTCTCCACATTTTGTGGAAGCAACCTCCTACGCCTTCGCTGACAAGTTTCTGGCTGCACTAAACACTGTTTCGGAGTACACACTGGAGGGGGGGCAACTCAGGTAAAATACAGCCAGTTTGTACAGGGGCCATCCAAATTGCCTCTTTTTCCTGCCAGTACAGGTACAGACTGTCTGACATGCCTACTTGGATGCTGTCACCGATGTAATCCTTTAACAGACAGACGCACACTTGTCGCTGTTGCTTTGAGGATGCAGGTGCGGCTACAGCCCACACAATTCACAAAGACAGAAAAAAAAATTTTTTTACATTTTTTGTGGAGTGCACTTTGAGGGTTAAACCACCCTTTAACAGACAGAAGCACGCTTGTCGCTGCTGCTTTGAGGATGCAGGTGCGGTTATAGCCCACACAATTCACAAAGACAGAAAAAAAAATAATTTTTTATTTTTTGTGGAGTGCACTTTGGGGGTTACACTACCCTTTAACAGACAGACGCACGCTTGTCGCTGCTGCTTTGAGGATGCAGGTGCAGCTACTGCGCATACATTTCACACACAAACACAGAAAAAAAGAAGATTATTTTATTTTGGTTGGAGCGCACTTTGGGGGTTACACCACCCTTTAATGGACGAGCCAGCCGGCTCTTTACTTATGACACAGGCGCACGCTTGGCGCTACTTTGTTGATGCACGTGCGGTTACACCACCCTTTAACAGACAGATGCACACTTGTCGCTGCTGCTTTGAGGATGCAGGTGCGGCTACAGCCCACACAATTCACAAAGACAGAAAATAAAAGGAGAATTTTTTATTTTTTGTGGAGCGCACTTTGAGGGTTACACCACCCTTTAACGGACAAGCCAGCCGGCCCTTTACTTATGACACAGGCGCACGCTTGGCGCTGCTCCTTTGTTGATGCACGTGCAGCCACAGTGCATACAATTCACAAACACAGAAAATAATTCCTCCACCATTCTGTCAGTGGTGACAATATCATATGCAGTGACAGTAGACATGTCAGAAATTGTTGGCACGTCCTTCAGTCCAGACCAGATGTCAAAACCGGCCCTTGACTTATGACACAGGTGCACGTTTGGCGCTGCTGCTGTGTTGATGCACGTGCGGCTACTGCGCATACATTTCGCACACAAACACAGAAAACAAAGAATTGTTTATTTTTTGTGGAGTGCACTTTGGGGGTTACACCATTCTTTAACAGACTTATGGGATACAGGCGCACGCTTGGCGCTGCTCCTTTGTTGATGCACGTGCAGCCACAGTGCACACAATTCACAAACACAGAAAATATTTTTTTATTTTGTTTGGAATGCACTTTGGGGGTTACAGCACCCTTTAACGGTCAAGCCAGTCGACCCTTTACTTATGACACAGGCGCACGCTTGGCGCTACTTTGTTGATGCACGTGCGGCTACTGCGCACACAATTCACAAACACAAAAAAATATATATATATTTTTTTTTTGGAGTGCACTTTGGGGGTTACAGCACCCTTTAACAGACAAGCCAGCCGGCCCTTTACTTATGGGATACAGGCGCATGCTTGGCACTGCTCCTTTGTTGACGCACGTGCAGCCACAGTGCACACAATTCACAAACACAGAAAATAATTTTTTATTTTGGAGTGCACTTTGGGGGTTACAGCACCTTTTAACGGTCAAGCCAGCTAGCCCTTTACTTATGACACAGGTGCACGCTTGCCACTACTTTGTTGATGCACGTGCAGCTACTGCGCACACAATTCACAAACACAGAAAAAATATATATTATTTGGAGTGCACTTTGGGGGTTACAGCACCCTTTAATGGATGAGCCAGCCGGCTCTTTACTTATGACACAGGCGCACGCTTGGCGCTACTTTGTTGATGCACGTGCGGCTACTGCGCACACAATTCACAAACACAGAAAAAATATATATTTTTTTGCACTTTTGGGGAGCACCCCTGATGGACAGAGCACCCCCTGGACAACACTACAGCACCCCTTTAGGACTGGGACACTGCACAGGACTTTGGACTGGACACAGCCCCTATGGACAACTGACTGCACAACACAGTCCAGCCAGCCCCTATGGACTTTGGAGGAGTGGACACAGCCCCTATGGACAACAGCAGCACAGCACAACACAGCCAGCCCCTATGGGCTTTGGAGGAGTGGACACAGCCCCTATGGACAACAGCAGCACAGCGCAGCACAGAACAGCACAACACTACACTACACTACACTACACTACACTACACAGCCTAGCCAGCCCTAACTCCCACCCTCCCTCTTCACTGTCCACAGCTGAGTGAGAAAATGGCGCCGACGCGGGTACCTTATATAGAATCCAAAACCCACGAGACCCGGAAGGCGGGATGATGACGTTTTGCCTCGATTTCAGATCCGAGTCAGGCGGGAAAAGTCGAGCCTGACTCGGATCGGCCTCGGAACGGGGGGGTTCGGATTTCAGAAATCCGCACCCGCTCACCCCTAGTTTCTAATAGTCAGTTGAGGGTGATGACAGCGACAAATTATTGGTTTGAAATGAGCTAATGTCAGTTGATGGTCATTTCAAAGGACATCTCATCTGAGAGATAAGAGACTGCAGCCCTGATCAGAGATATTAGCTGTGCCTACCTTCTGTAGTATGGCAGGTATGATTTCCTGTCATCTAATGTATAAGAATTCATCACAGTGTAAATTAATGTGAAGTAAAAAAAAAACAAATTCAATACATAAAGATTGCATTTGATACCAGGTGACAGTCACATTTGTTAATTAATTTCCAATATACTGTACTTCCAAATCTATTATGCCATATATAGACTTCTTCATAGTGTATTTATCAATGGTCATTCATTATTTTTGATTTCTCTAATTTACATTATGAGCTTAGTCAGTATATAAAATATACTGCATTACTTTTGCCATCTTGTATTGTACTGTATCCAAAGCATTTGTAATGTTGGGGTATATTTACTAAAGTGAGAGTTTTTAGAAATGGAGATGTTGCCCATAGCAGCCAATCAGAATCTGGCTATTAACTTCTAGAAGGTGCTAGTTAAATGAATGTAAGCTCTTTCAAGGGCCCTCTACCCTCTTATGCTTCTCCCTACTGTATTTTCATTTATCTCTTGCTCCCCACTAGGGCAACTAACACTTGGCTGCTTATGTGGGTGTAAAAGTTGCTAATATATAGCTATCTTTATTATCCTTGTCCGTGTCCTGCATTGTATTGTATTGTAAGTCGCTACTTATTTGTTTATGTACTTTGTAAGGCGCTGTGGAACACTTGTGGCGCCATATAAATAAATTATAATAATAATAATAATAAATAGAATCTGATTGGTTGCTATGGGCAACATCTCCATTTCTAAAACACTCTCACTTTAGTAAATATACCCAGGCTTGCCGATATTTAGCTCCCTCCTTCCGAGAGGGAGCTATCGGGCTTACACGGCTGGGGGCGTCATTGTGGCTCTTCACAATGCCGCGATTAATGGAATTGTGCAGCCGGGGTGGAGCCACGATGACGCGATTCAGCGTGAATTCAGCGCGAATCGCATCACCAGGCCCCCGCTGCCAGGGTTTATACTTACAACCGCGGGGGGGGGGTGTGGACACATTGCCGGGGGCCGGGAGGCTTGTCTGCCTTTCCGGGTGGTCGGGAGCGGCACCCGATTTTTGGGAGGCTCTCGGCCAAATCGGGAGGGTAGGCAAGTATGAATATACCCCATTGTTTCATATAGTCTTGCCAATGATTAAGGGGGCTATTTACGAAGCTGTGTTAGGGGATAGAGTGAAAGGTGATAAGGTGCCAGCCAATCAGCTCCTAACTGCCATTTTTCAAACACAGCTTGTGAGATGGCAGTTAGAAGCTGATTGTCTGGTACCTTATCACTGTTCACTTTATCTCCAACACAGCTTAGTAAAAAGACCCCTTAATGTGATAACATTAATGTTATGTACTTTGCCTATGCCTGGCTATCTTTTACCATGTGATAGGTCAAAGGCTTGAATCCTCCATTTTATCTTACTGCATAAGTCTGTGTATGAGAAAATGTCACAAGCTGTGTAAAAGGGCCTATCCATTACCCGACTTTGTGAACAATCCGACCAAAGCCAGGAGGTTTTGGTCGCATTGTTCACTAAGTCGGGTAATGGATAGCCAGCAAGGACCAGCAATGCACATGCACGTTGGGTCCTTGCTGTCCCCGGATATCTACTGAACATGCCCGTCAACCTGGTGACACTCGTCAGGTTCGGCATGTTCAGGAATAGGAGGTCGGGCTCCTTCACTGAATGATGTTCAGTGATCGCCGTTCAGTACGGGCACCACACCTCGGCGACCTGAAGGTCTGAACGCTAGACGTTCAGACATTCAGGTCGCATAGTGGATAGGCCCCTTAAGACTCCTGTACCCCACAAGGCTTATATCTTCTTACTGCTCACACGTTTATTCTCTTATATTTTGCTACCACATGTCAATGATCTACTCTGCAGAACCACAGCTGTATTATATGGACAATCATTCCAGTCAGTATTAATGAAAGTTCCAGAAAACCTCATTGTCTGTGGATTAAGAGATGAACTTGATTTAGTTATCTGAATAGTTACACACTGCTTACGTGTAATGAGGGTCAGAATATGTATTTTAAATTCGTGAATGAGTTTTAGGCGCTAACTTAACATAAACACTATGAGATGTTTACACAGTAAACTGTGATTTACATAAACATAGTGTGTGAGATAATGCCCATTTTAATAGTAAATTCCACCTAAAGCTCAGTTATGGATGGAGGTATACTTGCCTTTAGCCTGGCTTTACTCCGATAAGACATGTCCCCAAATTCTCCAATGGTTTAGCAATACGGAGGCAGGCCTGTTTCACACTGGCTGAGCAGCATCATGCCCCTGCGTCCAGTTTGTATAAGGCAATCACTAGTAAGAGAGCATCACCGTCCCCTTGGAATCCTGTAGCATTAGGGTAACTCCTAATATCTATATATCTTAAATTAACCATTATTATTTTTGAGTGTGATTCTTTATAAAACATGATTGCTGTACATTTCATAAGCAGTGAGTACTGTTCATGAAATGTAGAGAAGATTATTAGTAGACTATTAGTGCACTTTGGAGCTGATTCAGCATTGTTGATGCAGATTCCCGATTATCCGCAATCTGTGCATGTGCAGGACTTGTTCTTCAAATATGCAGAATGAGTCCTGTGTGAATGCAAGCAGCACCTTCTATGCCTCTCCCTGATTGGCAAGCAGAGGCATTTAAAGGGCGGGGCGTGTCCGTCTCGTTTTCTGGCAGTGGCAAGGCCAGGGATTGCATCCAAGGATGCAGTTTCCTCGCCTCACAAGCCGGCCAGCCTGAGTAAGCTGAGGCTTACTCAGCTGGCCGGCTGCTCGGCGACCTTGGTCGCAATGCTGGGTTCACAAATGTAGCAGGGGGTGTCGTATACCTCCTGCTGCATTTGCATATTAGCAAGGACAGAATTGCAAAGCTGCCTGCGTGCAGCTTTGCAATTCCGTCCTAAGCTAAATTAGCCCCTTTGTATATTATTATTAAAAACTAACTTTTATTATAAATAATGAAATATAAAATATTGTTTTAAGAAGAATGATGATCATTCGTAGCAGTTTTGTCCAGTAAAAGCAATTAATAATAATGCCAAGTGATGCCCATAAGTGGTAATACAAAAAAAATGCTCTGTGGCTTTAATGCCTAGATATATGCCCATGTATTAGGGGCACTACTACTGTGGGCATTGTGTATAAGGGGCACTAATGTGGGCATTGTGTAAAAGGGGCACAACTGTGTGTCATAGCATGAATAAGGGACACTTCTATGTGGTGTAATGTGAATAAGATTGTGGGCATAATTTGAATTGGGGATAATATTGTATGACCATGCCCCTTTCAAGACCACGCCCTTTTTTGCGGAGCATGCTGTCCCTTTATTGAAAAAGCAAAAGGGATGGAGTGGGGGGTTCAACCATGTCTCTAGGACCACTTTAAGCCCTGATACTAACCACCATACCACATCCTTATTATATTTATAACTGTCTCCATCAGCCAAATGTCTCCATCTACCAACCGATCACCAAGAGGAGCATATAAGAAGCTGGTAGGCATCCTTACCTTAAAGCAAGTTATGTGACCACAATGCCAGGCTTCTCCACAGCAAGCTCACATCTTTCTCTCATGTTGGAAATCATATTGGTAAGTAGGACAAACAAGTAGAAAAATTAAATAATATTAAAAAAATGTAAGAAAAAGTAATGCTGTATTGGGTTTGACTGAAATAAGAATGACAATGTGATTTCTCCTATATAATTCAAAATGTGCTTATTTATTTCTACTAAGTAGAAATGCATGATCAATAATGATTCCCCTCATCTATCCTTCCCTTATGTTCTTTTCCCTCTGATTTCTCTCCCTCTCTCCCCTCCCCTTCAATACCCCAATGTTTAAAACATAAGTTCTATTATTATCTATGTTCATCTTTATATTGAAGTATGAGATAACATACTAGCTTCTTTACTAATCTCTCCATCTTTTATGGATCGTCTAGATTGACATTGCTAACGTAAAACCACAAAAATGTCTATAGTAATAAATCATCGCTTTTAATACAGATGGATGTTACTTCCCTCAGGTAATGACTTTCACTTCCAACACCGTTGGGGGGAATGTTGATATACGTAAAAATCAAAACCTTGTCTATTACTGCACATTTTTTCCACAGATATTCAGCATTTAGGGAAACTCCACATATTTATATATTTTTACATTTGTAATTTCCTGGGGAAGCCCCCAATCATTGCACTCACAATTTGTGATTAAAAGTAAAGCCCATCCATACACATTCTCGCTTTTATTGGTGAAAACCACCTCCACCATAGATAGATTAGTTTTGGGGAATGTCCCCACGAACACATACTCACAAAACACTGGTGTATAATAGGCACATTGGTTGGTTCTTTTGTTGTCCTTAGCTGCCTCCTTATCTCCTCTTTGTTGTGGTGAGGTCCCCATACTCGGTCTAGGTCTCGGGAGATCTTAAGTTGTTAACAGAGAAAACGGGGCCCCGTTTCTGAACATTCCCCTTTCTCCCAGGTAGGGTCCTTCTTAGCCCCAAGCATTGGACTGCCCTCACCAACGCTTTTCAATCCAAAGGATCTCTCTCAATATTGCATGATAAGTTCTTTATATACAGTACTGTTTCTCTTTGGCTGGGACTTCTGATTATGACCAGTTTGCTGGTTCCCATTTGCTTGTGTTCGGCATATTGTGGATTGGGATGATAGATTGTTAAATGTAGAGTCATATGCTCCATGATTGCATCCACACTTGCAACTGAAAAATGGTAGCTGAGTAGTAACTGGACATTCTCACATTCAGTGTGGGTGAATCATCTGTGCCTAGCATAGGTTAAGATGGCCATACACCAATTGATTATGTGACCAACCACATAATGGTTGATTGTTATTTGCTCCCATGCATTACCAGATTTTCATTCCAACCAGCCTAGTTGGATGGTTGGACATATAATCTTAAAGTGAATGGCCAGCTGTAGGTGCAAGTCTGCACTGATGAGTATGATTATGACTAGTAGAAAACCAAGTGTACGCATATGGGGTGGGCACACTGCTAGATATGTACAACTCAGTTTACAGGCAAATATATTGTCAATGCATGTACAGTAGTTTGAAAGGCACGAATGATCAATTTCTTTCAAACTCTGCATGATATCTAAATGTAACAAAGTTAAAATGTGAAGTACCTTGATATAGTGAGAATTCACAGGCTTTCACTGTTGTAGCAGATGGCTCCATTGGTAAGGTGACTGACTGCAAAGCGTGAGATGCTAAGTTTGAATCCTAGGTATGACTGTATATTAGACTAATAAAAATGTGAAGCAGCGTCATATAGTTAGAATTCAGTGTCTTCCATTGTAATAGCAGATGGCTCCATTTGGTTAGCTGTCTGACTGTAAAAGCATGAAGAGAGTCCCAACTATGACTGTATTTTGAAATGTGAGTATGACTGAAGAGAAGGAGATGTGATCAGACGTAGAGAAGAAATGCCAGGACTCACAGAGCAGGAAGCTACATTGCCGAAGGACGTCTCTTCTATAATGGCAACTTCTGGATACGCTGCCCTGGCAGGCAGCGCCACCCTCTGCTGGCCCAGCCCTAGTTACACCATATTGGCAGTATGGGAGGAACCCCAGATATCACCATGGTTCGGTCCCTTTGAACTGTTATTTGGTAGACAACCACCAAGGAATTTTGGATATTCTTAAAGAAAGGTAGGAACAACAGGGACCCACAGAACCAAATATGGTACAGTTTGTGGCCCAATTGTATGACCAGTTACAACAGATTGGTCCATTGGTTAAGCAACACCTGGAAGAAGCAAAAGAGGTGTTACGATATCTGAGCAACCAGACACACCTTTAATCCAGGTGCTAGTTCTGGTGCCCACGCAAGAAAGTAAGTTATATGCACTTTGGCAAGGCTCTTATGAAGTGATATGGCCTGTAGGACCTGTTAATTATCGAGTACGGCAACGTGGTAGACGGCGAATAGAACAAAGGTCTCATGTCAACCTGTTAAAGCCGTGTTTGGAGGAAACTCTGACGCTAACGTTGGGAGCGGTGAAAACTGAGGACTGCTTAGTTCCCATAGAGTCTTCCCTGACTCAAAAATAACAGGTAATGGAGATGGTAGCTCGGAATAAGGATGTTTTTTCGGCTAAACCAGGGCATACCAAGATAATTGAGCCTGACATTGTTACTCCATCAGGAGTTGTAGTTAAGCAACGGCCGTGCAGAATACCGGAAGTAAGAAGGGCTGCAGTGAAGTGAGCAGTGGAGGACATGTTGCGACTTGGGGTAGTGGAAGAATCCACTAGCGAGTGGAATAATCCCATAGTCCTCATGCCTAAACCGTCAGGAGCCTAAGGTGTCTTGGTTCAATGCCTATCCAATGCTACGGGTGGATGAGCTAGTGGAGAATTTGGCCAGTTGACAGAATTTGACTATCCTGGATTTAACAACGGGTACTGGCAGATACTGCTCACTTCCTCAGCCAAAGCCAAAACAGACTTTTAGACACCAAAAAGATTGTTCCAGGACAAAATATTGCCATTTGGCCTGCATCGGGCATCAGCCACATTCCAGCGGGCAATGGACAGATTACTAAACCTCACAGAGAATATGCCACCGCTTACCTCGATGACATAGTTATTTATAGTCAAGACTGGGATCCCGTCTTTCCAAGTGGAGGCTGTCCTAGGCTCTTTGAGACACTATGGTGTTACGGAAAAACCCGGCCAAATGTGCGATAGCAATGTCAGAAGTACATAGGTTATGTGGTCGGGCGGGAAAATTTAAAATCCCAGGTGGATAATGTAGAAGCTGGGAGGGAATGGCCTAAGCCAGAAAGGAAGTCTCAGCTACGGACTTTTCTGGGTTCAGGGCCGTATTCAATTGTCGGCGAAAAGCCGTTTTCCTCTAAAAGGTTTAGCCGGTGATGTCATTTCGCTAGGTGAGAACTTATTCCCGTATTCAATGCCAAAGACTTCTCACCAGTGCGAAAAGTCTACGCCTTGTAACCAGCGGAAAAGATTTGCCTCTGAATGGAGACGAAAAAAGTGCAGAATTGGGGGTTTGGGGTGCAAAGTTGTGGGAACACACCTGCAGTGATGGGACAGTCCCCCAAAGGTACTTTTGTTTTGGGGGTGAAAAAAAAACAAAGTTGGGGGACAAACTTAAAAATTAGCGAAATAGACTCCAGGGGATCCCCCAAGTATGCCCCAGGTGTTTTTTTGTTTGCAGGTGTTTGCAGAAAGTGCGTTTTTAAAATTTTTTAAAACAGCGATTTTTTTTAACCATGCTTGCACCCATTTTCATGTACCCCAAATTTGCTGGAACTACTTATTTTAGCCAAAAAAACCTGCTAAATGCTATTCTTCACCACTTGTGCAAACACGCTAATTAGCAGCAATTGAGAGCATTTCAGCATCCCAAATACCTTCAGAAGGGCTATTCAGTGGTATACATAGTGATCCCCGATGTCAGTGCATCTTTTGGGGGGTGTCAGGCTGATTTCCCCAAATTTGACAGCACTTTTCGCCTGTTTGAGTGTTGCCGGGACGCGTTTTCGCGTCCTTTGCAATTGAATAGGGTGTCGAAAAGCGGGGACAAGCGCAACACTTTTCCAGAGCCAAAACGAACGATGAACCCGGCAACTGAATACGGGCCTTAGTCGGTTACTAACGATGATTCATTCAAAACTTTGCCGCTCGGGTTGCTCCATTGACAGACCTGAAAATTATAAACCAGACAAGTTAGATTGATCTGAATCCTCAGAGGCCGCTTGGAAGGATTTGAAAGAAGCCTTACAGCGCCGATGCTATAGACACCTAAATTCAAGGAAAGGTTTGTTTTGCAAATGTATTCCTTTGGCACGGGTCTGTGGACAGTGTTATCACAGACAGTGAAAGACGAAGAGAGACTAGTTCTTTTCCTCAGCCATAAACTCCTCCCGAGAGTGAAAAAGTATACTACAGTGGAACAAGAATGCCTGGCCATTAAGTGGGCAATGGAGGCCCGCCGGTAATACCTCAGTAGGGAGTTCCCTCTGGTCACCGACCATGCCCCACTGCAGTGGATGCATATGAATAAGGAGGTAAATGCCAGGGTCATGCGTTGGTTTGTGGCATTGCAACCTTTCAACTTTGTAGTAGAGCAGAGAGCTGGGGCTCTCCATAACTATGCCGATGCCCTCTCACGGAAGTTTGTGCTGCATAGGGCAGCTGAGTCACCAAAGTTGGTGAAGCTAACTGAGGGGGAGGTGGGAAAAGGAAAATCCTTTTCAGTTAAAGGGTCTTATTCACCAAGCATGGTGAAACTAAGGGGGAGGGTGTGGAGCAAAGAGGCTATAAAGAATATGACTTATTCCCTGGAACAAACCTGCTGGATATCTTTTAATACACAGCTGCATCACATGGGTCTGATTGGTGTGTGTCTGTGTGATGATAAAATGTTCTGAGATTAGCTTAGTGTCAGGGAGCCACATGCACTTTGGGAAATGTGACATATAACATTTTCCTTTCGTCCATCTGATAAGTTCAACTGCTATCAAGAGTGTTTCTTTGTAAGGACAAACTTACAATACATATAGTCATTTTGGACTTGAGGAGCCTGTGCAAAATTCTAATATAAAAAATGTTTTTGTCTCCATAGTTCATGAACAGTCCCTAAAAGTATATTTGTCCCCAAAAATATATATTTATATACATATAGTAATTTTTCACTTGAGAAGTCTGCACACTGCACGCGCCGAGTGTCAAGCATCTGGATTCACCTTTATTGCGCCTCTCTCTGATGTCACATTGAGATAATACATACATGTACAGACACAACCATTACAACTTTATTACAAGTATAGATTATATTAAACTGCCAATTATCAAATGAGGAATTATTACCAAATAATGTAAATAATAATATTGGGCTTGGAGGGCGGCCATTACTGTTGTGCCTATGGGCGCCTTAACTCCAAATTTCACTCTTACCTGTCTAATAGCACATAATGCCACCCAGGTCTGAAATCATCCCTTCTCCTTAATAAATGAGACCTCAGATCTATCAGATCTACCCATCCATACTAGATACTCACCCTGCTGCTATTAGTCCCTCACCGTGCCTTCCAGCTGCCTTTTGAACTCCAGCCAACCACCAATCAGTGTGAGAAGACATCCCACCACTGTGATTGGTGTATGGCCAGATCATTCACCAATCAGTGTTTATCCTAACACAGCCGGACTCTGCAGCTGCAGGGCAGGTATGTGATTGGCGGCTGGGAGACATGCAGACAAAGACGCTGCCCAGCCACTCTCACTAGCATAATTACAGCGGCCAGACAGCTTCTTCTAACTGTCTCCCGGCCACCAGGCATGTGATGCAGTGTGCGGCTCCATCCAATGTTGGCCCAAACCATTAAAAATCAGCCTGGGGGGAAATTAAATCGGCTCCTGACTGGGCGGTTGCAGACATAAATTACATTTAAATACAGGTGGATTGGAGATCTGGCTAATGGGTGGTCTGAGTCTGGACCACCCATTAGCCAGATCACCGATCTATCTCAATTTAAATGTAATTTATATCCGCAGCCACCCAGACTACCTCTTAGTTTTGCCCTGCCAAGGCCGTTTCTAACACTGCTGCACTGGCTTTCGATGGGGAGGGTGCCTCTCCAGCTCATTTAGGCCACAGTAATGTCCTATATACATTATACCACAGTAATGCCCCTTACACATTATGCCACAGAAAGGTCCCTTTTTCATTATGCCACAGTAAGGCCCCTTACACATTATGTCACAGTAAGGCTCCTTACACATTATACCACAGTAAGGCCTCTTTTACATTAAGCCACAGGAAGGCCCCATCTCCCTTCTCTTACCTGACAGGGCCGTGCGCTGCGTGAGCGCAGGGTGGCGCAGGACGAGGCTGCCACACTCTGGGGAACTGTCAGTACTGCTGTCATTGTAATGTGGCGCTGATCGCGAGCCAATTGGAGCTCACGGAACGGCAGCCTCTGCTGATTGGCTGCCGCTCTGCGAGCACTGATTGGCTTTTGACCGGCACCACATTAGACTGACGGTGTCTCTGTGCCTCTCAAGGCTGGATGCGGTTCCAAACCCACAAAAGCAGTAACCTAGCCTCCCGGCAGCCTCTCCCCTCGGCACCCCCTCAAGTCCGGCACCCCGGTCATGTGCCCCCTTAGCCCCCCTAGTTGCGGCCCTGCAGATGTGTCCACATACATCTATCCTCCGTGCGCTACAAGTTGAATTACACATAACGCGTGAGCGCTGTACGACTCTGAGAGACTAGAAGGGCTGCTTAATGTGCAAGGAGGCTAGATGTACAGCACGTGGGCACACCTGTACGTCTTCTTCCATTTAAATCTACATTCTTGCTTAAGCATTTCCTTTGTTTCCCACGTCTCTTTTGTTAAGTCATTAGCTTTTCCTTAAGAAAATCACCCTAAACACACTAATGAATAGCCACCTGTGGCACTAAAGGTTCACATGAACAATGCAGTTGCTAATCAAGGAGTGGGTATAAAACTCAGTTGATCTGCTGCCTTTTTACTGGTTGATCCATCATTACTGGCCCAGATTTCAGTGTCTGCTCAATCCCATAACCTTTCCCCTATATTCCTACTCTAAACCTGTGCAGACCCTTAAACCTGTCTCAGACTTTGGCTGCATCTTGGCATACAGTATCTTTCATTAAGTGCTGTCAGCTGTTTCCTGGTTGTTTGAGTCTAGGGAATGTTTTCTGATGGTGTCTCAACGCCCATTACCTTCATGTAGAGTGCCTGGTGAAGGCCCGGAACTCATCCATTGTGGAGTTATTATTAACAACTAATGGCAAGGTGGGTTCACTGTCTTTGTGCCACTTCACTTTAAGTCCCAACACCAACAGTTAGCATGCTAGTACTTCAAGACACAACTGCAATTAACTTTCAAAGTCCATGCACAATACCTATTGATGGACTTTGAATGTACCCAGTCATAATATGATGATATGGCAAAAGCTGTGTCTGACAGTGGTGCTGCTGCCGCGAACTCAAACCCAGGCCTGTGAAACTGATTTTGTCAGGGACCCCAACAGTACAGAGAAAGAAAGTTCCAGGAGCTGGACATACTGTACACAATTCTAGATGGTCTATAGTATAGGCTGCAGATGAGTCTAAAAAAACCCCAAAATATCTGTATCAAACAAATCTATCTCATATAAATTACATAAGTAGTCAGGAAAAGGTTAAACAAACCATAATAAATATATAGACATTGTATAACTAGTAAGAGATAGCAATGAGCTTTTTAAGCACACAGGCCCTCATTCAGAGTCGATCGCTAGATATAAGCGGTCGCTCTGAATGAGGGCGGCCGCTTGTGGTGTGAAGTGCGGCCTCCTGGTCGCTAGCTAAGCTGTGGGTTACCACCCACAGCTCTAGCCAGCGACTAGGTTGATGGTGCGATGGTCAGGACCATCGCGACCATCGAGGCGTGCGACGAGACCCTAAGCTTGGGTCTCGGCAAGCGCAAGCCCCAGGGAGCTTCCTGCTCTGATCGAGCAGGAAGTTCCCCACTGACATCATTACTGATGTCAGTGGGGCCGCCCCCAAACGGCAAGCGTTCCGTCAGGAACGCCTCCATTTGGCCGGCCACCCCCCCTGCCCACCTCCCAAACGGGGCGAGCTGTCAATCACCATCGACAGCTCGTCACCTTTGGTGCGAGACCTGTAGCTAGCTGGGTCTCGCGCATGCGCACTTCGGAGCAGGCTCCAACGTGTGCATGCCCAGTGGGCAAACATCGACCCGGTTACGAGCGCACAGCACTTACGACCGGGTCTGAATAAGGCCCACAATCTACTACCTCATGTTAAGACACCTGACCATCACTTATTTTATGGTTGTATTACTAGACTATTATTATAAGCTACATTTTTCTGCAGAGTTACCAGATGAGACTGGACCAAACAGGCTCATTTTCATGCCATGGTAGTAGCGAACATACAGGGTATGTCTATTAAATAACGAGACTGATTAAATAACATCTTTATTTATTGGCATTACAAATTTAATGTTTCTCCCCTTCAATATACTCCCCATTTGCACTAATACATTGCTGTAGTCTTGTTTTCCACTGGTGGAAGGCATGGAGCAAATCAATTTCTGTTAGTTGTTTCAACATATCTGCCGTTTTCTTCTTTACAGCATAAACTGATTCAATATGTGTCCCTTTAAGCCCTGATTTCACTTTTGGGAAAAGGTAAACTCGCAAGGTGCTAAATCGGGTGAATATGGAAGTGTAGTAAAGTGATTGTCAGTAAAAAACAGCTACACAGAAAGTGCTTTTTGAGCAGGCCCATTGTCCTGGTGAAGAATGAAACCATTTGTCTACAGTTGCGGCCGTTTCTTTCTGACTCTTTCTCTCAGCTTTTTCAAAACTTCCTTATAATAATGCTGATTAACTGTTGTGCCTTCTGGAACCCATTCTTGCAAAATTACACCCATGATATTGAAAAAAACAATGAGCATTGCTTTGAATTTTGACAAGCTTTTTTCATTCTTGGTGATAACGGTGTTTTCCAGTGCATTGACTGTCTTTTGGTCTCTGGATCGTACTGGAAGATCCAGGTCTCATCACAAGTGATTACTTTATGAAACAGGTTTGGATCTGCATCAAGTTGCTGCAGAATGTCAACACAACATTCCTTACTAAAAATTTAAAATTGACACGTTGTTCAACTTTTAAACTTAGCATTTTTTCGGCACTCTACAAAAAACACAACCAAATTAAATGGCGATTTACAATCAACTGAACGTCATAGAGTGTTGCTGCTTGTCATGCAGGTTCAGACAAGTTCAAGGTTACTACGTATGCAGTTAGAACCGGTTCTGACTGCTTTGTTTACTAGGTGGAATCGCAGTCTCGTTATTTTATAGACATACCTCATATAGGGGTAAATTTACTAAGATTCAAAATAGGTCAAGATGACCATCTCGGGTGATTTATTCATTTTTTTCCTGCTTGCAAATTTACTAAAGGCAAAAGTCAGGTGAGTTAGAGAGAGATTTCTGTCATTTCACTCGTAAAACTCGGGTGAGATAGCAATCTCGCATCAAATCACCATCGGGCCAAATCGGAAGTACTTTTCACCTACAACATACATCTCTCAAATTTACCAAGAAACGGGATAACAAGCTTGGGTGAGATAGGAGCAAACTCTGTGTCCAAATCACTTTTCAATCTCTCAACCCCTTGAACTGCTAGATGGTCAGAAACATACACAAATCATTGTGATTTGTGTCTGGTTATTTCTGTAAATGGTTAAAATAGGGTTAATTTTTTTTTTAAAATGACGTTTGGTCCCCCTCCAAAAGACTAACCAGCCCCGGACTTGCCAGCCAGTCCTGGTTCTTAAAATTACAGGGAAAAATGGTTAGGGTTCCACTGTAATTTAAGAACCAGTACCCGATTTTTACAGGTACAAAATAAGCAGCTTTCACATATCTCACTGATATGTGCAGGCTGCTTGCTAGGGAGAGTAGTGCCAAAAGAAATCACTGCAATCTCGGGTGACATAACTCACTCGAGCTTACTTACAAATCACCCGATAATCTCGACCTACATCACAATCGGTAAACTCGTTTAGCCTCAAATCGCCTGTTGGTAAATTTGATAGATAAAAAGAGATTAAATCACCCGAGTTCCGGCGAATTCCAGCAAGATGAATCACTTTGCAAATCGGGACAATCCCGATTCTTAGTAAATTTACCCCATAAAGTCAGTTATATACATTTTCCAGACCATTCACAATTACTTTGGATATGGTAGACAATTCATACATGTATTACTGAAGTGATTGACAGCATTATATATTTTTCCTCAACAAAATCTGCGGTGACCATAATTATTTACTTTAGCTCAAGTAGCTTGAATGGGAAAAGCATTTCAACCACGTCAACCTTCAGGAAATAATGTGAAGCTTTTACAACCACTTTGACGATGGAAAAGATGTATAAAATGTCTGTATTAGGAGACATTCATTTTATCGACAAGTGCTCTAAATAACACAAAATAGCTTCTTGTCTAGGGTAGAACGCTTGTTTTCTTTAATGTCCACAATTGTTAGCTTCTTCTAAAACTGATGTACTAAAGCCATGTTTTGTAAATGACTAGTGGAACATATTTCTTTCAACTGTTCTCCCTGTAAAACATGTTTGCAACAATTGATAGAATTGGAATGTTACTATCTACATTATATAGTGTTTTGTTGCCAAGGTCGTAACTAGGGGTGAGTGAGCGGTGCCGCCGCCCTGCCCCACAATATCTGATTTGGCTGGCAGGACCCGGTAGACTGTAAAGCCACCCAGAGTATTCCTGAGGATGCTACAGACAGTGCTCTTCTGCTTGGTGGCCTTGTTATGTGCTATTTCTTGGTAATCAGACACGTATAAGCTTTGTGGAAGTACGAAAAGCTACAGTTAGCCCCCTAGGGTAAGCAACCTATTCAAAATATAGCTGCCATTTTAATTAAGTAACATCTTAAAATAATCGCATCTCAGCCTTGTGGCTAAGATCAAATGTAGATGCCCATGTACATTGTGGGGCTTAAGGTGCTCCCAATGGGGTAATGTCTAAATCCCCTTCACGGAGAGGATCCTGACGTCATCAGCCAGTGTCCAACATCATTCCCTACCATCCAAGTGGGCATAGAGAGGGAATACAACCTTGTAGCGAGCCACCGAGCCCAAAGCATAGCGAGCCCGCAAGGGGGCAACCTTCTTCTTTAGGTGGCCGTAACGGGCATGGAACTGCGCTTCACGTCACTTCCAGGTCCCTAGCATGAAGGGGAAATAAGCTCAACCCTCCCAATGGGGGCAGAGGCAGCTGAGAAAGTTACAGTACTAAGGTGTCAGGACGGGTCAAGTGATTAGTAGATAATTCACTACTATGGGGTTTATGTGCTATTAGCCGCGATAAAGTGATAACTTGTCACGTGTTAAGTTATCGCACGAATTGCGTGATAATTTTTGGTTATTGCATCTATGCGCACACTCATTTTTTGGCTCAATCAATTGTAAAAAAGTTGCAATGCGACATTCGTGCGATATTCTTGCTGGTTTTATAGGTGAAAATGGGTAAATCCACCTGTACCGCAGAAAAGGCAAACTGATATAGTACAACAGTATAGAAGTGTATTAGTAGCCCTAATAAAAGTATTTGGGGTTCATAAATTGTGTCAAATGACTATTATATGCATTTTTCTAAAATAGTCAATAAATGATAGAAAGCAAAACATCACACACAGCTGGCACCTATATCAACACCTGCAAAATCCGCCAATAGTAGATAGTAGTCACCCATGGCTATCTTAGATACAGCTGTCAACATTGTAAAGACTGAAATCTATGTAGGGTGAGGAAAAACCCCATTTGAAGTCCTGTTACATTAAGTTGCCAGTGCCTGCTGCAGTTGTTATGCTTTATTTACTCTTTTCAATTGATCATTCAGACTCAACTGTCGCAAGACATTGTTACCTGTAATCCCATCATAGAGAATTACAATGACTGCCATATACTGCAGAGAGCATTAGTGACCACTAGATTATGCAGAAAACATCATAGTGACTACCAGATAATGCAGAAAGCATCACAATAACTGTGATTTAATGCTTAGAACATCACAGTGACCAGCATATAATGCAAAGAGCATAACAGTGACCAACAGATAATGCAGAGATCTTTGCTGTGACCACCATATAAGGCAGAGATCATTGCACTGACCCCCATATAATACAGTGAACATCGCAAGGAGCACTATATAATGCAGAAAACATCACAGTAACTGCAAAATAATGCAGGGAGCATCACAGTGACCGCCAGATAACACAGAAAGCATGGCAGTGACTGCCATATAATGAAGAGAAGATAGCTGTAACCACCAGATAGTGCAGAGGGCATTGCAGTAACTGCCATTTATTGCAGATAGCACTGCAGTGACCACTGCTCACTGCAGGGAACATCTCAGTGAGCACAAAACAATGCAAAAAAACATCACAGTGACCACCAGATAATGCAGAGGGCATCACATTAATTTCCATATAATGCAGAGAACATCTCAGTGACCACCATATAATGCAGAGAGCATCACAGTGACCGCCATATAACGAAGACAGTATGACCGCTATATAATGAAGATAATATTGCAGTAACCATCTTATCATGCAGAGAATTTGCAGTGATTGCCATATAATGCAGAGAGAATCACAGTGACTGCTTTGTAAAGAGTATCGCAGTGATTGCCATATAATACAGAAAGCATTGCTGTAACTGCCACATAACACAGCCACCATCAGTGTCCTACACACACAATATTAATACACCCCCACACATGCATACACATCATTAATACATCACCACAGCCAGTATTAAAACGTGCACCACCCCTCCCCAGAAAGAAAAATAAATACACCCCCCCATTGCATAAATATACCATCCCCCAAGGTAACATTAAAACATTTTAACTCCACCATTGACATATACCTGTCCAGAAGGAGGATCTGTCTGTCCCTGCAGAGATCCAGAGTACAGGAAAAGAATTTGCAGACAGGCTAGACTCTGAGAGGAAGGGGCGGGTACTCAGGGTGAGGGGGCGTGGTCTCAGGATAGGAGGGAGTGGAAGAATAGAAGGACAGGGTAAAGGAGAGGAGGTGATGGGGCCTCGGGTGAGGGTGTGGTGTTTTGGGCATGGACAGGAGGGACAGAAAGGTTAGAGGAAAGGAGGAGGAAGGGACTTGAGGTGAGGGACAAGTGTCTTGAGCACGGATAGGGGGAGTAAAAGAATAGTGTCTAACTAGATCAACAGTCAA
Source organism: Taudactylus pleione (assembly GCA_031769625.1). Lineage (NCBI taxonomy): Eukaryota > Metazoa > Chordata > Amphibia > Anura > Myobatrachidae > Taudactylus > Taudactylus pleione. The sequence goes on along the minus strand of JAUIMM010000077.1, from coordinate 1,821,681 downwards.
GGAGAGGAGGTGGGGTCTCAGGCAGGGAATGGATTGAGTACTTGGGCATCCGCAGCACAGCGCAGACAGCTTGTTCAGTGTAGGAAGGAACCAGCTGCCACTAATTACTCAGTTAACTAGGCTGGAAACCCCCCACCCCTGAATTGCACCCCTTGGAGCCAGGTTCTCCTACTTCTTTTGCCTGTTGGTTAATACTAGGGACACCAATCCAGCATTCATTTTTTCAATTCTGGGATTCGGGATTGAAAAAATCTCACTCCCGGGATACCTCAGTTTGAGTTAATCAATGCCACAAAGGGGCGGGCAGGTGTGCACAGACGCAGGAGGCCTGGGGACGGCGCCTGAGCCGACAGAACTAGTGCTCAGCTGTGTAGTATGCTGTCACTACATAAATAAATGTTTATAAGTAAATAATGCAATAATATGGAGATTAGCACAATATCATTAAGAGGCCCATACATCTGTGATGTCTTGTGTCAATTCTCTGTACTGCCCGGGTCGGGGAATTGGGGGAAAGTCAACATGTTGAAAATGATCGGGATCGACGAGTCTGGTATTTTTAACATGCAATTTTTCTCCGATCAGCTTACGGATCGCCGATCATCGATGTCCACGGATTGGATTGGCAGAATAGGGAATCAGGGCAGTAGTTGTATGACTCAACATAGCTGCAACAATAGTAATTCAATGCCACTCACGTATATATATGCAGCTGAGCTCTATTTCTGACTAATGTAACCCTCTGTTCTATATATACCGATATGTCCCCATCAGTGGCATAACTAGGACAGGGCGAGTGGGGTATGTGCCCTGGGCGCCGTGTGCCCCACCGCGCCGCCGGCCACGGTACCGGTCCGCCCTAGTTAGCCAGTGTAGCGTCGACCACAGTGAGTGCGGTCGGCGATACACATTTACACAGGACAGGCGCTAGGCTTCCAGCACCAGTCCTGTGCTGCACAGCTGAGCCTCTTCCCTCCCCCTGAGCGCTTGCCCAATAGCGCCAGGAGGAGGGTGGCAGGTGGGCTCAGGCTGTGCATAACACACACATCGCCGCCAGCACTGGCGGCGATGTGTGTGTTAATCAGCAGCCAATGAGAGTCAGACAGACTCTCATTGGCTGCTGCTGCACAAACATCAACGCCGAGCGGCAGCGATGTGTCTGTGAATCAGCAGCCAATGAGAGTCAGATAGATTCTCATTGACTGCTGCGCGCCCACTGCAAGAGCCGGGGCTTCCGTCCGGCTCCTGCAGTGGGTAATGGGAGAGACGTCATGACATGATGACGTCTCTCCCATAATGCAGAGCGGCCCGGCCCGGGAGGACGTGCGGACGGCGGTGGGAGCAGGAGCTTGGATACAGGTAAGTATTTTTCTTTTGTTTCATTTCAGTGTGTATTTCGAGGGGGCGCGCTCTATTACAAAGGAGGGGACTACTACTGGGGGCACTGCTTCAGGTGGGGGGGACCACTACTGGGGACTACTACTGGGGGCATTGCTTCGGGCGGGGACTACTTCTGGGGGGGATACTACTGTGGGAACTGCTTCGGGGGGACCACTACTGGGGGGGACACTACTGGGGGAGATACTACTGGGGGCACTGCTTCAGGGGGGGGACCACTACTGGGGACTGCCACTGGGGGGGGATACTACTGTGGGCCCTGCATCGTGGGGGACCACTACTGGGGACTACCACTGGGTGGGGATACTACTGTGGGCACTGCATCATGGGGGACCATTACTGGGGACTACTACTGGGGGGGGATACTACTGTGGGCACTGCATTGTGGGGGACCACTACTCGGGACTACTACAGGGGGCACTGCATCAAGGGGGACTCCTACTGGGGGAACTATATAAAGGGCACGGTATAGGAGGGACTACTACTGGGGGCACTATATAAGGGGCTCACTACTGGGGGCACTGTATAGGGGGGACCACTACAGGGGGCACTGAAAAGGGAGAACCACTACAGGGGGCACTGCATAAGGGGGACAACTACTGGGGGCACTGTATATGGGGAATCACTACTGGGGGCCTGCATATGGGGGATCACTACTGGGGGCACTGTATAAGGGGAACTAATGGGGGGCTGCATAAGGGGGACCACTACAGGGGGCACTGTGTAAGGGGCACTGCATATGGGGGACCACTACTGGGGGCTGTATAAGGGGAACTAATCGGGGGCTGTATAAGGGGGACCACTACTGGGGGTACAGTATAAGCGGCACTACTGGGGGCCTGCATAAGGGGGACCACTACTAGCGGCACTGCATATGGGGGACTGTATAAGGGGCACTGCATTAAGGTGCAAATGGAAAGAAATGTTCCCAGTGACAAGAAAGGTGTGTGTGTGATGTTGACACGCCCCATTTTTCAGTGGCCACGCCCATTTTTTGGCACGCGCGCACATAGAGGGAGGGGGGTGCTCCATTTTTAAATTTGCCCTGGGCTCCAAATACCCTAGTTACGCCACTGGTCCACATACACCTATTCTCAAACTGCACTACATAGTCCCGTTTGCCGTAGCACTAAATATGTATTCTGTTGTACAGTATTTTTACTGAATTTGCATCTTTTTCACTCTGTTAATGCGATAAAAGAATAAAGTACATGTAGCCTGTACACCACTAATGGATTTGACTGAGCTGCACCATACAGTATCCCTTTGAAAAAAACGTCACATGATGGCGAAACTAGTCGAACTTTTTACTATTACCCATCTACTGTTTGACCACAACACTGTTTCCATCTGGAGGGATTGTGTTCCTGCTTTGAATGTCACAGCACAGCGTACCTCACTACAAGGTGTGTGGCATTATCCTTTGTGGCTCCTGTAATTTATATCTGCAGCTGGACCAGGAGCCGGATTGCTGTTTTTTGCCTGGTTAGGAGACGCTAAACAGCGGACGGCTGTTACCGGACCAGTCTTACCCCCCAGGCTTCGTGTGGGAATTGTGAACTGGGTAATTATACCGGGACTATGATCTCCATATAAGAACTGGCATGTTTTATTAGCCTACGTTGCCACACCTTGATCCTGCTGTTATAAGCTACTCACAAACAAGCTTTTTTCTATAGCTGTTTTTGGACCACAGAGACATTGTATCAAGTTCTAACCTGATTGCTGATACAGGCTTTACGTACCATTGCTACAATTTTTCATAAGAACACTGTTCAAGTTTAAAGTTTATTGGCGCTATAAGCCATATGCAATATTGCTATTATTCTTCACAAACTATAGACATATTTCATCAAGTCTTATGCATGGCCTAATGCGGCTAAGGACACTAATTAACTGCAGCTCTTATCCTGTTTGTATTTAAAAGTGGACACAATCATCTAGAACCAGTGGAAGCACAGTTTTTATTACCAGTGATTGGGTAGTTTTTTGAAACATTTATGCTTCATTGTATGTGAGGATTGCAATAATTTTTGTATCCGTTTTATGTCTAATGTTATGCCTTGTTTTGTCTTTTTAATAAATGTATTATTTATGATTTTACTAAGTGCACCCTTAAGTGACTGAAATTGAGTTCGTTTATTCTGTACTGTTTACATTAATAATTGGTTAGAGCTATTTTGTGGGTGGCTGTTTAGGTTTATTTGTATATACAGTGGACAACTTGATATTCTATTGCACCTAGATTTTCTTTGTTTCAATTTTTACTTGGTATGAAAAATGCTAAAGTGCAAAATTCTGAAACTACAGTATGGACCATCTTAAATTACAGTATGGACCATCTTTTACCTCTGCTTTATTAAGTTCTACGTATTGATCCTGAAAATGTGGTGGTAGTCTCATCAAAACTCTGCCCTCACATGGTATTGCCAGCAGAGGCTTGGCCTGGTGATGCTCCTTGAGGAGCTTGCTCTTCTGCATTTTTCCTTGAACACTAGTCTGGCTGTAATAGAAAGATGGTCGCTTTGTGTGGGTATTTTATATCCTCTCAGAGCAGCCTTTGTGCCCTGTGTCACAACCTCTCAGGCTGCCCATTGATATGCCTGATTAGAAACCTACAACATTTCAAATGGATATAAGTGGTCACATTAGGTAAACACATATCCTAAGCAAGTCAAAAATGTATATTCTTGTGACAGTCACTGGGATAAAAGGAGGAAATTCCTGTACAGTAATACAGTACGTTTACTGAAAGTATTAGTGTTAGCAGACTGATTTTAGTCACTGTCCTATTTAGTTGTTTCATTAAAAGGGAACTGAAGAGTTCTCCCTTTTGTTGGGGAAATAGCATTACTTATGTGTAGAATTATTTCTCTCGCCATTTTTAGAAGTTTAATGTAAACATTTAAAGACTTTTTTTTCTCTTCTGATGGAGTGAACCATAAAGTTCTCTAAATATGCAATATTTTATTATGGTTTTCCCTTTAACAGAGAAGCAGATAAATGCAGAACATATAATAGAAAAAAAATCTATACTTCCTGTTTTAAGAGGGTAGTAGTGAAATAATGAAAATGTTAAAGCCAACACTTTTACTATTTTGTGCATAAGCCCACAAATTGTCACAAGCCGCCGCACTGCTAATATTGTGCAAAGCAAACTTCGGATCAGTGTTTGTTGTTGCTCTGCCTACCTTCTGTTGGTCATTCTGGGACTGATCCAGATTGGCTCCTGCGTCCATATCCTGCTGCTGTGAACGCTGCTCCAATGCCGGTGATAGCGTTCACGTGTTTCCGGTTCTAGCGTGGTCTCCTGTATCCAGTTGAGTTCCCAGTATCCAGTCAGCTTTGTTGTTCCTCCCGTTTGTGTCATCTAGGTGGCACGGTCCGCATTCCTGCCCTCTGCCGTTTGTGCTATCCAGGCGGCAATGACCGCACTCAGTGTCCAGAGTGCTCTACCCAGCGTTCACCGGCTTGTGTCAACCAAACGGCACAGGTCGCACATCAGAGTACGCGATTGTGAGTACTGCTGCTAGTGTCATCACGGCGGCACTAAGCGCACCTCAGCGTCCTGTGTACACAATCTTGTGTACTGCCGCTACTGTCATCCCGGCGGCACAAAGCTCACCTCAGCATTAAGTGTACGTACTCTTGTGTACTGCCACAAGTGTCATCCCGGCAACACTAAGCGCACCTCAGCGTCCTGCATATGCAACCTTGTGCACTGCCGCTAGTGTCATCCCGGCGGCACTAAGCACATCTTAGCATCATCTTTCCAAATCTTCCAGCCCTCAAGGCTGCTACTCAGCCCAAAGGTCACATCAAGTCAAGGTTTTCCAGCCTTCAAGGCTGCTACCGGCCCAGTGGCCGCACCTCATCTTACTGGCCCTCAGGCCACAGCCAGCCAGGGCTACTACTGGCCCAAAGGCGGCATCTCATTTTACTGGTCCTCAGGCCACAGCGAACCAGGGCTGCTACCGGCCCAAAAGCCGCATCTCATCTTACTGGCCCAAAGCCACAGCCAGTCAAGTCACTTCCAGCCCTCAAGGCTGCTACCGGCCCAAAGCCCGCACCTCATCTCACTGACCCTCAGGCCACAGCCAGCCAAATCACTCTATTCTTATCAGCTGTTTAAGCTGCTACACGGCCGCATCTAGCCAAGGTATACCAGCCCTCAAGGCTTTTGTGGGACTATACCCCTTGACTAAACCTCCAATTCCTAACACAAATAAAGCTTTACTTATATATACATATGTAAAGTTGCTCGAATTTCACACTTCTTTATGATTAACTATGGAAGACTTGCGCCACCAAAAGAGACCTACAATCTTCCAGACCTAGCTCCCCCCCTCCACAATAGATAACACTGGGGAACAGTCAATCTGTTGCCAGGGATTTAAGAGGCGATTTCGATTAATTTTTTGCTCCTGATCATGAATATGCCATGCTTATTTTTCAGTTGGCTCTAGTTTTTGAGATATGCATATGTCTTTAATATTTCTGAAAAATTAAATTAAACAATGTTAAAAATAGTTAAAAATATAATTTTATTATTCTGATTACATTTGATTTGTAAAATATTATAAAAAGACACAGGATAATTACATACATAAGTGTTAGGAAGCTATGAGAACCGTTTTTTGTAGGATTTTCTTTTGTATTCTTGTTGCGGGCAGTTCCTCTGCAGACTCCAACAGTAATCGGCCATCATGTGACGATCCCACCTTCCTTGATGTCTTTCTTCCATTACCTGAATATCCTGGTGGCACCGTTCACCCTGCTCTTCGCTTAAATCTCCTAGATTGGATAGGAAGTGATCTAAATGGCTGTACAAAAAATGTACTTTAATACTCAAGTTGGCACCTACAGTAATTTCTCGAAACATTTTAGCATGTTGTGGACTAATTCATGATAGTTGTCTGCCTTGTGATTGCCTAAATAATTTTGAATGACAGACACAACTCAGCCATGCTTCAGATTCGGTTTCAGTCATAGATGTGGTAAATTTGGATCCTTCACCAGTTTCCGTATCTGTGGGCCATGAAAAATTCCTTCCTTTAATTTTACAATACTAAGAGATGGAAATGTTCGACAGATATACGTGAAACAATCGCCTGACTTATCCAATGCTTTTACAAATTGTTTCATTAAACCCATTTTGATATGGAGAGGCGACAGTATGACTTTTTTCCTGTCAATTAAGGGCTCATGAATGATGTTGGCTTCTTCTACAGTTATAACTTCTCTTGGAGGCCATACGGTTTGCTGCCAGTGCTTTTGTTTTGCACGATGAACCCATAAGCATATGTGACAAGGATACTTGGTACATCCACTTTACTGCCCAAGAAGAAAGTTTACCATTTTTAAATCGACACAAACAGACCACTGATGCTGAGAATAAGCATTTTTTCTAAGACTAACTTGATATTTTCATACTGTTCTTTAAGTTTTGTTGAATGACCGATAGGAATCAATGTAAATGTATTCCTATTGTGCATTTTAAGCTCCTTTTAAAACTATCCAAAAAGAGCTTAAATCCTTGGCAAGAAAAAAAATATATTTTTTTGTTCCCCAGTGTAATAGTTACCCTCTATCTATATGACTGACATATAATACAGTGACCACCAGACAATACACGGAGCAGCACAGTTACCGTATTATAAAGCGGATAACATCACAGTGACTACCATATAATGCAGAGAGCATCAGTAACTGCCATATAATACAGAGCGCAACAATGCCTACCATATAACACAGAGCGCATCAGTATTTATCACATAATAAGCTGCCATGTAACACAGAGAGCATCAGTGATCACCATATTATACAGTAGTTGTGACTGCCATATAATACAGAGCGCATCAGTATTTATCACATAATACAGAGTATATCACAGTAATTACCTTATAATACAGAGAGCATCAGTGAATGCCATATAATACAGAGGACAAAATAAGCTGTCATGTAACACAGAGAGCATCAGTGATCACCATATTATACAGTAGTTGTGACTGCCATATAATACAGACAGTAGTTTTGGTCAACATACAATGTCACTCCCTCATCAAATACTAATTACTTTAGCATCACTGAACAACCCTATTCAATGTATTTAATGCAAGTAACTCCTGTAATTAGCCCCAACTTCATCAAATAACTCAATTTATGTACATTAACCCTCTTCATGTTAATTAACCCCATTAAAGTATTAACCCCTTATTCTTACTAGTACTGCAATACTCAATAAAAACCCCACCCCACCCCCAAACCATACATTTTTCAGACTATTTACCTGGTGCACAGGTGTAGTGATTAATAACTGTAACATTTGAAAAGATGTGATGCATTCTTTACAGACACATTCTATAGATCCACTGGTGGTCTATAACACAAGTTGGGTATGGGATGCCGGCAGTTGGGATCCCGCCTTTCAGAATCCCGACACCGGCATCCTGACAGGGCTAGCAAACTGACACTTGTTGTTCAGTATGCTAACCCTCCCCCTACCCTAACCCTCCCTTTTTGGTGCCTAACCCTAACCTCCCCCCCTAGTGCCTGAACCTAACCTCCCCCTCTCCCTTTTAGGGCCTAACCCCTAAACCAAACCCTCTTCCCCACCCCCTTACTAACCTTTAGTATCCCGGCGGTCGGGATGCCGCCGTCGGTAATGTGAGAGGCGTTGGAATGCCGGTAATATTAGCGCCAGCATCGCAGCCGCTGGGATACTGACTGTATCCCCTAAAAAATATGGGGGTCTATGTACTAGGGGAAGATAAGGGGGCCAAACAAAAAAGACAGAGAAAATCCCTGTACATATCGCTTCTCTATATATAGTAAAGGGATTTCTCTGCCTTCTGCCTGCTAGCGCTAACAGTAGGATAGTATATTTGTGCTGCCATAGGCACCTATGGCAGTGCTATGTGACCCTGCTGTTTAATAAATGAAATAAGTAACAATAAAGGTGCAGACCAGAGATGAAGAGTAATGAGAGCCTTGATTCTGACAGGTTACAGAATACAGGGATTTGTATAACGTTGTCCATATTATTAATGCTGAGTCGAATCTATGAATGTACTTGGAAAGTATAATAGAGTCTGTATGTTATAGTGTCATATTCATTCAGTAATATAGGTTATGGAAATTAGAGACTTAAATGTTTAGTAGTCCACTTGCCAGTGCTATTCTAGTTCTTTAGGAGGCACAAGAAAGCCTATATCATTGTCCTCATCACAGTCCTAATTCTTTGAGACAATCTTGATTTCAATGGTCAAAAAAGGCAATGCTTCTTGATGTGGTGATGTGGCTTAACAGTGTTGAGACATGCCTTTGGCGTCTCCTATGGATCTGGGCCTAAAATTTCCTTATTTATGTATTGGTAATGGTGAAAGTTATGCTAGATAATTTATATTTTACAAGAATAAATTAGAACTAATTTTGATCAATACAGTACCCATATTTTTCTATTATATTAGGCTCCACTTATCAGCGGTGAATGTTATACATTTGTTTAATCTGTATGTATCACCCTAATTTTGATGTACTCTGAATTTATATAAAAGTATGTGTACACAAATAGAAGAGAACTACACAAATTATTTATTGCATATATTTGTGTATTCACTTGATGGATCAGACAAAAAAAAATTTCACCAATACTCATTTTACAAATTGATATTTTCAGTAATGTGAACAATATGATGTGAGTGGTAATTGTTAATGTTATACCACCTTGAGTGCTTTTCAGATCCAAACTACAGGATTTCTCCTCCTGTACTTTGAAAGCTGAAATCCAAAAGTGTGTAAATTCCTAACTGGGTTATCAGTGGAACCACATGGGAAAACTAGATGTGAAACATCCCGTTTGACTTTGCGGTTTAACTACAATGAGATTTACAGTCCCCAGCATAATAGACCAGATAGGTGCCACCCCATGTATATAGGGCAGCCAGTGGAAATGTGGACAGATCTTGTGAATATCTGTATACTGCGCATGTACTTTTTTAAAAAGTGTAATTAGTCATTAAGTCCTTTTAAAAGTGTGGCTCAGCCCAGCTCAATTGCAGCATGGATTACTGCCTCACAGCCATATCTGTGTGGAGTTTGTATATTCTCCCCGGGTGCTGCGGTTTCTCCCACACTCCAAAAAATATACTGGTAGGTTAATTGACTCCCAACAAAAAAATTAACCCTAGCGTGTAACTGTGTGTGGGTAATTGTGTTGGGGAATATGGATTGTAAGCTACACTGGGCAGGGACTGATGTGAATGGCTAAATATTCTCTGTAAAGTGCTGTGGAATATGTGTGTGCTATATGAATAACTGTAATAATAAAATAACTGGTAATTATCCGATGAGCTAGCCCAAGAGGCTCAGTTGTAGCATATGCCTTATCGACGATAGTGTCACATTTGGATGTGTGCATCTACTCATATGACGCTAAGCAAGTTATAGGCAAATCTGCCAGTACCCAATCGTGTGATAGAGAGGCCTTGTTAATGCTTACTTTTTAATGAATATGTAATGTATAATGAAAATGCATATATTAGATTAAAGTGTAATTGTAGACATTGTCAGTAACTTTGGTAAATGTGCTCTTAGTGAGGGTTTTGTAATTACATATTCTGTGGCTTTGGATTGCTTAAACACATTTAAATTTTGTCAAAACATTAATTTTCAGTGAAATGGTTACTAATTGACCAGCTGTTACAGCTGGCTGGCCATTAATATAAAGAAAGGAAAGCCTGTTCTCTGTGTCCAATACTTGAATCTTGTCCGGCAATATGTTAGGTCATCTGCCAGGGAAAAGACAAAACACTGGGAACTTTACAAAATTAAACTGGAATTTATTTTAGAGTAGAAAAACTTGCTTTGACTTAAGAAAACGAGGAAAGTACGTCTGTAGGAAAAACATTTCCTATTTTTCATTTTTATATATTCGTTTAGTTAAAAAACCTCACGCACTTAAATGTAAAAATAAAGAAAAAAAACAGTTGCTTATAGTGAATACCACATGCCAGTTGTTAAACAGTTGGACTGAGTGCCAGACAGTATTGGACCAGGGCATGAAGGGCCCACCTGGAGAATGCAGTGATGGGGGCCCATTCTTAAGGGTGTGGCCAGCATCCACAGGGACTTGGCTAACAATTAGAGAGTGCATGGTCTGGGCCCCTTTAAAAAAATAAAATAAAATATATATATATACAGTAACTGCTGCTAGTGCATGCATGATAATGTACCAGATTAATAGCAGCGATGCATTGTAGAAAATACACTATAGTCCTGTGCAGTGTAATGTAACCTATGTATAATGTATAAATCAAGTGCACAGTCTGGAACCTGACCCCTAGAGGAGGGGGTGTGGCCCTCAGACACTGGGACCCACCGAGGTTTCCACTGTACCCCTATGGGACAGTCCAACCCTGGTGCCAGATCACTTTCGGCACCGCTGGTACCTCTTTGGAAGATGACCACACAGGTCAACAGCTCATCTTTGGATCTCATTACGCAAAATTCCTAATAATATTGCTATTGATTTTCACAGGATTATTATAGGGTATTGCCATAGTCGTGAGGCCACACCGGATGCAATATCAACCCAATCAGTTCAAATTGCCTGTGATGTTGCAGCATTTAGCAAGCTTAAGTACATGACCGTTAGATGTGTCATTTTGATATTGCAACCACTGTTCGCAGCTGTCTTCATTGTACAAGCAGACTTCATCAGTGTTCAGCTACTGATAAAGTTGAATAAAAAAAATAGGTGTGTTTATCCAAAGTGTTAAAGAAGAAGGTGTTCCTTCTTTACCTCCATATTGAAAGCAGCATATGTATAATTCTGTTCATACAGAAATAAAGACTTCCAGTTACGGGCCCAGGACTGCAAAAAAGTTATAAAAGTCAGGACCTCTGTGAAAGAAAAGACTGCTGTTAGTGTAGTGGGGCTGATTCACTACCGTATGTAACTGCGATTATGCACGCAATGGGGTGATTGCTTTGTACTGTGTATGCATCACAGTGCGTGAACTGGCCGCTGCGATTGGGACTGTGATTGCAGTGTATACGCAGCTCCATTGCAGAGTGTTTGACAGGAAGTGCAGTTTATGGGAGGGGACGGGAGGTGGTCTGCGAAACGCAGGCATCCCAGTGCGTTCGCATGTGCATAAATTAGCCAATGCGATGGCCTTCGCAGTCTGAGGTATCATAGCGTGCGTGGAATTTAGCAATTTCTGAGTAAGGTCAGGGCTTGTGCAAGTGTGCGTGAGGCTGTGATGGTACTCGATTGTACCGTTGATTTGCAGTTTTGCTAAACAGTACGTATGTGTGCAGAGTAAAGTGGCCGTCCTTGTTTAGTGCTGCGACGGGATAGCGATCACAATGAATTAGTATACTATCGCAGTTGAACTGCGTGCATAATTGCAATTGCATACACAGTTGCGATCGTAGTGAATCAGGACCAGTGTTTCAACCAAATTGAGTCTGACTAACTAGAACTATCAGAAATGTAAATTAAGAGTTACATTGCTGTTCATAAGAGAAGGTATGTGGAAATGTATTCAACAGGCTAAGCCAGGCCAAGTCACAGAGTAATGGACTGAGAAAGGCCAGAAAGCACGGAGTACAATATCTGTCAGTGTAGATGATGATCAGATTGTGCATATTGTAACTGTAACACAGCAACAGAAATGTGAGATGTGCTCTAGAAAGTGCACAATAGAGCTAATTATAACAACAAGCTGTATTTAATAAGAAAGTTGTTCCAGACTAAACTACTTAAAGACCAGCACATTCAGGATTATATAAGATGTATGCTAGAAATGGCTGAGCTTTTGTGCTGCATAGAAGAAGAATTAAAGCACTTTCCTATAGCAGCCCTGAGTTATGAGACACTTGTAATAGTACTTGATGCCAGATCAGATGATGAACTGACATTAGAGTATGTTATAGGGAAACATGTGGATGAACTCTTTCACAAGACAAAAAGTGCAAATAAACATGATACAGCATTGAGAGTTCAGGACTGTATTATTAAAAGCACTAGTCAGAGACCAGGAACATGTGAATTGAATGTTTTGTGTGCGGGAAAACTGGTCACTTAAAGGCAGATTGCAGAGTCTGGAAAACAAGAATGAATCAGCTAAAGAAACATGGTGCAAAGCAAAATGCAAAGAGTACTGTAAAGGAGCTGGAAAATACTTAATGCTGAGTGATAAACTGATAAATGCTTGGTGTATTGACTTAGGACCTACAAGTCATATGACAAATGATAAAACATTAGTTTCTTAGTTATACCAAAATAATTCAGATAGAATAGCCACAGCTAATGGTCATTATATGGTCTCAGCAGAAAGACAAGGTTATAATTACGTTCCAGTTTTTCAAACATTTTCCAGAAAGATACTTCTGAAGAATGTTTTATATGTGCCTAATCTTGACACCAATCTGTTGTCTGTGAAAAGCTTACATTCATACAAAAGAAGAAAACGAAACAGACTCTTTTCTGGTCTGTGAAAAATCTTACCAAGCATGGAGATGTTTTAGCATTTAAAGGTGATAAATGCATTATTACAAATGGAAGAGACACACTTGCAAAAGGAAAAATCACAAATCAACTGTATCAGTTAAATTGTAATGAATCTGTTAATACTGCTTTTATAATAACAATGAGAGTTATCACATAATTATCAATATCTAAAATAAGGTATTCTATAAAACGCTGCTTAAAAATAATCAGATAAGTAAATGGAAACTCCGTCTGTATACCTGCCACAGGTGATGGATTAAACAAAGTCTTGAAGCTTGTTTAATGGTTAAATATGCTTTAAAATGGTTTACTTGCACATGTCCCAATTACCAGTATAATATCTAGCTTGTAAGAAGATGATTTTTTTAGTGGAAATCCATGCAGAGTGCAATCTCCAAGTGTACAGTATATGCTCTATACCAGTATACCAGTATCACCAAGGGATACAGATAATCCTGATGTGAGCTCACAAGCCTGTCTCTTCGCAGCAGCAGAAATCTAAACAAGTGGTGACATGTTCTTGTCTGGTGTATATCATAGACAGGGCAGTAGAAAGCTTGGTCAGCCTGGGTACTTTTCAGGGGCGTGGCCTCATTGCAGTAGGTGTGGCCATGCCCCCTTAGAAAAAAAATACAAAAAAGTATTTACAGTGCGGCACTGAACTGGGGGGGGTGCTGTGAGCTCAACTAGGGGCAAATTCAAGAGGGGCGAACACTCTTCCCCCTGCCTCTGTGCAGGCACAGGAGATTGCTGCTCAGTGGCAGCAGCTTCCCTGACCCACAGCAATTCAGCACACAGCAGTGTGTGCTGGGCTGGGGAGAGAGAATGCTACTGCTGACAGGTAAGAGGGAATTCAGGGGGTTACGGTCAGACCAGGGCTTCTGCCAGGCCCCTCCAAGAAGCCCAGGCCCACGTAATTAGTACCCGCTTCCACCTCATCTCAGCGACCCTGATAATGGAGATGGTACAACATCACCAAATGACAGCTGGGAGTAGTCTTCTGACTTTTCTCGCCTAGGCTTTATTATAGTTAAATTTGTCTGACAGCCAGTGCCAAATTCCGCCAGCAGCTCATCTATTGACTGACCTTAAATCTCTGAAGATTCAAACTTACTGGGGCCTATATGCAAGCTGTCCTTACCTGCCAGTGCACTGAGACATCCAGGAGCTCCATCTATGATGCCTTCCGATGAAGAGCAACAACACAGTTATACAACTTTTCATATATTTGGCAAATTTGTGTCAGGTTGCGGTCTAGGACCGTCCGTTACTCAGATCAGTGCCGGCTTCCCCTGACTTCCCGAGAGGTCAGACGTGTGATGTGCTGAGTGACGCGCTGAGGATTATTCCTAGGGTCTGCTAGGACATCCATTCATTGCTCCGTGATTAGGTTCCTGTGGTTACCATTACAGATGCAGCCATGACAGTGTCAGGGTTCAGCCTAGGATCAGCCATCTCTTACCTCCGCGCAAGCTTCCCCTGACTTCTCATGCGGTCAGACATCAGGTGCAGTGATGGGCTAGGTGCTGAGCCTTCTGCCTTAGGTGCTTGCAGACTTCCATGGTTGGCTGTGTGTGTCTGGGATTGGAGTTACCATCATGGGACAGTGGGCCTGATTCAGAGCCGGGCGCTCTGACAAGAGCGCTCGCTCTGAATCAGGGCCCTCCTACCTAAAATTCGGGCGGCCTCCTGGCCGCTCGCATAGCTGTGGGTGAGCACCCACAGCTTATGCCAGCGGCCAAAAAGATGGTCGCGATGGTCAAGACCATCGCGACCATCGGACTTGCGACGAGACCCTGCGGTAGGGTCTCGCTGAGGCAAGCCCAGGAGTGCTTTTGGCTCTATCAGAGCCAAAAGCACTCCCACTGACATCACTAGTGATGTCAGTGGGGCCGGCCCCAGGCGGTAGGCGTTCCTATGGGAACGCCTCCATCTGGGCAGCAATGCCCCCGGCACGCCCACCAACGAGGGCGTGCTGTCACTCACCATCGACAACACGCCCCCTTTGGTGCAAGACCCATAGCGACGGCTTGGCCGTCGCTATTCGGGTCTCGCGCATGCGCACGACGGAGCTCCTTCCATCGTGCGCATGCGCACTAGGGCACCATCGACCCGCTTGCGAGCGCTCAGCTATGCTCCAACAATCTGCTAACCCTGGGTATATATCCGGCTCCAGAACTCCAGGAGGTTGCCTGCCTGTGTGCCTAGTCTCCAGTGTTTCCTTTGAGCAACAGCGCGATTACATCTCTGCCTGTGTACAATTACCAGTGTCTACCAGAGCAGCAGTGTGACTAACATCTTTTGCCTGAGTACTTCACTTCCAGCAACAGTGCTATTACAACTCTGCAGTGTGCACTGTCTATGCTATCCCGTGGTGCAAAAGTGAATCCACACGCCATTCTTTGTGTATTCCTTGTGTGCCATCCCGCAGTGCAAAAGTATGTCTACACACCACTCATTATGTATCTCCCAAGTGCCACTTCCAAGTACCTCTCAAGTGCCATCCTGTTGTGCTAAAGTGCATCAGCACACCACTCCTTGTGTATTCCTTGTGTGCCATCCCGCAGTGCAAAAGTGCGTCCTCACGCCACTCATTGTGTATCTCCCAAGTGCCTCTTCCAAGTACCTCTCTAGTACCATCCGGTTGTGCTAAAGTGCGTCATTATGCTATTCCTGAGATACTCCTCAAGTACCAACCTCTGGTGAAACCCCTTGTGCAACAGTGCCTTTGTTAGGCACTTTCCCCGGGCCATTGATATCTCGAGTCTGTATACCCACGGATCTTGGATACCTGGTCAAAGGACCACAACCATGCCTGCAGGGTGCAGCTAAGCCCATATCCCACTTGGAGGGGTCACTGGCGAACACCTCCTTGCAGGTTAGATTCCGCACCATTGACCAGGTCTCGCCAATGTCCAAGATCTGTGGATGAGGAGTTCTTATATCCAGGCCTCTCACCCCGAATTCTTCCAAACCCAAGACCACAACCCCTCAGTAGGGGATTCCTCTTCGGCAAACCTGACAGTCAGTCTACATCACTTGATTAACCTTCACCCAATGGTAGCATGGTTTGCTGTAAGCTGACACCATCCTCCAATGGATCGCTATCTAAGGGTATTTAGCTGAGCTCTGGCCAACAGGAAATTGCCTGAACAACATTGCTACTTCCAGTGACTACTTGCTGTTGCAGCGTTCCAGGCTTCACGTTTCACTCTGCTAGTGAAGTACTCCAGCGACATTCACCAGTGTGCGTGTTTGTGCAGTGCATCATACAAGCATTGTTTCTCAGTGTCCGACTCCAGTCCTGCGTCTGGATCACCAGCTTGTGTACTCAGTATGACACCCGAGTACTGAATTTTAGTGTCATTCTCCTGTACCAGTCCTGTGTCTGGATCACTAGTGTGTGTACTCAGTACATCATTTGAGTACTGACACCTAGTGCCATTCTCTTATACCATCCTGTGTCTGGATTCTAGCGCATGTATTACATCATCCTGCATCCGGATATTGAGTGCACCTAGTACAGGATTGTTCTTCTACTTCTCTCTCAGGACTCTCCCTGTGCTTTCCCTGTATTTGTGTTCTTCCATTTCCCGCTTGTACCGGATACCTGACCAAAGGGCCGCGACCTGCTTGCTGGGTGCAGCTTAAAGCCAAATCCCAATTGGAGGGGTCACTGGTGAACACCTCCCAGTAGGTTAGACTCCGCGCCTTTGGTCAGGTCTAGCCAACATCCGGTATTTGTGGATGAGGAAGACATATATCAAGGCCCCTCGCCACCAGTTCTTTCCCCAACCTAGGGCCCCGACTTCTAATCTACCAGTGGAAGATCTTCATAGTCCAATCGTGACAATTTGGATGTGAGAAATAAATCCACCTTTTTTTTTTTCTGCACAAACTGTTACACTTGGACTTTGTTTTTTGTATGCAGGATTTAATTATGATTTTATTAATCAACAGTGTTTCTTTTTCATTTATTTAACCCACTACTGTCAAGTAGAGATGAGGAAAAAAAAATTTTGTATGAATTTTTTTACTTATGTCACATGTACCCAATTTTTCATGTTTCGTTGTTATAGCTTCAACCACACTTTAAAGCAGAATTAATTGTCTGTCCTCTTTCGAGCACTATATATTATTTAGACTATCATTTTGGCAAAATGTAAATATACAAACAGTGCAGGATGACAAAACAAGAGTTGGACTGGAAGATTCTGCTCCTAGGGTTTTGCAACCCTGTAAAATGGCTTGTTCCACTGCGAAACCTAATTTGCGTGAATCTCTCATATCTACTGTCAAAAAATGCTCTTTGTCCCTTTGTAAAGACTGCAAGTTTTACAATCTTGTTTACCCACCATATGGTCACATTGACAGATTAAGTGCAGCTATAATCTAAAGTAAACAACAGGATGCTCTTATTTAGTTGTTTTACAGCCACCCTAAAGTGATAGCTTGCTCCAGGGAGCCAGAAAATGAAAATGTGGGTACAGGGATAAGCAGCCATAGTCATATTTTCCAAATGGCACAAATTTCTAGGGGCAGTCCCTGGTTTCAAACAAATTGTCCCTAATATTATTCAATATACAGTATAGCATACTAAAATAACTGAATGTTAGATATAATTGTCATCATGTATTCTTATTTTTTAGGCTTGAAAGTCAATAATTATTGGAAGGAGTATTTAAAATATGAAAAACAACATTATATTAAAATTCTATGTATAGAATAGAACATACAATGTGAATCACTAGTTCCACGGAGACTGTGTCCCGATGGCCATGCATTCACAGAAGTCGCTGTCCGCAGAGAAAATATTAATAAATAGGGCCCTAACAGCAATTACACTTTTTTGTGCTAAATTATGAAGGGTCATAAACAGAACCCCTGTATAGATGTGGGAGAACAGTTCTAATGCTGGATAAGTTATGATACTATATTTCCATAGTGATTTATGATAAATCTCTATATATAAGGCTAAAAACACTATTTTTGGACAGTGGCACATTGCAGAATATGCAATCCCTAAAATAATTATTATTTATACACAATCTGGCAAACGCTATTATAAATTATCTATGACACTTAAACTGGGTTTGTAAAGACAAGTGCCTTTTTCATGCCCTTACAATAAAATATTGCATTAAGGCTTTGAACATTTTACAACACATTTAATGAAACAGAGCCAGCAATTTACAACATGAAGCAGCAGGTAGTGAGAGTACTGATATTGTAAACAGGACAGCTGGCTGCAAGGTGACATATAATCTCCATTATTGTTCTGCACAATAAACTGCTCTCTCTATATAAAATTGAATGTGTTTTACAAGTTCCTGATAACCATTTTGATTAAAGTTATCTAAGGCACTACAGCAGAGAACATTGACTTTTAGCAACCCATAAATCTAAATAATGAAACATTGTATATGCATGGGTCAATACTAGACCAATTGCGAAGGTCAACTCAGTGCTACTTAATTAGTAAAAACAAATGTTTACTTTCCTTTGGCCTAAATTAATAGGAATCTATAACGATCGATGCATGGCCATAAATTGTATGTGGCCTGAGTGAACCATTAAGCTGAAAAAAAAGTAAACCATCACTAATGTATACTAGCACCCAGTTGTGTAGTAGAAGAACATCAATCCTGCACGTGAGCAAGCTATATTCGTCAACAACATCGTTTATTCACCATGTGCATTACACAATGCATAAGCAAATAATTATATATACCAAGGGTTCTCAGCAATTTGTTAAGTATCCTTTATACCTGTAAATGTTCAGATTAATTATTCTGATTTTTCGTATTTATTTATTCCTTACTGAAATCTCAGTTATTATTTTCAATTTAACTGCCTGAAGTATTGTGTGTCTCAGAAATGCATATCATATATTTAAAATTAATATGTACCAATCTGTGCTTTGTTTTGTGTGTGTTGGTATGTATTTGTGATGGTATGTGTTATATAGTGCACATTATATATTAATATGTTCAACATTCACAGGAAACACAACATGATCCATTCCACTATTTTATAGAATGTTTAATTCAGAAAGAAATAATGACACTTTTAATGCTAACAAAATAAAGAAGGTTTAAATTTAAAGGTTGTGGAATATTTAAGTATATGCATAATATGCCAAATGTATATACTAGAACTAATGATTTTTTTTTTATTTGTAAGGTAATTATTAGAATTTCTAACTTTTATTTTTAAATGTTTAGGATAACATTTATTTCTTGCATTGTTTAGATTTTTGCCTGTGATTATACAGTGCTCCCCAGTGGGAGAATATAAAAAAGGCTTTTTAGACAGTTCCCAAAGGTAGTAAAGTGCATTCCCTAAACTCAGTAATACAATTATAACTTTCACAAGAGATAATCCACCTATTTATCAACTCATATTTCCTGAAAATCACGCAGAAATGTTTGGGATGAGGCTGGCTGTGTTGAGCCATCAATGTCTGAATACACAGCTCCTTCAGAATTGTCATAAGAGTAACGTTATAGAGACCTGTGAATTCTGGATAAAATAATCTAGCACATATACACACACAGTACTTAAAAAAATAAATAAATTCTTATTGATGTTAAACACATAGTTATGGGGTACAGAGAGTAAAAAAAGGGAGATGGGGAAGAGGGGGGTAAAATCACTTAATAGCCAGAAAGGTCTTCTACAATAGCTCAAATGCAAGTAATAAAAAACACATAGTGAAATAAAATAGTATAATAGTGTATAAATAAGTGGTATTTGACAATAAGTATATTTTCGAAAACAATAAATACAATAAATAATAGTATAGGTAATAAGCACAAGAATATTCAGATAATTCAAGTTAAATTGGCCAAAATGGCTATCTCGATGCTATAAACATGTCAGAGACTCCAATTAACTAAAGTTGAGGTATTTACAAGGTCTCCATTTTAAAGCAATGTTTTATCTTAAGCTAGGTACACACTGGAGCGACGGGCATTCGTTCTGACATCGGAATAATTGCCTGTCAACAGTGATTATGCATCCACACTGGACGATTTTAATGAACGACGTAATGATCACTGTTACGTCATTCATTAACAATGCACTGGCCACTAGCGCTATCGCTAGGTTTGATGTGCAGCACATCAAACCTGGCGACCGTCGTTTTCAACCGCGGGAGTGTACAAACATGCCTATGTAACTGAGCGATGTAGGCGATATGTCGTTGCGAAATGGCATATTGGCCTAACATCGCTCCAGTGTGTACCAGACTTAATCTACAATTTCAGATAAATGAGGGGAGTTTGGGTCATTCCAATGCTGGGTGACTGTTGCAGGAGCAGCTAATAAAAAACAACCTAACACATATTATTATTTACTGGCCAGTCAGGAAGGAAATAGTAGAGAAGTGACAATTCTAGCATCCAGTTAATAGTACACTCAAACACCTTGTATAGTACTGTCCAAATTTTTAACCAAAGTTACATATTTTCAGTCTCAGAAATATGTGTCAGGAAACACGGTGGATACAAAGCCTCCAGAGCAATTTAACATTGCCCCGGCGCAGTGACAGCTGATTTGAAATTCAGCTGTCCTCGTAATGTCCTTCACTGCTGCTTGCCACAGAAGTGAAAATTAGCACTCCTGAGTCCGCAGTGCTACTGCGCATGCGTGAAAGTTGGTTCACACATGCGCAACCTCCGACGGAAGGAGCGGGCCAGGAGCGGAGGGATCCTAAGGGATCCCTCTTCACAATCTGGGACTCCTTCCCATAGGAAGGACTTGTGATTTGGGAACAAACGCCATCTGAAAATGGCATAAGTTCCTGCAGTCAAACTCAGAAAATATATTGTTTTTCAGAGTTTGATGAATTTAGGTCCCCATACGGCTTGCCACATTGGAGCAGAAAGGTAAGCAGGAGAAATAAGTGATATCTCCTGCATAACCTTTATAATGAATAGCCCTCACACTTAACTTTCACCTGCTTTTGTAAAAATTAAGTGATGGTGGATGGACCCCTAACTAGTTCCAGCATGTTGTGATCTCTACTGTGTATGCTCCTGTGTATGACCAAGCTGGTAATATATCTGTCTCCTCTCTACAAGATCACTGCTGCATACCCGAGATCCCTTTGCGTTCTGAAGCAAGCATTGTCTGTGACTCTCTCAGCGTTATCCCTGTGGTTTATCCGTGAGTTCCCGATGTTATTACTTTGGCTTTGTTTATGACTCTATTGCACACTCCCTGTGACTTATACGAGATTTCAAGTGTACCCGACTCCAGGCTTGTTGACTTCTCTTGGTGTTCCTACCTACCATCTTGCTATCAAACAAGTAACAAGCACTAGGAAACACAATTTGCATTGCATAGCAAGTGCAGCAAACTCTATACCTCCTTGCGAGGGACCCTGATCAACACTAGTGATCTGTAAGATACTGCATCTTTAATGCTCTAGTGCAAATAAAGGCTAATTGCTCTGAATCAGTAATTTCCTGTAGAACTGTGACCATATGTAATATTATCCCTCATTACAACAGGTTTTCCAGCAGGGCATAAATGGCCAAATCATGTGAGGTTTCAAGGGGGTGGAGTATAATCTATGAATCAGTTTAGTCAGTGTTTCAATATGTTTCAATATGATTTATACAGCCGTGGCCAAAAGTTTTGAGAATGACACAAGTATTGGTTTTCACAAAGTTTGCTGCTTTAGTGTTTTTAGACCTTTTTGTCAGATGTTACTATGGTATACTGAAGTAAAATAACAAGCATTTCATGTCAAAAGCTTTTATTGACAATTACATTGGTTTATGCAAAGAGTCAATATTTGCAGTGTTGGCCCTTCTTTTTTAAGACCTCTGCAATTTGCTCTGACATGCTGTCAATCAACTTCTGGGCCACATACTGACTGATGGCCGCCCATTCTTGCTAATCAATGCTTGGAGTTTGTCACTATTTGTGGGTTTTTGTTTGTCCACCCGCCTCTTGAGGATTGACCACAAGTTCTCAATGGGATTAAGGTCTGGGGAGTTTCCTGGCTATGGACCCAAAATTTTGATGTTTTGTTCCCCGAGCCACTTAGTTATCACTTTTGTATTATGGCTAGGTGCTCCATCATGCTGGAAAAGGCATTGTTCGTCACCAAACTGTGGTTGGATGGTTGGGAGAAGTTGCTCTTGGATGATGTTTTGGTACCATTCTTTATTCATGGCAAAATTGTGAATGTGCCCACTCCCTTGGCTGAGAAGCAACCTCACACATGAATGGTCTCAGGATGCTTTACTGTTGGCATGACACAGGACATATGGTAGCGTTCACCTTTCCTTCTCCGGACAAGCGTTTTTCCAGATGCCCCAAACAACCTGAAAGGGGATTCATCAGAAAAAAGAACTTTACCCCAGTCCTCAGCAGTCCAATCCCTGTACCTTTTGCAGATTATCAGTCTGTCCGTGATGTTTTTCCTGGAGAAAAGTGGCTTCTTTGATACCCTTCTTGACATCAGACCATCCTCCAAAAGTCTTCATCCTGTATCATGCCAACAATAATGCATCCAGAGACCATTCATGTGTGGGGTTGCTCCAGGCATCCTCCAAGAGGAACAGCTGTACATGTGAGGGTGCACTTCATCAACTTCCCACTGGTACTGAATTAGGAATTTGGTCAATCAGTTCAGGGGAGGAATACAATTGTACCAGAATGAAATACCCTCTCTGTGAGTCTGACTAGTCAGTTTGTAGATAATCCAAGCGGTTGGAAGGGCAAATCATTCATGAAATAAGAGTGTAAATGGTGGCATATTTGTAGCTATTTGAAGAAATCATGAGTATTGATATTATGCTTTATTGCAATGCTTGAAATGGTAAAATAGTTGTATTTGTGTTAGCAGATCAAATAATTGGTATTATACAAAATTGCACATACATATAAGAACAGCCTAGAAAATGATATACGTACATAAAGACTAAAAATATGTTCAGATGAGAGTACAAAAAGAGGTATACACTGAGGCCAGCCTCATTAATTCAATCAAGCATTGTCAAGCTGGGTACACACTGACAGATATATTGGGCGATCAATTGATCGGCCAATATACAGTATCTGGTGCTCATTGGCCAGTGTGTACCAATGATATGTCTGTGAACTGCGTCGTTCACAGACATATCGCGTCGTCTGTGCTGCACAGCCGATGGCAGAAATATCTGTCCATCGGCAAGTGTGTACCTGTGCCCCCGGTCAGCAGGATCCACGGCTGACTGGAAGATGATGGTTGTTCAGTGTATATGAATGACCATCATCTACAGATATATCTGCAGATCACTCTATCTGCAGATATATCTTTACAGTATGTACCCACCTTTAGTGTGTGTGTCATATTGGAACGCAAACACCAGAAGTAGAATGTATAAGGTAAACAACTAAACAGGGTTGTAACAGAAACCGCCTAGGCATATAAATACCAATAGTAAATTTACCAACGCATTAGTGAATCAAAGTAAGGTGTACAGAAACATTTTGTAGGTGAAACTGGAGGAGATATATAAAAAGGGGCACACAATGCAAGTAAAACCATACAAAGACATATAAAACCACAACAAATCTTTAAAAATATATGCAGAAGGACCCTATAGCAAAATGCAAACATAGAGAAATGCACAAAAATTGTCCAAAATGATGCACATCCAGAGAATACTTAATCAGGTCCCCACACTCTCTGCTGCAAAAGCCAAGATTCATCCTACCAATAGAGGGTATGTTATTATTTCTGAATTCAAAGAGATGTTCTTTAGAGCTTCGATCTTTATTCTCTCTCTTTTTTTTTTCCTTACAGTTCACTAAAAACACAATACAAGAAAATAAAGTGTACACTGTGCAGAAGGCCATTAATAACTTATGAGCTAAATAATGCACTCATCTGTTATACGAGTAAACTTTACCTTGGACATTAATATAACGGAAGTCTGCTGGTGATTTACGGATATCATGAATTGATAGTATAACAACATTTCATAAAACAAGATTAGTTCATGTTAATGACTCAAAAAAAAGTGATGAATCTTAAATATATTCTAATATATTTAAAAATTGCTTTTGCATTATATAACAATGATAATTTACAAGGGAAAATAATCACTTGAATAAAAAATGTAAACACATGTATAAAACAGATACAAAATAATGTATAAAATAGAATAAAAGCAATCAGAAAAAAAGACATTTGTTAAAATTACCAAACAAATAGGAGAGAAATGGGGTCTATTTACTAAGCAGTGCTAGGAGACAGAGTGAAAAGTGACAAGGTACCAGCCAATCAGCTCCTAACTGCCATCTCACAGGCTGTGTTTGAAAAATGACAGTTGGGAGCTGATTGGCTGGCACCTTATCACTTTTCACTCTGTCTCCTAACACTGCTTAGTAAATAGACCCCTAAGTCTTGAAAGTTTTGGCCATGTGAAACTCCTTCCTACCTTAGAGGTCTCAATCTACATTTTAATAGTGTTTATACTTTGGAAATATAAGATCATTTTATAGAAGTGGTTCAGTAATAAACAGAGAATCAGTGATTGTGCTCAGCTAAAAAAATTGTGGGTCCCAACGAACCCTCACTTTAAAAAATTGGGGTCCTACTCCACTGTTTCTGTGTCCCATCACATATTATGCTTTTGAGCTCCCCATATAGCATCAGACCACCAAACATGCCCTACACATTCACCATGTGAAGTCACACTCATATTTGACAGTAAGGATAATGCTTATAATTACATTGCCTTAATCTCATATAGCCAACAGGTGTAGTGTTGTGGAGAGAGAGGGGGTGAGGGTAGGCAGCAGTTGGAACAGTGCTGGGGACAAGTAGCAGTTGGGGTAGAGGGGGTTAAGTGCAAGAAGCAGTTGGGGTAGAGCTGAGGTTTATGGGGTAAGGGCAGGCAGTGCTGGGGGTAGGGAGGGGGGTAAGTGCAGAAAGCAGTTGGGACAGTGCTGGGGGCAGGTAACAGTTGGGGAAGAGGTTGGTAAGGGCAAGAAGCAGTTGGGGTAGAGCTGGGGTTTGAGGCAGGGAGCAGTTGGTGCAGGGGGGATAAGTGTAGATAGCAGTTGGGACAGTATTTGGGGGCACAGAGGGGGTTAGGGGCAGGCAGTGCTGGGGATAGGGAGGAGATAAGTGTAGATGTCAGCTGAGGCTGTACTGGGGGGCAAGGAGG
The DNA here is from genome assembly GCA_031769625.1 of Taudactylus pleione. Taxonomy (NCBI): domain Eukaryota; kingdom Metazoa; phylum Chordata; class Amphibia; order Anura; family Myobatrachidae; genus Taudactylus; species Taudactylus pleione. The sequence goes on along the minus strand of JAUIMM010000077.1, from coordinate 1,796,592 downwards.
GAGTTAGGGGCAAGCAGTGGGTGGGGATAAGGGTAGATAGCAGCTGGGGCAGTACTGGCGGGCAAGGAAGGGGTTAGGGGCAGGTAGTGTTGGGGGTAGGGAGGAGATAAGGGTAGATAGTAGCTGAGGCAGTACTGGAGGAGTTTAGGGGCAGACAAGTATTGGGGGTAGAAAGGAGGTAAGGTGCTAACTAATTATGAACACTAAATGATAGTCCTGTGGTACTAACCTCCGGACCCTTCCGTACGCCTGTCACATTGACTGATTGCAGTGTTAGCCTCTGCGGGACCCCCAGCCCCCATCCTGTTTGTAATATTAGCTGAACCCTCACCAAAAGACACCACCACCCAGCTTCCCTTTCTCCCGCCACCCGCTTACTAAACACTTACAGTACTTTGCTTCAGGTCAGAGCAGGAATGCACAGAGTAACAGTTCTTCTCCTCAGCTACTGTACTCATGTAAAATTGATCACTGCAGTTGATTCTCACATTCGCAGTGTTGAGTAACTTTACGTGGGTGCAGTTCTGAGGCTGATTCCTATACACAGGCACTTTTCCTAACTGCTGTGGTTGCATTTTCCCTGATCTAATCACGGTTCTTTGTGACATTTATGCAGCACGCTGGAAGAGGCTTCTGCTCTGTGGGTCAAACCTCGCATGCGTTTAACCAGTATTATACAATGGTCCCTTCACAGTACATATGTAAGAGGCTAAACAAAACATTCACATATGAGAGACTATGGGGCCTATGTATCAAGCTGTTTGATACATAAAATTATGCAGAAACTGCAGTTTCTGCATAATTTTATGTTTTGCTCCTATGTACTAAAAGCACAATGCAGGAGATTCACAGATATCTCCGACAAAGTGCTAATTAGTGCTTCAGATCGCAGTCCGCATTATTATGAACGGGGACTACGATCTGACAAAGCTTTTCGGAGTTTAGCCACGGTAGTTTGCACCATCTGTTAATGGTGTAAACTACAGTAATCCTATAGGGGCTCGAGGGGCAGCCCCTGGAAGTTGATGCTGTGCACATGCGTAGTGTCAGTTAACCCTGGGGAAGACTTTCACTTCTGGAAAAGCCTTCCACAATTTGCCAGGGATACAAATCGCACTGCAACCGCTGTCCCTGTGAGTTATACTTGGTACATAGCGGGATTTTTTTACATTAAAAATTAAAATATCCCCTCTGAGTTGGACTGATAATGATTGTGGCAGTACTGCTGTTATTAGTACATAGACCCGTGAGTCCCTTTAAATAAAATATGGTGCTAATAAAAACTATTGCATGGATGTGCATTTGCCTGCTGCTTTGTGTGTTTCAGGGTTTTCTCAGTTACAACTGGCTCCTCTATAGCTTTTGAGCTGTTTATCTTGATTTTGATCAGCTTTGCGACTGCTCAGTCCATTCACAATTTGATTGCTGGTGCACCTCATAATAAGGTAGATCCCCTCACTAAAACACAAAGATAGTCATAAGCCACCATGATGACCCCTAAATTAAGTAATCAATGAAATTCAAGAATATGTCTTGCTATAAGGAAGGTGGTCTGTTACATGTTTTTGCAGACCCATCGGTAATAACTGGTGGTGAGTGATAGTTAAATACAGTAGTTTAGTCTATTTACATAGATATGGCCATTGTGGGACAGATAACATATTGTAACTTTCCTGCTCCATCCAAACTTCTATGTTGTCTGATAATCTCACAGTTATGCTGTTATGCTGTGACCCATAGGAGTTTGGATGAAGCAGGAAAGTTACTATATATTATCTGTCCCACAATGGCCATATCTATGTAAACAGACTAAACTACTGTGTTTAACTATCACTCACCACCAGTTATTACCGCTGATTCTGCAAAAACCTGTAACAGGCCACCTTCCTTATAGCATCACAAGGGGGGTGCGACCCGCATCGGGTGTCATTCACCGAGGGGCAACACCAAACTGCAGACTCCCCCTCAGTGACAGGAGCCGGGTGCTGCACTGTAGCATTAAGTGCAGCACTCGGATCCTGACACTGAGGGAGCTGGCACTGCGCACAGGAACCTCCTGCACCACTGGGGTTTGGGCCGCTAGGCCACGCCCCCTTCTCACATGGCCACACCCCTTTTTTCTGGCGCGCGGCTACACCGTGTGCACAGCGTCCCTCCCCGCACCAGGTGACACTATGGGGATGGACACCACTGTGCTGGGTACACACTGCATGCACCCTGGCAGCAAAGAAGGCTGGCAGGCATGGCATGAAGGAGGCTCTGGTGTAATACAGGTGGCTTTTTACGCCAGAGCCGCCTTCATGTCGTGTCTGTCAGCATTCTATGCTGTCAGGGTGCTTGGGACACCTTCATGTGTGAGTGCCGGCATACGCGCACGCAGGGGGGGGGTTTCTGAGTACCTGGAACCCCCCCCCTGGCTGCCAATCCATCGCCAGGCAGCTGAAGGATTTATTTTTTTCATCATAATGAGAAGGAGCAACCGGAGGTCAGACAACTGTGTCGCTGGCGGCTGGATGAAAGCTGCCTGCACAGTGCCCACCCACATTGACATGCATACATCCATCGGTCCAGCCATCGCGGCGGAGAACAGGAAGGCAGAAGGAGCAGGGTGGGTAGCTCCTCCCACCCTGCTCCTTCTGCCATTCTGTTCTCCTCTGCGAAGAACAAACGGTTGCTGCTATTTCCAAGTTGGAGAAAGGACCTCTGTGACGTATCCACCACGTGACCGCTGCAGGAGGCTGGACCGCTCCTGCGTTACCATCCACTAGGGCATAGAGGGGGAATAAATATCTGTGGCGAGTGCGAGCCACTGTGCCCGAAGCATGGCGAGCGCAGCGAGCCCGCGAGGGGACACTTTTGGTCCCCCGTTAGTATCCCCGCCCCTCCCCCTTTCAGGCCGAGTCACGTGGGTGTGACGTCACAGGGCCATCAGCCCTGTATAGTCTAGACCTAACCAAGGACAAACTGCATGACAGCAAGAAGAGGTCAGTCATTGTAGAGGGGCTTTTGTACTGGGCTACAGAGGGTTAATCTGCACGGAGCAGGGGAGATTCTCACCTCCACCATCTGGGTCCGGGGCACATCATGAAGATACATGAGTAGCTGATGCAGTCTGCACACTGGGGAGTCTTCTGCAGAGCTCCTCCCTGCTGCTGCCTGACTGTGTCACAGAACGGGCTACTCTGCCTCTGGAAGCAGCAAATGTAAGTGAAATCTACAAGTAAGATGCTTGTAATTTGGTTGTTCCAGTAGCTGCTCCTAATGCACAGGGGAGGCACAGTATGCACAGGTACAAGCAGGGATCCCCATTCCTAAACAATCAGACACAGTCCCCTCCTCCCAGCCTGTCATCACATGCAGAGCAGCAACAGGTACCTTGAGCCTTCTCCCAGCAGCCTCAGCCCCATTCATGTGGAATTGACTCCAGTTCAAAATGTTCCCCAATCAGTTTTTCACTCTCCCACCCCCTGCCACCCTGCATGAAATAATTGGCTTAGGTGTAATTGTCACCTATCATACGTTACTAACTAACATGCAGCTAAAGGTGGAGCCATGTCATAGCTTGCTCCAAAGTCTGTGTGTTCCCCTACACCAGCTCCCTGACCCCTCCATACCCACCCAATACTAATCGGCATAACCTCCCTGACACTTTCATAGCCTCCACTACTTCTCTGCATCACTTCCCTGACTCCTGCATTACCCCCTGGGCCCTCATCCCACTATACTCAACACTACCTGTCTGCATTACATAATTGATTTTTCCCTAAATAGCACATCACGTAGCCCTAAATAATTGACCCTCCATACCTAGCACTACTACACAGATCACTCCATATCAAGCAGTGCACCTTCTTCTTCCACTTTTCCAGATAAAGCAAGGTGCTGGGTCTTAGTCATAAACCAATCATAATTCAGCTTTTCTGCCCAGAAAGGCAAAGTTATCTTCAAGCAACAATTTTCTATAACTATTTATAACTTGGTTCAGTTAGCGACAAGTTTAAATGATAAAAAAAAATCTAATTGTGACCATCTTAAGTTCCCATAGTGTATTTGGGGCTAAATAGCTTGATATACACACAACAGCTAGTGTGGTGATGTAGTGTAGTTATATAGTGTGGGGAGGTAGTGTAGGTATATATAGTGTGGGAAGCTTGTGCAGTGATATAGTGCATGAATGTATCATAGTGAAGTAGTGTGGGGAGGTAGCCTAGTGATGTAGTGTGGAGAGGTAGCCTAGTGATGTAGTGTGGAGAGGTAGCCTATGGAGAGGTAGCCTAGTGATGTAGTGTGGAGAGGTAGCCTAGTGATGTAGTGTGGAGAGGTAGCCTAGTGATATGGTCCCACTGCCCGCCCGGGAGAACTTCTCTGCAGTGCTGATCACACCCCTTGCAGTGACACACAGTAGGCCCTTGATAAATTTCAGCTCCAGGCCCATGTGGTCCTTAATCTGGCACTGCTGGTTGTGCAGTTTCAGTCACCCGGTGGCGTGTTTCCATGGTTCTTTTATAAATGATGCTGTGCTTGTTTGCCTGCGTTCATATTTTTAAGTGAAAGCGGTGTCTGTTAGTGTATGTGTGTGTCTGTGTCAGTGTGTGTGGTTCTGTATTCGGTATTTGGAAACCCCCCTTTCAAAATCCTGCGTTTGCCACTGGCCGGGGCTGCCCTCCTTGCAATACACTGAAGCTGCTTGTACCTGTAGAGCTGAGTGCCGGGCCCCGCAGCTGCTGCTTCAAGATAGGGCGCCAAGGGCTGGCTCCTCCTCCACTTTAATAGTGCTCCCTGCCGCTGCACCAGGGAGACTTCAATCAATTAAGAAGTAGCCAATACTGGCGGAGCGCATCCCCGGGGAACTACCTATTCTGAAAAAGTGAGTCTTCCGTGCTAATTTTTGGGTAAAATACGCGCTATTGCGATCACTGGAGAATGTGAGAAAGCAGTGAGATTACCCATAGGGGCACTCAGCTCAGGAGACACACAAGGATAGTATGGACTTTGGGGGAGATGTATCAAACCTTCTAAACCAGATAAGTAGATACATTGCCCATAGAAACCAATCAGCATCTACCTGTCATATTATAGAATGTGTTTATCCAGGGAAGGGGAAAGGGGAAACCTTAAGCACTGGTACAGTACCTGTTATGGGTGAGTAGTAGGTGCATCCAGAATACTCAAATGCAAATATGACCCAAATATAGGTAGTTAAAAATGATGAGACAGAGGTACTCCCCTGAGAGTGAACATGGAGTAATCAAGGAAAAAAGAAAATAAGTTCTCTCTTTTTTAGGAGCCCTCAACCTACCAAATTTTATTAAAATTATTTATTAAAATTTAAGTTTAATGTATACTTTAAATTCTGAGTAATGGAGTAAAAATGTATATACACAACAAATAAGCAATAGAAAAAAATTGTCCTACTTGTGTCCACTGAACTAGGAAAATTGAAATAATTACATTTCTGGTGGTATGATTAATAATGTGGAAAAAGGCTGTGTCAAACAGTTCAAATAAATAAGCCTAAGTAAAGCACAATTTCAATATATAGAATGATGCAATTCAATCAATAGCGATATAAATATGAAAGGAAAAAATTCCAAAAAAACCCAGAGCAAAAATAAATGATCACAATGACATAAATTCTAGTAGGATTTGTCTCAGAATAATGCTCAGTGCGCACACAATTTTATATCTCATATTACTTCATGATATCAGTGAAAACATTTACAAGTCATATACACAGGGTCGGCACTACCATTAGGCAGCAGCCTAGGGCGCCAGCACCTGCAGGGGCGCCAAGAAGGCTGCTAGCACAATAATAAGGATGCATTTGAAATAGACATCCTTATTCCACTTATAAATGGTGGCGGCTATGGATCTTATAAGCCGTGGCCGTCACTCCAGCATTTGTCAGCTGCTAGCTGGCCGAGACAGCTGTAGACATGTCAGTGTCTGACATGTCTGGTACAGCATAGCTAGCCGCAGTGCCCGAAGCCTGCCCCCTTTCCTCTCTGCATGGTGGTTGCTCCCTCCCCCGGGACCACCCTTCTCCTGCCCCTCATTAAGGCCCCCTCCCAACCTGAGGCTCCACCCACTGCTCCACACTGCCTATTTGATCTCACCTGGGTCCCCAGTCAGGTGCTCTGTGGGGTGAGTATGAAGAGACCACAAAACCCCCTGCAATCAATGGTAAGTATCTGTGGTGGGATGGGTCCTTTTTAGTGTTATATGGGAGTTGTGGTGTATATTAATTGTCACGGCCAGGGTATTTCAGCATGGCGCTAGGCGAGTGTTACCTGTGAGGTCATTGTGGCGCGGGCTGTCTGGTGGCGGAGCTGGTGTCTGGCGGGGGGCTTTGGCTGCGCACGTTGTTGTGCGGGCCTGTTGTCACTCTGCGCTGGTAAGGCCTGGCGGCGTCTCCATTCCATTTGGCATGGGTGCCGCCATCTTGCCTTCTGGCCATGTGATGCGGCTGGCCAATCCCGGTGAGTAACATGTTCCCTCCGGCCAGTAACAGCACGGCATGGGGTATTTAGGAAGGGTCAGTGCCTTCTTTGCCAGTGCAACGTGTATCTCAGCCTAGCTGAGAGGGAGTTCTCTGTGCTTATCCTGTTCCTGTGAATTCGCTGTCTGCCAGTCTGCCTGTCAGCTCCTAGCTCCCACTGGACTACCCCGCTTCCTCCATCACCCTTGCCCATACCTGAGTGCCTGAGCCTGCTGACATCCTGCTCATTTGCTTCAGTTCACTACCTGCATACCTGGCTTGATTATTTTCAGTTCACTACCTGCATACCTGGCTTGATTATTTTCAGTTTCACTACCTGCATACCTGGACAGCTCTAATTGTTTCTACTTGGACATTAACCCATTACATCCACCACAGAACTCTTGTGCACATTTATATATTCCTGGACTTTTATTTACTGCCACATTATATGTCTACTCAAGCACTTATAAAAAATCCTAGTTTTATTTTCAAGTCTGCTTCTGTGATCGCTCCTGCTACCACCCCGGGTCCACAAACAACCCAGAACATAACATTAATATTTTTAGGGGTGTATTAATGTTTTCTTGATGGGGTGGGTTGTATAATAATATAGGAGGTGGGGGTGTATTACCATTGTCTGGTTGGGTGTTAATGTTGTATTGGAGTATATTGAAGTTATTTGGGGATGGTGTAATGTTATGTGGGTGGGATCGGGTGTAGTCATTTTTTTGGGGGGGAGTGAGTAAGGAGATTAATTGTTTAACATGTACATACAGAGTACAAAGGATTTGTTTTTTTATATATACATATGTGTGGTTAGATAGATACCTACATACATACGTTATGGGTGAAATTCAATTAGCCGTGGGGTTTACCCCGCAGCTAATTGATCGCGCTGCCGATTCCATACACTGCGGGAACCCCTCGCGACAATTACCAGAGGCAGGATTTTTCTTCACTGTCTCTGGGCAAAGGCTAATACATTGAATAGCTATTCCTGTGTGATCAATTAGCTGCAGGGTATATCCCGCAGCTAATTGAATTCCCTCCGATGAGCGGGATCACCCATTTGGTAATACTTTCAAGATGTGTGAGGTAAGAAAAAATGGTTTATTAGTAGGGATGTGCGCCGGACCATTTTTGCCGGATTTGGATTTGGTTCTAATTCGTCGTCCGGCTTTGGATTTGGATTTGCCAAACTGCGGTGACTGGCTTTGGATTTGGATTTTTTTTCACAAAAATGGACAAAAAAAAAGCTAAAATCACATAAATTGGTCCTTTTTTTCTTCTTAGAGTATCAATAACATTAATTTCTAGTCATTTATAGTCAATTTAGACCACCCCACAGCTTATAATATTGTTTTCAACATTATTGACCAAAGGTTGCAGTGAGCTGACTGGTTACTAAGCGACAAAACAGCGGCACAGCGGCACAGACACCACAGTATAAAGCACATCTATGACACATTGCCACACAGCAGTGGCAGAAATGAAAAGTAGTGCACCCACCCAGTGGGGTATGGCCAGCAGAATCACAGTACTTGTTTACATAGTGGGCTACGGCCCAAGGAGTCACAGTGCACAATATTATTCACATTACACCGCACATAGTGCCCCGATTCACATTACACCATAAAGTAGTGTCTCTTATTTATGGTTACAACACACAGTAGTGCCCCTTTTACACAATGCCCACAGTAGTGCCCCTTTTACACAATGCCCACAGTAGTGACCCTTTTACACAATACCCACAGTAGTGACCCTTATACACAAAACCCACAGTAGTAATGCCCCTTATACAATGCCCCCAGCAACCCCTTACACAATAGCCCCAGTAGTGGGGTGCCCCCTATACAGTCCCCTTAGTAGTAGGGCCCCCTATGCAGTGCCCCCAGTAGTAGTATGCCCCCCAGTAGCATGTTCCCAGTAGCAGTGTCCCCATTAGCATGCCCCCCAGTAGCAGTGCCCCAGTAGTAGTGCCCCCATTAACATGCCCCTGGTAGTAGTGCCCCCATTAACATACCCCCAGTAGTAGTATGTCCCTCCTTAGCAGGCCCCCAGTAGTAGTATGCCCCCCCTAGCAGGCCCCCAGTAGCAGTATGCCCCCCCTTAGCAGGCCCTCTGTAGCAGTATGCCCCCCCTTAGCAGGCCCCCAGTAGTAGTATGCCCCCCCTTAGCAGGCCTCCAGTAGTAGTAGTGCCCCCCCTTAGCAGGCCCCCCAGTAGTAGTATGCCCCCCCTTAGCAGGCCCCCCAGTAGTAGTAGTGCCCCCCCTTAGCAGGCCCCAGTAGTAGTAGTGCCCCCACTAGCAGGCCCCCAGTAGTAGTATGCCCCCCCTTAGCAGGCCCCCAGTAGTAGTATGCCCCCCACTAGCAGGCCCCCAGTAGTAGTAGGGTCCCCCCTAGCAGGCCCCCAGTAGTAGTAGGGCCCCCGTTAGCAGGCCCCCAGTAGTAGTATGCCCCGCATTAGCAGGCCCCCAGTAATAGTATGCCCCCCCTTAGCAGGCCTCCTCCAGTAGTAGTAGTGCCCCCCCTTAGCAGGCCCCCCAGTAGTAGTATGCCCCCCCTTAGCAGGCCCCCAGTAGTAGTAGTGCCCCCCTTAGCAGGCCCCCAGTAGTAGTAGTGCCCCCATTAGCAGGCCCCCAGTAGTAGTATGACCCCCCCTTAGCAGGCCCCCAGTAGTAGTATGCCCCCCACTAGCAGACCCCCAGTAGTAGTAGGGCCCCCCCTTAGCAGGCTCCCAGTAGTAGTATGCCCCCCGTTAGCAGGCCCCCAGTAGTAGTATGCCCCCCAGTAATGCCCCCTTACACACACACACACATTTTTTTTTTACCTGAATCCCCACAACGCGCCGCCGTCCGCTCTGCTCTGCTGTATAACGCGCAGAGGGAGCCGGAAGACATCAGGAGGCTGCGGCTCGGCCTCGAGCGGGGATCCGAGTCAGGCAGGGAACACCTGAACAGCGTTCGGGTGGACTCGGATCCCCAATGTTCGAAGCGGTTCGGATTCCACAGAATCCGAACCGCTCATCTCTATTTATTAGTAAATGTTTTTCCTTCTTTTCAAAAAAGTTAAATGTTTATATTTTACATTTTATACAAATGAATCTGCACCTGGAGGCCCCATACCGGGCTTCCAGGGCAGTATGTCTGTGTGATCCAGCAATTCCGGGTCATGCATGCACAGAATGGCCCCTATTGACCAGCAATGTGGTACGTCTATTCTTACTGCTGCTTGCCACTTTGTCCTAACATTTAGTCTCCCCTCCAGCCCATCTAGAAATCTTGCAGCCGTAGTGGAGTATGGACAGTGTTTTGAATCAGACATCAGTATATCTGGACTGCAGCCTCACCAGCTTGGAGCAGGTAAGAATTATTATTTTTTACCAAAAGTCACCTGTGAGAAGCTAGTAAGTGAGGGCTGGCAGGGTAAAGTTTTGCCTAGGGTGTCGTGACACCTTGCACCAGCCCTGCATAAACAGATAATCCTTCCAGAAACCTCCTGTGAATAATAATACATGCAATTTATATATCTTAATATAAGGGTTAAAATCTCACATATAATCTCATGGCAATAATTAATAGCAGTGTGTGTCATATAAATACAGGTAGCGTGTTCATATAAATATGATAAGAGATCCCTCCAGTGTTGAGAATGTCAGAAAAGTGAGATGCAGAAAGACTGTGTGAGATGCAGAAAAGACTGTGGACCTGATTCAGTAGTCGCTATTGCAAATGCAATATAATTTACACACGCAGTTAAACTGCAATAGTATTCTAATCCATTGTGATCGCTATGCTGCCGCAGCACAACATAGGGACGCACACTTTACCTTACACACATCCGTAATGTTTAGCAAAACCATTGGTACAATTGAGTACCATCGCAGCCTCACGCACACTTAAACAAGCTCTGACCTTAAGGGGCACATCTACTAGACGATCTGCTCCCTGTCCAATCTCTAAACGATTTTCCCTTGATTTTTTCCCTTGAAATTTTATCTTTCAGTCTGAACGATTTGCAAACGATTTGCAAACTATCTTTAATAGATCAAGTGAAATTGACCTGCATGTTCAGTCGACTGACGAGACGATCAAACGACCAGCGGGAGCGCGCATCGTTGATCGTTAACGACCAAACACTGCACGATTTATAAACGATTTTTAAACGATTGAACGATAACGATGTCGTTATCGTTCAATCGCCTGCTAAAATCGTGTAGTGGATGCCCCCCTTTACTCAGAAATTGCTAACTTCAGCACACACTATGAGGCCTCAGGCTGTGTAGGGCATTGCAAAACATCACAGCAAACGCACTGGCACGCCTGCGTTTCCCCGATCACCCCTCCGTCACCACCCTCAAATTGCACTTCCTGTCAATCATTCTGCGATGGTCTGCATAGTCACTGTGATCACAGTCTCGATCGCAATGGCTAGTTCGTGCACTGCGATGCATGCGCAGTACGCAACATTCGGCTGATTGCGTGCACATTAGCAACTGCAATACTTGCTGAATCAGGCCCTGAGTCTAATGGTGCATACACACGGTCAGATTTTCTGTCAGATCTGAACGATAACGATTTTGAAAATCGTTCAATCGTTCATATCTGAAAGAAAATCTGACATGTGAGCCTGTAACGATGAACAATGCGCGTTCCCGCATGTCAGATAACGATATCTGACATCTGATGTGTTTGCAGTCAGATTTGGACGACTCCATTCATTTTAATACAGTCTAAAATCGTTCAAATCGTTGGTTAAATTGTTCAATCGTTCATCTGACATATCTGACCGTGTGTATGCACCATAAGAGAACGCTGCTAGTGGTTGTGTGTTGTCAGCAATCACCTTACAGCCTGTCTGCTGACAGCAGGTACTTTTTCTTCATGGAATCCCTGACGCTCTTCACTCTGATTTCCTCTCCTCTATCATTTATATCAGGGGTATACCATATCAGGTGCATATGTGGAGCCTTGGGATTTCCCTCTTTACTTAATTTCAGTCTGAAGGCATCTGAGGGCACCGCTCACTGGTAGTTCACTGTGGATTTCCACAGACAACCAGCAGCAGAATTCTCTTGACTCATCCCACAGTCTTATCTGCATCTCACTTTCTGACACTCTCATTGCTGTCACCCCCTGCACTCTGTCCTGCGCTGATTTCATCAGACCAGACCCCAGGGTGTTTCCAACAGCAGATGTCATTTTCTTCCTTCATTCCACCAGGTATAGGATTTGGATCCACTCACATGTCATTCAATGTCCAGTGACAAATGACATGCAGCAGCCATCTTCTTCCATACGACACTGGAAGGATCTCTTATCTTATCATATTTATATGAACAAGCTACCTGTATTTATATGACACACGGTGCTATTAATTGTCTTAGATTATATGGGAGATTATAACCCTTATACTAAAACATATAAATTGCATGTATTATTATTCATATGAGGTTTCTGGAAGGATTATCTGTATATGACATGTAAATGTTTTCACTGATGTCATTAAGTCATATGAGATATAAAATTGAGTGTGCTCCGAGCATTATTCTGGGACAAATCCCAGTTGAATTTATGTCATTGTGATCATTTATTTTTGCTCTGGGTTTATTTGGAATTTTTTCCTTTCATATTTATATCGCTATTGATTGAATTGCATCATTCTATATATTGAAATTGTGCTTTACTTAGGCTGATTTATTTGAACTGTTTGACACAGTCTTTATCCTTTTCCACATTGTTAATCATACCACCAGAAATGGAATTATTTTAATTCTCCTAGTTCAGTGGACACAAGTAGGACAATTTTTTTCTATTGCTTGTGTGTTGTGTAGATACATTTTTACTCCATTACTCGGATTTTAAAGTATACCTATAAACATTATGTTTTAATACAATTTTGTAGGTTGAGGGCCCCTAAAAAATAGAGTGCTTCTTTTCTTTTTTCCTTGATATTATAGCATGTACTAGGTAAACGATAGCTAGAAGCTGATTGTGTTGCTATGGGCAACTGCTCCACTTGTCCTCTTTAGAAGGCTGGATACATGTCCCGCTTACTGTGTAGAGAGCAGGTGCCCGGCCTTTGTAAATAAAGATTTTGCCTGCTTGGCATTCCTCCTTGCCCATACATTGTACCCATGGTATGTAACTCTATAACCTATGTTACATGTTTTAGTGTAAAATGTGCACAACTCTTAAATGTAGTCAGGTTGGTTTTCTATGCACCACTAGACTATTTAACTTACCCTCTGAAGGCTTTATACTGTAAAGGAGATGTATTAAACCTTCTAAAGTGGATGAGTGGAGAAGTTGCCAATATAAACCAATCAGCTTCTAGCTATCATTTATCTAGTACAGGGGTTCTCAACTCCAGTCCTCAAGTACCATAAACAGGTCATGTTATGCAGTTATTTATGTTAGTTATGCACAGGTGAGTTGTGTCAGTGATTATCCCACTTGCTTCCACATACAGAAATCCTCAAAACATCACCTATTGGGGGTTCTTGAGGATTGGAGTTAAGAACCACTGTTCTAGTATATTCCATAGAATCATAGATAGCATCTGATTAGTTGCTATGGGCAGCTACTCTGCTTGTTCTCTTTATCAAGTTTGATACATCTACCCCATAGGGCTCTATTTACTACAATCCGCATATTGAATGCGGATTGTAGTGTGATATTACCGAGTGAATTTGCATTGAGAATTCAGGCAATATCACAGGGATTTACTATAAATCCCTTGCAGGGACAGAGCTTGCGATAAAGCTCTGTCCCTGCGGATCCCATCCACACTCTAGTCGCGGTATTTTCGGAAAAAATACTGCGACTAAGAGCCCGCGCATGCGCCGACCGACCACCGCTACTACCCCCCCACTGACGCTAAGCCCCGCCCCCCGGTGCTAAGCCCCTCCCCCACGATTGCAGACCCCCGTGAGCCCCCCTCCCCCCCCCGCGACCCCCCCCCCTTCATTACACTGCATCCTCCTGGTCTCCGGTGATCTTCTCCGGGCTTCCCGATTAGGTGATCTCCCATACTGCACTGGGGCCCGATCACCTGATGACCGGGCCCCAGTATACTATGGGAGACCAGCTGACCGGAGAGGAGACATCACCGGAGGCCCGATCACCGGTCCCTGGATTCAGGTAAGGAAAAAAAAAATTTTTCATTTTTTTTTTCTTTTTTGTACAGCAATCAGCTTGCGGTCTGCTTAGACCACATAGCTGATTACTGGTACCGGTTCCCGCCTCTGCTCTCCCCGTTAGAGCAGAGTGGGAGCCCGGTAACCGGGGGAGACCCTGGATAACGCCACCTCCAGGTGGCGTTATTATCACAAGGCTTCCCCCGGTATTTTTTTACAATTTATTTTTAGTAACTTAGGTCGGATCACATTTCCCATTGCAATTATGGGAAATGCGATCTGCTTTACTAAAAATAAGTGATACTGGGGGTTGGAGTAGAATTTTACTAATTCTACTCCAATTGCCCTGTAATAACTACAGGTGAAACTAAAATAATGTGAAAGGGGTGTGAAAACACCCTTTTTCACTTTATTTTAGTAAAAATAATGTTAATAAATAGAGCCCATAGTAACTTAAGCCCGCCAGTGTAATTAAGAAGATTAGATGATTGGGAGCAACAAGACTGTAAGTGCTAACAGCTAGTATAGCACTTTGCGAGATGGCCATGCTATTGCCATTATCCACAGGACTGGCCCATCCCCAGATCCAGCCACCAATAATAATATTTATCAAAGACATGCACCCCTCCTGTCTCCTGTTTTCTCCTCCATATCCTATACTCCTACTGCCTTTCCTGTCTCCTGTTCTCTCCTCCACATCCTATACTCCTAATTCCTGCATTAGCTCTAAGGCTGTCACTTGGATGAGCTCTGTATTGCATTGGGGTCCCTAGGGTGCTCTCTATATTATGAGGTATATGTACTAAGTCTTGGAGAGAGATAAAGTACCAACCAATCAGCTCCTGTTATTTTTTCAAACACAGCTTGTTCAATTACAGTTAGAAGTTAGTTAGTACTATATCATCCTCCAAGGCTTAGTACATCTACTCCTGTGTCAATTAGATTCACCCTATTGTATGGTCGTTACTAAGCTGCTTTCTATATTGTATGGTGGCCACTAAGCTACGCTCTGTATTGTACAGCAGTTGCTACAGTAGGTTACTCTCTGTATTGTGTGTCAGTCATTAGGATGCTCTGTTTTTCCATCACTAGTATGCTCTCTGTATTAAATATGTATGTCTAAGATACACTGTTTTGAATATATGTCACTTCAATTTGCTCTTTATTCTATAGTTGTCACTTGGATACTCTCTGTATTGCATAGCGGTGACTAGAATGCTCTCTGTTTTATATAGCAGCCACAAGGGTGTCCTCTGTATTGTATGGTGATGACGAGGAGATGCTAACGCTATTAAGTGATTGTCACTAATACCACTTTCACATCGCAAAAATAACCCAGGATATTGTCGGGTCGACCTGGGTCAAGGTGCAATATGAATGCGCCACCAAAAAAATTCCTGAGACAACAGCAGAGGCAACATTCCTGCAGTCTGAACTGTCACTACAGTGATGGCTAATTAATTGGACTGATGAAGAAATTAACTGTACACTATGCTGCCAAAAGCTTATTCATACTCTCAGTGGCTGAATAAAATAGCAGTAAAGCACAAACACTCATGAACTCAGGGCTACACAGAGATAATCCATAAGCCATGATTCCTGCAATGCTGTGAGCAGTGCCCACCCCTCCCTTTTCTTCCCTTTTGTCATCTTATCTTTGTGAGCCTGAAAAAGTACATTTTTAATGACATCCATAGGGTTTTACATGGCTGACCAGGGTTCAGTGTAAAAAGGGCCAACCCGGGAATAACCCAGGTCGAAGCTGCAGTATGAAACGGGTCAGAGCCAGGTTTGTGATGTGAAAGGGGTATAAGATATTCTGTGATTCCAGTTATAAGGATCTTTCTTATGGTGATCAGACTTCAAATAACAGCAAGGACTTCCCAGACTTAACCATTATCTGTGTAATACTGATCATGAGAGCTCTCGACTGCTGGATTTTAGCTGCACTATTTACATGTTACCTATGTTTGTACTACAGCCACTGGTGTAATTGCTATTATTTATTCTTCCTACTGATGCAATGCTATACCTACTTGTGTATTAGTTCCACCTATTGTCTACAGTTGATGTGACACTACCAGAGAGAAAGAGAGTACATTATAAAGTAAAAACAGGTAGTAAAAAGTAGAAAGGATACTACTGGTATTGCAGTGGATGCAGTGGCTATTTGGCAATAGAGATGAGATGGACAAAGTGATGCCAGCCCACTGGCCGACTAGACCCACGCCCTGTGAATATGTAGGGGTTGTTCGTGTCCTTTTTCATGTCTGGAGCTGAAAGCACAAACCGGGCGTCACTGTGCACATGCACCCGTGCAAACATAGGAAAGCTGAGTGGGGGCACACTTGTCTACTCTCCTGGAATGTCCAGGAGATTCCAGGATCTTGGGCAGCTCTTCTGGTATCCTTGGAAAGTAGTCAACTCTTCAACATCTACTTTTGCTATGAAGTGGGTGGACCTGTGATGATACAGTTCACTATGAGTTGCATCATCATTGCCCAACGTCTCATTGCTGAATGCAGGGATTGTGGCATTATGTAGCAGAAGCTGGGTTGTAATGATGCAATTAATTGGTCCAAGCTCCCTGCAGTTCTCCTCGAGGATCTCCCTGAAAGAATTCTACAAAGCCTCAACTTTTGAGCTGGGGACTTTAGAAGAATGACCGACATTAGCAAAATATTTTGTTGTGGTGTCTGCTGATGGAATGGTATGACCCTGCTGATGGATGAAACATGTTTTTTTCTCATAAGGAATAATAAGAGTCTGCAAAATCATGTGTTTATCGCCTTGATACAACACAAAGAACTTGGATGGCTATACGTGTATGAATTAATATTCACTGGAATTTTGGTGGTACCATAAAAATAAATAATAATAATACCATCTACCCCAATACTGCTTACAGTGCATCCGTAAAGTATTCACAACACTTCACTTTTTCCACATTTTGTTGTTACAGCCTTATTCCAAAATGGAGTAAATTCATTTTTGTCCTCAAAATTCTACACACAATACCCCATAATGTTAACGTGTAAAAAGTTTTTTTGCGATTTTTTACAAATTTAATAAAAAAAAAAAACCCACTAAGAAATCACATGTACATAAGTATTCTCAGCCTTTGCCATGAAGCTCAAAATTGAGCTCAGGTGCATCCTGTTTTCACTGTTCATCCTTGAGATGTTCCTACAGCTTAATTGGAGTCCACCTGTGGTAAATTCAGTTGATTGGACATGATTTTGAAAGGCATACACCTCTATATAAGGTCCCACCCTTGACAGTGCATGTCAGAGCACAAACCAATCATGAAGTCCAAGGAATTGTCTGTAGACCTCCGAGACAGGATTGTCTCGAGGCACAAATCTGGGGAAGGGTACAGAAATATATCTGCTGCTTTGAAGGTCTCAATGAGCACAGTGGCCTCCATTATCCGTAAATGGAAGAAGTTCGGAACCACCAGGACTCTTCCTAGAGTTGGCCAGCCATTTACCCTGAGCGATTGGGGGAGAAGGGCCCTAGTCAGGGAGGTGACCAAGAACCCAATGGTCACTCTGTCAGAGCTACAGCATTCCTCTGTGGAGAGAGGACAACCTTCCAGAAGGACAACCATCTCTGCAGCAATCCACCAATCAGGCCTGTATATTAGATTTGCCAGACGGAAGCCACTCCTTAGTAAAAAGCACATGGCAGCCCACCTGGCGTTTGCCAAAATGCACCTGGAGGGCTCCCTGGTCTGATGAAACAAAGATTGAACTCTTTGGCGTGAATCCCAGGCGTTATGTTTGGAGCAAACCAGGCACCACTCATCACCAGGCCAATACCATCCCTACAGTGAAGCATGGTGGTGGCAGCATCATGCTGTGGGGATGTTTTTCAGCGGCAGGAACTGGGAGACAAGTCAGGATAGAGGTAAAGATGAATGCAGCAATGTATAGAGACATCCTGGATGAAAACCTACTCCAGAGCGCTCTTGACCTCAGACTGGGGCGATGGTTCATCTTTCAGCAGGAGCACCCTAAGCACACAGTCAAGATATCAAAGTAGTGGCTTCAGCACAACTCTGTGAATGAGTGGCCCAGCCAGAGTCCAGACTTGAATCCAATTGAATATCTCTGGAGAGATCTGAAAATGGCTGTGCACCGACGCTTCCCATCCAACCTGATGGAGCTTGAGAGGTGCTGCAAAGAGGAATGGGCGAAACTGCCCAAAGATAGGTGTGCCAAGCTTGTGGCATCATATTCAAAAAGACTTGAGGGTGTACTTGCTGCCAAAGGTGCATCAACACAGTATTGAGCAAAGGTTGTGAATACTTATGTACATGTGATTTCTTAGTTTTTTTTTTTTTTATTAAATTTGCAAAAATTGCAAAAAAACTTTTTACATGTTGTCATTATGGGGTATTGTGTGTAGAATTTTGAGGACAAAAATTAATTTATTCCATTTTGGAATAAGGCTGTAACATAACAAAATGTGGAAAAAGTGAAGCGTTGTGAATACTTTCCGGATGCACTGTATATCAGCGTACTGTTAAATTGGGATCCTATATAAAAATACCCAGGAAAGTCCACACTAATTCAAACTGAGACAAATGTAATTTCTGGGTCTAGCAGGTGATACTGTAAGTGGTAATATAAAGTATAGGTCCCCAGCTACTGCAGTACAGAATCCAGTGTGTGCAGGATGTAAAACAGTAAAGCATGTCTTCTGTTATTCTTCATCCTGTCAAATTCAGTGGACAACAACACATCTGGGGCTCCTTGGTCTAATAACTAACGTGTGACATGAATTAACACGGTGTGCAGTCGGGAAGCCAGCGGACCTAATCCCCATAGCCGGCTTCCCGACTGTCATATCCCGGCAAGGGTCTAAAGACAGGCGTCGATATGCCAACGACTGTCATTAGACATATGCTGGGAGCCTGACGCCCGGCATCTCGATCGAAGGGACGCCGGTCGCCGAGCGCGGATAACCGCGTGTTTAAGGTTTAGGGCTCCCGGGGGGGCTTAGGGTTAGGCACCCCCCCGGGAGGTTAGGTTTAGGCTAGGGGAAGGGGGGGATTAGTGTTAGGCACCCCTGGTGGGACGTAGGGTTAGGCACCCCCACCTGGGGACTTAGGTTTAGGCGGCGGGGAAGGGGGGGTTAGGTTTAGGCACTTAGAGGGGGGATTAGGGTTTGGCACTGGGGGGGAAGGTTAGGGTTAGGCACCCCTAAGGGAGGGTTAGGGGGTAGAAATAGGTTAGTATATTCTTACCTTTGACGATCGGTATTTCCTCCTCTGCCGGGATGCCGCTGTCGGGATTCCAACCGCTGGGCATGGGTCCGGCGGTAAATCATACCGATTCCAATTACCACAGGGAAACGAGAGTGTGTGTACAGTATGTAAGTAACATAGCTATGGCCTTAGGCTGTAATAATAAATAAAATGACTGGCTAACTTCAAGGCTGTGCATATTCCTTATCTTCAGATTTATAACCTAAAGGTAAAAAAGGGCGTAGCTAGTGGTGACGGGATTGGCTGTGGGATGTGTCTGGGGCTCACATATCAGTGCGCTGACAGACGTATGCTTTTGTTCCAACCTTCAGCCACTTTTCCAATTTACTTTTAATACTGTACATTGTGACAATTTTTTTGCTAAATACAAGTCACAGTGGTTATTTATAGCTTAAGTGGTTATATTAGTGCACGATATTATTGCAAATGATAAAAATCATCAACCAATAGTCGGATTCTAAAAAGTAAACTATAGGGATCAAAGCAGGGACTAAAATGGATGGTCATATAAAAGTATAATTTCCACACATTGACACTAATTTCATTACAGTATATTGTCCTGCAACTCAAAATATTATTTTCACATTTGAGCACAGGTTAGGTGCATTAGTATGGCTACTCCACTTTCAGCACAATATGGGGCCTATCCATTAGACGACTTTATGAACCATCCGACCAAAACCAGTTGTCTAATGGATAGCCTGCAAGGACCAGCAATGCGCGTGCACGTTGTTTCCTTGCCGACCCCGACTATCTGTGGAACATGCTCGTCATCCTGACAACGAGCGTCAGGTTCACGTGTTCTCAGATAGGAGGTCAGTCTCCTGCACTGAATGACGTTCAGTGAAAGCCGTTCAGTGCGGGCACCACACCCAGCAACCTGAAGGACTGAACCCTAGACGTTCAGTTTTTCAGGTCGCCTAATGGATAGGCCCCTTAATACCCCATTTCAGCTGTCCCTATCAGGAGGAGCAACGCCATTCTGACTTATTGTATTTATCATTAAAACCCAGCAAAATTAAATAAAAATACATTTTACAATAAATAAAATGTGGATGAGGTCACATAAAATTTTAAAAAATGACATTTGCCTATGTGCATTTTCTCTGGGCTTACATGTTATTTTATGTTTCTATACCTTCCTTTCCTTTTAAATTAAATAACAAGTCTTATACTGTACCTTTGAAATAGTCTTTTTGCATAGTACTATGAGCACTCATGGGTATATTTACTAAAGTGAGAGATTTTAGAAGTGGAGATGTTGCCCATAGCAACCAATCAGATTCTAGCTATTATCTTTTAGAAGGTGCTAGTGAAATATTAAGTAGAATCTGATTGGTTGCTGTGGGCAACATCTCCACTTCTAAAAAGTCTCACTTTAGTAACTTTACCCCTCAGTTAACTCAGTGCAGCCTTGTCCTTTTATATTATTTAGATCCCTGAGTGAAGATTCTTATTCCTGTACATGTTATTGCATTTAACTTAACATTCATGATTATTGGAACTGATATATGCTGCAGGCTTACTATATGAGGCCTAGACTTTAACCCTTTTAGTGATGTTTACTATCTTAAAAATTAAATTGAGATTATCTGAAATTATCGTCAACTGTGTTGATCAATGTGTATTAGGGGGAGGGGGTTATAGATGAGGCAGTTGGGTTTGAACTTTGAAGCATATTTTATAGTATGAGCAACAGGAGGTGAATTGATACATACAGAACATATGTAGTCAGCATCCATACTGTCACATTACCGACAGCGGCATCTTGATGGTTACAATCCTGACAGATTCTGACGATAAGTATTATATAGGGTTAGGCACTAAGAGGAGGGTTAGGCTGCAGGATGGGACGGTTAGGGTTAGGCAGCGGGACGGGATGGTTAGGCTGCGGGAGGGGTGGGTTAGGGTTAGACTGCGGGAAATGTGGGTTAGGGGTAGGAGAAGAGTCAGATTACTTACCTGCATGCATCAGGTTTTCCACCGTCGGGATTCCGGCGCCGGGATTCTGACAGCCGGCATTGTGTGCACCGGGATTGCGTACACAAACCAAATTCACAGTTCAGGTAAAATAAACTGCATATTGTGCATGTAGTGGAGGTAATTTACAAAGCCTGAGATGGCTTTAATACACAGGTTATTATTGCTATGCCAATGAGAATACACAATATCAAATTAAACTATATCTGTGTGCAATCTTTCTTACAAGATAATAAAATGAATAACATGCTTCCTGCAAATTTAGAGCAGAAAAAGGAATATTTCTTGAGTTAAACTGAAATTTACCTTTGTGAGTGGTTAATATGATATTAATTATAAATATTTATTAAATGTTCATTAAACAAGTCAGTTACCTCATTGCTAAGAGAAAAAAAAGTTGGTTTATTTTATTTTATTTACTTATTTTTGCAACATATGTTTATTGATTTTAAAACAAACATTGAACAGCAGACAGAAGTCCAGTGTCAGCAAAGTATCACCTTAAATAAGCATATACATTCAGGTACAGAAATCAAAGTATTTGGTTACAACTAAATACCAAATGTGGACTAAACAATATATAGGGAAGAGAGACAAACTATGGCTAAAACAGAACAAATTAAAAGGGGAAGGGAAAAAAAGGACGGGAAAGAGGGGAAGCGTCATTCCTAGTATGCCAAGAACTCAAACCTAAACTGCTTTGTAAGGCGCAGATAATTTAAACTGAAGCCAAGAGCACCAGGTAGAACACAATTCCTTATTTTGCTCCACTCCGAGATGTAGCTCCTCCATATCCATATACAGATCTATCCTGGTAAATCATTCCTTGAAAGAGGGAGGGGCCGTGGACCTCCAATGGACCGGAATGATCGCCTTCGCAGCACTATTGAGGAATTTGAGCAAAGATTTTTTGTAAGTCGTTAGGGGTCCTGGGTATAGATTTAAGAGCGAAAATGAAGAGTCAGAGGGGACTGCGCAACCCAAGACTAATGCGGAGAGAGTAATAACTTTCTCCCATAATCGTTGTTTTATTTTTTTATATTAAAAGTAACTGCACATAATCTTACCCATCAAATGACTGTTGAAAATAGATTGTAATTGAACACTAAGGGGCCTATTCATCATCACTTATTTTTCACAAAAGCATGTGAAAATTAACATTTTCGCATACTTTTGTAAAAAATAAGTGTCAGGGCCATTCATCAAGTTCCGAAAAAGCATTTTTTTTCGGAACTTGATGGTGTTATTGAACACCACTTTCAGATGGCGTTCAGCCCCCGATAACCTTCACAGGCTGCTGTTTAGACGGCAGCCTGTGAAGATTCACAAAGCAGCCACAGCAGAGGCATCTATTCAGATCCCTCCTTTAAAACACTACGGGGTGTGCAATGGAAATATTGTATAATATAAAAGGAGGTAAGCATGTCAAGTAACCCAAAAATAGCAAGGATTTCAAGCAGTTTTGTAAACAGTCCTCCAGGATGATGTGTTGCTCTCATAAACAGGAACAGGAAACATTTTGTTGAACTCAAGCTGATAAGGGAGCTGCAATTAATTATTTAAAGTTTCACTCGTGTTTACAAAAACATTTAATTTTTTGGGTCGAATGTGGTTAATAAAGACATAGAATGTGAAATATTTGTTGTGTTATTGCTTTAGTCATTTTCTCTGTATCTGTTATTATGAATTTTGTTGAAAATCTTATCATACTAATGGTAGGTACACATTGTACAATAAATGGCTGCTTGGTTCAGTTATTGCACACAAAACCCAGGGCCAACTATTGTTCGATAAACAGTTGGACTGGTTACCGACATCAAGACTGCTGAACAATGTACGTCGGCCCCGATGAGCAGATGTCGTGCAGCAAATGTGTACAGAGATTATCTGACAAACTGCGTGTAAAAACATCACCTCAACAATCTTTAGGGAAATGTATTATCCATATACAGTAAGAACGATAATTGTGTAGTGTGGGTATACAGGAAATTCTTTGGATTGTTTCAGGAAAAACATTGTGGTTCGTTCCTCTTGTCTTTCAGGTGTGTACCTAGCCTAAAGTCAGTCCTGCAGGAATACAGATAGCTCTAAACTGTTCAGACACTCTCTGTTACAGCTGGAAGTCCTCAATAATGCCAATGTTAATTTGATACAGAATACTTTTATGGATCATTTGTGAACCTATTTTTTATGCAAGTGTCCTAGAGTTATTCTGAACATCTGGGGATTGTCTTGACATATTTGTCTTTCTCCTCTATGCATATCTGTGCCAAGTAGAAGAAAGCAAATGAACAAGAATACTTATAATTGCCTGTGTCCTCAGTGAATGAGCTTATTGATTCTATACTGGTTATCACTGATCCTATGTTTAATGCCATTTAAATGATATTTAAGACAATTGAATAATTATGTTTTCTCAACTTGAAACTTTTGCAGTATCCAGTCTGCTTCTATGTTAAATTTTGAAACTGCTGAATATTTAATAGGATACAAGAGGAGCACTGCCAAAATCAATATGCCACTTGCATAAGATTCTTTAACATACCACAAGATGAAGATCGAAAGTTCACCACAAATCCCCTGTGTGTTTATCTTTCGCATATAGAGATGACGAATAGACCAATTTGATTAGTTTGCTTTATTGATCAACTGACAGAGTTTTTAATATAACTTTCCAGAACAGTAGTTTAGATGAGGTGAAGAAAGACAGCACCACTTGGGCAGACAGCTTGGGAAATGGCAATGTATCACAATTGGCTACACAGTCATGTGCAACCAATTGTATCAGCATAAGTGTAGCACTAATAAGATGGTTGGTACTTTTTCTCTGTAAGGAATTCTAAGTATCCTCCAAATGTATCTGCAGGGAATTGTGGCAGATGCCACAATTGCACCATGCTAGGCGATAGGGGATCCATCGTCTGACGCATCGGGCGGTCCGCACACACGGTGCAACCGGGTGGCCACCCGCCCGATATGCCGGCTCCCCCCTGTCTCAACCCGCATAGCAATCCATGGGATCGCACATCGCATCCCCTGATCTCATGGTCCTGCAGACAGATCAGGGGGTATGATGTACGACCCCGTGGGAGCGCACTCAGCCCGATATCAGGGCCATACACGGTGCGATATAGCAGGCAAATCGAACCAATCAGTCGGATCGCCTGCTATATCGCCCCCGTGTATGGGGGCCTTTAGATATCTACTGTGATCCCTTGTTTGCGATCACAAAATCAGCCCCCATTTTATTGTTATTTGCCTAATTTACCAAGGAGCTTGGTCCCAGTAAACAAAACCACTGGATGCATTAGTTGTTGTAGCCTTTGGGCTAACATTAGCAAAAAGTACCGGAGAGGGGCTGTAGGATTTCTCCCCGGCACTCTGCACTCACGCATTAGTGATCAGCAGACCATGCATGCGTAGTAATTTACCTGGCTCACGAAGGCGAGTGAAGTGATCACATTATTATTTATCAATATGGCTCCACAAGGGTCCACATCGTCTTCCAAAGTACAGAAACAGACACAGTATGAACAAAAGAAGAAAAAAATGACTTAAGGTGCGTACACACTACACGATATGCTCCCTGAGCGATATCGTGTAGTGTGTTCCCGGCAGGCTGTGCTCAATGTCGTTCATGACATTGAGCACAGCCGCTGAACGATATCATTAATGATATCGTTCAGCGCCGGGCTCTCTCCCCCATTCCCCAACATGCAGCAACCTGACGAGGTTGTCAGGTTGGCCTGCATGTTCAGGCGATGGACAATGTCGGAAACAACCAGCGGGAGTGCGCATCGCTGGTCATTTCCGACATAAAAGTGCACGATTTGTGCACGATTACTGAGCGATTGCACGATTACGATGTCGTAATCGTGCATTCGCTCAGTAATATTGCCCAGTGTGTACCCACCATTATAGTACAAAACATTGCAGGACATGGAGAAGGTTTCTAAACATTGCTGCATCAGCAGTCATAATACCCACATAAGCAGCAGGGCGACAAAACCCAAAGGTTTGGTGCAACTGTAGGCAGTGCGGAGGAGATGATGATATAAGTGAGGAAAGGAAAAGCACGTGAGGGTAGAGTGCCCTATTCGCGAGAGATCACAATCTAAAGATCACTTCACTTCTAACTAGGGATGTGCAGGCTCGGATTAGTTCGGATTTTCCTGCCAAAATCTGATTTTGTTTTTCCCGCCAAAAATCGGGTCTCAGAAAGAGGCAAAAACGTCATCTTTCATGGACAAAACATCATTTTTCATGGACTTTTGTCCATGAAAGATGACGTTTTGCCTCTTTCTGAGACCTGATTTTTGGTGGGAAAAATCAGAATTTGGCGGGAAAATCTGAACTAATCCGAGCATGCACATCCCTACTTTTAACTAGGGATGTGCAGGCTCGGATAGGTTCGAGTTTGCACGTGGAGTTCGGATTTTTCCCTCCAAAAAAACGGCACTCAGAAAGAGGCAAAACGTCATCTTACATGGACGAACATCATCATTCCTGGACAAAAGTCCAGGAATGATGATGTTCGTCCATGTAAGATGACGTTTTGCCTCTTTCTGAGTGCCGTTTTTTTGGAGGGAAAAATCCGAACTCCACGTGCAAACTCGAACCTATACGAGCCTGCACATCCCTACTTTTAACACACCTGAATTTTTCCAATAGCAACTGAAAAAGACAAACTGGTGCTTCTTCCATCATCTGTAGGAAAAGTGGATAATTTCTTTACAGACACGGTCACAGCTTACATTTTGCAGTCATTATTTGTTGTAGAGGAGGTTGCATTACTCTGAAATTTCTGCTCTTCATACCGCTTATGTCTAAATGCATTTACTCACACAGTGTGAGTATGAATACAGATTATTCTATGCAATATTTCTGCTATATTGATATATTTCAGGTTGGATCACTATTCCAAAGTTCAAAATATCTTCTGTATCAGACTTTCTGTAGATTTTCTATTGGAAGTATATTAGGTTCTTTAATTAGGAGTAAATCCAGGTAGATTATTATTTATTTATTTATTACCAGTTATTTATATAGCGCACACATTTTTTCCGCAGCGCTTTACAGAGAATATTTGGCCATTCACATCAGTCCCTGCCCCAGTGGAGCTTACACTCTATATTCCCTATCACACACACATACACACTAGGGGTAATTTTTGTTAGGAGCCAATTAACCTACTAGTATATTTTTGGAGTGTGGGAGGAAACCGGAGTACCCGGAGGAAACCCACGCAAGCACAGGGAGAATATACAAACTCCACACAGTTAGGGCCGTAGTGGGTATCGAACCAACGACCTCAGTGCTGTGAGGCAGTAACGCTAACCATTACACCATCTGTGCTGCCCCTGGTAGATGGTGCAGAGTAGCAAAACCATAAATAAAATGTTATATACAAAAAGCAAGAAGGGTTTTTTCTACAAAGGCAAATAACATAATAATAAAAATTTGCATTTGCCCTTGTATCCGAACATGCTTTGTCTAGGTGGAAGTTGTCAAGGATTGGCCAGGTGCTGATTACAGTATAAAACATACTTGTAATCTAAATTTCACTCAAGAGAAACTATCAGTAGCACCTGCCACTGACATACTTGGAAACACACTGTCTTAGGGGCCTATTCATCATCACTTAATTTTTACCAAAGCGGATGAAAATGAACATTGTCACTTGCAATTGTAAAAATTAAGTTATGGGGGCCATTCATAAAGATGGTAAAACTGGAGATATCACAGATATATCCTGCTTAACTTCCTCTTGCTGAATGGCCTGCTGTCCCCATACACTAATATGGGGACAGAATTCATCAAGCTCCGAAAATACCATTATTTTGGGAGCTTGATTGCGGAAGCATTCGCCATTTTCATATGGTGAGTGCTCCAGCTACCCATTCCTTCCCAAAGGAGGCTTGCGGTTTATTGCAGTAGCAACACCAGGTAGTGCTCCTATTCCCCCAACTCAGTGCATCCCCTCTCCCCCCAGCCCAGTGGCCACCCTGATCTCACTGACCTCCCCCAACCCAGTGTCTCCCCCTTCTCCAGCCCAGTGTCCCCCACCATTTCAGACCCCCCCCATCCTAGTGTATCCTCCCCTCCCTAACAAGCCCACTGCCTTTGCCCCCCCAGCCAGCCCAATCAAGGTGGCCCCCAATCAGCTCAGTGTCCCCCCTTGTCCAGCCTGGCATTCCTCCCCTCCCACCCAATCTCACTCCCATCACTTCCCATCCAGCCCAGTGCCCCCCTGCAGAATCACTGTCCCTCCCATCCAGCCAAGTGTCCCCCACATATCACTCCTCCCACAGCTTTCCCCCCTCATCCAGCCCAGTACCCCCCCACCCATGTCACTGTCTCCCTAACTAGGAACAATACAGCCACCTCTGAACCCACCCTCATCATTAGCGAAGTCCCCTCCACTGACACCACAGGGTCCCCCCTATCCATCTTCTGTCTACTCCATGTGAGCAGTGATCTCACAGATCCTGTGGGTAGCCTAACCGTAGCCTCTTCACACTCAGTAAACAGTGGTACTCCCATGTCCTGGAGATGCTGTATTTAACAGTAGATTGTGAGCTCTTCTACAGTTTGTACTGTACTGTTCTGTGTCAGGAGATGGCACTGGGGTGTGTTCGTATTTCGAACCGCATATCTCTAGAAGACACACGGGTGGAATCACTGATAGGATTAGAAGAAAAGTCTGGGGGACAGTGATCTTTAGTAAGACACCAATTCTAAAGAACTCATATTACTGATACAAATGGTACCAATTTTGCAAATATATTGTATTAATATAAAATTGTTTGATCAGGGCAACTCCCATTTTGTCCTGCCCCAAAACTTCTGTTACTATGTATTATCAGGTGAGGATATTTCCTTTATTCCTACGCAAACAGGCGGCTTCCGAACCATGCGAGCTCCTACATGAATAGTGAATACTGACTCAAGACACTGCCTGTTATCAATCTCTTCAGGGGTTCCTCGTGGCAGAGAAATCATATAGGTAAGAAAAGACTCATTCACTTGCGTGTGGCTTCTGTTCACTGGTGAAAGGGACTGTGGGCATGCCCCCAGAGTGACGAAAACAGGGGGAGTGGCTCGCAGGCATGTCATTTCATGTTAGGCCACGTCCCCTTTTCCAGGTGCATGCAAAGGTCCCATTCTCCACTACAACAAAATGTGCACAACATAGCGCAGCTCTCCCTGACATGCTCCTCTATCAGGTTCATATATGTGTGTAAATCTGGTTCGGATACTAGCCAGTGCCTCCCCAGCTATTGACCTCACCGCACGTCACTGCTAACTATGCACGAACTGGTGTGCAAAACAAAGGACTACTGTAGTGCTCTTTCCTAATAACTCAGCAATACATCAATGCTTTCTGATTACAACAATACAGGCATACAACAATATACAGAGCACAGCAAAATAATATAGTGTAGACAGATATACCACACAACCAGCAGGGGGCTCCTACCTTATTTCTGTGGGGGGCTGCCCGGGCTGCAGTCCTAACCTCCTGTTCAGCGGCAGCCGTGGCAGTGCACGGGAGGCGGTCCTCTCCTTATTCCATGAGCATGCACATAAAAAGGAAGAAAAAAATAAATCTGCATGCGCAGAAAATGGTTTCGGCTAGGTGCTGCATCCTCTGCACCCCCAAGAAGCCGAATAAGGCTGCCGTGATAGAAGCAGAAGTGCTTCCTATTGGAAGTGCTTTCTGCTAATGATACCTCCCCCTGGGACTGCCTGTCTGACATGTGATTAGTAGAAAGTGCTTCTGGTATAACGATCAGCTGCTAATTCACATGCAGGGGGACTGGGGGAATTACAGAGAAGTGGGGGATTTTACTGGGGGAACTGCAGCCAATAGGTAAAATCCGCCACTGCACACAACACAATGAGACAACCAGCTAGAAGGGCAAGGAATACACCAGCTACTACTGTAGTTGGGGACATTATTGCTGGGAGATGTCTCGCTGTATAGTGCCCAGAAGGGGTTTGCTCACCCCAACTCTGCTTGCACAGGACACTCTTCACATTCTGTTTTTTTCATCAAATCTACTTTTCCTCCACCTTTTTGACTGGAAAATAGCCATGGGGCAAAGTCTTCACAGGCTAATAACAATGCCTAATGTAAAAATTATGGGCGAACCTGCTACCTTGCTCCCATGCCTAATTGCCTATTTGGTGCAGGGGGTCGAACACCTACTGCACCATCAAATTGTGCCCAGTACTTCGTGTGGGCTGGGTAGCTACACATGCAAATTGGCTCAGTCTCAACTGCTACTATAATAAAAATGGTAGTGGTTGAATTTGTACAGACCGTGGCACCTCAATGCCACCAACAGATCTTTTACTAAGTTGGAACACGATCCTACTGCCAGGAAATGTAGCACTAGTTTAACTGCAGAGAATACTTGATGACCAAGTATTTTTCCACTGATTTGGACTCCTGGGGCCTAGTGCCCAAATATTTGGAAGCTGAGCAGAGCTGATAAAGGGGGCGTGGCTTCTAAAAAGGGGTGGGGCCAACTGAAAATGGGGCGGAGCCTCGTGGCTTCCCCCCATTTTCGTCACTATAGGGGGCGTGCCCAGCACTCTCCGAGATGCTGGGCAGCCCCCCAGGCTCTCCCTACGCTAGTGAACAGATGCCGTGCGATGCGCACGGCATCTGTTCACCTTCTGCACACCCGCTGCTCTGCTAGGCAGAGCAGCGGGTGTGCTCTCCCCAACTTCCCCCCCCACTGCGAGACACTGCGTCCCGCGGGCGGGACAGCGGGACAGTCCCAGAAAAGCGGGACAGTTGGGAGGTATGTATATATATAGTCTGACTTACCATTCTTCTCAAAATTGTTTGGGAACCACTGGCTTAACCACTTAACTTTTTTTTCTAAAAACCGCTCAGAAATTGTGAATTAGGTGAAGAATATCTATTTTAACTCATCCAAATGATTTCATAAAAGAAAAAACATTTTTTTTGCTAGTTGTAAAAATCGTTTTTTTCCCAAACATTGAAACATTAGATCACCACCGTCAGAACATCGGAAACATTGTGACTTTCCTTTTCACAGCAGCTTCAGGCACCATATGCACTGTAGGGGGTGAGGGGAGGGGGGTAATTAACTTTTTCCCAGCGCCTGCTAATCTGCAGCCACTGGGTGGGGGGTCCTGCTGTGCTGACCGATCAGCAGTGATCGGCAGCCTGGCAGACACCGGGGGAGGGTGCAGAGCGACCGGAATTTCTCTCTGAGCGCAGCAGCTGCGGGAAGATTCTTTTCCTGCAGTGCCTACACTGTTTATCTGACTGGTCGCATTATTGCACAGCCTGGTGTGGTCGGAAAAATTTAACTACGCCAGGCAAGTGGTTAAAGACCGGACAACATTTCTTCTAAAATGAAGTAAACTTGGTCTGGGCCCCGTGTTCATATACAGAAAGACAGGCATTGCATTTGAGTTCTCCTCTACAGAATCTCTATCATCCCTATAGTTTCTGATCATTAGAAATATCCATAAAAGTGGGGGCAGCATTATAGGACAGGAGGAACCAGCTCCTGCTATTTTCCTTACCATACTCTTCATTCCCCCCTTTTAATGACACCATTGAATCTTTTCTATTTTTTTTCTTGTGCATTTTGCTTTTTGTAACAGTGTAAATGAAAACTCAGGTGTGTACGGTTACAATGTAGTAATAAAAGTGTAACCCCTGTCTTGCTAGGGGTTAAGTGTATCAATCTGCTGTAGTTACCTGAGGAGACATAATGGACAAGGGTGAGGCTGAAGAAGAGAGCGGCCTTACCTGAGAGGAAGCTGTCGGCTGGAGGTTAGAGTTTTGCCAATGGCAGCCAGAGGGAGGAGCAGGGGGAGCGGCCGGATATCTCCTGCATTACCCGGGGAAAGAATAGAAACCGTCCAGAGAGGTCTGTAAGTAACCCCCACACTGACTACACATATGAGAGGGGCAAGTCCAAACTCCTCATGCTAACACCATGTTAGCAAACAGTGGGGTCCTTTTCAGGATCAATGGAACAGGGCTAAAGGCAGGGACAATGTAAAAAATGGAGGCTGCAGATGAACTTCAAGGTTCTCTCTCTCTCTCTCTCTATATATATATATATAGAGAGAGAATATATAGAAGGGGTCAAATACATATATATATATATATATATATATGTGTGTGTGTGTATATATATATATATATATATATATATATATATGCACTCACTTTTTTGGGGAAAAAAAACAACAAAGAGCCAGCACTCCCTTGTGCTGCATACACACCTCAAGATTTTCTGTCCAACTAGTTGGATGGTTGGACAGAAAATCCCTACGTGTGTACCCAGCTTTAGATTTATTGTGAAGGGCACATGTGAAAAATACAGCATCCAATAGTCAGCAGCAGCATCCCGCCCGACGACCATTTCAACCAAATCCTAACTGGTTTTCCCCAGGGGCTAATGATTTGTTGCTCTTTGTTGCTTCTTTCCCCAATAAAAGTGAGTGCATATACTTATTTTGTATGAACCAGGCACTGCATCTTTAAATAACTTTTTTCAGGAGTACTGTCTTGTCTCAAAGTATATATATATATATATATATATATATATATATATATATTTGACCCCTTTCTTTGTAACATGGTTTGTTCAGATGCAGAGTTAAGGTGCATACACACGTAAAGATTTTCTGTCCAACCATCCAACTAGTTGATTGGTTGGAATGAAAATCTGGTAACGTATGGGAGTAACTGATGATCAGCAATTTGCTCCTAAATGCCAGAAAACTGATGAAAATGGTCGTCAGAGAAGTTTGTTAAATGTTTGATCTAAACAATTTGTTCAAACAACAGTTTTTGTCCATTTTCTGGCGTTTGAGAGCAAATTGCTGATTGTCATTTGCTTTCATACCTTACCAGATTTTCATTCCAACCAATCAACTAGTTGGATGGTTGGACAGAAAATCTTTACGTGTGTATGCAGCATTACTTGCTTGGAACATGGGTGCACAAAAAGTGCCTTGAGGAAGAGAGCTGACTCTCAAAACGCGTTGACCTGTGGTACAGACTGAAGGTTTCCATTGTGGATATTCCTTGGATTACCCTCTGGCACGGAGGAACATCAGTGAAGCATCCGGAGGCTTCTACGCTGTGGTTTTCTATAGACCTTTATGCAAGGGGATATCTGATAATTACACACCTGATAACCATTTTTTTTATGCCTATGAAGTACATTACATCTGTACTGATTGACAACTTTTACATTTTTCTTTTTGTGATTTTAAGAATTTGTTCAAATAAATTATATTGTTTGAGTTGATTACACTATGGTTCCCTCTCTTTCTATTATGTTTTTTATGACACGGGACATGTAAGAAGGGAAGGAATACACAGATACGGAGCAGTATATATCTAAGGAAAGTATTTGTTTTATTTTTTTATCTCCATAAGAATTTAAATCACCTCCTTGAGAAGGATATATTGATCTGTGTTTTGAAACTGATAGCAGCGCACATTGGCCTCAAACTTGCTTTATATTTACCTTGTTTGAGTTATTTTAGGGTATAACTCTTTTGAGGATCGGGGTGCCGCTTATGGTATCTTTGGCGCTTGGATACACACTACACCTTTTAGATATCAAAAAGTGCCTGCTGTTTGTAAAAAGTAAAACCCTGAAACATTTGGCTCTCATATGAATTTGGTGAGTAGCTCAGTGTTGATGCTACATTTAAATAAAAGAATATATCATACATCTTTAACAGATAACACATTGCTAGTTTCCTCAATACTGTAGATTTACCTTATATGGGAATAAATTGTTGCAGATATCTTCTAAAAATAGTGTATTTAATCCTCTATAATTAAAAGATAAAATTATAGGGTTTCAGGTACTAATGTTTCTGCGATGCTCATTTAAGATCTACAGCTAAATCACAGGCATTAAGAACACTGCATCAGAGATGACTTGAATATCAACCTAGCATAATGTCCTACAGCTCCTGCAGGATTATTTTTTTCCCAAAAGAGTACAAGTGTAAAATATTGCACAAGGTCCTCAGTAGTAATAAGACTTTGAGTTTCGAAGTCAATGCCAAAGCCAGGTCCCACTGAAGTCGCAATAAGAAATTGACATTAGAGAGCGTATTCAACAATCATATCACCAGGGACTTTAGAATTGAATACAATAAAGAAGTATAATGATGGGTCTCTGTCACCATCTGGGGGAGCACTGCATACTGGTACATTTGAACCAAAATTCGAGGGACACATTGCTCCAGGGCATGTCATGACCTGTTTCCATATATAATAAAGGTTTCACTGCTGTTTTCCCAGTTACAGACCTCCAATTGCAATAACATGGGCTAATTCATTTAGTGAAGTATATTATAAATGAATAACCTAGCCTGGTGTATTGCAATATTATAAAAAGAGAATAAGAAATGACAATACAATATAATCACACTATGGAAATGGGTACAGGACTGACATTAATATCACTTTATACAGAATTTGTGCCTTAGGACCTTATTCAGAGGTGGCTGATAGTATGTGTACAGAGATGCCCCCCAGCTGCGCTAATCCACTGCTGTACACACCATCGGTCGCACCATTGACCACTGCACCAGCTCTATGGATATGCATATTATATGTATGAACATGACCGCCTGACTGTGACACGCCAGCGACATTCCTGCATCTTTTTAGCCACGCCCCTATTTTCTCCCAGGAAAGCCCACTAAAAAACCCAGCTCTGGCATCCAAATTCATTCTGCGTCTCCCAGATGTGACCATCGGGACACATGTGCAGTACGACTTGGACGCATGTGCAGATTTAAAACATCAGGCGCTTTTTGTGTGACATTGGCATTACCTGCAACTCTGAATCAGGCCCTCCATGTTTTCCAATAGATTATATAATGTACACCATTTCTGGAAGCATCAGTGGGCATAGAGGAGAAAAGTGGGGTAGAGGTATTCAATTAGATGCAAAAAGCCGTTTTTTGCCGAAAAGTATCGCCGATCGCAGCTTTTCGCTTGGTTGGAACTTATCTCCAAATTCAATTCCAGCCGGTTTTCGCCTACCCGGAAAGTCAATGCAATGTAATAGGCGAAAAAGATTTGCTTAAGAATAGCAAATTTTTTATTTTGGGGTGCAAACGTGGGGAAACCACTCAGAACCCTTGGGACAGCCCCCCAAAGGCCAACTGTGTCAAAAAATCCGGGGAATAAACATAAGAACACCACAAAAAAGTACTTTCATATTGAGATGAGAAAGTACAAAGTTGGGGGGATAAGCATAAAAACTAGCGAAATAGCCTACTTAGGGGTCTGCAAGGATGGGTCAGGTGTTTTTATGATTGCAGGTGGATGCAACAGGTGCGTTTTTCACATTTTTAAAAACTTCCCTATAGAGACATAAAAATATGCTAGCACCCATTTTCAAGTACCCTAAATTTGACTGGACTACTTATTTTCACCAAAAAATACTGCTTAATGCCATTCTTCACTACTTTAACGAGGATGCTAATAACAAGGATTTTAAACAACTTCAGTACCACAAATAGTTTTATTAGGGCTATTGGAACACTTCTACATTGTTCCCCAATGTTAGTGCATCTTTAAGAGGGGTTCAGACTGATCTCCCCTATTCTGACAGTATTTTCTGCCTGTTCTGCATTCACCGTTTGCCGTTTTCGCCTGGTTAGTAATTGAACAGGGCGAAAAGCGGGGTCGCGCACGATAAGTTTTCGTGCGAAAAACACACGATGTAGGCGAAAAGTCAGGCAGGTGAAACTTTCTCACCAATGCAAAACTAATTGATGTGTATAACTTAAGTCGTGTAAAATAGAAAATCATGGAAACAAGCAGGGGCACTGTGCATAAGTTCAAACTGTGTGCAAATAGTGATGTACTTACTACTTAGTAATTTGATCATTGTGTATAATAGATTTTAACCAAGGATCAATATCTTAATCCTCCACTGGTGCTGCCCGCACACAAAATAACAGCATCTTAATATTGTGGTTGAAACTAGTGATTTGCGGGTTTGGTTTTACTCGGATTTACTTGGATATGTTCGGATCTAAAAAAAGGCATTTTATTGGCTATTGACTATCACGGGTTTTGGATAGCCGAACTAATCCGAACTTGCGATAATTTTGGCGAAAAAGAACCGAGTAAATCCGAGTAAAACTGAACCCGCACATCTCTAGTTGAAACGGCCAAGTCAGAAGTTCCCAAACTTGATCCTCAAGGCACCCTAAAAGTCCAGGTTTGGGTGCCTTGAGGACCGCATTTGGGAACCTCTGAGCTAAGTATTGGGCATGGATGTTGTGTTACTACCATAAAACTGAGGACTGCTCAACTACAGTCTTTAAGTACCACCAACAGGTCATGCTTTGTGGATTTCTTTAATCATGCACAGGTGGGGATATTATATTATGCTGGGTCAGTAATTATTCCACCTGCTTCCACAGACAGAAATCCTCAAAGCATGATCTGTTGGAGGTGCTTGAGGGCTGAGGTTGAAAACCACTACATTAATTTAAGGAATGCCCTATGTGCTATTATGGTATATTCAGGCTGAGTACTGAAACTGGAAGCGTGATATGATCCACTATGGTACACATGCAGTCACTGATTACATTATTGATAATTGTTGAGTTCTTGTTAGATTCTAAAGGTGCATATCCACTACACCAGTGTTACCCAACCTCAGTCCTCAAGGCACAGTAACAGTTCAGGTTTTAGTGATATCCATGCTTGATCACATATGGTTAAATCAAAATAACTGAGTTACTAATTAGTAATTACATCACCTGTGCTTAAGTATGGCTATCAACCTGTGCTTAAGTATGTCTGTCTACCTGTGCTTAAGTATGGCTATGTTCGCAATGTTGATCCAGTGCTGCGTTTACGGATGCAAAAATCGGATCACAGATGCTGACAGGAGGCATCTTTCTCCTCAGACGTCTCCACTTGCATTAGCATATTTAGACATTGCTGCTGTGTCCAAAGATGGTCTGAGTACACTAGTAAAACAGTTTTGTCACTTCCAGTAGTTTTGTTTGTGCATATAGGACGCACATTTTGATAGAAAAGCTGCTTAACGCAGCCAAGTCACCCGAGACCTGGGTGCCAAGCAGAGCAAAAGTGTATGAGGACACATCTGTATAGTGCAGGTGCAGCCAACCCATGACTCTTTAGGTTTTGTGATGCGGCTCTGCCCACTGGAACTGTGAATGTTGGCCTCTGGAATGGTCACAGGCTAAAGAAGCCTCTGATCGCTTCAGGGGCCAGCGTTCCCAGTGATGCAGTGCGTAGGTAACGTCATGACGTGACCCGCGATGTGAGGAGCCTGCCCGCCACGCCTGCTGGATCTAGTTAGATCCAGTCAGAGGCAGCGGGAGCCAGAGCCAAAGCCAGAGTTGTCAGGTAAGTAAAAAACATGAACAGGAAAATGAATACCGGGCACCAATTTAACTTCCAGTGCAATCTTCTCTTTGCCTGCTGCTTCTACAAAAATGGAGATACCCTACCCCCACATAAAAACACACACTGACTGACACACACAGAGAGATACACACACACAGAGACACCTCTATCTCTAAAAAACATGACTGCAGCAGGTAAATAAATACAACTAGCATTATTTATTAAAGACCTCCCTCCCCCCAGTAGTGCCCCTTATACAGTGCCCCAGTAGTGCTCCATATACAGTGCACACCTATGTAGTGCCCCCAGTAGTGGTCCCCCTATGCAGTGCCCCCAGTAATGCCCCATATATAGTGCCCCCTATGTAGTGGTCCCCCTATTCAGTGTCCCAATACTACTCCATATACAGTGCACACTTATGTAGTGCCCCCAGTAGTGGTCCCCCTACGCAGTGCCCCCATTAGTGCCTCTTATATAGGACCCCCAGTAATGCCCCATATACAGTGCCCCCTATGTAGTGCCCCCCCCTATTCAGTGCCCCCAGTAGTGCCCCCTATACAGTGGCCCCCTATATAGTGCCCCCTACGTAGTGGTCCCCCTAAGCAGTGCCCCTTATACAGTGCCCTCAGTAGTGGTCCCCCCTATGCAGTGCCCCCAGTAGTGCCCCTTATACAGTGCCCATGGTAGTGGTCCTCCATATGCAGTGCTCCCAGCAGTGCCTCTTATACAGGGCCCCCAGTAGTGGTCCGCCCTATGCAGTGCCCCTTATACAGTGTCCCCAGTAGTGGTGCCCCTTATAGTTGTGCCCCACAGTAGTGGTCCCCCTATGCAGTGCCTCCAGTAGTGCCCCTTATACACTGGCCCCAGTAGTGGTCCGCCCTATGCAGTCCTCCCAGTAGTGCCCCTTATACAGTTCCCCCAGTAGTGGTTCCCCCTATGCAGTTCCCCCAGTAGTGGTATCCCTATGCAGTGGCCCCAGTAGTGGTCCACCCTATGCAGTGCCCCCAGTAGTGGTCCCCCTATGCAGTGCCCCTTATACAGTGGCCCCAGTAGTGATCCGCCCTATGCAGCTCACCTTACATATACTGTATAACACAACATACTTACCTGAATCCACACTCTTGCGCCCGCCGCCGTCCGCTCCTCTGTCCTCCCGCTCAGCACTATGGGAGAGACTTCATGACGTCTCTCATCACCCACTGCAGGAGCCGGAAGTCGGAGCTCATGAGTGAGCTCCAGCTTGGCTCCCTCCGTGGATGCAGCAGCTAATGAGAGTCTGTCTGACTTTCATTGGCTGCTGAAACAAACAGCAAAATTGTGATCCGTAGTGAATCAGGCCCTGAGTTTCTGCTGCGCATTTTTCAAAAATTACTGAATGAAGGAGACTACATATACTGCATATGTTTATGAGCTTCTGAATGTTTGTCTTAAAGGAGACCTGAACTGCTGCTAATAACATATGTATTCTAATTGTTGCACTGCTAACATCATTGTCTCTGCTGTACATATCTAAAACTCATTGAAGGGAGGAGACCTGGATTACAGTCATCATATGTTTATTAGCAGAATGACAAAAGTAAAAAAATTGTGCTCATACATTTTGTTCTATATCTAGAAAATTATATTTGCTAAAAAAGCATTTGTATAAGGCATATAGAAGTGGTATATGAATGTTTGGAAACATTTGGATATTCACATAGAGCCTTAAGGTTTAGGTTACAGCTTTTTTGAAACACATTTTGTGCATTAGGTTAAGGTGGGTGGACATTAATTCTACTTAGAAAGAGTTTTAAGTGCACTGCTCTTTGTGACTATTAACATGGCCTAACATTGTTTTTATATGCATATATTCATTATATAAATATTGGAGTTTTTTGACAGCTGATATTTTAGAAGGGATATATCAATTAATATTAAAATGAAAAATAAATTGAATTTTATTGTTTGCCAGTGCTTCCTCTTTTTTTTGTCAGGTACAGTAAGTACTGGGCTGGGGGCACTACTTTAAGGGGCACTGCATATGGGGCAAAACTACAGGGGGCACTGTATAAGGGGCAAAACTACAGGGGACACTGGATAAGGGGCACAAATACAGGGGGCACTGCATAAGGGGCAAAACTACAGGGGGCACTCCATAAGGGGCACAAATACAGGGGGCACTGCATAAGGGGCAAGACTACAGGGGGCACTCCATAAGGGGCACAAATACAGGGGGCACTGCATAAGGGGCAAAACTACAGGGGGGACTCCATAAGGGACACAAATACAGGGGACACTGCACAAGGGGCACAAATACAGTGGGCACTACATAAGGGGCACAAATACAGGGGACACTGCACAAGGGGCAGGGAGCACTGCATAAGGGGCAAAATACAGGGGGCACTGCATAAGGGGCACAAATACAAGAGGGCACAGCATAATGAGCACTACTGCCTGAGAGCTGGGGGGGATGATGCATGCTTTCATGCTTATGGGAGCAGAGTGGGGCTGTTGTGATAACTCCGGGGGGGTGGGGCAAGGGTGTCTGGAGTGACACATGAGGGGCTGCTGCAGTGGCATGGGGGGCTGCAATGACACATTGGGCTGGAATGGCAAGGGAGGGGGCTGGAGTGATATGGTATTATGTGAATCTTGCTCTGTCAATGTATTTTATGTGGTTCTGGATTTCAAAACGTATTTTATGTGGATGTGGTTTTTAGAACATCTCTTATGTGGCTCTGGCCTTTTCAATGTATTTTATGTGGAACTCGTTTTTAAAACATATTTTATGTGGATCTGGCATTCTCAATGTATTTTATGTGGTTCTGGATTTTAATATGTATTTTATGTGGATGTGGTTTCTAAAATGTATTTTATGTGGATCTGGCTTGTTTCTGTGTATTTTATGTGAACGTGGCTTTTTCAATGTTTTCTATATTACTCTGTTTTTTTCTTTCACTTCAACAGTTACCTCCACGGCATGAACTACTGTGAAGTCAGAATACCGTGACATCCTGAGGAACCCTCCAATAATTGACACTGCAGCAAGGTAAGAGCTGTGGTTGTTTTTTTTATTGTATTTTATGTGCAAGTGGCTTTTTTTGCAATGTATTTTATTTGGATCTGACTATTTTCAATGTATTTTATGTGGAAGTGGCTTTTTTCAATGTATTCAATGTTGCAGTGTATTTTATGCTGAAGTGACTTTTTTAGTGTATTTTATGTGGATCTGGCTTCTTTCAGTGTATTTTATGTGGATGGCTTGTATCAATGTACTTTATGTGGAACTGGCTTGTTTCAGTGTATTTTAAGTGGATCTGGCTTGTTTCAGTGTTTTTTATGAAAATGTGGCTGTTTCAATGTTTTCTATTTTGCTCTGGTTTTTTCTTTCACTTCAACAGTTACCTCCACAGCAAATGTGTGTGTGCGCTAACAGCGTGAACTTCTGTAAAGTCAGAATACCGTGACGTCCTGAGGAACCCTCCAAGACTTGACACTGCAGCAAGGTAAGAGCTGTGGGTGTTTTTTTATTATAATTTATGTGCAAGTGGCTTTTTTTCAATGTATTTTATTTGGATCTATATATTTTCAATGTATTTTATGTGGAAGTGGCTTTTTCAATGTATTTCATGTGGAAGTGGCTTGTTGTAGTGTATTTTATGCTGAAGTGGCTTTTTTCAGTGTATTTTATGTGGATCTCGCTAATTTCAGTGTATATTATGTGGATCTGGCTTGTTTCAGTGTATTTTGAGAACGTGACTATTTCAATGTTTTCTATTTAGCTCTGGCTTTTTCTTCCATTTATTTTTAATGTGCTGGGCTCGCCCTCAGCGTGACTAAAAACGGGGGTGTGACACAAGGTCATGTGCCTGCAAATGTCATTCCAAAGGCGTGCACAGAAAAACAGGGCGTGACCTTGTAACAGCTAGGCCACGTCCTTTTTTGCACACGTGCCTTTGGCGCGCGCATGCTATCGGCTTATTAGCTTGACTACAGATATTTGTTGGTTCTTTGCATCTGACTGGTTGGCCACCATTGGTATAGAGGGTCAGGTTATAGGGTGAGATGACAAGATAAGTGGAGAGACTTTATCTTCAGTTGCTGGTGCGAGAGAACTAAAGGTGCCCATACACATAGCGATCTGCACACGATCAGCCGATGTGTACGATTTGTGTATGATTTCCCTTGAAACTCTCCCCGGCAGCTCTGCACACGATCTCCACACGATCTGCACACGATTTGGTGTCCAATCTTCATACGATCTCTCCTGCATCCAGACTTTCACAGTGCATCGCCTCCTAGATTGTCAGATCTGCCCTACTGCACGGCAGATCTGACGATGCGATGTGCAACCAGCGGGGACGCGCATAGCATCGTGATAGTGAGTGGGGACTCACGATTTACTCGGGATTTGGCCATATTTTACACGATCTGTCATTCCAATTTGTCGGAATCGGCCAGATCTGGTAAAATATCGCTGTGTGTGTGGGCAGCTTTAGGGTGAATTACATAAATATTCTGTATGGATGGATAATTCAGGTTACATGATTGGTAACAATTTATTTTACCCTCCCTACTACAGACTGAGCAACAAGGGATGAAAAATGATCAACACATTTAAAACATATATGCATGTGATTTCTCTATGCAATTTATCCTGTATAAAAAAGGTGATTGCATAAGTGACAGAAACTAATGATCATGTACAAAACAAGGGAAACCTTTTCAATTAGTTCTTCTTGTTCTTGCTGTTGACCTTCCCAGTTTGAATCCCTGCCCAGCTGCCTGCCTGTCTGATAACACTGAACACAGGGGAACATTGCCACTTTGTTTCTATCTGAGCAGCATTCTTAACAATACCTTGTGTCAGCTATTGCAGCCAATCACTTGGTCTTGGCAATGGCACCGTCGGAAATAAATCTGCCAGGCCTTGCCAGTGCAAATTAATTACTTGCCAGGAAGATTCTTCTTGAGCAGATGATAGTAGGAGACAAACTGATAGTATTTCATGGCATACTGTATATAAATCCATGCATTATTTTTATGTCTGTGACTTTGCCATACAATACAAGCGGGGCATGCTACACTTCATATAAATACAATTCATTTTACTAATGTAGCATACATGGTAAGCAAACTAGATACAAAGCCCTAGCTAAACTTTTAACTTTAAATATTATGACATTGTTCCTCTCAACTGTCACTACTTCTTTATTTACTCAGCTGAGCTGTGATTCAGATATTCATGCTACAATAATGGTATGAGACTGAAAATGATTGTATGGTACTTAACTGAGTCTAATCAAAACAGCAAATTTTTGAACTATTACAAATGTACTATATTGCTTATATACAGTACAAGTTCTTGTAAGCAGGGCCAGTTCACCCTTTAGGCGACCGACCTAGGCCTGCCTATAACCAGACCAACTATTAGGGCCTGCCAGCTGGTACCAGAGAGCGGTGACTGACCTAGGACACCTAGTGATCAATATTAGGGGAACTATCCTCCTAATGGAGCCCGGTCACATTATTGATCTGTTTCCGATGGTCCTATTTATCAATTGATATTTATGGGATATCCCCCCAAAATGGGAGTGTTTTGGGAGTAGCTGCAAATATTAACGATGCCCAGGTTTTACCATGGAGAGACCGCAGCAGATATCTCAGATATCTGCTACTGTCCCTCCATTTCTGTCTGTAAACCGGTCAGAATTAGAGGGACCCAGTAGCTAACACCATCTAAAGATAGTGTTAGCTTATGGTAGCCTATGGGCTACTGTATCAGGGACTCTCCCCTCACGACATGTGACGGCCATCAACAACGCATGCGCAGTGTGTGCCGAGGACCCAAAGCAGGAAGCAAAGTGATAGCGCAAGCTATCATTGTGCTTCCAGCTCTTCGCTGGGATGGGCTCTTATTGGAATCCATCTCTTGGCAAGAGCAAAATGGTACATTCTTGTGAAAATATTCATTCTCGCCAAGGCAAAGTTATGCATAAAATATATCACAATATTTATCACACCGTATAAAAAAAATGCAGATTCTGATAAATATGGCCCCTAGTGTCTAGGCCCTCCCACAGTACAAGCCATCAATGCACTGCGCCACAGATTAAAGAACTGTTTCTTAGCAAATTTGGGATTCCGACTATTAGCGCATTTGCTTACCTTCAAGTGCGACACTACTAAATATTGACTCTCTTCCCTCTTGCTCCATCAATAGACTTTTAACCCATTGAAAATGTATGCCTCAATAACCCCCTGCTGAAGGGAATTATTTATGTTCTTTATCACCTCTTACTCCATACCCCACAGCCCATCACACCAAACCAAGAGCTTTAGTGAGAGATTTAGGGTATCCTCTAG
Source organism: Taudactylus pleione (assembly GCA_031769625.1). Taxonomy (NCBI): domain Eukaryota; kingdom Metazoa; phylum Chordata; class Amphibia; order Anura; family Myobatrachidae; genus Taudactylus; species Taudactylus pleione. The sequence goes on along the minus strand of JAUIMM010000077.1, from coordinate 1,753,945 downwards.
ATGAAGACACTTAGTTCTCAGTTAAAGAAAGGTTCTCTAGGTCTTCTGTCTCCTCCTTGGTTAAGGTCAACACATACAAGATATACTCTAGGTAGTATCTGGCACCCGCTCTGTTACAGAGAATTTCTGGCTCCACCATGGACCAGTGTTGGAGAGGATGTAGAGATGTGGGATCTTTTCTGCATATTTGGTGGTCTTGACCAAAAAAGTCCAATTTTGGGATGGGGTTGCTCACCTACTCTCTAAAGTTATTAAAGTACCAATATCTAAGTAACCTTAGTTTTTCTCCTTCGCTACCAACTGGAAGATTTGTTAAATATGCTGACAAGCTCTGTACGCAAATTTAAATGTGGCTTGGTGGTTGATTGCTGGACACTGAAAATGTCCAAATTCTCCTTCCCTCCAACAGCTTCTTAATAACTTTTGGTACATTGAATCCATGGAGAAAATATCTGCTTACTTGCATAGAACCTCTCATACATTCCTTCAGGTTTTGTGTGATTGATTTGTCTATAATAGCGCTACACCCTGCAGAGACATTTCTTTGGGCTTTTTAGATCTCTTGCTTTAATAATCTTAGCAGTTGTGTCAGTACCAGTAGTCATGGACATGACTGGCCTGCTTCCATACATTCAGGCTAGAGATGACATAGTGGTGTTACCACTATCCTCCAGCACTGATGACTTATGCAGGGTATCACCTATCAGCCAACCACTGTAAAAGCCTGCTCAGTGCATTTCTCCAGTGCCTGAGTATCATTTGTATCTACATAGATGCTCCTGCTCCAGAACTATACTTTACAGTATAGTTTGCTTCCAGTGCTGTTTCAAATCCGGGGTTCAGTCTCCTAGAGAGCAGTCAGAAGTCCAGTGGGGGTCTTAGACTCCACTCCAGTGTATTTGGTTGTGACAATTTCACATTTAGTATTTATGATCTATGTGCATGTGTGTACTCTGATACACTCGCCGTCTGGTCTTGAGCTCCAAGGTTATTGCATCTACTCGATGTATTTCATTGCACACTACACGCTGTTCCCACATTCCAACACATTTGTGCCTCTCCTTAAATGCTATGCACTGTTCCCACAGTGCAAACACCTTTGAGTACCTTATTGCATGCTATATGCTGTACAAACCCCGTTCAGGGTGTTCCCCCGTAGAGGCAAAGGCTTCAATACAGAGGCGTCACCGTGTCTGGTGACACCAGATGCGCACTCTGTATATCTGCAGTGCGTGCCTGAAAAAAGGGGGCATGACCTAACATAAAGGGTATGTGGCCTCATGGAAATCCCTCCAAGAGTGTGCTCAGCATCCCTGGCGATGCTGGTCTGCACTGTCGGCTCCTCCTCTGTTACAGGAGCCGAGTGCTGCAGGAGAATGTCACACTGCAGCAAGCGGCTCCTGTCACTGAGGAGGAGTCAGCATTTTGGTGTCACCCTCTCTGAGGGTGACACCCGGTTTGGCCCGCACCCCCATAGCGACACTACTCCTTCAATGACTGTCTATTCTACTGAGGAGCTTTTCACTCCTCTCCTCTATTGTATGCTGGGGACCCAGTTTAGGCCTCCTCCTTTATACCACTCCCCCTCCTCCCCACTACTCATTCTACTCACCTCACCCTTCCCTGACTCATTTTTGGTTTTGTTTACTTTTCCCTTTCACAATAAAGGTCATATACACGGAATGCTTGTACATCTTATCTTGTGCACTGTTGTACTATGATTATTATTTCATATTTACATGTAGCTATTTCTGTCATTTTGCCTTTTTGCTGATGGTATGACCTGTGCCGTTGCCTGTGATTTTGTGTTTATGACTGTGTTTTGAAAAACTTTACATAAACACTTCTAAAAGAAAATGAACAAAATTCCCATGTGTTTTATTTTCTAAATATTCCCAGATTTGCAGTATATTATTGTTAGCTACAATATCTAAAGTCTTTCTATTTTGTATACATATATGATATAATACTGTACTGTCACACCACACAGCTGTTACCATGTACAATATGGGTAAAACCAAGCATGGGCATATGTCTTTTCTGAATGCAGTTAGTGGCATGACATGCAGTTATGTAATAATTATTATCATGTGCCTGTGCTGGATTTATTTAAAAATGTATGTCGCGCCTGGCAGGTAAACACTAAACAGTTCACCTTGTGGCCTGTATGCTCGTAGCAGGTTCTTCGGATGAATTCGGAGAGGAAAGGAGGATGGGGATCACACAAAGGTACGGATAAACAGTTTCTTTCCGTAGAGCATGGTTTTATTAGTAAACAGACTGTAACTCTCAAAGATTACGGAAATAATCATGTAACATAGGATTCTTCACAATACGTTCACTTGGCAAATCTTACTTTTCACAAACAAACAGCTGGTCATAAAATGACATCACATTGATGGCAAATATGGTGTGCAAAATACAATTCAAGTGATCTCACAGTGACCGGTAATACTGCATAGTTACCATTATCATTGTTACTTCACATAACCAATAACTTACATTGCAAAACTCTGATAAACAATCCCACACCCCTTGACTAGTGCGCATGAGAATAATGTCAATACTCTAGGCTGATCAGCACGTTGGGGCCCAAGGGTAAGTATGAGAAGTACTTTATTCTCCTTATATGACATATATGTCCTTGATTATTCCGGTTATAACTACCAGGTGACAATATCACAGTGGGATAGTGTATAATAGCTATTATACCAGGAAAGTTATTGTAGCTTTGCTCCAAAACCAGGCTGTCCCAATGTACTATGGCAATAATAGTGTCCGAGGTGTATGTGAGTGTGCTGCTTAATGTCACAAAGTTCAGAACTCACCACAGTGTTGCCTGTATCACTTTGTGGTCTGTCTCTGGTGGAGCTGGCTGACTCACCACAGTACTGCCTGTATCACTTTGTGGTCTGTCTCTGGTGGAGCTGGCTGACTCACCACAGTACTGCCTGTATCACTTTGTGGTCTGTCTCTGGTGGAGCTGGCTTTTAGGGCCCCATTTACAAACGAAGGGAAATACCAGCGGGAATTTTCGTTTAGTATCACTGTGATACAAACGAAAATTCCACTGGTATTTAGTAATACTTACCCCTCCGGCGAGGTCCTCTTCTGGGCTGCTGGCAGCCTAACGCTGCCACCGACGGGGCTTCAGGGTCATGCGCATGTGCGACGGTCCGTCTGCGCATGTGCATGACAGGGAGACCCGGCAGTGCCTGGAAGGCTTCGTTGAAGCCGGAAAGGCACCCGCCGGGTCTCCATTGCCGGCAATGGGGCCCGCATCGCTTTTGCCATCTTTTAGATGGCGAGAGCGATGCTGTACAAACAGCGGTAATCTTAGATTACAGCTGTTTACTAAATACAGCAAGAAGGTATAACCCCTTTAGCGAGCGCTAAAGGGGTTATTTTTCGTTTGTAAATGGGACCCTAAAACAGGGGCTGCAGCCTCCATTCACTGCTGTAGTACAATAGTTGCAAAGATAGGGGAAAAGGCTCACAGCTATGACTGCTGTAGATAGCTTGTAGAAGTGTCATCCACTCTGCTGTCTGCACCCTGGTGTGATTGCTGATCGGATAATGCAGCTCTCCTAGCACTCTGCCTCAGCCATCCACTACCTGTCTCCAGGGGTCTTGCTATTCTCACACTGCTACCTCACTTACTGTAACTACAGGGGCTCCAAACACACAGCACTCCTACTCTCCACTTGGTCTCTGGTCACCAAGTGCTTTCCCCTCTCCTCACACTTCCTGGGATCTCTCTCTCTCTCACTCAGGGCACAATCTGCTTACACGTGCTCCCTACAGTCAGCTCTGGGTCCTAAAGTCCTCCTCTTCCTCCAAGCACACTGCAGTCCTGTGCTATTCACGTGAAAGGCTGTCAGGGAGTTAACCCCTGCTTTCCCTAGGGCAGTGGTTCTCAAACTCGGTCCTCAGGACCCCACACAGTTCACTTTTTGCAGGTCACCCAGCAGGTGCACAGGTGTATTCATTACTCACTGACACATTTTAAAAGATGTACAGGTGCAGCTAACTATTAACTAGTAATTATGTGAAGAGACCTGCAAAACATGCACTGTTTGGGGACCGAGTTTGAGAACCTGTGCCCTAGGGGAATCTTTCAAGGGTGTCACATGTATAAAAAGTAAAAACAAGTAAAAATCATGTGACTGGGACCTGTTTTTGTTCCCATAGTATTATTAACATCAATAACATTAATTTCCATTAATTTCTAGTCAGTTTTGACCACCTCACAGCTCAAAATACTGTTTTCTCCAATATTGACCAAAGGTTGCATCAAGCTGGCTGCTAAACTAAGTGACAGAGCAGCAGTACAAACACAAGGCAGTTTAAAAGAATATAGCCGAGATCGGCTCAGCAGAGGGGTGTGTTGCAGGAAATTGGGCGGCCTGATGGGCATAGTGACGTGATCGTGCCATTGTGGCCCAGCCCCTGATATACAGATGACAGTGGTTTACACCCGCCACCCCATCCTCCCGTGTCCATAGGCCCCATTGTAAAATTACTTCCCACCCCCATTTGCAATAGACCCCCCCAATGTAAATTGTCCTCTATTTGTATTACCCCCCCTAGTGAAATAGATCCTCAGCTGTGTAACCAACCTCTGGTGTAATAGGTTGTCATTTTTGGACATAACCTCCCCTCCTCTCCCAGTGACTAGTATAAGTTAATTAATTTAAAATCCCTCCATCCCCCATATTTTTAATTGGAGCATTACACCCCCATCCCTCCAACCCCTGTGCCTATAGAGCCATTCCCTCCCACAATGAAGCATTACTCCCCCCTCCCCCAAATGCAGAGCACAGCACAGCGTGTTTAAGGGGGACTGATGATCAATCCCCCCTGCTGCAGCTGATCCCTGCACTTGCAGAGGATAGCCAGAAAGTGCTGGGGGGAAGGGACAGACTAAGGGCCTGATTCAGACCCACTCGCGAGCGGCTGTCCGCTCGCAAGTGGGTCGATGGTCTGCACTGAGCATGCGCACGACGGAGGGAGTTCCATCGTGCGCATGCGCCAGACACGACGAGCGAAGGACTTTCCTTCGCTCGTTGTGTCCGATCAAAGGGGGCGTGCTGTCAATGTTGATTGACAGCACGCCCCCTTTGGTGGGCGTGCCGGGGGCGTGCCTCCCTGATGGGGGCGTTCCCACGGGAACGCCTCCCGTCAGAAGCCGGCCCACTGACATCACTAGTGATGTCAGTGGGAGTGATTTTGGCTCTGATAGAGCCAAAATCACTCCGGAGCTTGCGGTTGAAAACCTCAACCGCAGGCTCCGGCTCGCAATTTCGATGGTCGCGATGGTCACGACCATCGCGGCCATCAAAATGCACGCTCGTATAGCCTGTGGGTGGTGACCCACAGCTATACGAGCGTCCAGGAGGACGCTCCATGAAAATGGAGCCCGGCCCTCATTCAGAGCGTGCGCTCTGCTCAGAGCGTACGGCTCTGAATGAGGGCCTAAGTTCCCCTTTTTGCACTATGGTCCCCAGCACATGCGCTCCAGATTGGGGACACAGCGGTGCGCAGTGGTCGCATGTGATGCGGCCTTGTCAGATTAAACACTTCTGGCTCCAATTGCATCACGTGACCACACCAGTTAAGTGATTAATCCCCTTCGTCTGCCTAACTGGATGCCATCTCTGGATTACTTTGTGCAAACAGGCAGGGGCGCTGACCCAGGCCTGTTGGAGGGGCCCTGCGGGGGCCCGAGTTATGCAGCCTGCCTCGTCCCTCATTCCCGCTACTTAGTTTGAACAGGGAGAGAGGGGAGGATTGGCTGCTGCTGCAGCAGCTGCTCTCCCCAGCCCAGCACACACGCTGCTATCACACTGTCTGCTGGGCTAGGGAGAGAGGCTGCAGCAGTCAGTTCTCTCTCTCCCGGTGTTATATGCGGGAGGGAACGATTGTGCCCCCGGACGCCGACACCCCGCTGTTCGGTGCACACGCCCGATCTGGGGCCGAGAATATGCTATTTTTTTAATCTTTTGAAGCAGGGGATCTGGCCACACCTTCCCGGGTTGGGCACACCCCCTCCCTGTACCTGGGCCAGGCAAAGCTGTCGGCAAACAGGCCTCACATATGAACAGTGTTGAAGCAGATTGCTTGGTTTGTAGACATCCATCTTTAATCTCTCAGATTTTGCTGTGAGATCTCCTACATACTATACAGTGGATTCACATGCAAAGTGACGGAGATGCAGTAGTGGCTACGACTTTACTCGCAGCTGCTAATGCAGCTTTATGCTATGCCATAACCGATGGCTTCCTACTGAGACATCCACTGGCTGCAGCTCTAACCCCCTGCAGTGCATTGAAAGTTCCACCATTGAGTGGACATCAGCCACATAATCGGCCATTAGAGCAACCCTATGGTAGCTCAGAATGTGCAATGGTACATGCCCGCTGGTACCAGTGGAACTGCGTCTTTCAACATAGTCCTTGACACCGGCATACCCCTGACACCCACACCTACAAAAGCCACCACCTACCCCGTACGCATGACCAATTTTGAAGATCATCCCCATCTGACCATTTATAGTTTTGATAAAGTTTGACATGAAGGTTGGAATATATGTCAGACTAACTTTAGTAAAAATTGAGTCCACAATATGAAACAGTATCAAAACTACGGCCCTTAGGTTCGGGTGCAATTATCAAACCTGGAGATGGTCAGGTGGGTGCCCCTGGTACACTTGACATGGAATGACCCCACTCCCACATGTCAGAGCGGTTTTGTGTGATTGTATTGTTGCTGCCCAGTTCCCTGAGTTGTCCAATTACACAGAAAGACAGATCCGACCAAATTCTGTCCAACTCAGAATAGGACGGACATACACAAAATAGCTTAGATTTGCATATAAGCATGTGCAGTATACAAAAACTCACCATTTGCGTCCGTGCACAGGGATCCGCCCAACTCAGAATCAGGCACTATGTGAGGTCACTATTAAAATATTTTCCAGGGCCACTTTAAGTTCCAAATCTGCCCCAGCACTTAGGTGACGTACAGAGGGGCTGCAACCAGTCCTACAATCAGGGGCTTGATGGAAGAACTAATGCCAGGTACACTTCTAGATGAGATTTTTCAAGATGTTGATAAAGTTCTCAGAAGTAGAACTAAACGCGTTGATCCTTTCCAGTTTGCTGAATTTATTTATACATGGATGTTCCAGAGAATGTGTTACTTTTACAAGTCAAGAGTCCTTACACTCATTTATTGCTGCATTGTTCCTGCATGATGTGAGGGAGTGCTTTGAAACCAGGGTTACCTGCCTCCCAGGGCTGTACTCTAGCTGACCAGCTCCCAGGGGATTTCCCCAGCATATTGCACTTTTCGGGAGCAGCTGCCCTGCTACACTTACTAGGACAGTCAGCTTGTGCATACTTCTGCCACCATTATACACAAGTCCCTAGACGTAGACGTTGGGGATATTAATATCAAGTGACAGCTATCTTGCTATAGAACTATAATAACATATCAAACGTTTAAACGTCCAGTTCCAGTTTAGTGTCTATTTCACAGATCCCTAATTAACTTCTCAGACTTTGTGTATGGGCATATTATATGCATATTAGGTTTATATACCTATATGATCGGTATTATGTTTTGTTATATATCTGTAATTACTTCTTGTTATTAAATGTTTTCTTCTTGAGAGAAGCCATTTGTGTTTATTTGGTAACCGGTATATGTACTAGTACCAGATTGAATTTTACACATCAGTGCAGTCACGTTATGTTTATTACTAGACGATATGTTGTCCGATTCCAGCAGATCGAACAATATATCGTCTACAACGGTCAGTGTGTACCCACTATGTGGCTGACAATGCGCGCTCCCGCCGAATGCAGCATTGCCCCCACTGTCGAGCGTCACTCCTGCCATCGGCAAGTATGTACGCACTTGCCGATGCCAGCACCCGCCGGGTCCCATCGTTAACAAGGTCGGTACACTCTAGACATCTTCTAGTGTATACCGATCTTTAGGGGTATATTTACTAGTGTGGGATTGTAGAAGTTGAGATGTTGCCCACAGCAACCAATCAGATTCTAGCTATTATCTTCTAGAAGGTGTTCGATATATATGATAAGTAGAAACTGATTAGTTGCTATGGGCAACAACTCCACTTCTATAAATCCACACTTTAGTAAATATACCCCTATTAGTGTTTCTAAATGCTTTACCTTAAATTCAAAAGCATATGGTCTGTACTCAGGGGAAAGCCAGCAGTAAGAGTATACCTCCACTTGTGGCTACCCCAAGACTCATTTCTCTCTCAAGGTTGAAGCCAAGACATCAAGAAACCACCTTACAGATTCAGGATGTTTCTATTATACCTAAGATCCAAACTTAGGGATTCCTAAGTGATACTGTCCCTTCATATAATGCTCCCAAATGCCATTGTAGCAATGTTCATTTGAGAATACGATAACATTGTTTTACTGAGACTTATGTACAAATCAAATAAGTTAGGACTTACACAAGCCAATGTATACCTGCAACAAAGCCAACACAGATCTATCTGTACACAGCGACTGAGTCATCTCTTTTGTTTTGCAGAAATGTGAGATAAAAATAATATTCTCTTGTTGACAGTGACACTAGCAAAGCTTTGTATGAATAGATACTGAGCCACATCGCTCCAAGTGTATTGTCAGGTTCCTTGCTTTACAGTAGACCAGGCCAAAACGTCGATCGCAATCTACCGGTAGCTCGTGGAGCTCCCGCCGGTAGATCACGACCAACTTACTTCCAGCAACTGGGAACGCTGGCCTCTGAAGCGGTTAGAGGCTCGCTTCAGAGGCCAGCGTTCCCATTGATGCAGTGCTCTCTCTGCACATTTTATAATTGCCCCCACCTGCAGTGCAACATGGTTTTGTCAAGATGTAAAGTCGCTCCTTTATTTTGCTTTAAGCCAAATGTCTCTTTTCGGTGAGCAGCCCTTTTAAGATTTAAATTTGTTATATAACATGATGAAATGATTTACAGGATTACAGGTCATGTAAACAGTTTGTGTGTGTAAACAGCAGGTGAAATCCACAGCATATATTTATTTCCTAGCCATAGGCAAATACAGAATGTTGTCCTATTAATACCCTTCTGTGGCATTGCCTTTTACAAATATTTACCACACTAATGTGAATCAATTCATCATGCAAACAATTAAACAGTAACTGTTGTTTATTTCTCTAATTATGTACATTTTCTGTTACCTGGTAATAAGTTCTGGCTTAAAACAATGTTAACCCAAGCATTAGGGGATAATAGAAGAATAAATATATATTAAATAAATAGTGTATCAATTTGAGTAGCCACCATTTCAGGAGAACCAGTCCTTCGACAACACCAAAAAAAGTACAAACAGAGGCAGTGCTGGTAAAAATTTGTAATATATAAAATATGGCTGTAACTCCACAAGAAGAACCACCAGTGAAGTTAGTTTTACAATAATTAATACTAGTAAAATGGCAAATGTTAAGACAACACTAAGTTGACATCTTAAAAACAAACACAGAAAAAATAAAATTTAAGCTATAAAGTTTTTAAGGAGACAGATCTGGGTTAAGAAAGAAATTACTACAGTCACTGCAAGCTATTGTCAGTATAAAAAAGTATCAACGGATAAAGCACATCACCACGTAAAGTATTGCGTCCTTTCCTTGAACAGCATGCTGTCTTCCAGTGCACCTAAGGTAAGCTGAATATATATTATATATATATATATATATATATATATATATATATATATATATACTGTGTGTGGGTGTGTACATATATATATATATATATACTGTATATATATATATATATATATATACTGTATATATATATATATATATATATATGGGATGCGGTCAGGATACCAGAGGGTGCCGTCCCGCCCGCCGTTATCCCGACACTGACATCCCGACATGGGACTAAAGATAGGCGTCAAAATCCTGATGCCTATCATTAGCCCCACTACGGAATCCCGACACCCAGCTTACCGAACAAAGGTAAGCCGGGTGTCTAAGCGGGTAGCCATGGGGGGAAGGGGGGGTTAGGTTTAGGGTCCCCAAGGGGAATTTAGGGTTCGGTACCCCCCCGGGAGGGTTAGGGTAAGGCAGTGTTTCTCAAACTCAATCATCAGGACCCCACACGGTACACGTTTCCAGGTCACCCAGCAGGTGCACAGGTGGAGCTAATTATTTCACTTGTGATGCTGTGAGGAGACCTGGAAAACATGTACTGTTTGGGGTCCCGAGGACAGAGTTTGAGAACCTGTGGGGTAGGGGAAGAGGCGTTAGGGTTATGCACCACTAGGTGGGGATAGGGTTAGACACCCACCAGGAGGGTTAGGTTTAGGGTGCGGGGAGGGGGGGCTAGGGTTAGGCACTAACGGGGGGAGGTGAGGGTTAGGCACTAGGGGAGAGGTTAGGGTTAGACACCACTAAAGGAGGGTTAGGGTACTTACCATCTCCAGTCAGGATATCCCTCCTCGGTCTTCTGGAGTCGGTATATGATCCGGCGGCTAAACAGCCGCTGGCATTACATACCGACATGTCCAAGGTCCTGCACATACCACACCCCCACATCACTGGTCACACCCCTATATAAGTAGTCACACCCCCTGCGACAGTGCACAATAGGCCCTTCATAGATTTCAGCTCCAGGCCCTTGAGGACTTTAATCTTTCACTGACATAGAGACTAGCTTAATGAAAAGTGAACAGGATACACTAGAGATATTTCCAGCCAATCTGACAAACTGTACAGCGATCTGAGAGATGCAAAAGAAGTGACTCCATACACTGAGAGTATTTTCATGTCTGTACAGCAGTGGCGTAACTAGGGCAGGGCGAGCGGGGTTCGTGCCCTGGGCGCCGTTGGACCGGCGGCGCGGGGGGGCGCCGCCGGCCACAGTACCGGCCCGCCCGCCCTAGATAGCCAGTGTAGCGCCGACCGCAATGAGTGCGGTCAGCGCTACACATTTGCACAGGACCGGCGCTAGGCTTCCAGCGCCGGTCCTGTGCTGCACGCCTGAGCCCGTTCCCTCCCCCTGAGCGCTTGCCCAATAGCGCCAGGAGGCGGGCTCAGGCTGTGCATAACACACGCATCACCGCCAGCGCTGGCTGCGATGCGTGTGTTAAACAGCAGCCAATGAGAGTCAGATAGACTCTCATTGACTGCTGCAGCACCCACTGCAAGAGCCGGACTTCCGTCCGGCTCCTGCAGTGGGTAATGGGACTGACGTCATGACGTCAGTCCCATAATGCTGAGCGCGCCAGCCCGGGCGGACTGGAGGGCGGGAGCGGCATCGCGGACAGGAGCAGCGTGGAATCAGGTAAGTATATTTTTATATATATTTATTTATTTTTAAACCTATCTGCACAACGGGGGAGGGGTTGGCTACTACTGGGGGGGACATCTACATCAGGGGGACCACTACTGGGGGCACTGCATGGGAGGGGGGGACACTACTGCTGGGTGCACTATATAAGGGGCTTACTGCTAGGGGCACTGCGGGGACCACTACAGGGGGCACTAGATAGGGGGGATCACTACAGGGTGCCTGCATAAGGGGACCACTACTGGGAAAACTGCATGGGGGGGACTACTGCTGGGGTCACTATATAAAAGGGCACTGCATAAGGGGATACCGCTACTGGGCGCACTGCATTGTGGGGACTGCTACTGGGGGCACTGCATAAGGGGGAACACTACGTGGGGCACTGCATTTGGCACTGCATTTGGGGGGGCCACTACTGGGGGTACTGAGTAAGGGGAACTAATTGGGGGCTGTATAAGAGGGACCACTACTGGGGATACTGTATAAGGGGCACTACTATGGGCCTGCATGAGAGGGACCACAACTGCAGACTGGGGGCACTTTATAAAGTGGTACTACTGGGGTTAAGGTGCATATGGATAGGAATGTTCAGCGCGCACATGGGGGGGGGGCTCCCTTTTCAAATTTGCCCTGGGCTCCAAATACCCTAGTTGCGCCACTGCTTTACAGTACACTGGTAAAATTAAACTACGGTCTGACAGATCAAACAAGCAAGATCATACCTAAAGATCACAACCATTTTTTGCTGTTTTTGAGCACTAGCAGGTTATCTTTCATGTTATTAATATCTTTCAGAACAATAGATAATCTGCCATTTGGACTGGAAATACTAATGTTTGGACAGCTTTATAAATAAAAACCTGCACAGGATTTAGAACTCATAATTCTTTGGGAGATACATTTTCTGTAATAAATGGATAGCTATATTTTAAATTGGGAGCAAAGCAAAAAACGCAAGTAACTTTGCACCTGGATAAACCATATTGCAATGCAAGGGGTGAAAATGCAGTTATTGTTTTTGCATGCATGGTAAATACTGGCTAATTTTTGCATGCAGCCCATAAATGCTGGACAGCTATATATTTACATTGCAATTTAGATTTGAGATAGGACACGTCCCTCCGAAATGTAAATCTCTCTGCACATCTTACATCGGCCCCACCTGCAGTGCAGCATGGTTTTGCCAATGTGCAAAGTTTCTCCTTTTTTTGTTGTTATTTTTTGCTCACAACTCTATATACAGTAAGTCTCAAAGACAAAACTCTTAAGACCAGAAGAAAATTCACATAGAGGGGGCGATTTAGTTGTTTTTTTTAGGACCGCTAATTAATCAGCACCGATGGTGGCATTTCGATTGTTTTGGGCGCCCGTTAGTTATCGCGCTTCTAACACTCAATTGGACCGGGTTTAGCCATCTAAAGTCCTGGTAAGGGGCCCTTACAACAGGTTGGGGCGTGGGTAGCTATTGCACAAGTGAATTGCTTTGTCGGGCGCCCATTAGTCAGAGCTGCCGGCGAAAACAATTGAATTGCCTCCATAGAGGGAGTCAAGGGAAGAGTTAGAGATACATCTAGAAAATTACCTTTTCCAAAGAGAACCTGATTTTTAATCTAATTTTTTATCTGAACTACCTCTGTTTAATCACTGAACAGAAGGTGCTAAATTACGGATTATCATTTGTTCCTACTTCAGTTCCCTAATTCCAAACTTTTCTACAAATGTCTCTTTGAGCTAGACTCCATTCCTTTCCTAGGTTACATTATTTCAAGCACTGGTCTCCAAATGGTCCCTGAGAAAGTGCAAGCTATCCTCACTTGGCCAAACTAACAGATCTCAAATCAATCCAGCAATTCCTGGGGTTTGCTAAGTACAAGTTATTCTTTGTTGGTAGTTCCCATCACAGCCCTGACTGAAAAGGTATCTAATCCTAACCAGGGCCGTAGAGAGGGTGATGCGCCCGGTGCCTCCTCACAGGGCGGAAGCCTCCAGGGTCACTCGGCTCAGGAGGTCTGCAGGAAGAGACCTTCAACAGTGGTGCGCGGCGCACCAAGAACAACGGCAGAGGATCCCGCACTCCCTCCACCCCCTGGAGGGAAAGGACAGCGCTCAGGGGGAGGAGGGGGGCTGGGGGGAGCGAGAGGGGCTGCAGTGCTGCACACGGCGCACTGCCGTCCAGATACGGCACAGATACGGCACTGATCCTAACGTTTGGCCAATCATAACAACCTCTGTTTATAAATAGCCCAATGCGTAAATTCTAGGCAAGCATGGTGGTCGTTATTTTTCTCCAAATTTGATCTTAACATTTTCTTCTGACCTGGGTACAAAAACCTCAAGCAAATGCTTTATCTTAAGACTGGACATGTCAGTAAAAAGCAATTCTTCTCCAATCATTTAGTCAGCATGTCTAAAAACAGCCACTACCAGAATAAATCATACCTCCCCACCCCTCTAGACAAAGCATTAATTGCCCCAAAACTCATAGAAATGTACTAATATGTGTTCATTGTTTTAGCTTTGCTGGGCATTAAAACTACTTGTGAATTACTACTTCATAAATATTGATGGCATGCACAACACCAGGATGTTATCCAGTTTGTGTCCTCCTCCCCAAATATGCTCAATGGAAAGTGCCTTGTAAAACTCTACATCTCCAGTTGCTGCCTAGTCAGACTGCAGCATTCTCCTGTTCTGTTGCATGTACTGCTTCAGCAATTACATCTCCAGTTGCTGCCTAATCAGACTGCAGCTATCCTACTGTTCCTGCATTTACATCTTAACAAGTACACTTTGAGTTGCTGCCTTGTCAAATTGCACCATTCTTCTTGTTCCTGTATGTACTTCTTCAGCAAGTACTTCTCCAGTTGCTGCCTTGTCAGAATGCAGCATTCTCCTGTTCTATTCTTGCATGTACTTCTTCAGCATCTACATCTCCAGTTGAGGTCTAGACAGACTGCATCATTCTCCTGTTCCTGCATTTACAGCTTTAGCAAGTACATCTGCAGTTGCTGCCTAGTCAGACTGCAGCTATTCTCCTGTTACTGCATTTACTGCTTTAGTATATACTTCTCTAGATACAGCATTTTCCTGTTCTGTTCCTGCGCGTACTGCTTCAGCAATTATATCTCAAGTTTAGGCCTAATCAGACTCTAACATTCTCCTGTTCCTGCATTTTTTTCTTCAGCATGTACATTTCCAGTTGTTGCCTATTTGCAATGCAGCATTTCTCATGTTGCTGCATTTACCGCTTCAGCAAGTATATATCCAGTTGGTGCCTAATCAGACTGCAGCATTCCTTCTGTTCCTGCATTTACATCTCCAGCAAGTACACTTCCAGTTGCTGCCCACTCAGACTGCAGCATGCCTCCTGCTATGTTCCTGCAATTTCTGCTTCAGCAAGTACATCTCCAGTTGCTGCCTAGTCAGACTGCAGCATTCTCCAGTTCTGTTCCTGTATGTACTGCTTCAGCATCTACATTTCCAGTTGAGACCTAGGCAGACTGCATCATTCTCCTGTTCTGGTATTTACATCTACAGCAAGTACCTCTCCAATTGCTGCCGAGTCAGATTGCAACATTCCTGTTGTTCCTGGGTGTACTTCAGCAAGTACTTCTCCAGTTGGTACCTAGTCAGACTGCAGCATTCTCCTGTTCCTGCATTTACTGCTTCAGCAAGTACATCTTCAGTTGCTGCCTAGTCAGACTGCAGCATTTCTCCTGTTCTGTTCTTGCATTTACTGCTACAGCAAGTATATATCCAGTTGCTGCCTAATCAGACTGCAGCTATCCTTCTGTTCCTGTATTTACATCTTCAGCAAGTACACTTTCAGTTGCTGCCTAGTCAAACTGCAGCATTCCTCTTGTTCCTTCATGCACTTTTTCAGCAAGTACATCTCCAGTTGCTGCCTAGTCAGACTGCAGCATTCCTTCTGTTCCTTCGTGCACTTTTTCAGCAAGTACATCTCCAGTTGCTGCCTAGTTAGACTGCATCATTTCTACTGTTTTGTTCCTGCATTTAGTGCTTCAGCAAGTACATCTCCAGTTGCTGCGTAGTCAGACTGCAGCATTCTCCAGTTATATCCTGCATGTACTGCTTCAGCAATTACACTTTCAGTTGCTGCTTAGTCAAACTGCAGCATTCCTCTTGTTCTGTTCCTGCGTCTACTGCTTCAGCAATTACATCTCCAGTTGCTGCCTAGTCAGGCTGCAGCATTTCTCTTGTTTCTGTTTCTACTTTTTCAGCAAGTACATCTGCAGTTGCTGCCTCGTCAGACTGCAGCATTTCTCCTGTTTTGTACCTGCATTTACTGCCTCAGCAATTATATCTCCAGTTGAGGCCTAGACAGACTGCAACATTCTCCTGTTCCTGCATTTACATCTTTAGCAAATACATCTAGAGTTGCTGCCTAGTTTCCTTCTGCCCCATTCCTGCATTTTCTGCTATAGCATGTACATCTCAAGTTGCTGCCTAGTCAGCATTCTCCAGTTCTGATCCTGCATGTACTGCTTCAGCAATAACATCTCCAGTTGAGGCCTAGACAGACAGCATCATTTTCTTATTCCTGCATTTACTGCTTCAGCAAGTACATCTACAGTTGCTGCCTAGTTAGACTGCAGCTATTCCCCTGTTACTTCATTAACTGCCTTATAAATACTTGTCCAGTTGCTGCCCAGTCAGACTGCAGCATTCTCCTGTTCCTGCATTTACTGCTGTAGTTAGTACATCTCCAGTTGCTGCGTAGTCAGACTTCAGCTTTCCTTCTATTTTGCTTTTACTGCTTTAATAAATACTTCTCCAGGTGCTGCCTAGTCAGACTGCATCATTCTGCTGATCCTGCGTTTACATCTACAGCAAGTACCTCTCCAGTTGCTGCCGAGTCAGATTGCAACATTCCTGTTGTTCCTGGGTGTACTTCAGCAAGTACTTCTCCAGTTGGTACCTAGTCAGACTGCAGCATTCTCCTGTTCCTGCATTTACTGCTTCAGCAAGTACATCTTCAGTTGCTGCCTAGTCAGACTGCAGCATTTTTCCTGTTCTGTTCTTGCATTTACTGCTACAGCAAGTATATATCCAGTTGCTGCCTAATCAGACTGCAGCTATCCTTCTGTTCCTGTATTTACATCTTCAGCAAGTACACTTTCAGTTGCTGCCTAGTCAAACTGCAGCATTCCATTTGTTCCTGTGTGTACTTTTTCAGCAAGTACATCTCCAGTTGCTGCCTAGTCAGACTGCAGCATTCCTTCTGTTCCTTCGTGCACTTTTTCAGCAAGTACATCTCCAGTTGCTGCCTAGTTAGACTGCATCATTTCTACTGTTTTGTTCCTGCATTTAGTGCTTCAGCAAGTACATCTCCAGTTGCTGCGTAGTCAGACTGCAGCATTCTCCAGTTATATTCCTGCATGTACTGCTTCAGCAATTACACTTTCAGTTGCTGCTTAGTCAAACTGCAGCATTCCTCTTGTTCTATTCCTGCGTCTACTGCTTCAGCAATTACGTCTCCAGTTGCTGCCTAGTCAGGCTGCAGCATTTCTCTTGTTTCTGTTTCTACTTTTTCAGCAAGTACATCTGCAGTTGCTGCCTCGTCATACTGCAGCATTTCTCCTGTTTTGTACCTGCATTTACTGCCTCAGCAATTATATCTCCAGTTGAGGCCTAGACAGACTGCAGCATTCTCCTGTTCCTGCATTTACATCTTTAGCAAATACATCTAGAGTTGCTGGCTAGTTTCCTTCTGCCCCATTCCTACATTTTCTGCTATAGCATGTACATCTCAAGTTGCTGCCTAGTCAGCATTCTCCAGTTCTGATCCTGCATGTACTGCTTCAGCAATAACATCTCCAGTTGAGGCCTAGACAGACTGAATCATTTTCTTATTCCTGGATTTACTGCTTCAGCAAGTACATCTACAGTTGCTGCCTAGTTAGACTGCAGCTATTCCCCTGTTACTTCATTAACTGCCTTATAAATACTTGTCCAGTTGCTGCCCAGTCAGACTGCAGCATTCTCCTGTTCCTGCATTTACTGCTGTTGTAAGTACATCTCCAGTTGCTGCGTAGACAGACTTCAGCTTTCCTTCTATTTTGCTTTTACTGCTTTAATAAATACTTCTCCAGTTGCTGCCTAGTCAGACTGCATCATTCTGCTGATCCTGCATTTACATCTTCAGCAAGTACATCTCCAGTTGCTGCTTAGTCAGAATGCAGCAATCCTCTTGTTCATGTGTGTACTTCTTCAGCAATTACATCTCCAGTTGAGGCCTAGACAGACTGCAGCATTCTCCTGTTCCTGCATTTACTGCTTCAGCAAGTACATCTCCGGTTGCTGCCTAATCAGACTGCAGCATTTCTCCTGTTCTCTTCTTGCATTCACTGCTACAGCAAGTATATATCCAGTTGCTGCCTAGTCAGACTGCACCATTCCATTTGTTCCTGTGTATACTTTTTCAGAAAGTACATCTCCAGTTGCTGCCTAGTCAGACTGCAGCATTCCTTGTGTTCATTCGTGCACTTTTTCAGCAAATACTACTTCAGTTGCTGCCTAGTTAGACTGCAGCATTTCTCCTGTTTTGTTCCTGCATTTACTGATTCAGCAAGTACATCTCCAGTTGCTGCATAGTCAGACTGCAGCATTCTTCAGTTCTGTTCCTACATGTACTGCTTCAGCAATTACCCTTTCAGTTGCTGCCTAGTCAAACTGCAGCATTCCTCTTGTTCCTGTATGTACTTTTTCAGCAAGTACTTCTCCAGTTGCTGCCTAGTCAGACTGCACCATTTTCCTGTTCTGTTCCTGCGTGTACTGCTTCAGCAATTACGTCTCCAGTTGCTGCCTAGTTAGACTGCAGCATTCTCCAGTTATGTTCCTGCATGTACTGCTTCAGCAATTACAGCTCCAGTTGCTGCCTAGTCAGACTGCAGCATTTCTCCAGTTCTGTTCCTGCATTTACTGCTTCAGCAAGTACATCTCCAGTTGCTTCCTAGTCAGACTGCAGCATTTCTCCTGTTCTGTTCCTGCATTTACTGCTTCAGCAATAACATCTCCAGTTGAGGCATAATCAGACTGCAGCTATCCTTCTGTTCCTGCATTTATCTCTTCAGCAAGTACACTTTCAGTTGCTGCCTTGTCAAACTGCAGCATTCCTCTTGTTCCTGCATGTACTTTTTCAGCAAGTACTTCTCCAGTTGCTGCCTAGTCAGACTGCAGCATTTTCCTGTTCTGTTGTTGCAATTACTGCTTCTGCAAGTAAATCTCCAGTTGCTGCCTACTCAGACTGCAGCATTCTCCTGTTCTGTTCTTGCATGTACTTCTTCGGCAAATACATCTCCAGTTGAGGCATAGACAGACTGCAGCATTCTCCTGTTCTGTTCTTGCATGTACTTTTTCAGCAAGTACCTCTCCAGTTGCTGCCTAGTCAGACTGCAGCATTCTCGTGTTCCTGCATTTACTGCTTCAGCAATTATATATCCAGTTACTGCCTAATCAGACTGCAGCTATCCTTCTTTTCCTGCATTAACATTTTCAGAAAGTAAACTTTCAGTTGCTGCCTTGTCAAACTGCAGCTTTCCTCTTGTTACTGCATGTACTTTTTTAGCAAGTACTTCTCCAGTTGTTGCCTAGTCAGAATGCAGCATTCTCCGGTTACTGCATTTACTGCTTCAGCAAGCACATCTACAGTTGTTGCCTAGTCAGACTGCAGCATTTCTCCTGTTCTGTTCCTGCTTGTAGTGCTTCAGCAATTACAACTCCAGTTGAGGCCTAGAAAGTCTGCAGCATTCTCCTGTTCCTTCATTTACTGCTTCAGCAAGTACATCTCAAGTTGTTGCCTAGTCAGAATGCAGCATTCCTCTTGTTCCTCTGTGTACTTCTTCCGCAAGTACTTCTCCAGTTGCTGCCTAGTCAGGCTGCAGCATTCTCCTGTTCTGTTCTTGCATGTACTTCTTCAGCAAGTACATTTCCAGTTGAGGCCTAGACAGACTGCAGCATTCTCCTGTTCCTGCATGAACTTCTTCTGCAAGTACATCTCCAATTGCTGCCTATTCAGAATGCAATATTCCTCTTGTTCCTGTGTGTACTTCTTCAGCAAGTACTTCTCCAGTTGCTGCCTTGTGAAACTGCAGCATTCTTCTTGTTCCTGTATGTACATATTCAGCAAGTACATCTCCAGTTGCTGCCTAGTCAGACTGCAGCATTCCTCTTGTTCCTGCATGTACTTTTTCAGCAAGTAAATCTCCAGTTGCTGCCTAGTCAAACTTCAGCATTTCTCCTGCCCTGTTCCTGCATTTTCTGCTACAGCATGTACATCTCAAGTTGCTGCCTAGTCAGACAGCAGCATTCTCCTGTTCCTGCATTTACTGCTTCAGCAAGTACATTTCCAGTTGCTGCCTAGTCAGACTGCAGCATTTCTCCTGTACTGTTCTTGCATTTACTGCTACAGCAAGTATATATCCAGTTGCTGCCTAATCAGACTGCAGCTATCCTTCTGTTCCTGCATTTACATCTTTAGCAAGTACACTTCCCGTTGCTGCCTTGTCAAACTACAGCATTCCTCTTGTTCCTGCATGTACTTTTTCAGCAAGTACATCTCCAGTTGCTGCCTAGTCAGACTGCTGCATTTTCCTGTTCTTTTCCTGCGTGAACTGCTTCAGCAATTACATCTCCAGTTGAGGCCTAGACAGAGTGCAGCATTCTCCTGTTCCTGCATTTACATGTTTAGCAAATACATCTCCAGTTGTTGCCTTGTCAAAATGCAGCATTCCTCTTGTTCCTGCATGTACTTTTTGAGCAAGTACTTATCCAGTTGCTGCCTAGTCAGACTGCAGCATTTCTCCTGCCCCGTTCCTGCATTTTCTGCTTAAGAATTTACAGCCCAAGTTGCTGCCTAGTCAGACTGCAGTATTCTACAGTTCCTGCATTTACTGCTTCAGCAAGTTCATCTCCAGTTGCTGCCTAGTCAGACTGCAGCATTTCTCCTGTTCTGTTCTTGTATTTACTGCTACAGCAAGTAAGGACAATCCAATACATTGCCTAGACAGCTGATGGTGCGTGGGGGTTAATGCAGACTCTGGCAGTTGTACTCAGCAAGGACAATCACATACATTGCCTAGACAGCTGATGGTGCATGAGGGTTAATGCAGACTCTGGCAGTTGTACTCAGCAAGGACAATAACATACCTGGGATGAGAAGAGACAGATGATAAGTCCATATTCAGTGAGATTCATGAGGTTCATGCAGAATAAATGTTATTTAACTGTTCAGAAAGCACACTTGATTTTAACCACTTAATGCATAACCACATCAAGCTGCTACCCTCTGCAATCTGCCCTAAGACTGAACCTAAGCTGCCCTGCTGCACTTTCACATGGTAACCTACACTTCTCACACACCTCCAGGCCTGGTAATTGTAAAGGAGGTGGGGTAGGAATATTACTCTCCCAATCTTTCACATACACAGTTCTCCCACAGGTACCTTCACTCACATTTACATCATTTGAAGTGCATTCTATCAGGATTTTCACCTCTTTCTCTCTGCGAGTTGCTGTTATCTACCGCCCACCTGGGCCACCTCAACAATTTCTGGAACACTTTTCTGCCTGGCTCCCTCACTTTCTATCCTCAGACATCTCCACCATCATTATGGGTGATTTCAATATCCCCATTGACAGTACACAATCTCCTCATGCCTCCAAACTACTCTCTTTAACATCCTCTCTTGGCCTCTCCCAATGGACTGACTCCTCTACTCATCAGGAGGGCCACTGTCTTGATCTTGTATTCATCAGACTATGCTCAGTTTCTGATTTCACTAATGCTCCTTTCCCTCTCTCAGATCATAACCTTATCACCTGCACACTCTCCTCCATTACATCAACATCATTGAAATCAACCAAACCTAAACCCAAAACCCGTAGAAATATTAATGCCATTAACCTTCAACAACTATCTACCTCTCTACAACAACAACTTTCACCAATTTCTACATTCACTTCTCCTGAGACTGCTGCATCACACCTAAACCAGATTCTAGAAAAAGCCCTCGATGAAGTAGCTCCAGCTACCCATCACACACCACGTAGAGTTAGACGTCAACCGTGGCATTCTAGCTTAAAAAGGCATCTACAAAACCTCTCGCGTAAAGTTGAACGTCAGTGGCGAAAGTCTCATACTCCAAGTGACTTCCTCACATATAAGACTATCTACAACTCTTATCATACTGCTCTGGACACTGCCAAACAAACATATTTCCAATCTCTAATCTCTGCTCAAGCTTCTAACCCAAAGCAACTTTTTAATAAATTTAACCTGCTTCTTACCCCTCCATCACCCAAACCACCTGCTACTATCTGTTCACAAGATCTTGCTTCCTATTTTAGGGACAAGATTGATAAGATCCGAAATGAAACAGTAGGCTCTTCCTCAGCTAGTGACCTGCTCAATTCCCTACCTGAACCCTCTGGCACATTCTCCTCATTTGATCTCACAAACGAAGATGAAGTATCTACACTCTTCTCATCCTCCTACTCTATTACCTCTCCTCTAGATCCTATACCCTCACAAATCAGCAAAGCTTTGTCTCCTGTGCTTATCCCAACCCTAACTAAAATCTGTAATCTCTTTCTCTCTACTGGCAACTTTCCATCACTGTTCAAGCACGCAGTGATTACTCCAATTCTGAAAAAACAAAATTCTGACCCTAATACTCTCTCAAATTACCATCCTATCTCCCAGCTCTCATGCCCCTCCAAGCTACTTGAGAGACTTGTCTACACCCGCCTCACACACTTTCTTAACTCACACAACTTATTGGGCCCACTTCAATCCGGCTTTCGTTCCCAACACTCCACAGAGACAGCACTGACTAAGGTAGTAAATGATCTTGTCACTGCCAAGGCTAAAGGTCATTACTCACTCCTAATTCTTCTAGATCTCTCTGCTGCTTTTGACACTGTTGACCACTCTCTTCTCATACAAACACTACAATCCATAGGTCTTAAGGACACAGCTCCTTCTTGGTTTTCTTCCTACCTATCTGATCACTCTTTTACTGTTCATTTTTCTGATTCCGCCTCCTCTTCGCTACCTCTATCAGTTGGAGTACCGCAAGGCTCTGTCTTAGGTCCTCTGCTATTCTCAATCTATACCACCTCTCTTGGCAAACTAATCAGCTCTTTTGGATTTCAGTACCATCTGTATGCAGATGATACTCAAATCTCCCTATCCTCTCCAGATTTATCTCCATTTGTATTGGTCCGTGTCACTGAATATCTTTGTGCCATTTCATCTTGGATGTCATCTTGCCACCTGAAACTTAATATTTCTAAAACAGAATTAATTAAATTTCCACCGGCCAATAACAGTTACCAACCTGATCTCTCTATCACTGTTGATACCTCGACCATCCACCCCGCCCCACAAGCTCGCTGCCTTGGTGTCATCCTTGACTCTGAACTGTCCTTTGTTCCCCACATTCAATCTGTCTCAAAATCATGTTACATACACTTAAAAAACATATTAATTCGACCATATCTTACACAAGACACTGCAAAAACTCTAATCCATGCACTTATTATTTCCCGCATTGACTATTGCAATAGCCTCCTTACTGGTCTTCCCAAAAATAGGCTATCACCATTACAATCCATTATGAATGCAGCTGCAAGGCTTATCTTCCTTGCAAAACGTTCTTCTTCTGCTGCCCCGCTCTGTCAGTCCCTCCATTGGTTGCCGGTTTTCTACCGTATTCAATACAAAATACTTTCACTTACACATAAGGCTATTAACCAAACCACACCAACATACATCTCTTCACTCATCTCAAAATATCTCCCAACCCGACCTCTCCGCTCAGCACAAGATCTGCGTCTCTCATCCCCATGCATTACTTGCTCCCATTCACGGTTACAGGACTTTCTTCGCGCTGCACCCACTCTATGGAATGAACTACCTCGCACAATAAGACTTTCATCTAGTCTCCAATCCTTCAAGCGATCCCTGAAAACTCACCTCTTCAGGCAAGCTTATCAAATTCCAGAACCTCCCACATAACCTTCATAGCTTCCACATCTAATTACATCCCCTTTTTACAGTCCACACACAATCTCACACATTGTCTTTCTCTCACATCCTCATGACATTTGGTCGACATTCCTGTGTGACTGGATCATGCAGCCAACCAAGAAACTGTGCATTCTGGCTGGACCAAATGCAATATATAGCACCTATCCTTGTGTATTAATGCCTATTTCGCTATAGATTGTAAGCTTGCGAGCAGGGCCTTCCTACCTATATATCTGTCTGTTATTACCCAGTTTTGTTCTATTAATGTTTACAATTGTAAAGCGCAACGGAATATGCTGCACTATATAAGAAACTGTTAATAAATAAATAAATAAATAAGTTGCTGCCTAATCAGACTGCAGCTATCTTTCTGTTCCTGCATTTACATCTTCAGCAAGTACTCTTTCAGTTGCAGCCTTGTCATACTGCAGCATTCCTCTTGTTCCTGCATGTACTTTTTCAGCAAGTACTTCTCCAGTTGCTGTCTAGTGAAGATGCAGCATTCCTCTTTTTCCTGCTTGTACTTTTTGAGCAAGTACTTCTCCAGTTGCTGCCTAGTTAGAATGCAGCATTCCTCTTGTTCCTCTGTGTACTTCTTCAGCAAGTACTTCTCCAGTTGCTGCCTAGTCAGAAAGCAGCATTCTCCAGTTCTGTTCTTGCATGTACTTCTTCAACAATTACATCTCCAGTTAAATACCAATTCACAAAAAATATAGGAAGAGACAATTAATAGCGCTAATAAACAAAATACATATAAGATGCAATACTTAGTACATCCCTTAATGATATGGAGTCCAAATGAGAGAAGTGTTGAAGTTGGTTCAGTTCTTTCGTATTTACAGTTCACTTGACATGAAAAAAAATATCAAAAGTGCACAATGTGTAGTGATGTCTTATTAAACACAAAACCTGATTCTTGTATTTCCACTGTACAAAATATTGTACCCCACTCACAATTGAATGGGGATAAACCTATATATCAAGGTATCTTTCAAATAGATTTATAATAAAACACTTGTGGTGAGCGTACTCCAACTCACAATGTCTGAATATGATATATTCTCATCAAGGTATCTTTTATAAAAATAGCTTAATCCGGCGTACCCCGACTCACACTAAGCATAGAAATGACATGTTCATAAAGGTATCTTTTTTAAAGCCCAAAAGACAGCGGCGTACCCTCACTCACAAAAGAGGTTAGTGCAAATCACATCAAAAGGTATCTTTTTTGCAGTAGGATCAAGATAGCGTACCCCAACTCACTCTGTCAGATGTTTAGACTCCCATAAAGGTTTCTTTTATATCCCAGGTTTCACGCTGGATCTCTCCACAGAGCAATAAAACAGTTTTCCTTTTTCTCCAAAAAACAGGAATACGTTTAATATAGGGTCACATGGGGTGTAAAACTGGGGGAATCCCCAGCACAAATTATTGAGGATAGACACTTTACATACAGATAAAAAACAAGTATTAAATTCTCTCCAAAGAATAAAAAGCATTCAATACATAGAAAAAAACTTTCCATAAAAAAATATGGCAAAAAAATCAGCCATGTCCAAAAAATAAAAAAGTTAATCAGCAAAGTCCATAAGATGAAAAAAAGCTACTCACACCCGTTATATATCAACGCGTTTTGGTCTGGGACCTTTCTCAAGATATGCCAGTGGTGTGAGGAGCTTGGTATTTAAGGGTCTGTGAGCCTATCAGCTATAACAGGAAGTGGTCATTATGCAAATTTCATTCATTTCTAAATCAATATAAAAACGTTCATTCTAAGTCATTGTGATCCAATAAATATCATAAAATTTGCCAATTCATAATGGTCATGAAACAAAGATATATAAAATAATTAAAAACAGCCGATTTTGAATGGCAAATAAGGGAACAACATAGCGAACGGAAGTGGACATTCCGCAATGCATCATGGAATATGTAGTTTTGTTTTCTTGTGATCATCAGGCGTTTATAAAAGCCATTAGTCCAGTTAGAAAAAGCATCCATCTGGGGATCGTGGATACACATATCCCCCACCAGGAGTCAGATCAAATATAGACGGTGGTTACTTTCAAAAGCGGCAATACTCCCGGTGTCCAAGTTCTCGGGGCTTTAAAAAAAGATACCTTTATGAACATGCCATTTCTATGCTTAGTGCGAGTCGCGGTACGCCGGATTAAGCTATTTTTATTAAAGATACCTTGATGAGAATATATCATATTCAGACATTGTGAGTTGGGGTACGCTCACCACAAGTGTTTTATTATAAATCTATTTGAAAGATACCTTGATATATAGGTTTATCCCCATTCAATTGTGAGTGGGGTACGATATTTTGTACAGTGGAAATACAAGAATCAGGTTTTGTGTTCTCTCATTTGGACTCCATACCATTAAGTGATGTACTAAGTATTGCATCTTATATGTATTTTGTTCATTAGCGCTATTAATTGTCTCTTCCTATATTTTTTGTGAATCAGTATTTATTTGGATTATGGTGAAATCCTTCTTTGGAAGATTGATGGTTTAAGTAGTAGCTTGAGCGCCCAAGAAGATAACCCTCTAAACAGTTGAATTTTACATCTCCAGTTAAAGCCTAGACAGACTGCAGCATTCTCCTGTTCCTGCATTTACTGCTTTAGTATATACTTCTATAGTTACTGCGTAGTCAGACTGCAGCATTTTCCTGTTTTTTTCCTGCATCTACTGCTTCAGCATTTATATCTCAAGTTGAGGCCTAGTCAGACTTTAGCCTTCTCCTGTTCCTGCATTTTTTCTTCAGCATGTACATTTCCATTTGCTGCCTATTTGCAATGCAGAATTTCTCATGTTCCTGTATTTACCGCTTCAGCAAGTATATATCCAGTTGCTGCCTAATCAGACTGCAGCTATCTTTCTGTTCCTGCATTTACATTTTCAGCAAGTACACTTTTAGTTGCTGCCTTGTCAAACTGCAGCTTTCCTCTTGTTCCTGCATGTACTTTTTTAGCAAGTACTTCTCCAGTTGCTGCCTAGTCAGAATGCAGCATTCTCCTGTTCCTGCATTTACTGCTTCAGCAAGTACATCTCCAGTTGTTGCCTAGTCAGACTGCAGCATTCCTCCTGTTCTATTCCTGCTTGTAGTGCATCAGCAATTACAACTCCAGTTGAGGCCTAGAAAGTCTGCAGCATTCTTCTGTTCCTGCATTTACTACTTCAGCAAGTACATCTCAAGTAGTTGCCTAGTCAGAATGCAGCATTCCTCTTGTTACTATCAGACTGCAGCTATCCTTCTGTTCCTGCATTTAAATCTTAAGCAAGTGCAATTTGAGTTGCTGCCTTTTCAAACTGCAGCATTCTTCTTGTTCCTGTATGTACATATTCAGCAAGTACATCTCCAGTTGCTGCCTAGTTAGACTGCAGCATTCCTCTTGTTCCTGCATGTAGTTTTCAAGCAAGAAAATCTCCAGTTGCAGCCTAGTTAGACTGCAGCATATCTCCTGCTCTGTTCCTGCATTTTCTGCTTCAGCAAGTACATCTCCAGTTGCTGCTTAGTCAGACTGTAGCATTCTCAGTTCTGTTCCTGCATGTACTGCTTCAGCATCTACATCTCCAGTTGAGGCCTAGACAGACTGCATCATTCTCCTGTTCCGGCATTTACATCTTCAGCAAATACATCTCCCGTTACTGCCTAGTCAGACTGCAGCATTTCTCCTGTTCTGTGCTTGCATTTACTGCTACAGCAAGTATGTATCAAGTTGCTGCCTAATCAGACTGCAGCTATCCTTCTGTTCCTGCATTTTCATCTTCAGCAAGTACACTTTCAGTTGCAGCTTTGTCAACATGTTCTTTTTCAGCAAGTACTTCTCCAGTTGCTGCCTAGTCAGAATGCAGCATTCCTCTTCTTCCTGCATGTACTTTTTGAGCAAGTACATCTCCAGTTGCTGCCTTGTCAGACTGCAGCATTCCTATTATTCCTGCATGTACTTTTACAGCAAGTAAATCTCCAGTTGCTGCCTAGTCAGACTACAACATTTCTCCTGCTCTGTTCCTGCATTTTCTACTTCAGCAAGTACATCTCCTGTTGCTGCTTAGTCAGACTGCAGCATTCTCCAGTTCTGTTCCTGCATATACTGCTTCAGCATCTACATCTCCAGTTGAGGCCTAGACAGACTGCATAATTCTCCTGTTATGGCATTTACATCTTCAGCAAGTACATCTCCAGTTGCTGCCTAATCAGATTGCTGCATTCCTCTTCTTCCTCTATGTACTTCGACAGCAAGTACTTTCCCAGTTGCTGCCTTGTGAGATTGCTGCATTCCTCTTATTCCTGTGTGTACTTCTTCAGCAAGTACTTCTCCAGTTGCTGCCTAGTCAGACTTTAGCATTCTCCTGTTCCTGCATTTTTTTCTTCAACTTGTACATTTCCAGTTGCTGCCTATTTGCAGTGCAGCATTCTCATGTTTCGGAATTTACTGCTTCAGCAAGTATATATACAGTAGCTGTCTACTCAGACTGCAGCATTCCTCTTATTCCTGCATGTAATTTTTCAGCAAGTACATCTCCCATTGCTGCCTAGTCAGACTGCAGCATTTCTCCAGCTCTGTTCCTGCATTTTCTGCTTCAGTAAGTACATCTCCAATTGCTGCTTAGTCAGACTGCCACATTCTCCAGTTCTGTTCCTGCATGTACTGCTTCAGCATCTACATCTCCAGTTGAGGCCTAGACAGACTGCATCATTCCCCTGTTCCAGCATTTACATTGTCAGCAAGTAAATATCCTGTTGCTGCCTAGTCAGAATGCAGCATTCATCTTGTTCCTGTGTGTACGTCTTCAGCAAGTACTTCTCCAGTTGCTGCTTAGTCAGACTGAAGCATTCTCCTGTTCCTCCATTTACTGATTCAGCAAGTATATATCCAGCTGCTGCCTATTCAGACTGCAGAAATGCTTCTGTTCTTGCATTTACATCTTCAGCAAGTACACTTTCAGTTGCTGCCTTGTCAAACGGTAGCAGTCCTCTTATTCCTGCATGCCCTTTTTCAGCAAGTACTTCTCCAGTTGCTGCCTAGTCAGACTGCAGCATTCTACTGTTACTGCATTTACTGCTTCAGCAAGTACATCTCCGGTTGCTGCCTAATCAGACTGCAGCATTTCTCCTGTTCTCTTCTTGCATTTACTGCTACAGCAAGTATATATCCAGTTGCTGCCTAGTCAGACTGCAGCTATCCTTCAGTTCCTGCATTTACATCTTCAACAAGTAATTTTTCAGTTGCAGCATTGTCAAACTGCAGCATTCCTCTTGTTCCTGCATGTTCTTTTTCAGCAAGTACTTCTCCAGTTGCTGCCTAGTCAGAATGCAGCATTCCTCTTGTTCCTCTGTGTACTTCTTCAGCAAGTACTTCTCAAGTTGCTGCCTAGTCAGAATGCAGCATTCCTCTTGTTCCTGGATGTACTTTTTCAGCAAGTACATCTCCAATTGCTGCCTAGTCAGACTGCAGGATTCCTCTTGTTCCTCTGTGTACTTCTTCAGCAAGTACTTCTCCAGTTGCTGCCTAGTCAGGCTGCAGCATTCTCCTGTTCTGTTCTTGCATGTACTTCTTCAGCAAGTACATTTCCAGTTGAGGACTAGACAGACTGCAGCATTCTCCTGTTCCTGCATGAACTTCTTCAACAACTACATCTCCTGTTGCTGCCTATACAGAATGCAGCATTCCTCTTGTTCCTGTGTGTACTTCTTCAACAAGTACTTCTCTAGTTGCTGCTTAGTCAGACTGAAGCATTCTCCTGTTCCTCCATTTACTGCTTCAGCAAGTATATATCCAGCTGCTGCCTAATCAGACTGCAGAAATCCTTCTGTTCTTGCATTTACATCTTCAGCAAGTACACTTTCAGTTGCTGCCTTGTCAAACGGTAGCAGTCCTCTTATTCCTGCATGCCCTTTTTCAGCAAGTACTTCTCCAGTTGCTGCCTGGTCAGACTGCAGAATTCCTCTTGTTCCTGCATGTACTTTTTTAGCAAGTAAATCTCCAGTTGCTGTCTGGTCAAACTGCAACATTTCTCCTGCCCTGTTCTTGCATTTTCGCTACAGCATTTACATCTCAAGTTGCTGCCTAGTCAGACTGCAGCATTCTCCTGTTCCTGCATTTACTGCTTCAGCAAGTTCATCTCAAGTTGCTGCCTAGTCAGACTGCAGCATTTCTCCTGTTCTGTTCTTGCATATACTGCTACAGCAAGTATATATCAAGTTGCTGCCTTTTCAAACTGCAGCTATCTTTCTGTTCCTGCATTTACATCTTCAGCAAGTACACTTTCATTTGCAGCCTTGTCAAACTGCAGCATCCCTCTTGTTCCTTCATATACTTTTTCAGCAAGTAGATCTCCAGTTGTTGCCTAGTCAGAATGCAGCTTTCCTCTTGTTACTGTGTGTACTTCTTCAGCAAGTACTTCTCCAGTTGCTGCCTAGTCAGACTGCAGCATTTTACTGTTACTGCATTTACTGCTTCAGCAGGTACATCTCCGGTTGCTGCCTAATCAGACTGCAGCATTTCTCCAGTTCTCTTCTTGCATTCACTGCTACAGCAAGAATATATCATGTTGCTGCCTAATCAGACTGCAGCTATCCTTCTGTTCCTGCATTTAAATCTTAAGCATGTGCACTTTGAGTTGCTGCCTTTTCAAACTGCAGCATTCTTCTTGTTCCTGTATGTACATATTCAGCAAGTACATCTCCAGTTTCTGCCTAGTCAGACTGCAGCTTTTGTTTTGTTCCTGGATGTACTTTTTCAGCAAGGAAATTTCCAGTTGCTGCCTAATTAAACTGCAGCATATCTCCTGCTCTGTTCCTGCATTTTCTGCTTCAGCAAGTACATCTCCAGTTAACTGGTTAGTCAGACTAGAGCATTCTCAGTTCTGTTCCTGCGTGTACTGCTTTAGCATCTACATTTCCAGTTGAGGCCTAGACAGACTGCATCCTTCTCCTGTTCCGGCATTTACATCTTCAGCAAATACATCTCCAGTTGCTGCCTAGTCAGCAAGGGCATTTCTCCTGCCCTGTTCCTGCATTTTCTGCTACAGCAAGTATGTATCAAGTTGCTGCCTAATCAGACTGCAGCTATTCTTCTGTTACTGCATTTACATCTTCAGCAAGTACACTTTAAGTTGCAGCTTTGTCAAACTGCAGTATTGCTCTTGTTCCTGTATGTTCTTTTTCAGCAAGTACATCTCCAATTGCTGCCTAGTCAGAATGCAGCATTCTCCTGTTCTGTTATTGCATGTGCTGCTTCAGCATTTATATCTCAAGTTGAGGACTAGCCAGACTTTTGCATTCTCCTGTTCCTGCATTTTTGTCTGCAACATGTACATTTCCAGTTGCTGCCTATTTGCAATGCAGCATTTCTCATGTTTCTGCATTCACTGCTACAGCAAGTATATATCCAGTTGCTGCCAAATCAGACTGCAGCTATCCTTCTGTTCCTGCTTTTAAATCTTTAGCAAGTGCACTTTGAGTTGCTGCCTTTTCAAACTGCAGCATTCTTCTTGTTCCTGTATGTACATATTCAGCAAGTACATCTCCTGTTGCTGCCTAGTCAGACTGCAGCATTCCTCTTGTTCCTGCATATACGTTTTCAGCAATGAAATCTCCAGTAGTCAGACTGCAGCATTTCTCCTGTTTTGTTCCTGCTTGTAGTGCTTCAGCATTTACAACTCCAGTTGAGGCCTAGAAAGTCTGCAGCATTCTCCTATTCCTGCATTTACTGCTTCAGCAAGTACATCTCAAGTTGTTGCCTAGTCAGACTGCAGCATTTCTCCTGTGCTATTCTTGCATTTACTGCTACAGCAAGTATATATCCAGTTGCTGCCAAGTCAGACTCCAGCTATCCTTCTGATCCTGCATTTACATCTTAAACAAGTCTTTATTCAGTTGCAGCATTGTCAAACTGCAGCATTCCTCTTGTTCCTGGATGTACTTTTTCAGCAAGTACATCTCCAGTTGCTGCCTAGTCAGAATGCAGCATTCCTCTTGTTCCCCTGTGTACTTCTTCAGCAAGTACTTCTCCAGTTGCTGCCTAGTCAGAATGCAGCATTCCTCTTGTTCCTCTGTTTACTTCTTCAGCACGTACTTCTCCAGTTGCTGCCTAGTCAGAATGCAGCATTCCTCTTGTTCCTCTGTTTACTTCTTCCGCACGTACTTCTCCATTTGCTGCCTAGTCAGACTGCAGCTATCCTTCTGATCCTGCATTTACATCTTAAACAAGTCTTTATTCAGTTACAGCATTGTCAAACTGCAGCATTCCTCTTGTTCCTGGATGTACTTTTTCAGCAAGTATATCTGCAGTTGCTGCCTAGTCTGAATGCAGCATTCCTCTTGTTCCTCTGTGTACTTCTTCAGCAAGTACTTCTCCAGTTGCTGCCTAGTCAGAATGCAGCATTCCTCTTGTTCCTCTGTTTACTTCTTCAGCACGTACTTCTCCTGTTGCTGCCTAGTCAGAATGCAGCATTCCTCTTGTTCCTGGATGTACTTTTTCAGCAAGTACATCTCCAGTTGCTGCCAAGTCAGAATGCAGCATTCCTCTTGTTCCCCTGTGTACTTCTTCAGCAAGTACTTCTCCAGTTGCTGCCTAGTCAGAATGCAGCATTCCTCTTGTTCCTCTGTGTATTTCTTCAGCAAGTACTTCTCTAGTTGCTGCCTAGTCAGGCTGCAGCATTCTCTTGTTCTGTTCTTGCATGTACTTCTTCAGCAAGTACATTTCCAGTTGAGGCCTAGACAGACTGCATCATTCTCCTGTTCCTGCATGAACTTCTTCAGCAAGCACATCTCCAGTTGCTGCCTTGTCAAACTGCAGCATTCGTCTTGTTCCGGTATGTACATATTAAGCAAGTGCATCTCCAGTTGCTGCCTAGTCAGACTGCAGCATTCCTCTTGTTCCTGCATGTACTTTTTCAGTTAGTACATCTCCACTTGCTGCTTAGTCAGACTGCCGCTTTCTCCAGTTCTGTTCCTGCATGTACTGCTTCAGCATCTACATCTCCAGTTGAGGTGTAGACAGACTGCATCATTCTCCTGTTCCAGCATTTCCATTTTCAGCAAGTACTTCTGGAGTTGCTGCCTAGTCAGAATGCAGCATTCCTCTTGTTCCTGCATGTACTTTTTGAGCAAGTACACCTCCAGTTGCTGCCTAGTCAGAATGCAGCATTCCTCTTGTTCCTGTGTGTACGTCTTCAGCAAGTACTTCTCCAGTTTCTGCCTTGTCAAACTGCAGCATTCTTCTTGTTCCTGTATGTACTTTTTCAGCAAGAACATCTCCAATTGCTGCCTAGTCAGACTGAAGCATTCTCCAGTTCTGTTCCTGCATGTACTGCTTCAGCATCTACATCTCCAGTTGATGCCTAGACAGACTGCATAATTCTCCTGTTACGGCATTTACATCTTCAGCAAGTACATCTCCACTTGCTGCCTAGTCAGATTGCTGCATTCCTCTTTTTCATCTGTCTACTTCCACAGCAAGTACTTTCCCAGTTGCTGCCTTGAAAGATTTCTGCATTCCTCTTATTCCTGTGTGTGCATCTCCAGTTGCTCCCTACTCAGACTGCAGCATTCCTTTTTTGTGTGTGTACTTCTTCAGCATGTACTTCTCCAGTTGCTGCCTAGTCAGACTG
This sequence comes from Taudactylus pleione, assembly GCA_031769625.1. Classification (NCBI taxonomy): domain Eukaryota; kingdom Metazoa; phylum Chordata; class Amphibia; order Anura; family Myobatrachidae; genus Taudactylus; species Taudactylus pleione. The sequence goes on along the minus strand of JAUIMM010000077.1, from coordinate 1,720,917 downwards.
CAGCATTCTCCTGTTCTGTTATTGCATGTACTGCTTCAGCATTTATATCTCAAGTTGAAGACAAGTCAGACTTTAGCATTCTCCTGTTCCTGCATTATTTTTCTACAACTTGTACATTTCCAGTTGCTGCCTGTTTGCAGTACAGTATTTCTCATGTTTCAGCATTTACTGCTTCAGCAAGTATATATACAGTAGCTGCCTACTCAGACTGCAGCATTCCTCTTGTTCCTGCGTGTAATTTTTTAGCAAGTACATCTCCAATTGCTGCCTAATCAGACTGCAGCATTTCTCCAGCTCTGTTCCTGCATTTTCTGCTTCAGTAAGTACATCTCCACTTGCTGCTTAGTGAGACTGCCACTTTCTCCAGTTCTGTTCCTGCATGTACTGCTTCAGCATCTACATCTCCAGTTGAGGCCTAGACAGACTGCATCATTCTACTGTTCCAGCATTTACTTTATCAGCAAGTAAATCTCCAGTTGCTGCCTAGTCAGAATGCAGCATTCATCTTGTTCCTCTGTGTACTTCTTCAGCAAGTACTTCTCTAGTTGCTGCTTAGTCAGACTAAAGCATTCTCCTATTCCTGCATTTACTGCTTCTGCAAGTATATTTCCAGCTGCTGCCTAATCAGACTGCAGCTATCCTTCTGTTCTTGCATTTACATCTTCAGCAAGAACACTTTCAGTTGCTGCCTTGTCAAACTGCAGCATTCCTCTTGTTCCTGCATGTACTTTTTTAGCAAGTACATCTCCAGTTGCTGCCTAGTCAGAATGCAGCTTTCCTCTTGTTCCTGTGTGTACGTCTTCAGCAAGTACTTCTCCAGTTGCTGCCTAATCAGACTGCAGCATTCTACTGTTATTGCATTTACTGCTTCAGCAAGTACATCTCCGGTTGCTGCCTAATGAGACTGCAGCTATCCTTCTGTTCCTGCATTTAAATCTTAAGCAAGTGCACATTGAGTTGCTGCCTTTTCAAATTGCAGCATTCTTCCTGTTCCTTTATGTACATATTGAGCAAGTACATCTCCAGTTGCTGCCGAGTCAGACTGCAGCATTCCTCTTGTTCCTGCATGTACGTTTTCAGCAATGAAATCTCCAGTTGCTGCGTAGTCAGACTACAGCATTTCTCCTGCTTGTAGTGCTTCAGCATTTACAACTCCAGTTGAGGCCTAGAAAGTCTGCAGCATTCTCCTGTTCCTGCATTTACTGCTTCAGCAAGTACATCTCAAGTTGTTGCCTAGTCAGACTGCAGCATTTCTCCTGTGCTATTCTTGCATTCACTGCTACAGCAAGTATATATCCAGTTGCTGCCTAGTCTGACTGCAGCTATCCTTCTGTTCCTGCATATATAGATTCAACAAGTCTTTTTTCAGTTGCAGCATTGTCAAACTGCAGCATTCCTCTTGTTCCTGCATGTTCTTTTTCAGCAAGTACTTCTCCAGTTGCTGCCTATTCAGAATGCAGCATTCCTCTTGTTCCTCTGTGTACTTCTTCAGCAAGTAGTTCTCCAGTTGCTGCCTAGTGAGGCTACAGTATTCTCCTGTTCTGTTCTTGCATGTACTTCCTCAGCAAGTACATTTCCAGTTGAGGCCAAGACAGACTGCAGCATTCTCCTGTTCCTGCATGAACTTCTTCAGCAAGTACATCTCCAGTTGCTGCCTATACAGAATGCAGCATTCCTCTTGTTCCTGTGTGTACTTCTTCAACAGCTACTTCTACAGTTGCTGCCTTGTCAAACTGCAGCATTCCTCTTGTTCCTGTATGTACATATTCTGCAAATAAATCTCCAGCTGCTGTCTGGTCAAACTGCAACATTTCTCCTGCCCTGTTCTTGCATTTCGGCTAAAACATTTACTTCTCAAGTTGCTGCCTAGTCAGACTGCAGCATTCTCCTGTTCCTGCATTTACTGCTTCAGCAAGTTCATCTCCAGTTGCTGCCTAATCAGACTGCAGCATTTCTCCTGTTCCGTTCTTGCATTTACTGCTACAGCAGGAATATATCATGTTGCTGCCTAATCAGACTGCAGCTATCCTTCTGTTCCTGCATTTAAATCTTAAGCAAGTGCACTTTGAGTTGCTGCCTTTTCAAACGGCAGCATTCTTCTTGTTCCTGTATGTATGTATTCAGCAAGTACATCTCCAGTTTCTGCCTAGTCAGACTGCAGCATTCCTGTTGTTCCTGCATGTACTTTTTCAGCATGGAAATTTCCAGTTGCTGCCTAGTTAGACAGCAGCATATCTCCTGCTCTGTTCCTGCATTTTCTGCTTCAGCAAGTACATCTCCCATTGCTGCCAAGTCAGACTGCAGCATTTCTCCTGTTCTGTTCTTGCATTTACTGCTACAGCAAGTATGTATCAAGTTGCTGCCTAATCAGACTGCAGCTATCCTTTTCCTGCATTTACATCTTAAGCAAGTACACTTTCAGTTGCAGCTTTGTCAAACTTCAGCATTGCTCTCGTTCCTGCATGTTCTTTTTCATCAAGTACATCTCCAATTGCTGCCTAGTCAGAATGCAGCATTCTCCTGTTCTGTTATTGCATGTACTGCTTCAGCATTTATATCTCAAGTTGAGGACTTATCAGACTTTAACATTCTCCTGTTTCTGCATTTTTTTCTGCAACATGTACATTTCCAGTTGCTGCCTATTTGCAATGCAGCATTTCTCATGTTTCAGCATTTACTGCTTCAGCAAGTATATATACAGTTGATGCCTACTCAGACTGCAGCATTCCTCTTGTTCCTGCTTGTAATTTTTCAGCAAGTACATCTCCAATTGCTGCCTAGTCAGACTGCAGCATTTCTCCAGCTCTGTTCCTGCATTTTCTGCTTCAGTAAGTACATCTCCACTTGCTGCTTAGTGAGACTGTCACTTTCTCCAGTTCTGTTCCTGCATGTACTGCTTCAGCATCTACATCTCCAGTTGAGGCCTAGACAGACTGCATCATTCTACTGTTCCAGCATTTACATTATCAGCAAGCAAATCTCCAGTTGCTGCTTAGTCAGACTGCAACTTCTACTGTTCCTGCATTTACTGCTTCAGCAAGTATATATCCAGCTGCTGCCTAATCAGACTGCAGCTATCCTTCTGTTCTTGCATTTACATCTTCAGCAAGTACACTTTCAGTTGCTGCCTTGTCAAACTGCAGCATTCCTCTTGTTCCTGCATGTTCTTTTTCAGCAAGTACTTCTTCAGTTGCTGACTAGTCAGAATGCAGCATTCTCCTGTGCTATTCTTGCATTTACTGCTACAGCAAGTATATATCCAGTTGCTGCCTAGTCAGACTGCAGCTATCCTTCTGTTCCTGCATTTACATCTTCAACAAGTAATTTTTCAGTTGCAACATTGTCAAACTGCAGCATTCCTCTTGTTCGTGCATGTTCTTTTTCAGCAAGTACTTCTCCAGTTGCTGCCTAGTCAGAATGCAGCATTCCTCTTGTTCCTGCATGTACTTTTTCAGCAAGTACATCTCCAGTTGCTGCCTAGTCAGAATGCAGCATTCCTCTTGTTCCTCTGTGTACTTCTTCAGCAAGTACTTCTCCAGTTGCTGCCTAGTCAGGTTGCAGCATTCTCCTGTTCTGTTCTTGCATTTACTTCTTCAGCATGTACATTTCCAGTTGAGGCCTAGACAGACTGCAGCATTCTCCTGTTCCTGCATGAACTTCTTCAGCAAATACATCTCCAGTTGCTGCCTATACAGAATGCAGCATTCCTCCTTGTTCCTGTGTGTACTTCTCCAGTTGCTGCCTTGTTAAACTGCAGCATTCGTCATGTTCCTGTATGTATATATTCAGCAAGTACATCTTCAGTTGCTGCCTAGTCAGACTGCAGCTTTCCTCTTGTTCCTGTATGTACTTTTTCAGCAAGTACTTCTCCAGTTGCTGCCTGGTTAGACTGCAGCATTTCTCCTGCCCTGTCCCTGTATTTTCTGCTACTGCATGTACATCTCAAGTTGCTGTCTAGTCAGACTACAGCATTTTCCTGTTCCTGCATTTACTGCTTCAGCAAGTCGATCTCCATTTGCTGCCTAGTCAGACTGCAGCATTTCTCCTGTTCTGTTCTTGCATTTACTGCTACAGCAAGCTTATATCAAGTTGCTGCCTAATCAAACTGCAGCTATCCTTCTGTTCCTGCATTTACATCTTCAGCAAGTACACTTTTATTTACAGCATTGTCAAACTGCAGCATCCCTCTTGTTCCTGCATGTACTTTTCAGCAAGTACATCTCCAGTTGCTGCCTAGTCAGAATGCAGCTTTCCTCTTGTTACTGTGTGTACTTCTTCAGCAAGTACTTCTCCAGTTGCTGCCTAGTCAGACTGCAGCATTCTACTCTTACTGCATTTACTGCTTCAGCAGGTACATCTCTGGTTGCTGCCTAATGAGACTGCAGCATTTCTCCTATTCTCTTCTTGCATTCACTGCTATAGCAAGAATATATCCTGTTGCTGCCTAATCAGACTGCAGCTATCCTTTTGTTCCTGCATTTAAATCTTAAGCAAGTGCACTTTGAGTTGCTGCCTTTTCAAACTGCAGCATTGTTCTTGTTCCTGTATGTACACAGGGCCTGATTCAGAGCCGCTCGTAATCGGCCGCTCGTTCGCTCCAAGCAATGTTCGCACAACAGTGCATGCGTATGGGTTGTAATACGGATGCGCGAACCATTCATTGCGGTCGGAAATTTTGTGGTCACAAAATAGCGAATGCCTGCTAATTTGCGTGACAGAATGAGGCGTTTGTGGGTGGTAACAGGGGAAAGTGCTTGAAAATGGGAAGTGGAGATCCGAACGCAGGCGTGCCAAAAGGTCAAAACGGGCGTTTTAAGGGTGTGCATAATTAACAAAGCAGCGTCATTGACCACATGACTTGTTTGTTTCTTAGCCTGAACTGTTCGCATGATTGCGGTAGGCAAATCCAACCACAAGCACTGCGAGCAGTTCAGACACCTTTCGATGTACTCGATTAATCTAATAAATAGCGGAGATGACGTAGGATGCGAGCGGCCAGGGTGCGTCTTAACAAAATAGCGAGCGCATGTTTGGTTCACTCGCTCAGACATAGAGGCGTCAACAGACCGCAAAGAGCAAGCGCTCAATTTAAATAGCCGACCCCTTTTTCTGAACGAGCGAGCGCAAATAGCGTCCGGCTCTGAATCAGGCCCATATTCAGCAAGTACATCTCCAGTTTCTGCCTAGTCAGATTGCAGCATTCCTTTTCTTCCTGCATGTACTTTTTCAGCAAGGAAATTTCCAGTTGCTGCCTAATTAGACTGCAGCATATCTCCTGCTCTGTTCCTGCATTTTCTGCTTCAGCAAGTACATCTCCAGTTGCTGCTTAGTCAGACTGCAGCATTCTCAGTTCTGTTCCTGCGTGTACTGCTTCAGCATCTACATCTCCAGTTGAGGCCTAGACAGACTGCATCCTTCTCCTGTTCTGGCATTTACATTTTCAGCAAGTACACTTTCATTTGCAGCCTTGTCAAACTGCAGCATCCCTCTTGTTCCTGCATGTACTTTTTCAGCAAGTACATCTCCAGTTGCTGCCTAGTCAGAATGCAGCTTTCCTCTTGTTCCTGGGTGTACTTCTTCAGCAAGTACTAATCCAGTTGCTGCCTAGTCAGACTGCAGCATTCTACTGTTACTGCATTTACTGCTTCAGCAAGTACATCTCCGGTTGCTGGCTAATCAGACTGCAGCATTTCTCCTGTTCCCTTCTTGCATTCACTGCTACAGCAAGTATATATCCAGTTGCTGCCTAATCAGACTGCAGCTATCCTTCTGTTCCTGCATTTAAATCTTAAGCAAGTGCACTTTGAGTTGCTGCCTTTTCAAACTGCAGCATTCCTCTTGTTCCTGCATGTACTTTTTCAGCAAGGAAATCTCCTGTTGCTGCCAAGTCAGACTGCAGCATTTCTCCTGTTTTGTAGCTGCTTGTAGCGCTTCAGCAATTACAACTCCAGTTGATGCCTAGAAAATCTGCAGCATTCTCCTGTTACTGTATTTACTTCTTCAGCAAGTACATCTCAAGTTGTTGCCTAGTCAGACTGCAGCATTTCTCCTGTTCTGTTCTTGCATTTACTGCTACAGCAAGTATATATCCAGTTGTTGCCTAGTCAGACTGCAGCTATCCTTCTGTTCCTGCATTTAAATCTTAAGCAAGTGCACTTTGAGTTGCTGTCTTTTCAAACTGCAGCATTCTTCTTGTTCCTGTATGTACGTATTCAGCAAGTACATCTCCAGTTTCTGCCTAGTCAGACTGCAGCATTTCTTTTGTTCCTGCATGTACTTTTCAGCAAGGAAATTTCCAGTTGCTGCCTAGTTAGACAGCAGCATATCTCCTGATCTGTTCCTGCATTTTCTGCTTCAAAAAGTACATCTCCAGTTGCTGCCTAGTCAAACTGCAGCATTCTCAGTTCTGTTCCTGCATGTACAGCTTCAGCATCTACATCTCCAGTTGAGGCCTAGACAGACTGCATCCTTCTCCTGTTCCGGCATTTACTTTTTCAGCAAATACATTTCCGGTTGCTGCCTAGTCAGCAAGGGCATTTCTCCTGCTCTGTTCCTGCATTATCTGCTTCAGCATGTACATCTCAAGTTGCTGCCTAGTCAGACTACAGCATTCTTCTATTCCTGCATTTACTGCTTCAGCAAGTTCATCTCCCGTTGCTGCCTAGTCAGACTGTAGCATTTCTCCTGTTCTGTTCATGCATTTACTGCTACAGCATTTATATCTCAAGTTGAGGACTAGTCAGACTTTAGCATTCTCCTGTTCCTGCATTTTTTTCTGCAACATGTACATTTTCAGTTGCTGCCTATTTGCAATGGAGCATTTCTCATGTTTCTGCATTTACTGCTTCAGCAAGTACATCTCCAGTTGCTGCCAAGTCAGAATGCGGCATTCCTCTTGTTCCTCTGTGTATTTCTTCAGCAAGTACTTCTCTAGTTGCTGCCTAGTCAGGCTGCAGCATTCTCTTGTTCTGTTCTTGCATGTACTTCTTCAGCAAGTACATTTCCAGTTGAGGCCTAGACAGACTGCATCATTCTCCTGTTCTTGCATGAACTTCTTCAGCAAGTACATCTCCAGTTGCTGCCTTGTCAAACTGCAGCATTCGTCTTGTTCCGGTATGTACATATTAAGCAAGTGCATCTCCAGTTGCTGCCTAGTCAGACTGCAGCATTCCTCTTGTTCCTGCATGTACTTTTTCAGTTAGTACATCTCCACTTGCTGCTTAGTCAGACTGCCGCTTTCTCCAGTTCTGTTCCTGCATGTACTGCTTCAGCATCTACATCTCCAGTTGAGGTGTAGACAGACTGCATCATTCTCCTGTTCCAGCATTTCCATTTTCAGCAAGTACTTCTGGAGTTGCTGCCTAGTCAGAATGCAGCATTCCTCTTGTTCCTGCATGTACTTTTTGAGCAAGTACACCTCCAGTTGCTGCCTAGTCAGAATGCAGCATTCCTCTTGTTCCTGTGTGTACGTCTTCAGCAAGTACTTCTCCAGTTTCTGCCTTGTCAAACTGCAGCATTCTTCTTGTTCCTGTATGTACTTTTTCAGCAAGAACATCTCCAATTGCTGCCTAGTCAGACTGAAGCATTCTCCAGTTCTGTTCCTGCATGTACTGCTTCAGCATCTACATCTCCAGTTGATGCCTAGACAGACTGCATAATTCTCCTGTTACGGCATTTACATCTTCAGCAAGTACATCTCCACTTGCTGCCTAGTCAGATTGCTGCATTCCTCTTTTTCATCTGTCTACTTCCACAGCAAGTACTTTCCCAGTTGCTGCCTTGAAAGATTTCTGCATTCCTCTTATTCCTGTGTGTACATCTCCAGTTGCTCCCTACTCAGACTGCAGCATTCCTTTTTTGTGTGTGTACTTCTTCAGCAAGTACTTCTCCAGTTGCTGCCTAGTCAGACTGCAGCATTGTCCTGTTCTGTTATTGCATGTACTGCTTCAGCATTTATATCTCAAGTTGAAGACAAGTCAGACTTTAGCATTCTCCTGTTCCTGCATTATTTTTCTACAACTTGTACATTTCCAGTTGCTGCCTGTTTGCAGTACAGTATTTCTCATGTTTCAGCATTTACTGCTTCAGCAAGTATATATACAGTAGCTGCCTACTCAGACTGCAGCATTCCTCTTGTTCCTGCGTGTAATTTTTTAGCAAGTACATCTCCAATTGCTGCCTAATCAGACTGCAGCATTTCTCCAGCTCTGTTCCTGCATTTTCTGCTTCAGTAAGTACATCTCCACTTGCTGCTTAGTGAGACTGCCACTTTCTCCAGTTCTGTTCCTGCATGTACTGCTTCAGCATCTACATCTCCAGTTGAGGCCTAGACAGACTGCATCATTCTACTGTTCCAGCATTTACTTTATCAGCAAGTAAATCTCCAGTTGCTGCCTAGTCAGAATGCAGCATTCCTCTTGTTCCTCTGTGTACTTCTTCAGCAAGTACTTCTCTAGTTGCTGCTTAGTCAGACTAAAGCATTCTCCTATTCCTGCATTTACTGCTTCTGCAAGTATATTTCCAGCTGCTGCCTAATCAGACTGCAGCTATCCTTCTGTTCTTGCATTTACATCTTCAGCAAGAACACTTTCAGTTGCTGCCTTGTCAAACTGCAGCATTCCTCTTGTTCCTGCATGTACTTTTTTAGCAAGTACATCTCCAGTTGCTGCCTAGTCAGAATGCAGCTTTCCTCTTGTTCCTGTGTGTACTTCTTCAGCAAGTACTTCTCCAGTTGCTGCCTAATCAGACTGCAGCATTCTACTGTTATTGCATTTACTGCTTCAGCAAGTACATCTCCGGTTGCTGCCTAATGAGACTGCAGCTATCCTTCTGTTCCTGCATTTAAATCTTAAGCAAGTGCACATTGAGTTGCTGCCTTTTCAAATTGCAGCATTCTTCCTGTTCCTGTATGTACATATTGAGCAAGTACATCTCCAGTTGCTGCCGAGTCAGACTGCAGCATTCCTCTTGTTCCTGCATGTACGTTTTCAGCAATGAAATCTCCAGTTGCTGCGTAGTCAGACTACAGCATTTCTCCTGCTTGTAGTGCTTCAGCATTTACAACTCCAGTTGAGGCCTAGAAAGTCTGCAGCATTCTCCTGTTCCTGCATTTACTGCTTCAGCAAGTACATCTCAAGTTGTTGCCTAGTCAGACTGCAGCATTTCTCCTGTGCTATTCTTGCATTCACTGCTACAGCAAGTATATATACAGTTGCTGCCTAGTCTGACTGCAGCTATCCTTCTGTTCCTGCATATATAGATTCAACAAGTCTTTTTTCAGTTGCAGCATTGTCAAACTGCAGCATTCCTCTTGTTCCTGCATGTTCTTTTTCAGCAAGTACTTCTCCAGTTGCTGCCTATTCAGAATGCAGCATTCCTCTTGTTCCTCTGTGTACTTCTTCAGCAAGTAGTTCTCCAGTTGCTGCCTAGTGAGGCTACAGTATTCTCCTGTTCTGTTCTTGCATGTACTTCCTCAGCAAGTACATTTCCAGTTGAGGCCAAGACAGACTGCAGCATTCTCCTGTTCCTGCATGAACTTCTTCAGCAAGTACATCTCCAGTTGCTGCCTATACAGAATGCAGCATTCCTCTTGTTCCTGTGTGTACTTCTTCAACAGCTACTTCTACAGTTGCTGCCTTGTCAAACTGCAGCATTCCTCTTGTTCCTGTATGTACATATTCTGCAAATAAATCTCCAGCTGCTGTCTGGTCAAACTGCAACATTTCTCCTGCCCTGTTCTTGCATTTCGGCTAAAGCATTTACTTCTCAAGTTGCTGCCTAGTCAGACTGCAGCATTCTCCTGTTCCTGCATTTACTGCTTCAGCAAGTTCATCTCCAGTTGCTGCCTAATCAGACTGCAGCATTTCTCCTGTTCCGTTCTTGCATTTACTGCTACAGCAGGAATATATCAAGTTGCTGCCTTTTCAAACTGCAGCTATCCTTCTGTTCCTGCATTTACGTCTTCAGCAAGTACACTTTCATTTGCAGCCTTGTCAAACTGCAGCATCCCTCTTGTTCCTGCATGTACTTTTTCAGCAAGTACGTCTCCAGTTGCTGCCTAGTCAGACTGCAGCATTCTACTGTTACTGCATTTACTGCTTCAGCAGGTAAATCTCCGGTTGCTGCCTAATTATTCTGCAGCATTTCTCCTGTTCTCTTCTTGCATTCACTGCTACAGCAAGAATATATCATGTTGCTGCCTAATCAGACTGCAGCTATCCTTCTGTTCCTGCATTTAAATCTTAAGCAAGTGCACTTTGAGTTGCTGCCTTTTCAAACGGCAGCATTCTTCTTGTTCCTGTATGTATGTATTCAGCAAGTACATCTCCAGTTTCTGCCTAGTCAGACTGCAGCATTCCTTTTGTTCCTGCATGTACTTTTTCAGCATGGAAATTTCCAGTTGCTGCCTAGTTAGACAGCAGCATATATCCTGCTCTGTTCCTGCATTTTCTGCTTCAGCAAGTACATCTCCCATTGCTGCCTAGTCAGACTGCAGCATTTCTCCTGTTCTGTTCATGCATTTACTGCTACAGCAAGTATGTATCAAGTTGCTGCCTAATCAGACTGCAGCTATCCTTTTCCTGCATTTACATCTTAAGCAAGTACACTTTCAGTTGCAGCTTTGTCAAACTGCAGCATTGCTCTGGTTCCTGCATGTTCTTTTTCATCAAGTACATCTCCAATTGCTGCCTAGTCAGAATGCAGCATTCTCCTGTTCTGTTATTGCATGTACTGCTTCAGCATTTATATCTCAAGTTGAGGACTTATCAGACTTTAGCATTCTCCTGTTTCTGCATTTTTTTCTGCAACATGTACATTTCCAGTTGCTGCCTATTTGCAATGCAGCATTTCTCATGTTTCAGCATTTACTGCTTCAGCAAGTATATATACAGTTGATGCCTACTCAGACTGCAGCATTCCTCTTGTTCCTGCTTATAATTTTTCAGCAAGTACATCTCCAATAGCTGCCTAGTCAGACTGCAGCATTTCTCCAGCTCTGTTCCTGCATTTTCTGCTTCAGTAAGTACATCTCCACTTGCTGCTTAGTGAGACTGCCACTTTCTCCAGTTCTGTTCCTGCATGTACTGCTTCAGCATCTACATCTCCAGTTGAGGCCTAGACAGACTGCATCATTCTACTGTTCCAGCATTTACATTATCAGCAAGTAAATCTCCAGTTGCTGCTTAGTCAGACTGCAGCATTCTACTGTTCCTGCATTTACTGCTTCAGCAAGTATATATCCAGCTGCTGCCTAATCAGACTGCAGCTATCCTTCTGTTCTTGCATTTACATCTTCAGCAAGTACACTTTCAGTTGCTGCCTTGTCAAACTGCAGCATTCCTCTTGTTCCTGCATGTTCTTTTTCAGCAAGTACTTCTTCAGTTGCTGACTAGTCAGAATGCAGCATTCTCCTGTGCTATTCTTGCATTTACTGCTACAGCAAGTATATATCCAGTTGCTGCCTAGTCAGACTGCAGCTATCCTTCTGTTCCTGCATTTACATCTTCAACAAGTAATTTTTCAGTTGCAACATTGTCAAACTGCAGCATTCCTCTTGTTCGTGCATGTTCTTTTTCAGCAAGTACTTCTCCAGTTGCTGCCTAGTCAGAATGCAGCATTCCTCTTGTTCCTGCATGTACTTTTTCAGCAAGTACATCTCCAGTTGCTGCCTAGTCAGAATGCAGCATTCCTCTTGTTCCTCTGTGTACTTCTTCAGCAAGTACTTCTCCAGTTGCTGCCTAGTCAGGTTGCAGCATTCTCCTGTTCTGTTCTTGCATTTACTTCTTCAGCAAGTACATTTCCAGTTGAGGCCTAGACAGACTGCAGCATTCTCCTGTTCCTGCATGAACTTCTTCAGCAAATACATCTCCAGTTGCTGCCTATACAGAATGCAGCATTCCTCTTGTTCCTGTGTGTACTTCTCCAGTTGCTGCCTTGTTAAACTGCAGCATTCGTCATGTTCCTGTATGTATATATTCAGCAAGTACATCTTCAGTTGCTGCCTAGTCAGACTGCAGCTTTCCTCTTGTTCCTGTATGTACTTTTTCAGCAAGTACTTCACCAGTTGCTGCCTGGTTAGACTGCAGCCTTTCTCCTGCCCTGTCCCTGTATTTTCTGCTACTGCATGTACATCTCAAGTTGCTGTCTAGTCAGACTACAGCATTTTCCTGTTCCTGCATTTACTGCTTCAGCAAGTCGATCTCCATTTGCTGCCTAGTCAGACTGCAGCATTTCCCCTGTTCTTGCATTTACTGCTACAGCAAGCTTATATCAAGTTGCTGCTAATCAAACTGCAGCTATCCTTCTGTTCCTGCATTTACATCTTCAGCAAGTACACTTTCATTTACAGCATTGTCAAACTGCAGCATCCCTCTTGTTCCTGCATGTACTTTTTCAGCAAGTACATCTCCAGTTGCTGCCTAGTCAGAATGCAGCTTTCCTCTTGTTACTGTGTGTACTTCTTCAGCAAGTACTTCTCCAGTTGCTGCCTAGTCAGACTGCAGCATTCTACTCTTACTGCATTTACTGCTTCAGCAGGTACATCTCTGGTTGCTGCCTAATGAGACTGCAGCATTTCTCCTATTCTCTTCTTGCATTCACTGCTATAGCAAGAATATATCCTGTTGCTGCCTAATCAGACTGCAGCTATCCTTTTGTTCCTGCATTTAAATCTTAAGCAAGTGCACTTTGAGTTGCTGCCTTTTCAAACTGCAGCATTGTTCTTGTTCCTGTATGTACACAGGGCCTGATTCAGAGCCGCTCGTAATCGGCCGCTCGTTTGCTCCAAGCAATGTTCGCACAACAGTGCATGCGTATGGGTTGTAATACGGATGCGCGAACCATTCATTGCGGTCGGAAATTTTGTGGTCACAAAATAGCGAATGCCTGCTAATTTGCGTGACAGAATGAGGCGTTTGTGGGTGGTAACAGGGGAAAGTGCTTGAAAATGGGAAGTGGAGATCCGAACGCAGGCGTGCCAAAAGGTCAAAACGGGCGTTTTAAGGGGGTGCATAATTAACAAAGCAGCGTCATTGACCACACGACTTGTTAGTTTCTTAGCCTGAACTGTTCGCATGATTGCGGTAGGCAAATCCAACCACAAGCACTGCGAGCAGTTCAGACACCTTTCGATGTACTCGATTAATCTAATAAATAGCGGAGATGACGTAGGATGCGAGCGGCCAGGGTGCGTCTTAACAAAATAGCGAGCGCATGTTTGGTTCACTCGCTCAGACATAGAGGCGTCAACAGACCGCAAAGAGCAAGCGCTCAATTTAAATAGCCGACCCCTTTTTCTGAACGAGCGAGCGCAAATAGCGTCCGGCTCTGAATCAGGCCCATATTCAGCAAGTACATCTCCAGTTTCTGCCTAGTCAGATTGCAGCATTCCTTTTCTTCCTGCATGTACTTTTTCAGCAAGGAAATTTCCAGTTGCTGCCTAATTAGACTGCAGCATATCTCCTGCTCTGTTCCTGCATTTTCTGCTTCAGCAAGTACATCTCCAGTTGCTGCTTAGTCAGACTGCAGCATTCTCAGTTCTGTTCCTGCGTGTACTGCTTCAGCATCTACATCTCCAGTTGAGGCCTAGACAGACTGCATCCTTCTCCTGTTCTGGCATTTACATTTTCAGCAAGTACACTTTCATTTGCAGCCTTGTCAAACTGCAGCATCCCTCTTGTTCCTGCATGTACTTTTTCAGCAAGTACATCTCCAGTTGCTGCCTAGTCAGAATGCAGCTTTCCTCTTGTTCCTGGGTGTACTTCTTCAGCAAGTACTAATCCAGTTGCTGCCTAGTCAGACTGCAGCATTCTACTGTTACTGCATTTACTGCTTCAGCAAGTACATCTCCGGTTGCTGCCTAATCAGACTGCAGCATTTCTCCTGTTCCCTTCTTGCATTCACTGCTACAGCAAGTATATATCCAGTTGCTGCCTAATCAGACTGCAGCTATCCTTCTGTTCCTGCATTTAAATCTTAAGCAAGTGCACTTTGAGTTGCTGCCTTTTCAAACTGCAGCATTCCTCTTGTTCCTGCATGTACTTTTTCAGCAAGGAAATCTCCTGTTGCTGCCAAGTCAGACTGCAGCATTTCTCCTGTTTTGTAGCTGCTTGTAGCGCTTCAGCAATTACAACTCCAGTTGATGCCTAGAAAATCTGCAGCATTCTCCTGTTCCTGTATTTACTTCTTCAGCAAGTACATCTCAAGTTGTTGCCTAGTCAGACTGCAGCATTTCTCCTGTTCTGTTCTTGCATTTACTGCTACAGCAAGTATATATCCAGTTGTTGCCTAGTCAGACTGCAGCTATCCTTCTGTTCCTGCATTTAAATCTTAAGCAAGTGCACTTTGAGTTGCTGTCTTTTCAAACTGCAGCATTCTTCTTGTTCCTGTATGTACGTATTCAGCAAGTACATCTCCAGTTTCTGCCTAGTCAGACTGCAGCATTTCTTTTGTTCCTGCATGTACTTTTCAGCAAAGAATTTTCCAGTTGCTGCCTAGTTAGACAGCAGCATATCTCCTGATCTGTTCCTGCATTTTCTGCTTCAAAAAGTACATCTCCAGTTGCTGCCTAGTCAAACTGCAGCATTCTCAGTTCTGTTCCTGCATGTACAGCTTCAGCATCTACATCTCCAGTTGAGGCCTAGACAGACTGCATCCTTCTCCTGTTCCGGCATTTACTTTTTCAGCAAATACATTTCCGGTTGCTGCCTAGTCAGCAAGGGCATTTCTCCTGCTCTGTTCCTGCATTATCTGCTTCAGCTTGTACATCTCAAGTTGCTGCCTAGTCAGACTACAGCATTCTTCTATTCCTGCATTTACTGCTTCAGCAAGTTCATCTCCCGTTGCTGCCTAGTCAGACTGTAGCATTTCTCCTGTTCTGTTCATGCATTTACTGCTACAGCATTTATATCTCAAGTTGAGGACTAGTCAGACTTTAGCATTCTCCTGTTCCTGCATTTTTTTCTGCAACATGTACATTTTCAGTTGCTGCCTATTTGCAATGGAGCATTTCTCATGTTTCTGCATTTACTGCTTCAGCATTTATATATACAGTTGCTGCCTAATCAGACTGCAGAATTCCTTCTGTTCCTGCATTTACATCTTCAGCAAGTACACTTCCAATTGCTGCCTACTCAGACTGTAGCATTCCTCTTGTTCCTGCGTGTAATTTTTCAGAAAGTACATCTCCAATTGCTGCCTAGTCAAACTCCAGCATTTCTCCAGCTCTGTTCCTGCATTTTCTGCTTCAGTAAGTACATCTCCACTTGCTGCTTAGTCAGACAGCGACATTCTCCAGTTCTGTTCCTGCATGTACTGCTTCAGCATCTACATCTCCAGTTGAGGCCTAGACAGACTGCATCATTCTCCTGTTCCAGCATTTACATTATCAGCAAGTTAATCTCCAGTTGCTGCCTAGTCAGAATACAGCATTCATCTTGTTCCTGTGTGTACTTCTTCAGCAAGTACTTCTCCAGTTGCTGCTTAATCAGACTGCAGCATTCTCCTGTTCCTGTATTTACTGCTTCAGCAAGTATATATCCAGCTGCTGCCTAATCAGACTGTAGCTATCCTTCTGTTCTTGCATTTACATCTTCAGCAAGTACACTTTCAGTTGCTGCCTTGTCAAACTGCAGCATTCCTCTTGTTCCTGCATGTTCTTTTTCAGCAAGTACTTCTCCAGTTGCTGACTAGTCAGAATTCAGTATTCCTCTTGTTCCTGCATGTACTTTTTCAGCAAGTACATCTCCCGTTGCTGCCTAGTCAGACTGCAGCATTTCTCCTGTTCTGTTCATGCATTTACTGCTACAGCAAGTATGTATCAAGTTGCTGCTTAATCAGACTGCAGCTATCCTTCTATTCCTGCATTTACATCCTCGGCAAGTACACTTTCAGTTGCAGCTTTGTCAAACTGCAGCATTGCTCTCGTTCCTGCATGTTCTTTTTCAGCAAGTACATCTCCAATTGCTGCCTAGTCAGAATGCAGCATTCTCCTGTTCTGTTATTGCATGTACTGCTTCAGCATTTATATCTCAAGTTGAAGACAAGTCAGACTTTAGCATTCTCCTGTTCCTAAAGAATTTTCTGCAACATGTACATTTTCAGTTGCTGCCTATTTGCAATGGAGCATTTCTCATGTTTCTGCATTTACTACTTCAGCAAGTATATATACAGTTGCTGCCTAATCAGACTGCAGAATTCCTTCTGTTCTTCCATTTACATCTTCAGCAAGTACACTTTCAGTTGCTGTCTTGTGAAACTGCAGCATTCCTCTTGTTCCTGCATGTTCTTTTTAAGCAAGTACTTCTCCAGTTGCTGCCTAGTCATAATGCAGCATTCCTCTTGTTCCTGCATGTACTTTTTCAGCAATTACTTCTCCAGTTGCTGCCTAGTCAGACTGCAGCATCCATCTTGTTCCTGTGTGTACTTCTTCAGCAAGTACTTCTCCAGTTGCTGCTTAGTCAGACTGCAGCATTCTCCTGTTCCTGTATTTACTGCTTCAGCAAGTATATATCCAGCTGCTGCCTAATCAGTCTGCAGCTATCCTTCTGTTCTTGCATTTACATCTTCAGCAAGTACACTTTCAGTTGCTGCCTTGTCAAACTGCAGCATTCCTCTTGTTCCTGCATGTTCTTTTTAAGCAAGTACTTCTCCAGTTGCTGCCTAGTCATAATGCAGCATTCCTCTTGTTCCTGCATGTACTTTTTCAGCAAGTACATCTCCCGTTGCTGCCTAATCAGACTGCAGCATTTCTGGTGTTCTGTTCATGCATTTACATCTTCAGCAAGTACATTTCCAATTGCTGCCTACTCAGACTGCAGCAATCCTCTTGTTCCTGCGTGCAATTTTTCAGCAAGTACATCTCCAATTGCTGCCTAGTCAGACTGCAGCATTTCTCCTGCTCTGTTCCTGCATTTTCTGCTTCAGTAAGTACATCTCCACTTGCTGCTTAGTCAGACAGCCACATTCTCCAGTTCTGTTCCTGCATATACTGCTTCAGCATCTACATCTCCAGTTGAGGCCTAGACAGACTGTATCATTCTCCTGTTCCAGCATTTACATTTTCAGCAAGTAAATCTCCAGTTGCTGCCTAGTCAGAATGCAGCATTCATCTTGTTCCTGTGTGTACTTCTTCAGCAAGTACTTCTCCAGTTGCTGCTTAGTCAGACTGCAGCATTCTCCTGTTCCTGCATTTTCTGCTTCAGCAAGTATATATCCAGCAGCTGCCTAATCAGACTGCAGCTATCCTTCTGTTCTTGCATTTACATCTTCATCAAGTACACTTTCAGTTGCTGCCTTGTCAAACTGCAGCATTCCTCTTGTTCCTGCATGTTCTTTTTCAGCAAGTACTTCTCCAGTTGCTGCCTAGTCAGAATGCGGCATTCCTCTTGTTCCTGTATGTACTTTTTCAGCAAGTACATCTCCTGTTGCTGCCTAGTCAGAATGCAGCATTCTTCTTCTTCTTCCCCTGTGTACTTCTTCAGCAAGTACTTCTCCAGTTGCTGCCTAGGCTGGCTGCAGCATTCTCATGTTCTGTTCTTGCATGTACTTCTTCAGCAAGTAAATTTCCAGTTGAGGCCTAGAGAGACTGCAGCATTCTCCTGTTCCTGCATGAACTTCTTCAGCAAGTACATCTCCAGATGCTGCCATTTCAGAATACAGCATTCCTCTTTTTCCTGTGTGTACTTCTTCAGCAAGTACTTCTCCAGTCGCTGCCTTGTCAAACTGCAGCATTCTTCTTGTTCCTGTATGTAAATATTCAACAAGTACATCTCCAGTTGCTGCCTAGTCAAACTGCAGCATTCCTCATGTTTTTATATGTACTTTTTCAGCAAGGAAATCTCCAGTTGCTGCCTAGTCAAACTGCAGCATTTCTCCTGCCCTGTTCCTGCATTTTCTGCTACAGCATGTACATCTCAACTTACAGTCTAGTCAGACTGCAGCATTCTCCTGTTCCTGCATTTACTGCTTCAGCAAGTCGATCTCCAGTTGCTGCCTACTCAGACTGCAGCATTTCTCCTGTTCCGTTCTTGCATTTACTGCTACAGCAAATATATATCAAGTTGCTGCCTAATCAAACTGCAGCTATCCTTCTGTTCCTACATTTACATCTTCAGCAAGTACACTTTCATTTAAAGCCTTGTCAAACTGCAGCATCCCTCTTGTTCCTGCATGTACTTTTTCAGCAAGTACATCTCCAGTTGCTGCCTAGTCAGAATGCAGCTTTCCTCTTGTTACTGTGTGTACTTCTTCAGCAAGTACTTCTCCAGTTGCTGCCTAGTCAGACTGCAGCATTCTACTGTTACTGCATTTACTGCATCAGCAGGTACATCTTCGGTTACTGCCTAGTCAGACTGCAGCATTTCTCCTGTTCTCTTCTTGCATTCACTGCTATAGCAAGAATATAACATGTTGCTGCCTAATCAGACTGCAGCTATCCTTCTGTTCCTGCATTTACTGCTTCAGCAAGTTCATCTTCCGTTGCTGCCTAGTCAGACTGCAGCATTTCTCCTGTTCTGTTCTTGCATTTACTGCTACTGCAAGTATGTATCAATTTGCTGAATAATCAGACTGCAGCTATCCTTCAATTCCTGCATTTACATCTTCAGCAAGTTCACTTTCAGTTGCAGCTTTGTCAAACTGTAGCATTGCTCTTGTTGTTGCATGTTCTTTTTCAGCAAGTACATCTCCAATTGCTGCCTAGTCAGCATGCAGCAGTCTCCTGTTCTGTTATTGCATGTACTGCTTCAGCATTTATATCTCAAGTTGAGGACTAGTCAGACTTTAGCATTCTCTTGTTCCTGCTTTTTTTTCTGCAACATGTACATTTCCAGTTGTTGCCTATTTGCAATGCAGCATTTGTCATGTTTCTGCATTTACTGCTTCAGCATTTATATATACAGTTGCTGCCTAATCAGACTGCAGCATTTCTCCTGTTCTGTTCTTGCATTTCCTGCTACAGCAATTATATATCAAGTTGCTGCCTAATCAAACTGCAGCTATCCTTCTGTTCCTGCATTTACATCTTCAGCAAGTACACTTTCATTTGCAGCCTTGTAAAACTACAACATCCCTCTTGTTCGTGCATGTACTTTTTCAGCAAATACATCTCCAGTTGCTGCCTAGTCAGAATGCAGGTTTCCTCTTGTTACTGTCTGTACTTCTTCAGCAAGTACTTCTCCAGTTGCTGCCTAGTCAGACTGCAGCATTCTACTGTTACTGCATTTACTGCTTCAGCTAGTACATCTCCGGTTGCTGCCTAATCAGACTGCTGCATTTCTCCTGTTCCCTTCTTGCATTCACTGCTACAGCAGCCTTGTCAAACTGCAGCATCCCTCTTGTTCCTGCATGTTCATTTTTAGCAAGTACATCTCCAGTTGCTGCCTAGTCAGACTGCAGCTATCCTTCTGTTCTTGCATTTACATCTTCAGCAAGTACACTTTCAGTTGCTGCCTTGTCAATCTGCTGCATTCCTCTTGTTCCTGCATGTTCTTTTTCAGCAAGTACTTCTCCAGTTGCTGCCTAGTCAGACTGCAGCATTGTACTGTTACTGCATTTACTGCTTCAGCAAGTACATCTCCGGTTGCTGCCTAATCAGACTGCAGCATTTCTCCTGTTCTCTTCTTGCATTCACTGCTACAGCAAGTATATATCCAATTGCTGCCTAATCAGACTGCAGCTATCCTTCTGTTGATGCATTTAAATCTTAAGCAAGTGCACGTTGAGTTTGCTGCCTTTTCAAACTGCAGCATTCTTCTTGTTCCAGTATGTACATATTCAGCAAGTACATCTCCAGTTGCTGCCTAGTCAGACTGCAGTATTCCTCTTATTCCTGCATGTACGTTTTCAGCAAGGAAATCTCCAGTTGCTGCGTAGTCAGACAGCAGCAATTCTTCTGTTCTGTTCCTGCTTGTAGTGCTTCAGCATTTACAACTCCAGATGAGGCCTAGAAAATCTGCAGCATTCTCCTGTTCCTGCATTTACTGCTTCAGCAAGTACATCTCAAGTTGTTGCCTTGTCAGACTGCAGCATTTCTCCTGTGCTATTCTTGCATTTACTGCTACAGCAAGTATATATCCAGTTGCTGCCTAGTCAGACTGCAGCTATCCTTCTGTTCCTGCATTTACATCTTCAACAAGTAATTTTTCAGTTGCAGCATTGTCAAACTGCAGCATTCCTCTTGATCCTGCATGTTCTTTTTCAGCAAGTACTTCTCCAGTTGCTGCCTAGTCAGAATGCAGCATTCCACTTGTTCCTCTGTGCACTTCTTCAGCAAGTACTTCTACAGTTGCTGCCTAGTCAGAATGCAGCATTCCTCTTGTTCCTGGATGTACTTTTTCAGCAAATACATCTCTAGTTGCTGCCTATTCAGAATGCAGCATTCCTCTTGTTCCTCTGTGTACTTCTTCAGCAAGTACTTCTCCAGTTGCTGCCTAGTCAGGCTGCAGCATTCTCCTGTTCTGTTCTTGCATGTACTTCTTCAGCAAGTACATTTTACAGTTGAGGCCTAGACAGACTGCATCATTGTACTGTTCCTGCATGAACTTCTTCAGCAAGTACATCTCCAGTTGCTGCCTATACAGAATGCAGCATTCCTCTTGTTCCTGTGTGTACTTCTTCAGCAAGTACTTCTGCAGTTGCTGCCTTGTCAAACTGCAGCATTCGTCATGTTCCTGTATATACATATTCAGCAAGTAGATCTTCAGTTGCTGCCTAGTCAGACTGCAGCATTGCTCTTGTTCCTGTATGTACTTTTTCAGCAATTACTTCTCCAGTTTCTGCCTAGTCAGACTGCAGCATTTTTCCTGCCCTGTTCCTGCATTTTCTGCTACAGCAAGTCAATCTCTACTTGCTGCCTATTCAGACTGCAGCATTTCTCCTGTTCTGTTCTTGCATTTACTGCTACAGCAAGTTTATATCAAGTTGCTGCCTAATCAAGCTGCAGCTATCCTTCTATTCCTGCATTTAAATCTAAAGCAAGTGCACTTCGTGTTGCTGCCTTTTCAAACTGCAGCATTCCTCTTGTTCCTGTATGTACATATTCTGCAAGTACATCTCCAGTTACTGCCTAGTCAGAATACAGCTTTCCTCTTGTTACTGTGTGTACTTCTTCAGCAAGTACTTCTCCTGTTGCTGCCTAGTCAGACTGCAGCATTCTACTGTTACTGCATTTACTGCTTCAGCAGGTACATCTCTGGTTGCTGCCTAATCAGACTGCACCATTTCTCCTGTTCTCTTCTTGCATTCACTGCTACAGCAAGTATATATCCAGTTGCTGCCTAGTCAGACTGCAGCTATCCTTCTGTTCCTGCATTTACATCTTAATCAAGTCTTTTTTCAGTTGCAGCATTGTCAAACTGCAGCATTCCTCTTGTTCCTGCATGTTCTTTTTCAGCAAGTACTTCTCCAGTTGCTGCCTTGTCAGAATGCAGCATTCCTCTTGTTACTGGATGTACTTTTTCAGCAAGTATATCTCCAGTTGCTGTCTAGTCAGAATGCAGCATTCCTCTTGTTCCTCTGTGTACTTCTTCAGCAAGTACTTCTCCAGTTGCTGCCTAGTCAGAATGCAGCATTCCTCTTGTTCCTCTTTTTATTTTTTAAACACGTACTTCTCCAGTTGCTGCCTAGTCAGAATGCAGCATTCCTCTTGTTCCTGGATGTACTTTTTCAGCAAGTACATCTCCAGTTGCTGCCTAGTCAGAATGCAGCATTCCTCTTGTTCCTCTGTGTACTTCTTCAGCAAGTACTTCTCCAGTTGCTGCCTAGTCAGGCTGCAGCATTCTCCTATTCTGTTCTTGCATGTACTTCTTCAGCAAGTACATTTCCAGTTGAGGCCTAGACAGACTGCAGCATTCTCCTGTTTTTGTGGTGTATTGGTGAAACCGGGCGCTCCTGTTGAGGGTAAGCGGGCCGTGAATGGTAATGGGTTTTCCCTAGTGAGAACCAAAGTCTGAATTATGTGTCTAAAGGTAGGTATTACCATGTATTTAGGTGCTCCTCAACATAAATGCTGTGACGGAGTCGACCGTATAGATGACATAGGTCAGTGTAGACATAAAATAAAATTTATTAATGAATACAAGGTGATGCATGGAATATATATGCATACAGTCAAGACGTGCTGTAGATTCAAAAGGGATGAGAATTCACAGAATCAGTTGATAAATACTGGGTGAGGCAGAAAAATGGTATCTGCCATGGACATTAGACATATGCAATAGGTGAATTATATATATTGTGGATGAATCAAGGCATGAAACATAAGAGAAATGACAGGTCTGGTGAGTTCTGATTGCAGCAGGAAATGTGACTCCTGTTTTTAAAATAAGCACTATCGTGCAATGTACAAATAATTAAAAGACCCCCAGCAATACAGGTATGCTACAGCCTTGAAGAAGAGACCCAGTATCTCGAAACGCGTCGGCAAGCTACACCTGTAATCACTTCCAAGGACTCTGGACTTTTTCCACAGGATCTGATTTCCGTTTGGGTAAAGCATAAGGAGCCTTGCAGGGCAACCCGGGCACCCTGCAATTCAACACCCGCTGGCTCCCCATCACCCACCGGGTATGATATCCTGTACTTTTTTGCCTATTACCAAGTGTACAATTATTACCATTTATTTGTACATTGCACGATAGTGCTTATTTTAAAAACAGGAGTCACATTTCCTGCTGCAATCAGAACTCACCAGACCTGTCATTTGTCTTATGTTTCATGCCTTGATTCATCAACAATATATATAATTCACCTATTGCATATGTCTAATGTCCATGGCAGATACCATTTTTCTGACTCACCCAGTATTTATCAACTGATTCTGTGAATTCTCATCCCTTTTGAATCTACAGCACGTCTTGACTGTATGCATTTATATTCCATGCATCACCTTGTATTCATTAATAAATTTTATTTTATGTCTACACTGACCTATGTCATCTATACGGTCGACTCCGTCACAGCATTTATGTTGTGCAGCATTCTCCTGTTCCTGCATGAACTTCTTCAGCAAGTACATCTCCAGTTGCTGCCTTGTCAAACTGCAGCATTCGTCTTGTTCCTGTATGTACATATTAAGCAAGTACATCTCCAGTTGCTGCCTAGTCAGACGGCAGCATTACTCTTGTTCCTGCATGTACTTTTACAGTAAGAACATCTCCACTTGCTGCTTAGTCAGACTGTAGCATTCTCCAGTTCTGTTCCTGCATGTACTGCTTCAGCATCTACATCTCCAGTTGAGGTGTAGACAGACTGCATCATTCTCCTGTTCAAGCATTTACATTTTCAGCAAGTACTTCTCCAGTTGCTGCCTAGTCAGAATGCAGCATTCCTCTTGTTCCTGCATGTGCTTTTTGAGCAAGTACATCTCCAGTTGCTGCCTAGTCAGAATGCAGCATTCCTCTTGTTCCTGTCTGTACGTCTTCAGCAAGTACTTCTCCAGGTTCTGCCTTCTCAAACTGCAGCATTCTTCTTGTTCCTGTATGTACTTTTTCAGCAAGTACATCTCCAATTGCTGCCTAGTCAGACTGCAGCATTCCTATAATTCCTGCATGTATTTTTAAAGCAAGTAAATTTCCAGTTGCTGCCTAGTCAGACTGAAGCATTTCTCCTGCTCTTTTCCTGCATTTTCTGCTTCAGCCAGTACATCTCCTTTTGCTGCTTAGTCAGACTGCAGCATTCTCCAGTTCTGTTCCTGCATGTACTGCTTCAGCATCTACATCTCCAGGTCCTGCCTAGTCAGATTGCTGCATTCCTCTTGTTCCTCTGTGTACTTCCACAGCAAGTACTTTCCCAGTTGCTGCCTTGAAAGATTTCTGCATTCCTCTTATTCCTGTGTGTACATCTCCAGTTGCTGCCTACTCAGACTGCAGCATTCTTCTTTTTTTGTGTGTACTTCTTCAGCAGGTACTTCTCCAGTTGCTGCCTAGTCAGACTGCAGCATTCTCCTGTTCTGTTATTGCATGTACTGCTTCAGCATTTATATCTCAAGTTGAGGACTAGTCAGACTTTAGCATTCTCCTATTCCTGCATTTTTTTCTGCAATATGTACATTTCCAGTTGCTGCCTATTTGCAATGCAGCATTTCTCATGTTTCTGCATTTAATACTTCAGCATTTATATATACAGTTGCTGCCTAATCAGACTGCAGCATTTCTCCTGTTCTGTTCTTGCATTTACTTTAGCATTCTCGTGTTCCTGCCTTCTTATTTTTCTTCAACTTGTACATTTCCAGTTGCTGCCTGTTTGCAGTACAGCATTTCTCATGTTTCAACATTTACTGCTTCAGCAAGTAAATATACAGTAGCTGCCTACTCAGACTGCAGCATTCCTCTTGTTCCTGCGTGTAATTTTTCAGCAAGTACATCTCCAAATGCTGACTAGTCAGACTGCAGCATTTCTTCAGCTCTGTTCCTGCATTTTCAGCTTCAGTAAGTACATCTCCACTTGCTGCTTAGTCAGACTGCCACTTTCTCCAGTTCTGTTCCTGCATGTACTGCTTCAGCATCTACATCTCCAGTTGAGGCCTAGACAGACTGCATCATTCTACTGTTCCAGCATTTACATTATCAGCAAGTAAATCTCCAGTTGCTGCCTAGTCAGAATGCAGCATTCATCTAGTTCCTGCATTTACTGCTTCATCAAGTATATATCCAGCTGCTGCCTAATCAGACTGCAGCTATCCTTCTGTTCTTGCATTTACATCTTCAGCAAGAACACTTTCAGTTGCTGCCTTGTCAAACTGCAGCATTCCTCTTGTTCCTGCATGTACTTTTTTAGCAAGTACATCTCCAGTTGCTGCCTAGTCAGAATGCAGCTTTCCTCTTGTTCCTGTGTGTACTTCTTCAGCAAGTACTTCTCCAGTTGAGGTCTAGACAGACTGCATCATTCTCCTGTTCCAGCATTTACATTATCAGCAAGTAAATCTCCAGTTTCTGCTTAGTCAGACGGCAGCATTCTCCTGTTCCAGCATTTACTGCTTCAGCAAGTAAACTTTCAGTTGCAGCCTTGTCAAACTGCAGCATTCCTCTTGTTTCTGCATGTACTTTTTCAGCAAGTACATCTCCCGTTGCTGCTTAGTCAGACTGCAGCATTTCTCCTGTTCTTTTCATGTATTTACTGCTACAGCAAGTATATATCCAGTTGCTGCCTAGTCAGACTGCAGCTATCCTTCTGTTCCTGCATTTACATCTTCAACAAGTAATTTTTCAGTTGCAGCATTGTCAAACTGCAGCATTCCTTTTGTTCCTGTGTGTACTTCTTCAGCAAGTACTTCTCCAGTTGCTGCCTAGTCAGACTGCAGCATTCTACTGTTACTGCATTCACTGCTTCAGCAAGTACATCTCCGGTTGCTGCCTAATTAGACTGCAGCATTTCTCCTGTTCTCTTCTTGCATTCACTGCTACAGCAGCCTTGTCAAACTGCAGCATTGCTCTTGTTCCTGCATGTTCATTTTCAGCAAGTATATCTCCAGTTGCTGCCTAGTCAGAATGCAGCATTCCTCTTGTTCCTGCATGAACTTCTTCAGCAAGTACTTCTCCAGTTGCTGCCTATACAGAATGCAGCATTCCTCTTGTTCCTCTGTGTACTTCTTCAGCAAGTACTTCTCTAGTTGCTGCCTTTTCAAACTGCAGCATTCGTCATGTTCCTGTATGTACATATTCAGCAAGTACATCTTCAGTTGCTGCCTAGTCAGACTGCAGCATTCCTCTTGTTCCTGTATGTACTTTTTCAGCAAGTACTTCTGCAGTTGCTGCCTAGTCAGACTGCAGCATTTCTCCTGCCCTGTTCCTGCATTTTCTGCTATAGCAAGTATATATCAAGTTGCTGCCTTTTCAAACTGCAGCTATCTTTCTGTTCCTGCATTTACATCTTCAGCAAGTACACTTTCATTTACAGCCTTGTCAAACTGCAGAATCCTTCTTGTTCCTGCATGTACTTTTTCAGCAAGTACATCTCCAGTTGCTGCCTAGTCAGAATGCAGCTTTCCTCTTGTTACTGTGTGTACTTCTTCAGCAAGTACTTCTCCAGTTGTTGCCTAGTCAGACTGCAGCATTCTACTCTTACTGCATTTACTGCTTCAGCAGGTACATCTATGGTTGCTGCCTAATCAGACTGCTGCATTTCTCCTGTTCTCTTCTTGCATTCACTGCTATAGCAAGAATATATCCTGTTGCTGCCTAATCAGACTGCAGCTATCCTTCTGTTCTTGCATTTAAATCGTAAGCAAGTGCACTTTGAGTTGCTGCCTTTTCAAACTGCAGCATTCTTCTTGTTCCTGTATGTACACAGGGCCTGATTCAGAGCCGCTCGTAAGCGGCCGCTCATTCACTCCAAGCGATGTTCGCAGAACAGCGCATGCGTATGGGTTGTAATACGCATGCGCGAACCATTCATTGCGGTCAGAAATTGTGTGCTCACAAAATAGCGAATGCCTGCTAATTTGCTTGACAGAATGAGGCGTTTGTGGGTGGTAACAGGGGAAAGTGCTTGAAAATGGGAAGTGGAGATCCGAACGCAGGCGTGCCAAAAGGTCAAAACGGGCATTTTAAGGGTGTGCATAATTAACAAAGAAGCGTCATTGACCACGTCACTTGGTTGATTCTTAGCCTGAACTGTTCGCATGATTGCGGTAGGAAAATCCAACCACAAGCACTGCGAGCAGTTCAGATGCCTTTCGATGTACTCGATTAATCTAATAAATAGCAGAGATGACGTAGGATGCGAGCGGCCAGGGGGCGTCTTTACAAAATAGCGAGCACATGTTTCGTTCGCTCACTCAGACATAGAGACGTCAACAGACCGCAAAGAGCAAGCACTCAATTTAAATAGCCGACCCCTTTTTCTGAAAGAGCGAGCGCAAATAGCGTCCGGCTCTGAATCAGGCCCATATTCAGCAAGTACATCTCCAGTTTCTGCCTAGTCAGATTGCAGCATTCCTTTTCTTCCTGCATATACTTTTTCAGCAAGGAAATTTCCAGTTGCTGCCTAATTAGACTGCAGCATATCTCCAGCTCTGTTCCTGCATTTTCTGCTTCAGCAAGTACATCTCCAGTTGCTGCTTAGTCAGACTGCAGCATTCTTAGTTCTGTTCCTGCGTGTACTACTTCAGCATCTACATTTCCAGTTGAGGCCTAGACAGACTGCATCCTTCTCCTGTTCTGGCATTTACATCTTCAGCAAATACATCTCCAGTTGCTGCCTAGTCAGACTGCAGCATTTCTCCTGCCCTGTTCCTGCATTTTCTGTTTCAGCATGTACATCTCATGTTGCTGCCTAGTCAGACTGCAGCAGTCTTCTGTTCCTGCATTTACTGCTTCAGCAAGTTCATCTCCCGTTGCTGCCTAGTCAGACTGCAGCATTTCTCCTGTTCTGTTCTTGCATTTACTGCTACAGCAAGTATGTATCAAGTTGCTGCCTAATCAGACTGCAGCTATCCTTCTATTCCTGCTTTTACATTTTCAGAAAGTACACTTTCAGTTGCAGCTTTGTCAAACTGCAGCATTGCTCTTGTTCCTGCATGTTCTTTTTCAGCAAGTACATTTCTTATTGCTGCCTAGTCAGAATGCAGCATTCTCCTGTTTTGTTATTGCATGTACTGCTTCAGCATTTATATCTCAAGTTGAGGACTAGTCAGACTTTAGCATTCTCCTATTCCTGCATTTTTTTCTGCAACATGTACATTTCCAGTTGCTGCCTATTTGCAATGCAGCACTTCTCATGTTTCTGCATTTAATACTTCAGCATTTATATATACAGTTGCTGCCTAATCAGACTGCAGCATTTCTCCTGTTCTGTTCTTGCATTTACTACTACAGCAAGCATATATCAAGTTGCTGCCTAATCAAACTGCAGCTATCCTTCTGTTCCTGCATTTACATCTTCAGCAAGTACACTTTCATTTGCAGCCTTGTCAAACTGCAGCATCCCTCTTGTTCCTGCATTTACTTTTTCAGCAAGTACATCTCCAGTTGCTGCCTAGTCAGAATGCAGCTTTCCTCTTGTTCCTGTGTGTACTTCTTCAGCAAGTACTTCTCCGGTTCCTGCCTAGTCAGACTGCAGCATTCTACTGTTACTGCATTTACTGCTTTAGAAAGTACATCTCCGGTTGCTGCCTAATCAGACTGCAGCATTTCTCCTGTTCTCTTCTTGCATTCCCTGGTACAGCAGCCTTGTCAAACTGCAGCATCCCTCTTGTTCCTGCATGTTCATTTTCAGCAAGTACATCTCCAGTTGCTGCCTAGTCAGACTGCAGCTATCCTTCTGTTCCTGCATTTACATCTTCAACAAGTACACTTTCAGTTGCTGCCTTGTCAAACTGCAGCATTCCTCTTGTTCCTGCATGTTCTTTTTCAGCAAGTACTTCTCCAGTTGCTGCCTAGTCAGAATGCAGCATTCCTCTTGTTCCTCTGTGTACTTCTTCAGCAAGTACTTCTCCAGTTGCTGCCTAGTCAGAATGCAGCATTCCTCTTGTTCCTGGATGTACTTATTCAGCAAGTACATCTCCAGTTGCTGCCTTGTCAGAATGCAGCATTCCTCTTGTTCCTCTGTGTACTTCTTCAGCAAGTACTTCTCCAGTTGCTGCCTAGTCAGGTTGCAGCATTCTCCTGTTCTGTTCTTGCATGTACTTCTTCAGCAAGTACATTTCCAGTTGAGGCCTAGACAGACTGCAGCATTCTCCTGTTCCTGCATGAACTTCTTCAGCAAGTACATCTCCAGTTGCTGCCTATACAGAATGCAGCATTCCTCTTGTTCCTGTGTGTACTTCTTCAGCAAGTACTTCTCCAGTTGCTGCGTTGTCAAACTGCAGCATTCATCATGTTCCTGTATGTACATATTCAGCAAGTACATCTTCAGTTGCTGCCTAGTCAGACTGCAGCATTCCTCTTGTTCCTGTATGTACTTTTTCAGCAAGTACTTCTCCAGTTGCTGCCTAGTCAGACTGCAGCATTTCTCCTGCCCTGTTCCTGCATTTTCTGCTACAGCATGTACATCTCAAGTTGCTGTCTAGTCAGACTACAGCATTCTCCTGTTCCTGCATATACTGCTTCAGCAAGTCGATCTCCTCTTGCTGCCTAGTCAGACTGCAGCATTTCTCCTGTTCTGTTCTTGCATTTACTGCTACAGCAAGCATATATCAAGTTGCTGCCTAATCAAACTGCAGCTATCCTTCTGTTCCTGCATTTACATCTTCAGCAAGTACACTTTCATTTACAGCCTTGTCAAACTGCAGCATCCCTCTTGTTCCTGCATGTACTTATTCAGCAGTTACATCTCCAGTTGCTGCCTAGTCAGAATGCAGCTTTCCTCTTGTTACTGTGTGTACTTCTTCAGCAAGTACTTCTCCAGTTGTTGCCTAATCAGACTGCAGCATTTCTTTTGTGCTATTCTTGCATTTACTGCTACAGCAAGTATATATCCAGTTGCTGCCTAGTCAGACTGCAGCTATCCTTCTGTTCCTGCATTTACATCTTCAACAAGTAATTTTTCAGTTGCAACATTGTCAAACTGCAGCATTGCTCTTGTTCCTGCATGTTCTTTTTCAGCAAGTGCTTCTCCAGTTGCTGCCTAGTCAGAATGCAGCATTCCTCTTGTTCCTGCATGAACTTCTTCAGCAAGTACTTCTCCAGTTGCTGCCTATACAGAATGCAGCATTCCTTTTGTTCCTCTGTGTACATCTTCAGCAAGTACTTCTCTAGTTGCTGCCTTTTCAAACTGCAGCATTCGTCATGTTCCTGTATGTACATATTCAGCAAGTACATCTTCAGTTGCTGCCTAGTCAGACTGCAGCATTCCTCTTGTTCCTGTATGTACTTTTTCAGCAAGTACTTCTCCAGTTGCTGCCTAGTCAGACTGCAGCATTTCTCCTGCCCTGTTCCTGCATTTTCTGCTACAGCAAGTATATATCAAGTTGCTGCCTTTTCAAACTGCAGCTATCTTTCTGTTCCTGCATTTACATCTTCAGCAAGTACACTTTCATTTACAGCCTTGTCAAACTGCAGAATCCTTCTTGTTCCTGCATGTACTTTTTCAGCAAGTACATCTCCAGTTGCTGCCTAGTCAGAATGCAGCTTTCCTCTTGTTACTGTGTGTACTTCTTCAGCAAGTACTTCTCCAGTTGTTGCCTAGTCAGACTGCAGCATTCTACTCTTACTGCATTTACTGCTTCAGCAGGTACATCTATGGTTGCTGCCTAATCAGACTGCAGCATTTCTCCTGTTCTCTTCTTGCATTCACTGCTATAGCAAGAATATATCCTGTTGCTGCCTAATCAGACTGCAGCTATCCTTCTGTTCTTGCATTTAAATCGTAAGCAAGTGCACTTTGAGTTGCTGCCTTTTCAAACTGCAGCATTCTTCTTGTTCCTGTATGTACACAGGGCCTGATTCAGAGCCGCTCGTAAGCGGCCGCTCATTCACTCCAAGCGATGTTCGCACAACAGCGCATGCGTATGGGTTGTAATACGCATGCGCGAACCATTCATTGCGGTCGGAAATTGTGTGCTCACAAAATAGCGAATGCCTGCTAATTTGCTTGACAGAATGAGTCGTTTGTGGGTGGTAACAGGGGAAAGTGCTTGAAAATGGGAAGTGGAGATCCGAACGCAGGCGTGCCAAAAGGTCAAAACGGGCATTTTAAGGGTGTGCATAATTAACAAAGAAGCGTCATTGACCACGTCACTTGGTTGATTCTTAGCCTGAACTGTTCGCATGATTGCGGTAGGAAAATCCAACCACAAGCACTGCGAGCAGTTCAGATGCCTTTCGATGTACTCGATTAATCTAATAAATAGCAGAGATGACGTAGGATGCGAGCGGCCAGGGGGCGTCTTTACAAAATAGCGAGCACATGTTTCGTTCGCTCACTCAGACATAGAGACGTCAACAGACCGCAAAGAGCAAGCACTCAATTTAAATAGCCGACCCCTTTTTCTGAAAGAGCGAGCGCAAATAGCGTCCGGCTCTGAATCAGGCCCATATTCAGCAAGTACATCTCCAGTTTCTGCCTAGTCAGATTGCAGCATTCCTTTTCTTCCTGCATATACTTTTTCAGCAAGGAAATTTCCAGTTGCTGCCTAATTAGACTGCAGCATATCTCCAGCTCTGTTCCTGCATTTTCTGCTTCAGCAAGTACATCTCCAGTTGCTGCTTAGTCAGACTGCAGCATTCTCAGTTCTGTTCCTGCGTGTACTGCTTCAGCATCTACATTTCCAGTTGAGGCCTAGACAGACTGCATCCTTCTCCTGTTCTGGCATTTACATCTTCAGCAAATACATCTCCAGTTGCTGCCTAGTCAGACTGCAGCATTTCTCCTGCCCTGTTCCTGCATTTTCTGTTTCAGCATGTACATCTCATGTTGCTGCCTAGTCAGACTGCAGCAGTCTTCTGTTCCTGCATTTACTGCTTTAGCAAGTTCATCTCCCGTTGCTGCCTAGTCAGACTGCAGCATTTCTCCTGTTCTGTTCTTGCATTTACTGCTACAGCAAGTATGTATCAAGTTGCTGCCTAATCAGACTGCAGCTATCCTTCTATTCCTGCTTTTACATTTTCAGAAAGTACACTTTCAGTTGCAACTTTGTCAAACTGCAGCATTGCTCTTGTTCCTGCATGTTCTTTTTCACCAAGTACATCTCTTATTGCTGCCTAGTCAGAATGCAGCATTCTCCTGTTTTGTTATTGCATGTACTGCTTCAGCATTTATATCTCAAGTTGAGGACTAGTCAGACTTTAGCATTCTCCTATTCCTGCATTTTTTTCTGCAATATGTACATTTCCAGTTGCTGCCTATTTGCAATGCAGCATTTCTCATGTTTCTGCATTTAATACTTCAGCATTTATATATACAGTTGCTGCCTAATCAGACTGCAGCATTTCTCCTGTTCTGTTCTTGCATTTACTACTACAGCAAGCATATATCAAGTTGCTGCCTAATCAAACTGCAGCTATCCTTCTGTTCCTGCATTTACATCTTCAGCAAGTACACTTTCATTTGCAGCCTTGTCAAACTGCAGTATCCCTCTTGTTCCTGCATTTACTTTTTCAGCAAGTACATCTCCAGTTGCTGCCTAGTCAGAATGCAGCTTTCCTCTTGTTCCTGTGTGTACTTCTTCAGCAAGTACTTCTCCGGTTCCTGCCTAGTCAGACTGCAGCATTCTACTGTTACTGCATTTACTGCTTTAGAAAGTACATCTCCGGTTGCTGCCTAATCAGACTGCAGCATTTCTCTTGTTCTCTTCTTGCATTCACTGGTGCAGCAGCCTTGTCAAACTGCAGCATCCCTCTTGTTCCTGCATGTTCATTTTCAGCAAGTACATCTCCAGTTGCTACCTAGTCAGACTGCAGCTATCCTTCTGTTCCTGCATCTTCAACAAGTACACTTTCAGTTGCTGCCTTGTCAAACTGCAGCATTCCTCTTGTTCCTGCATGTTCTTTTTCAGCAAGTACTTCTCCAGTTGTTGCCTAGTCAGAATGCAGCATTCCTCTTGTTCCTCTGTGTACTTCTTCAGCAAGTACTTCTCCAGTTGCTGCCTAGTCAGAATGCAGCATTCCTCTTGTTCCTGGATGTACTTATTCAGCAAGTACATCTCCAGTTGCTGCCTTGTCAGAATGCAGCATTCCTCTTGTTCCTCTGTGTACTTCTTCAGCAAGTACTTCTCCAGTTGCTGCCTAGTCAGGTTGCAGCATTCTCCTGTTCTGTTCTTGCATGTACTTCTTCAGCAAGTACATTTCCAGTTGAGGCCTAGACAGACTGCAGCATTCTCCTGTTCCTGCATGAACTTCTTCAGCAAGTACATCTCCAGTTGCTGCCTATACAGAATGCAGCATTCCTCTTGTTCCTGTGTGTACTTCTTCAGCAAGTACTTCTCCAGTTGCTGCCTTGTCAAACTGCAGCATTCATCATGTTCCTGTATGTACATGTTCAGCAAGTACATCTTCAGTTGCTGCCTAGTCAGACTGCAGCATTCCTCTTGTTCCTGTATGTACTTTTTCAGCAAGTACTTCTCCAGTTGCTGCCTAGTCAGACTGCAGCATTTCTCCTGCCCTGTTCCTGCATTTTCTGCTACAGCATGTACATCTCAAGTTGCTGTCTAGTCAGACTACAGCATTCTCCTGTTCCTGCATTTACTGCTTCAGCAAGTCGATCTCCACTTGCTGCCTAGTCAGACTGCAGCATTTCTCCTGTTCTGTTCTTGCATTTACTGCTACAGCAAGCATATATCAAGTTGCTGCCTAATCAAACTGCAGCTATCCTTCTGTTCCTGCATTTACATCTTCAGCAAGTACACTTTCATTTACAGCCTTGTCAAACTGCAGCATCCCTCTTGTTCCTGCATGTACTTTTTCAGCAGTTACATCTCCAGTTGCTGCCTAGTCAGAATGCAGCTTTCCTCTTGTTCCTGTGTGTACTTCTTCAGCAAGTACTTCTCCAGTTCCTGCCTAGTCAGACTGCAGCATTCTACTGTTACTGCATTTACTGCTTTAGAAAGTACATCTCCAGTTGCTGCCTTATCAGACTGTAGCATTTCTCCTGTTCTCTTCTTGCATTCACTGCTACAGCAGCCTTGTCAAATTGCAGCATCCCTCTTGTTTCTGCATTTTCATTTTCAACAAGTACATCTCCTGTTGCTGCCTAGTCAGACTGCAGCTATCCTTCTGTTCTTGCATTTACATCTTCAGCAAGTACTTCTCCAGTTGCTGCCTAGTCAGAATGCAGCATTCCTGTTGTTCCTGGATGTACTTATTCAGCAAGTACATCTCCAGTTGCTGCCTAGTCAGAATGCAGCATTCCTCTTGTTCCTCTGTGTACTTCTTCAGCAAGTACTTCTCCAGTTGCTGCCTAGTCAGGTTGCAGCATTTCTCCTGCCCTGTTCCTGCATTTTCTGCTACAGCATGTACATCTCACGTTGCTGTCTAGTCAGACTACAGCATTCTCCTGTTCCTGCATTTACTGCTTCAGCAAGTCGATCTCCACTTGCTGCCTAGTCAGACTGCAGCATTCCTTTTGTTCCTCTGTGTACTTCTTCAGCAAGTACTTCTCCAGTTGCTGCCTAGTCAGGTTGCAGCATTCTCCTGTTCTGTTCTTGCATGTACTTCTTCAGCAAGAACATTTCCAGTTGAGGCCTAGACAGACTGCAGCATTCTCCTGTTCCTGCATGAACTTCTTCAGCAAGTACATCTCCAGTTGCTGCCTATACAGACCGCAGTATTCCTTTTGTTCCTGTGTGTACTTCTTCAGCAAGTACTTCTGCAGTTGCTGCCTTGTCAAACTGCAGCATTCGTCATGTTCCTGTATGTACATATTCAGCAAGTGCATCTTCAGTTGCTGCCTAGTCAGACTGCAGCATTTCTCCTGTTCTGTTCTTGCATTTACTGCTACTGCAAGCATATATCAAGTTGCTGCCTAATCAAACTGCAGCTATCCTTCTGTTCCTGCATTTACATCTTCAGCAAGTACAGTTTCATTTACAGCCTTGTCAAACTGCAGCATCCCTCTTGTTCCTGCATGTACTTCTTCAACAAGTACTTCTCCAGTTGCTGCCTAGTCAGATAGCTGCATTCTACTCTTAATGCATTTACTGCTTCAGCAGGTACATCTCTGGTTGCTGCCTAATCAGACTGCAGCATTTCTCCTTTTCTCTTCTTGCGTTCACTGCTATAGCAAGAATACATCCTGTTGCTGCCTAATCAGACTGCAGCTATCCTTCTATTCCTGCATTTAAATCTTAAGCAAGTGCACTTTGAGTTGCTGCCTTTTCAAACTGCAGCGTTCTTCTTGTTCCTGTATGTAAACAGGGCCTGATTCAGAGCCGCTTGTAAGCGGCCGCTCGTTCGCTCCAAGCGATGTTCGCACAACAGCGCAGGCGTATGGGTTGTAATTCGCATGCGCGAACCATTCATTGCGGTCGGAAATTGTGTGCTCACAAAATAGCGAATGCCTGCTAATTTGAGTGACAGAATGAGGCGTTTGTGGGTGGTAACAATGGAAAGTGCTTGAAAATGGGAAGTGGAGATCCAAACGCAGGCGTGCCAAAAGGTCAAAACGGGCGTTTTAAGGGTGTGCATAATTAACAAAGCAGCGTCATTGACCACGTCACTTGGTTGTTTGTTAGCCTGAACTGTTCGCATGATTGCGGTAGGAAAATCCAACCACAAGCACTGCGAGCAGTTCAGACGCCTTTCGATGTACTGGATTAATCTAATAAATAGCGGAGATGATGTAGGATGCGAGCGGCCAGGGGGCGTCTTTACAAAATAGCGAGCACATGTTTCGTTCGCTCGCTCAGACATAGAGACGTCAACAGATCGCAAAGAGCAAGCACTCAATTTAAACAGCCGACCCCTTTTTCTGAAAGAGTGAGCACAAATAGCGTCTGGCTCTGAATCAGGCCCATATTCAGCAAGTACATCTCCAGTTTCTGCCTAGTCAGATTGCAGCATTCCTTTTCTTCCTGCATATACTTTTTCAGCAAGGAAATTTCCAGTTGCTGCCTAATTAGACTGCAGCATATCTCCTGCTCTGTTCCTGCATTTTCTGCTTCAGCAAGTACATCTCCAGTTGCTGCTTCGTCAGACTGCAGCATTCTCAGTTCTGTTCCTGGGTGTACTGCTTCAGGATCTACATTTCCAGTTGAGGCCTAGACAGACTGCATCCTTCTCCTGTTCTGGCATTTACATCTTCAGTAAATACATCTCCAATTGCTGCCTAGTCAGAATGCAGCATTCTCCTGTTCTGTTATTGCATGTACTGCTTCAGCATTTATATCTCAAGTTGAGGACTAGTCAGACTTTAGCATTCTCCTGTTCCTGCATTTTTTTCTGCAACATGTACATTTGCAGTTGCTGCCTATTTGCAAGGCAGCATTTCTCATGTTTCTGCATTTACTGCTTCAGCAATTATATATACAGTTGCTGCCTAATCAGACTGCAGCATTTCTCCT
Organism: Taudactylus pleione; assembly: GCA_031769625.1. Taxonomy (NCBI): domain Eukaryota; kingdom Metazoa; phylum Chordata; class Amphibia; order Anura; family Myobatrachidae; genus Taudactylus; species Taudactylus pleione. Next base: position 1,684,985 of record JAUIMM010000077.1, on the reverse strand, counting down.
GTTCTGTTCTTGCTTTTACTACTACAGCAAGCATTTATCAAGTTGCTGCCTAATCAAACTGCATCTATCCTTCTGTTCCTGCATTTACATCTTCAGCAAGTACACTTTCATTTGCAGCCTTGTCAAACTGCAGCATCCCTCTTGTTCCTGCATTTACTTTTTCAGCAAGTACATCTCCAGTTGCTACCTAGTCAGAATGCAGCTTTCCTCTTGTTCCTGTGTGTACTTCTTCAGCAAGTACTTCTCCAGTTGCTGCCTAGTCAGACTGCAGCATTCTACTGTTACTGCATTTACTGCTTCAGCAAGTACATCTCCGGTTTCTGCCTAATTAGACTGCAGCATTTCTCCTGTTCTTTTCTTGCATTCACTGCTACAGCAGCCTTCTCAAACTGCAGCATCCCTCTTGTTCCTGCATGTTCATTTTCAGCAAGTACACCTCCAGTTGCTGCCTAGTCAGACTGCAGCTATCCTTCTGTTCTTGCATTTACATCTTCAGCAAGTACACTTTCAGTTGCTGCCTTGTCAAACTGCAGCATTCATCTTGTTCCTACATGTTCTTTTTCAGCAAGTACTTCTCCAGTTGCTGCCTAGTCAGACTGCAGCATTGTACTGTTACTGCATTTACTGCTTCAGCAAATACATCTCCGGTTGCTGCCTAATCAGACTGCAGCATTTCTCCTGTTCTCTTCTTGCATTCACTGCTACAGCAAGTATATATCCAGTTGCTGCCTAATCAGACTGCAGCTATCCTTCTGTTCCTGCATTTAAATCTTAAGCAAGTGCACGTTGAGTTGCTGCCTTTTCAAACTGCAGCATTCTTCTTTTTACTGTATGTACATATTCAGCAAGTACATCTCCAGTTGCTGCTTAGTCAGACTGCAGCATTCTCAGTTCTGTTCCTGCGTGTACTGCTTCAGCATCTACATTTCCAGTTGAGGCCTAGACAGACTGCATCCTTCTCCTGTTCTGGCATTTACATCTTCAGCAAATACATCTCCAGTTGCTGCCTAGTCAGACTGCAGCTTTTCTCAAGCCCTGTTCCTGCATTTTCTGTTTCAGCATGTACATCTCATGTTGCTGCCTAGTCAGACTGCAGCATTCTCCTGTTCTGTTACTGCATTTACTGCTTCAGGAAATACATCTCCGGTTGCTGCCTAATCAGACTGCAGCATTTCTCCTGTTCTCTTCTTGCATTCACTGCTACAGCAAGTATATATCCAGTTGCTGCCTAATCAGACTGCAGCTATCCTTCTGTTCCTGCATTTAAATCTTAAGCAAGTGCACGTTGAGTTGCTGCCTTTTCAAACTACAGCATTCTTCGTGTTCCTGTATGTACATATTCAGCAAGTACATCTCCAGTTGCTGCCTAGTCAGACTGCAGCATTCCTCTTATTCCTGCATGTACATTTTCAGCAAGAAAATCTCCAGTTGCTGCGTAGTCAGACAGCAGCAATTCTTCTGTTCTGTTCCTGCTTGTAGTGCTTCAGCATTTACAACTCCAGTTGAGGCCTAGAAAGTCTGCAGCATTCTCCTGTTCCTGCATTTACTGCTTCAGCAAGTACATCTCAAGTTGTTGCCTAGTCAGACTGCAGCATTTCTTCTGTGCTTTTCTTGCATTTACTGCTTCAGCAAGTATATATCCAGTTGCTGCCTAGTCAGACTGCAGCTATCCTTCTGTTCCTGCATTTACATATTCAACAAGTAATTTTTCAGTTGCAGCATTGTCAAACTGCAGCATTCCTCTTGTTCCTGCATGTTCTTTTTCAGCAAGTACTTCTCCAGTTGCTGCCTAGTCAGAATGCAGCATTCCTCTTGTTCCTGCATGTACTTCTTCAGCAAGTACTTCTCCAGTTGCTGCCTAGTCAGAATGCAGCATTACTCTTGTTCCTGGATGTACTTATTCAGCTAGTACATCTCCAGTTGCTGCCTAGTCAGAATGCAGCATTCCTCTTGTTCCTCTGTGTACTTCTTCAGCAAGTACTTCTCCAGTTGCTGCCCAGTGAGGCTGCAGCATTCTCCTGTTCAGTTCTTGCATGTACTTCTTCAGCAAGTACATTTCCAGTTGCTGCCTATACAGAATGCAGTATTCCTCTTGTTCCTGTGTGTACTTCTTCAGCAAGTACTTCTGCAGTTGCTGCCTTGTCAAACTGCAGCATTCGTCATGTTCCTGTATGTACATATTCAGCAAGTGCATCTTCAGTTGCTGCCTAGTCAGACTGCAGAATTTCTCCTGTTCTGTTCTTGCATTTACTGCTTCAGCAAGTATGTATCATGTTGCTGCCTAATCAGACTGCAGCTATCCTTCTATTCCTGCATTTACATCTTCAGCAAGTATACTTTCCGTTGCAGCTTTGTCAAACTGCAACATTGCTCTTGTGCCTGCATGTTCTTTTTCAGCAAGTACATCTCTAATTGCTGCCTAGTCAGAATGCAGCATTCTCCTGTTCTGTTATTGCATGTACTGCTTCAGCATTTATATCTCAAGTTGAGGACTAGTCAGACTTTAGCATTCTCCTGTTCCTGCATTTTTTTCTGCAACATGTACATTTCCAGTTGCTGCCTATTTGCAATGCAGCATTTCTCATGTTTCTGCATTTACTGCTTCAGCATTTATATATACAGTTGCTGCCTAATCAGACTGCAGCATTTCTGCTGTTCTGTTCTTGCATTTACTACTACAGCAAGCATATATCAAGCTGCTGCCTAATCAAACTGCAGCTATCCTTCTGTTCCTGCATGTACTTTTTCAGCAGGTACATCTCCAGTTGCTGCCTATACAGAATGCAGCATTCCTCTTGTTCCTGTGTGTACTTCTTCAGCAAGTACTTCTCCAGTTCCTGCCTAGTCAGACTGCAGCATTCGTCGTGTTCCTGTATCTACATATTCAGCAAGTACATCTTCAGTTGCTGCCTAGTCAGACTGCAGCATTGCTCTTGTTCCTGTATGTACTTTTTCAGTAAGTACTTCTCCATTTGCTGCCTAGTCAGACTGCAGCATTTCTCCAGCCCTGTTCTTGCATTTTCTTCTACAGCATGTACATCTCAAGTTGCTGTCTAGTCAGACTGCAGCATTCTCCTGTTCCTGCATTTACTGCTTCAGCAAGTCGATCTCCACTTGCTGCCTAGTCAGACTGCAGCATTTCTCCTGTTCTGTTCTTGCATTTACTGCTACTGCAAGTATATATCAAGTTGCTGCCTAATCAAACTGCAGCTATCCTTCTGTTCCTGCATTTACATCTTCAGCAAGTACAGTTTCATTTACAGCCTTGTCAAACTGCAGCATCCCTTTTGTTCCTGCGTGTACTTTTTCAGCAAGTACATCTCCAGTTGCTGCCTAGTCAGAATGCAGCTTTCCTCTTGTTATTGTGTGTACTTCTTCAGCAAGTACTTTTCCAGTTGCTGCCTAGTCAGACTGCAGCTTTCTACTGTTACTGCATTTACTGCTTCAGCAGGTACATCTCCGGTTGCTGCCTAATCAGACTGCAGCTATCCTTCTGTTCCTGCATTTAAATCTTAAGCAAGTGCACGTTGAGTTGCTGCCTTTTCAAACTGCAGCATTCTTCTTTTTCCTGTATGTACATATTCAGCAAGTACATCTCCAGTTGCTGCCTAGTCAGACTGCAGCATTCCTCTTGTTCCTGCATGTTCTTTTTCAGCAAGTACTTCTACAGTTGTTGCCTAGTCAGAATGCAGGATTTCTCTTGTTCCCCTGTGTAATTCTTCAGCAAGTACTTCTCCAGTTGCTGCCTTGTCAGAATGCAGCATTCCTCTTGTTCCTGGATGTACTTATTCAGCAAATACATCTCCAGTTGCTGCCTAGTCAGACTGCAGCATTTCTCCTGCCCTGTTCCTGCATTTTCTGTTTCAGCATGTACATCTCATGTTGCTGAATAGTCAGACTGCAGCAGTATTCTGTTCCTGCATTTACTGCTTCAGCAAGTTCATCTCCCATTGCTGACTAGTCAGACTGCAGCATTTCTCCTGTTCTGTTCTTGCATTTACTGCTACAGCAAGTATGTATCAAGTTGCTGCCTAATCAGACTGCAGCTATCCTTCTATTCCTGCATTTACATCTTCAGAAAGTACACTTTCAGTTGCAGCTTTGTCAAACTGCAGCATTGCTCTTGTTCCTGCATGTTCTTTTTCAGCAAGTACATCTCTTATTGCTGCCTAGTCAGAATGCAGCATTCTCCTGTTCTGTTATTGCATGTACTGCTTCAGCATTTATATCTCAAGTTGAGGACTAGTCAGACTTTAGCATTCTCCTGTTCCTGCATTTTTTTCTGCAAAATATACATTTGCAGTTGCTGCCTATTTGCAATGCAGCATTTCTCATGTTTCTGCATTTACTGCTTCAGCATTTATATATACAGTTGCTGCCTAATCAGACTGCAGCATTTCTCCTGTTCTGTTCTTGCATTTACTACTACAGCAAGCATATATCAAGTTGCTGCCTAATCAAACTGCAGCTATCCTTCTGTTCCTGCATTTACATCTTCAGCAAGTACACTTTCATTTGCAGCCTTGTCAAACTGCAGCATCCCTCTTGTTCCTGCATTTACTTTTTCAGCAAGTACATCTCCAGTTGCTACCTAGTCAGAATGCAGCTTTCCTCTTGTTCCTGTGTGTACTTCTTCAGCAAGTACTTCTCCAGTTGCTGCCTAGTCAGACTGCAGCATTCTACTGTTACTGCATTTACTGCTTCAGCAAGTACATCTCCGGTTGCTGCCTAATTAGACTGCAGCATTTCTCCTGTTCTCTTCTTGCATTCTCTGCTACAGCAGCCTTGTCAAACTGCAGCAACCCTCTTGTTCCTGCATGTTCATTTTCAGCAAGTGCACCTCCAGTTGCTGCCTAGTCAGACTGCAGCTATCCTTCTGTTCTTGCATTTACATCTTCAGCAAGTACACTTTCAGTTGCTGCCTTGTCAAACTGCAGCATTCCTCTTGTTCCTGCATGTTCTTTTTCAGCAAGTACTTCTCCAGTTGCTGCCTAGTCAGACTGCAGCATTGTACTGTTACTGCATTTACTGCTTCAGCAAATACATCTCCGTTGCTGCCTAATCAGACTGCAGCATTTCTCCTGTTCTCTTCTTGCATTCACTGCTACAGCAAGTATATATCCAGTTGCTGCCTAATCAGACTGCAGCTATCCTTCTGTTCCTGCATTTAAATCTTAAGCAAGTGCACGTTGAGTTGCTGCCTTTTCAAACTGCAGCATTCTTCTTGTTCCTGTATGTACATATTCAGCAAGTACATCTCCATTTGCTGCCTAGTCAGACTGCAGCATTCCTCTTATTCCTGCTTGAACATTTTCAGCAAGGAAATCTCCAGTTGCTGCGTAGTCAGACAGCAGCAATTCTTCTGTTCTGTTCTGTTCCTGCTTGTAGTGCTTCAGCATTTACAACTCCAGTTGAGGCCTAGAAAGTCTGCAGCATTCTCCTGTTCCTGCATTTACTGCTTCAGCAAGTACATCTCAAGTTGTTGCCTAGTCAGACTGCAGCATTTCTTCTGTGCTATTCTTGCATTTACTGCTACAGCAAGTATATATCCAGTTGCTGCCTAGTCAGACTGCAGCTATCCTTCTGTTCCTGCATTTACATATTCAACAAGTAATTTTTCAGTTGCAGCATTGTCAAACTGCAGCATTCCTCTTGTTCCTGCATGTTCTTTTTTAGCAAGTACTTCTCCAGTTGCTGCCTAGTCAGAATGCAGCATTCCTCTTGTTCCTGCATGTACTTCTTCAGCAAGTATTTCTCCAGTTGCTGCCTAGTCAGAATGCAGCATTACTCTTGTTCCTGGATGTACTTATTCAGCTAGTACATCTCCAGTTGCTGCCTAGTTAGAATGCAGCATTCCTCTTGTTCCTCTGTGTACTTCTTCAGCAAGTACTTCTCCAGTTGCTGCCTAGTGAGGCTGCAGCATTCTCCTGTTCTGTTCTTCCATGTACTTCTTCAGCAAGTACATTTCCAGTTGAGGCCTAGACAGACTGCAGCATTCTCCTGTTCCTGTATGAACTTCTTCAGCAAGTACATCTCCAGTTGCTGCCTATACAGAATGCAGTATTCCTCTTGTTCCTGTGTGTACTTCTTCAGCAAGTACTTCTGCAGTTGCTGCCTTGTCAAACTGCAGCATTCGTCATGTTCCTGTATGTACATATTCAGCAAGTGCATCTTCAGTTGCTGCCTAGTCAGACTGCAGCATTTCTCCTGTTCTGTTCCTGCATTTACTGCTTCAGCAAGTATGTATCAAGTTGCTGCCTAATCAGACTGCAGCTATCCTTCTATTCCTGCATTTACATCTTCAGAAAGTACACTTTCCGTTGCAGCTTTGTCAAACTGCAACATTGCTCTTGTGCCTGCATGTTCTTTTTCAGCAAGTACATCTCCAATTGCTGCCTAGTCAGAATGCAGCATTCTCCTGTTCTGTTATTGCATGTACTGCTTCAGCATTTATATCTCAAGTTGAGGACTAGTCAGACTTTAGCATTCTCCTGTTCCTGCATTTTTTTCTGCAACATGTACATTTCCAGTTGCTGCCTATTTGCAATGCAGCATTTGTCATGTTTCTGCATTTACTGCTTCAGCATTTATATATGCAGTTGCTGCCTAATCAGACTGCAGCATTTCTCTTGTTCCTGTATGTTCTTTTTCAGTAAGTACTTCTCCATTTGCTGCCTAGTCAAACTGCAGCATTTCTCCAGCCCTATTCTTGCATTTTCTTCTACAGCATGTACATCTCAAGTTACTGTCTAGTCAGACTGCAGCATTCTCCTGTTCCTGCATTTACTGCTTCAGCAAGTCGATCTCCACTTGCTGCCTAGTCAGACTGCAGCATTTCTCCTGTTCTGTTCTTGCATTTACTGCTACTGCAAGTATATATCAAGTTGCTGCCTAATCAAACTGCAGCTATCCTTCTGTTCCTGCATTTACATCTTCAGCAAGTACAGTTTCATTTACAGCCTTGTCAAACTGCAGCATCCCTCTTGTTCCTGCATGTTCTTTTTCAGCAAGTACATCTCCAGTTGCTGCCTAGTCAGAATGCAGCTTTCCTCTTGTTATTGTGTGTACTTCTTCAGCAAGTACTTTTCCAGTTGCTGCCTAGTCAGACTGCAGCATTCTACTGTTACTGCATTTACTGCTTCAGCAGGTACATCTCCGGTTGCTGCCTTATCAGACTGCAGCATTTCTCCTCTTCTCTTCTTGCATTCACTGCTACAGCAAGAATATATCTTGTTGCTGCCTAATCAGACTGCAGCTATCCTTCTGTTCCTGCATTTAAATCTTAAGCAAGTGCACGTTGAGTTGCTGCCTTTTCAAACTGCAGCATTCTTCTTTTTCCTGTATGTACGTATTCAGCAAGTACATCTGCAGCTGCTGCCTAGTCAGACTGCAGCATTCCTCTTGTTCCTGTATGTACTTTTTCAGTAAGTACTTCTCCAGTTGCTGCCTAGTCAGACTGCAGCATTCTACTGTTACTGCATTTACTGCTTCAGCAAGTACATCTCCGGTTGCTGCCTAATTAGACTGCAGCATTTCTCCTGTTCTCTTCTTGCATTCACTGCTACAGCAGCCTTGTCAAACTGCAGCAATCCTCTTGTTCCTGCATGTTCATTTTCAGCAAGTACACCTCCAGTTGCTGCCTAGTCAGACTGCAGCTATCCTTCTGTTCTTGCATTTACATCTTCAGCAAGTACACTTTCAGTTGCTGCCTTGTCAAACTGCAGCATTCCTCTTGTTCCTGCATGTTCTTTTTCAGCAAGTACTTCTCCAGTTGCTGCCTAGTCAGACTGCAGCATTGTACTGTTACTGCATTTACTGCTTCAGCAAATACATCTCCGTTGCTGCCTAATCAGACTGCAGCATTTCTCCTGTTCTCTTCTTGCATTCACTGCTACAGCAAGTATATATCCAGTTGCTGCCTAATCAGACTGCAGCTATCCTTCTGTTCCTGCATTTAAATCATAAGCAAGTGCACATTGAGTTGCTGCCTTTTCAAACTGCAGCATTCTTCTTGTTCCTGTATGTACATATTCAGCAAGTACATCTCCATTTGCTGCCTAGTCAGACTGCAGCATTCCTCTTATTCCTGCATGTACATTTTCAGCAAGGAAATCTCCAGTTGCTGCGTAGTCAGACAGCAGCAATTCTTCTGTTCTGTTCCTGCTTGTAGTGCTTCAGCATTTACAACTCCAGTTGAGGCCTAGAAAGTCTGCAGCATTCTCCTGTTCATGTATTTACTGCTTCAGCAAGTACATCTCAAGTTGTTGCCTAGTCAGACTGCAGCATTTCTTCTGTGCTATTCTTGCATTTACTGCTACAGCAAGTATATATCCAGTTGCTGCCTAGTCAGACTGCAGCTATTCTTCTGTTCCTGCATTTACATATTCAACAAGTAATTTTTCAGTTGCAGCATTGTCAAACTGCAGCATTCCTCTTGTTCCTGCATGTTCTTTTTCAGCAAGTACTTCTCCAGTTGCTGCCTAGTCAGAATGCAGCATTCATCTTGTTCCTGCATGTACTTCTTCAGCAAGTACTTCTCCAGTTGCTGCCTAGTCAGAATGCAGCATTCCTCTTGTTTCTCTATGTACTTCTTCAGCAAGTACTTCTCCAGTTGCTGCCTAGTGAGGCTGCAGCATTCTCCTGTTCTGTTCTTGCATGTACTTCTGCAGCAAGTACATTTCCAGTTGAGGCCTAGACAGACTGCAGCATTCTCCTGTTCCTGCATGAACTTCTTCAGCAAGTACATCTCCAGTTCCTGCCTATACAGAATGCAGTATTCCTCTTGTTCCTGTGTGTACTTCTTCAGCAAGTACTTCTGCAGTTGCTGCCTTGTCAAACTGCAGCATTCGTCATGTTCCTGTATGTACATATTCAGTAAGTGCATCTTCAGTTGCTGCCTAGTCAGACTGCAGCATTTCTCCTGTTCTGTTCTTGCATTTACTGCTTCAGCAAGTATGTATAAAGTTGCTGCCTAATCAGACTGCAGCTATCCTTCTATTCCTGCATTTACATCTTCAGCAAGTACACTTTCCGTTGCAGCTTTGTCAAACTGCAACATTGCTCTTGTGCCTGCATGTTCTTTTTCAGCAAGTACATCTCCAATTGCTGCCTAGTCAGAATGCAGCATTCTCCTGTTCTGTTATTGCATGTACTGCTTCAGCATTTATATCTCAAGTTGAGGACTAATCAGACTTTAGCATTCTCCTGTTCCTGCATTTTTTTCTGCAGCATGTACATTTCCAGTTGCTGCCTATTTGCAATGCAGCATTTCTCATGTTTCTGCATTTACTGCTTCAGCATTTATATATACAATTGCTGCCTAATCAGACTGCAGCATTTCTCCTATTCTGTTCTTGCATTTACTACTACAGCAAGCATATATCAAGCTGCTGCCTAATCAAACTGCAGCTATCCTTCTGTTCCTGCATGTACTTTTTCAGCAGGTACATCTCCAGTTGCTGCCTATACAGAAAGCAGCATTCCTCTTGTTCCTGTGTGTACTTCTTCAGCAAGTACTTCTCCAGTTCCTGCCTAGTCAGACTGCAGCATTCGTCGTGTTCCTGTATCTACATATTCAGCAAGTACATCTTCAGTTGCTGCCTAGTCAGACTGCAGCATTGCTCTTGTTCCTGTATGTACTTTTTCAGTAAGTACTTCTCCATTTGCTGCCTAGTCAGACTGCAGCATTTCTCCAGCCCTGTTCTTGCATTTTCTTCTACAGCATGTACATCTCAAGTTGCTGTCTAGTCAGACTACAGCATTCTCCTGTTCCTGCATTTACTGCTTCAGCAAGTCGATCTCCACTTGCTGCCTAGTCAGACTGCAGCATTTCTCCTGTTCTGTTCTTGCATTTACTGCTACTGCAAGTATATATCAAGTTGCTGCCTAATCAAACTGCAGCTATCCTTCTGTTCCTGCATTTACATCTTCAGCAAGTACAGTTTCATTTACAGCCTTGTCAAACTGCAGCATCCCTCTTGTTCCTGCATGTACTTTTTCAGCAAGTACATCTCCTGTTGCTGCCTAGTCAGAATGCAGCTTTCCTCTTGTTATTGTGTGTACTTCTTCAGCAAGTACTTTTCCAGTTGCTGTCTAGTCAGACTGCAGCATTCTACTGTTACTGCATTTACTGCTTCAGCCGGTACATCTCCGGTTGCTGCCTTATCAGACTGCAGCATTTCTCCTCTTCTCTTCTTCATTCACTGCTACAGCAAGAATATATCTTGTTGCTGCCTAATCAGACTGCAGCTATCCTTCTGTTCCTGCATTTCAATCTTAAGCCAGTGCACGTTGAGTTGCTGCCTTTTCAAACTGCAGCATTCTTCTTTTTCCTGTATGTACATATTCAGCAATAACATCTCCAGTTGCTGCCTAGTCAGACTGCAGCATTCCTCTTGTTCCTGCATGTTCTTTTTCAGCAAGTATTTCTACAATTGTTGCCTAGTCAGAATGCAGGATTCCTCTTGTTCCCCTGTGTAATTCTTCAGCAAGTACTTCTCCAGTTGCTGCCTAGTCAGAATGCAGCATTCCTCTTGTTCCTGGATGTACTTATTCAGCAAGTACATCTCCAGTTACTGCCTAGTCAGCCTGCAGCATTCTCCTGTTCTGTTCTTGCATGTACTTCTTCAGCAAGTACATTTCCAGTTGAGTCCTAGACAGACTGCAGCATTCTCCTGTTCCTGCATGAACTTCTTCAGCAAGTACATCTCCAGTTACTACCTTGTCAAACTGCAGCATTCGTCTTGTTCCTGTTTGTACATATTCAGACTGCAGCATTTCTCCTGTACTGTTCTTGCATTTACTGGTACAGCAAGTATGTATCAAGTTGCTGCCTAATCAGACTGCAGCTATCCTTCTATTCCTGCATTTACATCTTCAGAAAGTACACTTTCCGTTGCAGCTTTGTCAAACTGCAGCATTGCTCTTGTTCCTGCATGTTCTTTTTCAGCAAGTACATCTCTTATTGCTGCCTAGTCAGAATGCAGCATTCTCCTGTTCTGTTATTGCATGTACTGCTTCAGCATTTATATCTCAAGTTGAGGACTAGTCAGACTTTAGCATTCTCCTGTTCCTGCATTTTTTTCTGCAAAATGTACATTTGCAGTTGCTGCCTATTTGCAATGCAGCATTTCTCATTTTTCTGCATTTACTGCTTCAGCATTTATATATACAGTTGCTGCCTAATGAGACTGCAGCATTTTTCCTGTTCTGTTCTTGCATTTACTACTACTGCAAGCATATATCAAGTTGCTGCCTAATCAAACTGCAGCTATCCTTCTGTTCCTGCATTTACATCTTCAGCAAGTACACTTTCATTTGCAGCCTTGTCAAACTGCAGCATCCCTCTTGTTCCTGCATTTACTTTTTCAGCAAGTACATCTCCAGTTGCTACCTAGTCAGAATGCAGCTTTCCTCTTCTTCCTGTGTGTACTTCTTCAGCAAGTACTTCTCCAGTTGCTGCCTAGTCAGACTGCAGCATTCTACTGTTACTGCATTTACTGCTTCAGCAAGTACATCTCCGGTTGCTGCCTAATTAGACTGCAGCATTTCTCCTGTTCTCTTCTTGCATTCACTTCTACAGCAGCCTTGTCAAACTGCAGCAACCCTCTTGTTCCTGCATGTTCATTTTCAGCAAGTACACCTCCAGTTGCTGCCTAGTCAGACTGCAGCTATCCTTCTGTTCTTGCATTTACATCTTCAGCAAGTACACTTTCAGTTGCTGCCTTGTCAAACTGCAGCATTCCTCTTGTTCCTGCCTGTTCTTTTTCAGCAAGTAATTCTCCAGTTGCTGCCTAGTCAGACTGCAGCATTGTACTGTTACTACATTTACTGCTTCAGCAAATACATCTCCGTTGCTGCCTAATCAGACTGCAGCATTTCTCCTGTTCTCTTCTTGCATTCACTGCTACAGCAAGTATATATCCAGTTGCTGCCTAATCAGACTGCAGCTATCCTTCTGTTCCTGCATTTAAATCTTAAGCAAGTGCACGTTGAGTTGCTGCCTTTTCAAACTGCAGCATTCTTCTTGTTCCTGTATGTACATATTCAGCAAGTACATCTCCATTTGCTGCCTAGTCAGACTGCAGCATTCCTCTTATTCCAGCATGTACATTTTCAGCAAGGAAATCTCCAGTTGCTGCGTAGTCAGACAGCAGCAATTCTTCTGTTCTGTTCCTGCTTGTAGTGCTTCAGCATTTACAACTCCAGTTGAGGCCTAGAAAGTCTGCAGCATTCTCCTGTTTCTGTATTTACTGCTTCAGCAAGTACATCTCAAGTTGTTGCCTAGTCAGACTGCAGCATTTCTTCTGTGCTATTCTTGCATTTACTGCTACAGCAAGTATATATCCAGTTGCTGCCTAGTCAGACTGCAGCTATCCTTCTGTTCCTGCATTTACATATTCAACAAGTAATTTTTCAGTTGCAGCATTGTCAAACTGCAGCATTCCTCTTGTTCCTGCATGTTCTTTTTCAGCAAGTACTTCTCCAGTTGCTGCCTAGTCAGAATGCAGCATTCCTCTTGTTCCTGCATGTACTTCTTCAGCAAGTACTTCTCCAGTTGCTGCCTAGTCAGAATGCAGCATTACTCTTGTTCCTGGATGTACTTATTCAGCTAGTACATCTCCAGTTGCTGCCTAGTCAGAATGCAGCATTCCTCTTGTTCCTCTGTGTACTTCTTCAGCAAGTACTTCTCCAGTTGCTGCCTAGTGAGGCTGCAGCATTCTCCTGTTCTGTTCTTCCATGTACTTCTTCAGCAAGTACATTTCCAGTTGAGGCCTAGACAGACTGCAGCATTCTCCTGTTCCTGCATGAACTTCTTCAGCAAGTACATCTCCAGTTGCTGCCTATACAGAATGCAGTATTCCTCTTGTTCCTGTGTGTACTTCTTCAGCAAGTACTTCTGCAGTTGCTGCCTTGTCAAACTGCAGCATTCGTCATGTTCCTGTATGTACATATTCAGCAAGTGCATCTTCAGTTGCTGCCTAGTCAGACTGCAGCATTTCTCCTGTTCTGTTCTTGCATTTACTGCTTCAGCAAGTATGTATCAAGTTGCTGCCTAATCAGACTGCAGCTATCCTTCTATTCCTGCATTTACATCTTCAGCAAGTACACTTTCCGTTGCAGCTTTGTCAAACTGCAACATTGCTCTTGTGCCTGCATGTTCTTTTTCAGCAAGTACATCTCCAATTGCTGCCTAGTCAGAATGCAGCATTCTCCTGTTCTGTTATTGCATGTACTGCTTCAGCATTTATATCTCAAGTTGAGGACTAGTCAGACTTTAGCATTCTCCTGTTCCTGCATTTTTTTCTGCAACATGTACATTTCCAGTTGCTGCCTATTTGCAGTGCAGCATTTCTCATGTTTCTACATTTACTGCTTCAGCATTTATATATACAGTTGCTGTCTAATCAGACTGCAGCATTTCTCCTATTCTGTTCTTGCATTTACTACTACAGCAAGCATATATCAAGCTGCTGCCTAATCAAACTGCAGCTATCCTTCTGTTCCTGCATGTACTTTTTCAGCAGGTACATCTCCAGTTGCTGCCTATACAGAAAGCAGCATTCCTCTTGTTCCTGTGTGTACTTCTTCAGCAAGTACTTCTCCAGTTCCTGCCTAGTCAGACTGCAGCATTCGTCGTGTTCCTGTATCTACATATTCAGCAAGTACATCTTCAGTTGCTGCCTAGTCAGACTGCAGCATTGCTCTTGTTCCTGTATGTACTTTTTCAGTAAGTACTTCTCCATTTGCTGCCTAGTCAGACTGCAGCATTTCTCCAGCCCTGTTCTTGCATTTTCTTCTACAGCATGTACATCTCAAGTTGCTGTCTAGTCAGACTGCAGCATTCTCCTGTTCCTGCATTTACTGCTTCAGCAAGTCGATCTCCACTTGCTGCCTAGTCAGACTGCAGCATTTCTCCTGTTCTGTTCTTGCATTTACTGCTACTGCAAGTATATATCAAGTTGCTGCCTAATCAAACTGCAGCTATCCTTCTGTTCCTGCATTTAAATCTTCAGCAAGTACAGTTTCATTTACAGCCTTGTCAAACTGCAGCATCCCTCTTGTTCCTGCATGTACTTTTTCAGCAAGTACATCTCCTGTTGCTGCCTAGTCAGAATGCAGCTTTCCTCTTGTTATTGTGTGTACTTCTTCAGCAAGTACTTTTCCAGTTGCTGTCTAGTCAGACTGCAGCATTCTACTGTTACTGCATTTACTGCTTCAGCAGGTACATCTCCGGTTGCTGCCTTATCAGACTGCAGCATTTCTCCTCTTCTCTTCCTCATTCACTGCTACAGCAAGAATATATCTTGTTGCTGCCTAATCAGACTGCAGCTATCCTTCTGTTCCTGCATTTAAATCTTAAGCAAGTGCACGTTGAGTTGCTGCCTTTTCAAACTGCAGCATTCTTCTTTTTCCTGTATGTACATATTCAGCAAGTACATCTCCAGTTGCTGCCTAGTCAGACTGCAGCATTCCTCTTGTTCCTGCATGTTCTTTTTCAGCAAGTACTTCTACAGTTGTTGCCTAGTCAGAATGCAGGATTCCTCTTGTTCCCCTGTGTAATTCTTCAGCAAGTACTTCTCCAGTTGCTGCCTTGTCAGAATGTAGCATTCCTCTTGTTCCTGGATGTACTTATTCAGCAAGTACATCTCCAGTTACTGCCTAGTCAGAATGCAGCTTTTTCAGCAAGTACTTCTCCAGTTGCTGCCTAGTCAGGCTGCAGCATTCTCCTGTTCTGTTCTTGCATGTACTTATTCAGCAAGTACATTTCCAGTTGAGTCCTAGACAGACTGCAGCATTCTCCTGTTCCTGCATGAACTTCTTCAGCAAGTACATCTCCAGTTACTACCTTGTCAAACTGCAGCATTCGTCTTGTTCCTGTATGTACATATTCAGCAAGTACGTCTCCAGTTGCTGCCTAGTCAGACTGCAGAATTCCTCTTGTTCCTGCATATACTTTTTTAGCAAGTAAATCTCCAATTGTTCTCTGGTCAAACTGCAACATTTCTCCTGCCCTGTTCTTGCATTTTTGGCTACAGCATTTACATCTCAAGTTGCTGCCTAGTCAGACTGCAGTATTCTCCTGTTGCTGCATTTACTGTTTCAGCAAGTTCATCTCCAGTTGCTGCCTAGTCAGACTGCAGCATTTCTCCTGTTCTGTTCTTGCATTTACTGCTACAGCAAGTATATATCAAGTTGCTGCCTTTTCAAACTGCAGCTATCTTTCTGTTCCTGCATTTACATCTTCAGCAAGTACACTTTAATTTGCAGCCTTGTCAAACTGCAGCATCCCTCTTTTTCCTGCATGTACTTTTTCAGCAAGTACATCTCCAGTTGCTGCCTAGTCAGAATGCAGCTTTCCTCTTGTTATTGTGTGTACTTCTTCAGCAAGTACTTCTCCTGTTGCTGCCTAGTCAGACTGCAGAATTCTACTGTTACTGCATTTACTGCTTCAGCAGGTACATCTCCGGTTGCTGCCTTTTCAGACTGCAGCATTTCTCCTGTTCTCTTCTTGCATTCACTGCTACAGCAAGAATATATCATGTTGCTGCCTAATCAGACTGCAGCTATCCTTCTGTTCCTGCATTTAAATCTTAAGCAAGTGCACTTTGAGTTGCTGCCTTTTCAAACTGCAGCATTCGTCTTATTCCTGTATGTACGTATTCAGCAAGTACATCACCAGTTTCTGCCTAGTCAGACTGCAGCATTTCTTTTGATCCTGCATGCACTTTTCAGCATGGAAATTTCCAGTTGCTGCCTAGTTAGACAGCAGCATATCTCCTGCTCTGTTCCTGCATGTACTGCTTCAGCATCTACATCTCCAGTAAAGGCCTAGACAGACTGCATCCTTCTCCTGTTCCGGCATTTACTTCTTCAGCAAATACATCTCCGGTTGCTGCCTAGTCAGCAAGGGAATTTCTCCTGCCCTGTTCCTGCATTTTCTGCTTCAGCATGTACATCTCAAGTTGCTGCCTAGTCAGACTGCAGCATTCTTCTGTTCCTGCATTTACTGCTTCAGCAAGTTCATCTCCCATTGCTGCCTAGTCAGACTGTAGCATTTCTCCTGTTCTGTTCATGCATTTACTGCTACAGCAAGTATGTATCAAGTGGCTGCCTAATCAGACTGCAGCTATCCTATTCCTGCATTTACATCTTCAAGTACACTTTCAGTTGCAGCTTTGTCAAACTGCAGCATTGCTCTCGTTCCTGCATGTTCTTTTCAGCAAGTACATCTGCAATTGCTGCCTAGTCAGAATGCAGCATTCTCCTGTTCTGTTATTGCATGTACTGCTTCAGCATTTATATCTCAAGTTGAGGACTAGTCAGACTTTAGCGTTCTCCTGTTCCTGCATTTTTGTCTGCAACATTTACATTTTCAGTTGCTGCCTATTTGCAATGCAGCGTTTCTCATGTTTCTGCATTTACTGCTTCAGCAAGTATATATAATGTTGCTGCCTAATCAGACTGCACAATTCCTTCTGTTCCTGCATTTACATCTTCAGCAAGTACATTTCCAATTGCTGCTTACTCAGACTGCAGCATTCTTCTTATTCCTGCGTGTAATTTTTCAGCAAGTACATCTCCAATTGCTGCCTAGTCAGAATGCAGCATCCTCCTGTTCCTGCATTTTCTGCTTCAGCAGGTATATATCCAGCTGCTGCCAAATCTGACTGCAGCTATCCTTCTGTTATTGCATTTACATCTTCAGCAAGTACACTTTCGGTTGCTGCCTTGTCAAACTGCAACATTCCTCTTGTTCCTGCATGTTCTTTTTCAGCAAGTACTTCTCCAGTTGCTGCCTAGTCAGAATGGGGCATTCCTCTTGTTCCTGCATGTACTTTTTCAGCAAGTACATCTCCAGTTGCTGCCTAATCAGAATGCAGCATTCTTCCTGTTCCTCTGTGTACTTCTTCAGCAAGTACTTCTCCAGTTGCTGCCTAGGCAGGCTGCAGCATTCTCATGTTCTGTTCTTGCATGTACTTCTTCAGCAAGTACATTTCCAATTGAGGCCTAGACAGACTGCAGCATTCTTCTGTTCCTGCATGAACTTCTTCAGCAAGTACATCTCCAGTTGCTGCCTATTCAGAATGCAGCATTCCTCTTTTTCCTCTGTGTACTTCTTCAGCAAGTACTTCTCCAGTCGCTGCCTTGTCAAACTGCAGCATTCTTCTTGTTCCTGTATGTATATATTCAACAAGTACATCTCCAGTTGCTGCCCAGTCAGACTGCAGCATTCCTCATGTTCCTGTATGTACTTTTTCAGCAAGGAAATCTCCAGTTGCTGCCTAGTCAGAATGTAGCTTTCCTCTTGTTCCTGCATTTACTGCTTCAGCAAGTACATCTCCAGTTGTTGCCTAGTCATACTTCAGCATTTCTCCTGTTCTGTTCCTGCTTGTAGTGCTTCAGCAATTACAACTCCAGTTGAGGCCTAGAACGTCTGCAGCATTCTCCTCTTCCTGCAATTTCATCTTAAGTTGTTGCCTAGTCAGACTGCAGCATTTCTCCTGTTCTGTTCTTGCATTTACTGCTACAGCAAGAATATATCCAGTTGATGCCTAGTCAGACTGCAGCTATCCTTCTCTTCCTGCATTTACATCTTCAACAGGTAATTTTTCAGTTACAGCTTTGTCAAACTGCAGCATTCCTCTTGTTCCTGCATGTTCTTTTTCAGCTACTAATTCTACAGTTGCTGCCTAGTTGGAATACAGCATTCCTCTTGTTCCTGCATGTACTTTTTCAGCAAGTACATCTCCAGTTGCTGCCTAGTCAGAATGCAGCATTCATCTTGTTCCTCTGTGTACTTCATCAGCAAGTACTTCTCCATTTGCTGCCTAGTCAGGCTGCAGCATTTTCCTGTTCTGTTCTTGCATGTATTTCTTCAGCAAGTACATTTCCAGTTGAGGCCTAGACAGACTGCAGCATTCTCCTGTTCCTGCATGAACTTCTTCAGCAAGTACATCTCCAGTTGCTGCCTTGTCAAACTGCAACATTTCTCCAGCCCTGTTCCTGCATTTTCTGCTACAGAATGTACATCTCAAATTGCTGCCTAGTCAGACTGCAGCATTCTCCTGTTCTGTTCTTGCATTTACTGCTACAGCAAGCATATATCAAGTTGCTTCCTAATCAAACTGCAGCTATCCTTCTGTTCCTGCATTTACATCTTCAGTAAGTACACTTTCATTTGCAGCTTTGTCAAACTGCAGCATCCCTCTTGTTCCTGCTTGTACTTTTTCAGCAAGTACATCTCCAGTTGCTGCTTAGTCAGAATGCAGCATTCTACTTTTCTGTTATTGCATATACTGCTTCAGCATTTATATCTCAAGTTGAGGACTAGTCAGACTTTAGCATTTTCCTCTTCCTGCATTTTTTTCTTCAATGTGTACATTTCCAGTTGCTGCCTATTTGCAATGCAGCATTTCTCATGTTTCTGCATTTACTGCTTCAGCAAGTATATATACAGTTGCTGCCTAATCAGACTGTAGCATTCCTTCTGTTCCTGCATTTACATCTTTAGCAAGTACACTTCCAGTTGCTGCCTACTCAGACTGCAGCATTCCTCTTGTTCCTGCATGTAATTTTTCAGCAAGTACATCTCCAATTGCTGCCTAGTCAGACTGCAGCATTTCTCCAGCTCCGTTCTTGCATTTTCTGCTTCAGTAAGTACATCTCCACTTGCTGCTTAGTCAGACTGCCACATTCTCCAGTTCTGTTCCTGCATGTACTACATCAGCATCTACATCTCCAGTTGAGGCCAAGTCAGACTGCATCATTCTCCTGTTCCAGCATTTACATTTTCAGCAAGTAAATCTCCAGTTGCTGCCTAGTCAGAATGCAGCATTCCTCCTGTTCCTGTGTGTACTTCTTCAGCAAGTACTTCTCCAGTTGCTGCTTAGTCAGACTGCAGTATTCTCCTGTTCCTGCATTTACTGCCTCAGCAAGTATATATCCAGCTGCTGCCTAATCGGACTGCAGCTATCCTTCTGTTCTGGCATTTACATATTAAGCAAGTACACATTCAGTTTCTACCTTGTAAAACTGCAGTATTCTTCTTGTTTCTGCATGTACTTCTTCAGAAAGTACATCTCCAGTTGTTGCCTAGTCAGACAGCAGCATTCTTCTGTTCTGTTCCTGCTTGTAGTGCTTCAGCAATTACAACTCCAGTTGAGGCCTAGAAGGACTACAGCATTCTCCCGTTCCTGCAAGTACATCTCAAGTTATTGCCTAGTCAGACTGCGGCATTTCTCCTGTTCTGTTCTTGCATTTACTGATACAGCAAGTATATATCTAGATGCTGCCTAATCAGACTGCAGCTATCCTTCTGTTCTTGCATTTACATCTTCAGCAAGTACACTTTCAGTTGCTGCCTTGTCAAACTGCAGTATTCCTCTTGTTCCTGCATGTTCTTTTTCAGCAAGTACTTCTCCAGTTGCTGCCTAGTCAGAATGCTGCATTCCTCTTGTTCCTGCATGTACTTTTTCAGCAAGTACATCTTCAGTTGCTGCCTAGTCAGAATGCAGCATTCCTCTTGTTCCTCTTTGTACTTCTTCAGCAAGTACTTCTCCAGTTGCTGCCTAGTCAGGCTGCAGCATTCTCCTGTTCTGTTCTTGCATGTACTTCTTCAGTAAGTACATTTCCAGTTGAGGCCTATACAGACTGCAGCATTCTACTGTTCCTGCATGAACTTCTTCAGCAAGTACATCTCCAGTTGCTGCCTATTCAGAAGGCAGCATTCCTCTTGCTCCTGTGTGTACTTTTTCAGCAAGTACATCTCCAGTTGCTGCCTAGTCAGACTGCAGCATTCCTCTTGTTCCTGCATGTACTTTTTCAGCAAGTAAATCTCCAGTTGCTGCCTAGTCAGACTGCAGCATTTCTCCTGTTCTGTTCCTGCTTGTAGTGCTTCAGCAATTACTTCTCCAGTTGAGGCCTAGAAATTCTGCAGCATTTTTCCTGTTCTGTTCTTGCATTTACTGCTACAGCAAGTATATATCAAGTTGCTGCCTAATCAGACTGCAGCTATCCTTCTGTTCCTGCATTTACATCTTCAGTAAGTACACTTTCAGTTGCAGCTTTGTCAAACTTCAGCATTCCTCTTGTTCCTGCATGTTTTTTTTCAGCAAGTACTTCTCCCGTTGCTGCCTAGTCAGAATGCAGCATTCCTCTTTTTCCTGCATGTACTTTTTGAGCAAGTCCATTTCCAGTAGCTGCCTAGTCAGAATGCAGCATTCCTATTGTTCCTGTGTGTACTTCTTCAGCAAGTACTTCTCCAGTTGCTGCCTTGTCAAACTGCAGCATTCCTCATGTTCCTGCATATTCTTTTTCAGCAAGTACATCTCCAATTGCTACCTAGTCAGACTGCAGCATTCCTCTTGTTCCTAAATTTACATTTTAAGCAAGGAAATCTCCCGTTGCTCCCTAGTCAGACTGCAGCATTTCTCCTGTTCTGTTTCTGCTCGTAGTGCTTCAGCAATTATAACTCCAGTTGAGGCCGAGAAAGTCCGCAGCATTCTCCTGTTCCTGCATTTACTGCTTCAGCAAGTACATCTCAAGATGTTGCATAGTCAGACTGCAGCATTTTCCTGTTCTTTTCTTGCATTTACTGCTACAGCAAGTATATATCCAGTTGCTGCCTAGTCAGACTGCAGCTATCCTTCTGTTCCTGCATTTACATCTTCAACAAGTAATTTTTCAGTTGCTGGCTTTTCAAACTGCAGCATTCCTCTTCTTTCTGCATGTTCTTTTTCAGCAAGTACATCTCCAGTTGCTGCCTAGTCAGACTGCAGCATTTCTCCTGCTCTATTCCTGCATTTTCTGCTTCAGCAAGTACATCTCCAGTTGCTGCTTAGTCAGACTGCAGCATTCTCCTGTTCCGGCATTTACATCTTCAGCAAGTACATCTCCAGTTGCTGCCTTGTCAGATTGCTACATTAATTTTCTTCCTGTGTGTGCTTCTTCAGCACGTACATCTCCAGTTGCTGCCTACTCAGACTGCAGAATTTCTCCTGTTCTGTTCTTGCATTTACTGCTTCAGCAAGTATATATCAAGTTGCCGCCTAATCACACTGCAGCTATCCTTCTTTTCCTGCATTTATATCTTCAGCAAGTACACTTTTATTTGCAGCCTTGTCAAACTGCAGCATTCCACTTGTTTCTGTATGTACTTTTTCAGCAAGTACTTCTATAGTTGCTGTCTAGTCAGAGTGCAGCATTCCTCTTTTTTTGTGTACGTCTTCAGCAAGTACTTCTCCAGTTACTGCCTAGTCAGACTGCAGCATTCTACTTTTCTGTTATTGCATGTACTGCTTCAGCATTTATATCTCAAGTTGAGGAGTAGTCAGACTTTAGCATTTTCCTCTTCCTGCATTTTTTTCTTCAACATGTACATTTCCAGTTGCTGCCTATTTGCAATGCAGCATTTCTCCTGTTTCTGCATTTACTGCTTCAGCAAGTATATATACCGTTGCTGCCTAGTTAGACTGCAGCATTCCTTCTGTTCCTGCGTTTTCATCTTCAGCAAGTATACTTCCAATTGCTGCATACTCAGAGTGCAGCATTCTCCTGTTCTGTTCTTGTATGTACTTCTTCAGCAAGTACATTTCCAGTTGAGGCCTAGACAAACTGCAGCATTCTCCTGTTCCTGCATGAACTTCTTCAGCAAGTACGTCTCCAGTTGCTGCCTTGTCAAACTGCAGCATTCCTCTTGTTCCTGGGTGTACTTTTTCAGCAAGTAAATCTCCAGTTGCTGCCTAGTCGGACTGCAGCATTTCTCCTTCTCTGTTCCTGCATTTTCTGCTTCAGCAAGTACATCTCCAGTTGCTGCTTAGTCAGACTGCAGCATTCTCCAGTTCTGTTCCTGCATGTACTGCTTCACCATATACAGCTCCAGTTGAGGCCTAGACAGACTGCATCATTCCCCTATTCCGGCATTTACATCTTCAGTAAGTACATATCCAGTTGCTGCCTAGTCAGTCTGCAGCATTTATCCTGTTCTGTTTTTGCTTTTACTGCTACAGCAAGTATATATCCAGTTGCTGCCTAAGTATATATCCAGACTGCAGCTATCCTTCTGTTCCTGCATTTACATCTTCAGCAAGTGCACTTCCAGTTGCTTCCTAGTCAGACTGCAGCATTCTCCTGTTCCTGCATTTACTTCTTCAGCATGTACATTTCTAGTTGCTGCCTAGTCAGACTGCAGCATTCCTTCAGTTCCTGTGTATACTTTTTCAGCAATTACATTTGCAATTGCTGCCTAGTCAGACTGCAGCGTTTCTCTTGTTCTGTTCCTGCTTGTACTGCTTCAGCAATTACGTCTCCAGTTGAGGCCTAGACAGACTGCAGCATCCTCGATTCCAGCATTTACATCTTCAGCAAGTACATTTTGAGTTGCTGCCCTGTCAAACTGCAGCATTCTTCTTGTTCCTCCATGTACTTTTTCAGCAAGTATATCTCCAGTTGCTCCCTAGTCAGACCGTAGAATTCCTCTTATTCCTTCGTGTACTTTTTCAGCAAGTACATCTGCAATTGCTGCCTAGTCAGACTGCAGCATTTCTCCTGTTCTGTTCCTGCATTTACTGCTTCAGCAAGTACATCTCCAGTTGCTGCCTATTCAGACTGCAGCATTCACCAGTTATGTTCCTGCATGTATTGTTTTAGCAATTACATCTCCAGGTGAGGCCTAGACAGACTGCATCTTTCTCCTGTTCTGGCATTTACATCTTCAGCACATACATCTCCATTTGCTGCCTAGTCAGAATGCAGCATTCCTCTTGTTCCTGTGTGTACTTCTTCAGCAAGTCCATCTCCAGTTGCTGCCTAGTCAGATTGCAGGATTTCTCCTGTTCTGTTCTTGCATTTACTGCTTCAGCAAGTATATATCCAGTTGCTGCTTATTCAGACTGCAGCTATCCTTCTGTTCCTGCATTTCCATCTTCAGCAAGTACACTTTCAGTTGCTGCCTAGTCAGACTGCAGGATTTTCCTGTTCTGTTCTTGCATGTACTGCTTCAGAAATTATGTCTCTAGTTGAGGCCTAGACAGACTTCATCATTCTCCAGTTTCTGCATTTATTGCTTTAGCAAGTACATCTACAGTTGCTACCTAGTCAGACTGCAGTTATTCTCCCCTTCCTACATTTACTGCTTTAGTACAGTATATACTTCTCCAGTTGCTGCCTAGTCAGACCGCAGCATTTCTCCTGCCCTGTTCCTGCATTTTCTGCTTCAGCATGTATATCTCAAGTTGCTGCCTAGTCAGACTGCACCATTGTCTAGTTCTGATCCTGCATGTACTGCTTCAGCAAGTACATCTCCAGTTGAGGCCTATTCAGACTGCATAATTTCTCTGTTCCTGCATTTACTGCTTCAGCAAGTACATCTCCAGTTGCTGCCTATTTGCAATGTAACATTTCTCATGTTTCTGCATTTACCGCTACAGAATGTATATATCCACTTGCTGCCTAATCTGACTGCAGCTATCCTTCTCTTCCTGTGTTTACATCTTCAGCAAATACACTTCCAGTTGCTTCCTACCCAGACTGCAGCATTCCTCTTGTTCCTGATGTACTTTTTCAGCAAGGAAATCTCCAGTTGCTGTGTAGTCAAACTGCAGCATTCTCCTGTTTTATTACTGCATGTACTGCTTCAGCAGTTACATCTCCAGTTGAGGCCTAGACATACTGCATCATGCTTCTGTTCCTGCATTTACTGCTTTAGCA
The DNA here is from genome assembly GCA_031769625.1 of Taudactylus pleione. Taxonomy (NCBI): domain Eukaryota; kingdom Metazoa; phylum Chordata; class Amphibia; order Anura; family Myobatrachidae; genus Taudactylus; species Taudactylus pleione. Next base: position 1,661,276 of record JAUIMM010000077.1, on the reverse strand, counting down.
AGTACATCTATAGTTGCTGTCTAGTCAGACTGCAGCATTTCTCCTGTGCTTGCGTTTACATCTTCAGCAAATACACTTCCAGTTGCTGCCTACTCAGACTGCAGCATTCCTCTTGTTCCTGCATGTACATCTTCAGCAAGTACATCTCCAGTTGCTGCCTAGTCAGACTGCAGCATTTTACCTGTTCTGTTCCTGCATGTACTTCTTGAGCAATAACTTCTCCAGCTGAGGCCAAGACAGACTGCATCATTCTCCTGTACCTGCATTTACTTCTTCAGCAAGTATATATCCAGTTGCTGCCTAATCAGACTACAGCTATCCTTCTGTTCCTGCATTTACATCTTCAGCAAGTAAACTTTCAGTTGCTGCATTGTCAAACTGCAGCATTCCTATTGTTGCTGCATGTACTTTTTTAGCAAGTACTTCTCCAGTTGCTGCCTAGTCAGACTGCAGCATATTCCTATTCTGTTCCTGCGTGTACTGCTTCAGCAATTATGTCTCCAGTTGAGGCCTTGACAGACTGTAGCATTCTCCTGTTCCTGCATTTACATCTTTAGCAAATACATCTCCAACTGCTGCCTTGTCAGACTGCAGCATTTCATTTGTTCCTATATGTACTCTTTCAGCAAGTACATCTCCAGTTGCTGCCTAGTCAGACTGCAGCATTTCTTCTGTTCTGTCCCTGCATGTATTGCTTTAGCAAGTATTTTTCCAGTTACTGCCTAGTCAGACTGCAGCATTCTCCTGTTCTGTTTATGCATGTACTGCATTCCTTGATATAAATTCAGAGGTATATTCCTCACTTATCTAGCACAGCACAGAGTGCACAGTCTCTCATTCAGAGGTTCCAGATGTGAATGACATGTGCTTATCTACATGCACGCATGAATTTTCTTGTCTCGCAGAACCCCTGCTCTGCGAGCTAGATATGTGAGGAAGATACCTTTGAATTTACATCAAGGAACTTGGTGACCAGATTCAAAAGAAACATTTATGTACATATGTACCATCTTCGAAGTGTGAGTTGGGGTACGCCCAGTTTTCTATTTCACCCCTTCACACTTCTTAATGGTGAGCCCCATTACAAGATCACGCATACCTTGGTGGAAAGATCTGTCCGATAAAGATACCTTTATAAGAAGTTACCGTAGCACTATTACGTGAGTACGGTACGGATACTTCTGACATTCTTTTGAATTAAGGAAAAGATGTTTAATTTTAGTAGCCTAAAAAAGGATTTGCTTTGAACTACTGCACCATCTTGTTTTTTTCTCCCTTCTTTTTTATTGTCGACGAGGATCCCTGTAAGAAGAATTTCTACATCCTTCACTACGTTGAACATTTTCCAATTCCATTGAGGACTTTTATTCTTTATTTGGTATTTCTTTGGAGTGCGCAGAGGTTGGGTTTGTCCTTCTGTTTGTGTTTAGTGTCATTTGGGTTGGGGGTTAGTGATCCCTGTAGTGGCATTTCCCTCCTTTTGCAGCTCCTTGTGCGCAGTTGTCCACCGTCATTTCTATTGTTTGTATATATCCAGTTGCTGCCTACTCAGACTGCAGTATTCCTTTTGTTCCTGCATGTACTTTTTCAGCAAGTACATCTCCAGTTGCTGCCTAGTCAGACTGCAGCATTTTTCCTGTTCTGTTCCTGCGTTTACTGCTTCAGCAGCAATTATATCTTAATTTAAGTGCTAGACAGACCAGCATTCTCTTGTTCCTGCATTTACTGCTTTAGTAAGTACATCTATAGTTGCTGCCTAGTCAGACTGCAGCCTTTCTCCTGTTCTTGCATTTACCGCTACAGAAAGTATATATCCAATTGCTGCCTAATCAGACTGCAGCTATCCTTCTGTTCCTGCGTTTACATATTCAGCAAGTGCACTTCCAGTTGCTGCCTAGTCAGACTGCAGCATTCTCCTGTTCCTGCATTTACTTCTTCAGCATGTACATTTCCAGTTGCTGCCTAGTCAGACTGCAGCATTCCTTTTGTTTCTGCGTGTACTTTTTCAGCAAGTGCATCTCCAGGTACTGCCTAGTCCAGTGTTGGCTAACCTTGACACTCCAGCTGTTATGGAACTACATAACCCAGCATGCACTGCTACAGTTTTGCTATTAGGGCATGCTAAAACTGTGGCAGAGCATGCTGGGATATATAGTTCCACAACAGCTAGAGTGTCAAGGTTAGCCAACACTGGCCTAGTCAGACTGCAGCATTCTCCTGTTCTCTTCCTGCATGTACTGCTTCAGCAATTACATCTCCAGTTGAGACCTAGACAGACTGCATCATTCTCCTGTTCCTGCTTTTACTGCTTTAGCAAGTACATCTACAGTTGCTGCCTAGTCAAACTACAGTATTTCTCTTTTTCTTGTATTTACCGCTACAGCAAGTATATATCCAATTGCTGCCTAATCAGACTGCAGCATTCCTTCTGTTCCTGAATTTACATCTTCAGCAAGTACACTTCCAGTTGCTGCCAAGTCACACTGCAGCATTCGTCCTGTTCCTGCATGTACATCTTCAGCAAGTACCTCTCCAGTTCCTGCCTAGTCAGACTGCAGCAATCCTCCTGTTCCTGCATTTACTGCTTTAGTTAATACTTCTCAAGTTGCTGCCTAGTCAGACTGCAGCATTCTCCTGTTCCTGCATTTACTGCTTCAGCAAGTACATATCCAGTTGCTGCCTAGTCAGACTGCAGCATTCTCCTGTTCTGTTCTTGTATGTACTTCTTCAGCAATTACACCTTCAGTTGAAGCCTGGACAGACTGCAGTATTCTCCTGTTCTATTCCTGCTTGTACTGTTTCAGCAACCTTGTGCCCCCCTCCCTTGGTCTCCCCACTCCGGTGCAGCATTCCCCCGGCAGAATGCCCATGCCCCGAAGAAATCCTCCCCACCCAGGCGACTAATTTAGGCCATGCGCCCCTTTCATTGCCCGGTCGGGGATCATTGAGTTTGTTCCAGCAACCCCTGCCATGTTTCCCGGCTGCTGCCCCTGGTACGCTATGCAGCATGCATCCCCTGTCCATTCCCCCCTTATTACCTGGCTCGCCGGGTGGGTCAGCAAGTCCAACGGTCACCACCCACGATTAGCCTGGGTCCCCACCACAATTGGCCTCCCCATGGTCATAGCAGGATGATACTGTGGCTGTAGGCCATGCCCTCCAATGACGCGCTGGCCATTTTGGATGATGTGGCTATTGGCCGCCGCACACAGCAGCAGCAGGCACATTTTGCGCCAATCGCTCCTATACACCCCTGCAACCCCCACCAACCACATATGCCCCCAGCCCCATGGCTCTCAGACAATCATTGCCACCGCAGTACATGAGTGATAGCTAGGGGATGTGGCATAATGCAGGCCAGGGAACAACATGCAGCAGCCAGGGCAATTCAGCAGGTTACCAGGTGGAGCTTCTGGCGGGGCATGGGGACAGCCCCTCATGCCTCATTACACACACAGCTGGCACAATTCCCAGCAGCTTAGCTCTGCCCCCTATGCAGCATGGCCTACTTTTTGGCCCCCCAACAGCCTACTCATGCTGCTACCGAAGTGCAGCATACCCCCTCTCTCAGAACCCAGCTGCAAGCCAGGTCTTCCAGCCATGCAACAAGCAAAGGCAGCCAGCATGCTCCCCCTAGGTCCAGCTCCGCGCAACTGCACTGGCAGGCTAGCTGCCCGCAGTCCAGCATGCCTCCCCATGGTTCAGGTCTTCCAGCCATGCAGCATGCAAAGGCAGCCATCATGCTCCCCCTACATCCAGCTACAACCGTACTGGCAGGCTAGCTACCTGCAGCCCAGCATGCCTCCCCATGGTTCATGGTCAAATCCCTCCATCTCCCTCCTGCCCGCCGCAACCCCCACAACCACACCCCTCCCCCTTGACATTCCTACGAGTAATGTCACTGATACTGTACCAGGGCAATTTTCAAGTTCGCAGCCCCCAGTTGTCAGGCCAAGCTACGGAGCGCAAACAGCACTTTCTTACAAAGCTGGTTGTTAATTCAGCATATAGGAGAAAGTACTACGCATTCAACAGTGCACAGTGCACTAGGGAGCAAGGTGTAATTTCAGACACAACTGCATACACAGTAACATAGCCCACCCAATTAAAGATTGCAATCGAGGCACAGGTCAGCAGCAGGGCAAGGAGGCTGCAAGGGAAGTGCTAGGCAAGGCATTCTCCCCAGTTAATAACAAGGCTCTAGCCCACTGGCTGGGTCGCTATTCCTTCAGAGGGGAGGCGGCGTTTTTGTTGGATGGTTTTGAAAACGGTTTTAAGTCGGCTGGTATCAGTTATGACCAAAAGGAATTTGAAGTCCGCATTACAGTTTCCTGGGGTGGTGAGAACTAAGGTTGACACAGAAATGGGCCGCATGTGTGGGCCTTTCCACTCACCACCCCTGAAAGGGTTATACATTTTCCCATTAGGTGTGGTACCCAAAAAGGAACCAGGAAAGTTCCGCTTGATACAACACCTGTCGTTCCCAGAAGGAGGGTCGATAAATTACGCATTAAACCCCGGGGATTGTAGTGTCAATTTCAAATCATTTAAGCAGGCACTGGTAATGGTGCAGGGTATGGGCAAAGGTGCATTGTTAGCAAAGGTGGACATTGAATCTGCTTTTTGCCTGCTTACACTCCACCCAGATTTTTTTTAAATATATGGGGTTTAAGATAGGGGGCAATATTTCATAGATAAATGCCTACCAATGGGTTATTCGATTTCCTGCGCTTATTTTGAGCATTTCAGTTCCTCCTTAGAAAGGTGCATACAGGCCAAAAGGGGGTTGAGCACTATTTAGACAATTTTTTTGCTAGTGGGCCTCAGGGGCGTATCTACACATTGGCCAGGATGGCAATCGCCAGGGGCGCTGGCCGAGGGGGGGCGCCACCCAGCGGTGCCATCCTTGGCCAGGTAGTAGATAGGCGCTAAAAAAAACCCCTTCATCTCCCGGTGCCAGTAGGCGTGCACTTCGGGAAGCTGCACAAGCCAGGGGAGGGCTGGCAGCAGCAGCCTCATCCACGCAGCTTCCAGTAGTGCGCGGCTACGCACCTGCCGGCGCCGTGAGATGAGGTTTTTTTGTGTATGGAGAGAAGACCCGGCGCGCGTGACCAGTGCTAAAGAGAGGACAGGAGCCGCGGCCCGCGAGACCACTGCAACAACAAGGTAAGTGGGGATTGGGGGCACGGCATGGGACCTGCCGGGGCTGGCTGGGGAGTGGGGACTTTAGAATAGGGGCTGGCTGGGGAGAGGGGACTTACAATGGGGCCTGGCTGAGGAGTGGGGTCACAGAAGGTGACCTGCTAGGGCTGGCTGGGGAGTGGTGTCTAAGAAGGGTGGCAGGCTCTTTTTTTTTCCATATGGAAGTAAAAGTGTGTTTTTTTTACTATTAAAATAGTAAAAGCTGTGTGAGGGGACAGGGCTGTGAGGGGGGAGGGGGGGCGCCAGTCAATTATTTTGCCAGGGTTGCTCTGACCCTTAGATACACCCCTGGTGGGCCTCAGGTACAGCCAGGTTTGCAAGGATCTTCTCTATTCAGTAAAAGCATTGTTTCAGGTTCTGGGGGTGCCAATAGTGGCATATAAGAGTGAGTGACACACTACAGAACTGAAATTTCTAAGAATTGGGATCAAGTAAGCGATTATGACTATGTCGCTTGCCTGAATAAAAAGTTGGGGAGCCAGATAAGGGAATGTATGAAGGCAAAGAAGGTTACACTCAAGCAGCTGCAGTCAATGTTGGACCTATTGAATTTTGCCTGCGGAGTTATACCAATGGGTAGAGTGTTTAGCCGCAGGCTAGAAAGAGCGACAGCGCGCATGGCAAAGGCATTTGCATCTCAGCAGAGCTAAAAGAGGATATGCGGGTATGGTTGCAATTTCTAAGCAGCTTCATTGGCATGCGTATGTGGTTGCCCATGCTGGTGGCTAACTCTGAGTTGCAATTCTATACTGATGCCTCGGGTTCGGTGTCGTTCGGGGCATTTTTCAATGGGGATGGCCACAATTCTGGCAGTCTGCCGGCTAGACAAAAAACATACTGCTGTTGGAGCTTTTCCCAATAGTGGTGGCTGTGGAGTTATGGGCGTACAGTATATGTCGTGCAAGCAATCAGTAATCAGAGAGCAGAATCCCCACCAGCTCTAAAACTGTTAAGGCATCTGGTAATGCAGTGCCTGCAAGGCAATATCCAATTCTCTGCCTGCCACGTGCATGGGGAGAGGAATGAGATTGCTAACGTATTATCTAGGTTCCAATGATATAGGTTAAGAGAGCTCACCCCGGGGGCCAACATATGTGGTTTACCATGTCCATCTTGTATCTGGCTAATTATCAGTCCGGCATAACAGGACTTGCGCGGAAGACATTAACACCCAGTACACTAAGAGCTTTCGAAGCAGCCCATAACAATTGGCAGACATTCCTAGCAGGTGAAGGAGGAGTAGGTAAGACACACTGCCACACAAGGTTATCCGCAGCATTATCCGCCATATCATATTTTACTAGACTAGAGCACTAAAAGGTTGGGCAAGACAACAGCCAGCACCCGGTGATTCACGCAAGCCCATTGATCTCCCCCTTTTAAAATCCCTAGTCAAGGTGGTGTCGCAGATAACGTCCAATGCATATGAGATGGCACTCTTCCGCTTAGCCTTCTCATATTTTACTAGACTAGAGCACTAAAAGGTTGGGCAAGACAACAGCCAGCACCCGGTGATTCACGCAAGCCCATTGATCTCCCCCTTTTAAAATCCCTAGTCAAGGTGGTGTCGCAGATAACGTCCAATGCATATGAGATGGCACTCTTCCGCTTAGCCTTCTCAATGGTGTTTTTTGGCGCCTTTAGGTTTGGGGATCTAGTGGCATGCAATAAGATTCCAATGGTTCCGGCCTCCTAGTTAGCAACATTGTGGTAAATGGTGATAGGTTGCTTTTGTAAGATACATAGGGCCCGATTCAGACCCGGGCGCTAAGAAGCGTTCATTCGTAGATGCCAATGGTTCGCAATGTGTACGTGCGTATGCATTGCAGGGCATGTGCACAAACCGCTGCGAAAGATCGAGAAGCGTTCGCTCGCCGAGCATAGACAGCCCACCAGAGTGAGTGACAGGAGAAGCCGTTTGTGGGTGGTAATGGGCAGGCCACTAGAAATGGGGGAGTGTAGATGTGAACGCAGGCGTGCCTAACCGAAATAATGCCGTTTCAGAGGCGTGCATAATTAACAGGCAGCGTCATAGTACACGTCACCTGGCTTGTTTTTACACTGAAGTGACCACAGTGCTTGTGGCAGGGTATGGTCAACCTCAAGCGCTGTTATCACATCCGATGTACCGATGGTTGCATACACTTCCTGGAGCTGACGTGCGCAAGTGGGCGTCTTTATTCAGGCTGGTGGGCGTCTGCATACACAAAGCGATTGCACGCCAAGACATAGTGGACGTGCTTATGGCTTGCCGTGCGATCGCCTGCCTTGGTGTCACTTGCATACACTGCGAAAGTGCATTTGCATCTAGCGACCGGGTCTGAATCGAGCACATAGGTCAAAGACTGACCAGCTGGGTAGGGAGCGTTGGATATCAGTGGATGCGCAGAGCATTAAATTAATTTGACCTGTGAGGCTAGAAAGAACATTTACACAAAGATGCTCACAGACCCATAAGTATTAATAGTTTTCGCATTGTAACGGGTCCCCACTGACAAAATTCCAGTTTTATAGTATTTTATTTTCAAAAGATGTATAATGGCGTTAAAATTGACAGAAGTGGACTACGGCACACATTCATTTAGAATAGGGTCAGAAACCTGCGCGGCGGTAGCCGGGTCATCCATCAGCGCCATTAAAAAGCTCGTTGGAAGTCTGGGGCTTATAAAGTTTATCTGCGGGGGGAGAAATTGAATTGTTAAATGTGCCGCTATGCTCCCTGCGTGTCTTTTCTGAAACCCAAGGCCTTATGCTGCCTGCCGCTTTGGGGGAATGAATGGCTTTCCAATTTTGCCCTCAAAAAAGAGGTTTTGTGGTTTTCACCTTCATGGGGGTCGCTTAAAAGCACGCATCCCGAGGAGCTGTGATATATTAATGTGGTGTGATGCAACTATTAATAAAACACAAACTCTTCATTACAGGTTTGGTTACAAGGGTGTGTCGGGTGTGGATTGTGCGTCACTCTTATACAGTATTTACTGGGCCAGCAGGCATCAAACGGCTGTAAAGGTGGCACAATGGTTTGGCCAGCAGATGGCATGGTTAGGTTTCAAGGGGATGAGATGGAAGAATCTGCAATGACACCTACTCTGGGCAGAACAGTCATGGGGCGCACCAGAGCAGGTGGTAATACACCTAGGGGGTAATGATTTGGCTAAGTGTAAAGGTATCAAGCTTATTATGGTGATAAGGGCATATGTACAGTGGATAGGGGCGCGGTGGCCCAAGGTGGTAATTGTGTGGTTGGAAATCGTCACCAGGGCCCAAGGCGCGGCCTGGTTAGAAAGGGTCAGAAAGAAGGTAATTAGGGCCATATCCCTTTGTGTGATAGTGAACGGGGGAAGGGTGGTTAGGCACACTAGATTAAGGTTCGGTGAGACAGGCCTCTTTGGGCTAGATGGAGTACACCTGTCAGACACAGGTTTGGGAAGGTTTATAGAGGACATATGCTATGGCATATGGTAGGTCTAAGGGTCCGCAGGGGGTGGCGGGCCTGATTGCTCCATGAACCAGACGTTGATGGCAAGCAATGCTCCTCGGTGGCCTCTAGCAGCGCAATAACTGTTTACCGGCACTTCCCCCAGATAAGCGGCGAGGATGGGCCAGTGCTAAGCCAAAGGAGGGGAAGTGGTACCACCCAGCTGATTTGCTCAGGGGCAGGATGTATGTCCCGCCCCAATTAATAAAGTTAATAAGTGGAATGTCAGTAGGGGACTGTAGCCCGAGAGTAAGCACTGCTTTCTCGCCACCTTGATTTACCAATTCTAATTTGATCAATAAATTTGTCTGGGACCTCTTTAAATAGCAAGTCTTCATTTCAGGTGGTAGGGGGTAATAAGCTAAGGTGATGATAATAGTAAAACCAATGGATGGCTTAAAGTATACGAGTACTAAATTAAGTAGGAGGAAATGTAAGCGTCCAGTTTGATATTAGAAAAACCTGGTTTAGAGAGTTATGGGAGGGGGGGTTGGAGTTAGCAGGGGGGAAGGTAAGGAGAGTTTGGTCAGCTTACAGGAAGTAGATGGAAATTACCTGGAGGGAGCATGCAGCCATTGTACCATTGTCCAGGAGCCAGCACAGATACAAGATAGACAGCAAAACCCAGCAGAGAGGTTCATCACAGATTCTGCAGGGATATACCCAGGCCTCGGCAGAGGGATACAGCACATACTGGCCCTCAGAGGCGCTTACAAGAAGCGAGCGCTCGTTCTGAATGAGGGCGGCAGCTTGTATTTTTTAGTGCGGCCTCCTGGACGCTAGTTAAGCTGTGGGTTATCACCAGCAGCTTTAGCGACCGACCAGGTTGATGGTCGCGAAGGTCAAGACCATCACGACCATCGGGGCTTGCAACGAGATCCTAAGGTTGGGTCTCGGCAACCGCAAGCCCCAGGGAGCTTCCTGCTCTGATCGAGCAGGAAGCTCCCAACTGACATCACTGCTGATGTCATGTCAGTGCGGCCGCCCACAAAATGGCAGGCGTTCCTTAAGGAACGCCTCCGTTTGTGAAACCACCCCCCCACCACGCCTACAAAACAGGCCGAGCTGTGGATCAACATCGACAGCCGGCCCTTTTGTAGTGAGCTCCAGAGCGAGAGAAATTCTCTCTCGCTCCGGGGCTTGCGCACGCGCAGTGCGGCTGCTGCGCATGCGCAGGGCCTAAACATCGACCAAGGTTGTGAGTGCTCAGCGCTTGCGACCGGGTCTGAATGAGGTCCTGAGTATCTTTGGTTTATTTTTCCATTATCCTTTTCTTGTTTCTTGTATTTCCACCACTGTGCCCCTCCTAACACCCACATTCATCCTTTTGTGGCACTGCTTTTCTCGACACCCTTAATTAACAATTCCAATTCGATCAATAAATTTGGCTGTGACCTCTTTAAATAGCAATTCAGTTGTCTTCATTTCAGGTGGTAGGGGGCAATAAGCTAAAGTGATGGTAATAGTAAAACCAATGGATGGCTTATATATATATATATATATATATATATATATATATATATATATATATACACACAAATTCCACTGTGCAGGCACTCCCAATCTGCTATTTGTACTTGCCATGATGCGCACTTCAAGGAGTAAACAGCTGCATGGGCAAGTGTCACTCTCCGGACTTTCATAATTCAGGACAACCAGTAATCAACAATTCCAGTTTACTGCAAACTCGTCATCAGGACTTACAAACGAGGTATCAAACAATCTTTGTTTGATACCTCGCTTTTAAGTCCTGATTACTTGACTACTGGTCGTCCCTGAATTTTGAAAGTCCGGAGAGTGACACCTGCCTGTTCAGCTATATATATATATATATATATATATATACACATATACATATACATATATATATATATATATATAATTATTTACAAAAAACTGAAGCTTACATGGCACTACAGTTAAAGCTGGTATTGTTTTCCTTTATCTTGCTCTCTTCATTTTTATGTGATAAAACATTGTTATTTTAAAAAAATAGATGCCATTTTCCTAAGTGTTTACTTCAAGGGTTGACAAACATGTTTAATACGCAATGCTTTCAAAACAATCATGTGAAGTATTGGAAATGTGGTGGGACTATAGTCTTTAAAGTAATGCTATGGTAGAATTCAAATAATATATTTTACAACACAGGGATGTGCATTGTCTAATATTGACCTATTATTGTCCATTTTTTTTCAAATGAATTGTTTGAGCATACACCAATCAGCCATAACACATAAAACACTGAAAGGTGTAGTGAATAACATTGATTATCTCCTTACAAGGGGCGGATTAAGAGATGGACAGTATTGCAGAGCCACTTCTTTATACAGAGCAGCTGTGCTAAAAACGTATTGTATCGGCTGCAGCCGCTGCCCCCAACTGCCAGCAGCATATCAATCATACTGATACTATTGGGGCACGGCAACCAACATTGCTGGACCTGATCTGCACATGTGAAGTGCAGCTTCTAAGCATGCGCAGGTCAGAAAAATATCATCCAATTGCGAAAATATCACTCCAGCGTACAACTATGAATCAGCCCCAATATGTGCCAAGCAAAGGAAGCCATCGAATGCACAATTAATTAGATTGAGAGATCGTGAAGATCAGGAAGATGGCGGGCACTCTTGTGGGGTTACATGTGGCTAATTGAAGGTTTCCCTTACTGTTTATTTGTCAACAATAAGCACTTTTTGACACTTTAATGAGCATACATTAATACATACATAATTACCATGGAGAGATGAATATTTGTGTCTTGAAAAAAATGTTTTTGTTTTTTGCCTTCAACACACCACCTATGTCTATAGCTGCATACACACACAACAATTTAGTTAATGAACGATTTTAGTAAACAATTTTTTCCCTTGAAAAAATTAACTGAAACCGTTTACTAAAGTTGCTCATTTACTAAATGTAATGAACGATTTTTTAGAACTACAAACGATTTTTGCATATTAACTTACTGAAAATCGTTCAGTTGACAAGTCTGACTGAACTACAAATTACAAACTACAAACGTGAACGCGCATGAACGATAATCGTTCATCGTTTGACTCAGAAAGTGAACGATTTTTCAAACGATTATCTTTAAACGATATCGTTTAACGATAATCGTTCAAAAAATCGTTGTGTGTGTATGCAGCTTTAGTTCTATAAAGACCTCAGCTAGCCTAGATAACACAAGTGAGTGCTCAAATCTCCACTGCATTCCTATAATCCTCTGATATATTTAATCCCATTACATTTTCCATGTGGTTATATAAGGCAGGCCTTGTGAAGAACAGATGTTGTTTAATTAACAATTTTGCTGCCAAAAAGTTTCTAATCTGATGAGGAAAAAAATGAATGTAATACATTTTTAATTGTACAGGCTTACTAGCAGGAAAACTTCATTTAAAATGTTTAGGAGGAATTTGCAAAATGGATTGTAATTCTGTATGAATTCTATATAAAAATATCATCATAATAAAACCCAGTAGAGGAAATTATTATATTATACTATGTTACTGATGATGCATCCGATATATTGTTGCCACTATGGGCTTAATTCTGAGTTGGAAGAAAAACAAGTTGCAGTTCAGGTGGGACATATTTATTACTGGGGAGTGTGTCTTGGCTAATACTACATTTCATTGTACAGACAAAGCTGCCCAGTATTAGTTTACTACTGTACAGTTCATGTAAACATGGCCTGATTCAGAGATGGACGCTATTGCGCAGCCGCTGCAACATTGTACACAGGGGATATGTTCAAGATGCTGGCGGACGAGATCACGGACATCGATACCGACGCCGGAATCCAGACACCCAGCATAATGCCGACGCTGCCATCCCGAGGATATCAGGTACCGATGTCCGGCATCCCGACCGTAAGTATGCGGGTAAGTATCACACTTAGCCCGGCAATGGGGGGGTTAGGTTTAGGAATCTCCCCGGGTGGGTTAGGGTTAGGCCGCGGCAGGGGTGTATCTAGGGGTCCGAGCGCCCATGGCAAACTAAGGGATTGGCGCCCCCCTCCGATGACTGCTTCTAAAAAAAAAAACACACACACTGGGAGTAGTTTAATTCACACATGTGAAGAAATAGGGAGAGTATAATTTTTATTTCTCTTTGTAATATATATATATATATATATATATCTTTTATAGAACTTACTCCATTGCAAACCACTATATATAAATTTATTTATGCAAAAAAACTCAGGAAAAGCTTAAAAACATTGAATCAAAAACAAAATGTATTATGGGTAACATAATTTACATATATTCAAATTGTGCTACCTACACTGCATAACACTTTTTAACAACTGATACCTACACTCCACCTTTAATTTACTGGGATGATAGATTCTCTGTATTTTCCCACATAAGAATGAAGACAGTCCATATGAAACATGTCTTATTCCCAACACGGGGTTAGCCACCACCTAAAATGATCATACCCAGTCCCCCAAAATGAGGAAAACATAAATTTATTACACTTACACTGGGGGTAGTTCAATTTACATGCCTGTAGAAATAGGGAGACTATATATATATATATATATATATATATATATATATATTTTTTTTTTTTTTTTTTATTATTATTATTTTTTTTTTTTTTTCAGTTATAACACTTACTACATGAAAAAGCACTGTTTATTAATTTCTATATATCAACAACACAGGAAAAGAGGGCATCAATAACAAACAAGATGCATTGTGGGCAAGATAATTTGCATATATGCAAATTACATTGCGAATAGAGCCTTGTGATTGATGTGGTGCTTGCACTCTTTTGCTGCACAGTTGACATATTGGAATTAGTGAGTGGTCATTGGTATGTGTTGGGTATTGTGGGGGATGAAATATATTAGGGATAAAAATTAAAAAAAATTACTCTCCCTAATTTTAAATGTTTCTGATATAAAGGGACATATAAGAAGGCTAACACATACTAACAATGAATGGAGTACACTGGTAAGAGCAGAGGCGACAGAAGACCAGTGATCTTTGCTGCAGCTGACTGCAGGACACTGCTAAGAGCAGAGAAGACAGGAGATCATGTGCTAGTGATGTCGGGCTGAAACAGCAACCCGCCCCTCGGCAGGTACCCCTGGCCAATAGGAAGATAAACCCCTGGGCTGTGGGGAGGTTAGGGTTAGGCTGTTTTGTGTAAATAGATGTCTCCTGCGGCTTCTCTGATCTGCTGCTACATCCGAGGACGTGGCATCGAACCATCTACATGAACATCGGCCATCTGAGTATCCCTTAAGCTGGGTACACACTGAGTGATTTGTACCCAGACGATATGTTAGCCCGACAAATCGGATTCTGGGTACACATCAGAACAAGGTAATGAACGACGGAACGATACCTCATTCCGTCATTTGTTACCTGCAACGTGGACACTCACGATATTGCCTGGATGGACGTGCAGCACAGCCAACCGGACGATGTCACAAGCAAACGCGGGAGTGGGCATATTGGCTGGACACACTGTAATGCCGCCGCTATGTCGTGCCGATTCGGCCGGAAACTACATATCATGCCAACATCGACTCAGTGTGTAGCCAGCTTTAGGTTACTCAGGATGGCAGTTGTCTTCACGCTGCCAGGGCCAGTGAAGCTACATCGACAAATGTAGAAACTGGTCTCGGCACACCTTAAAAACGAGGCTGAAACCTCCGTTTTCAAGAACGCTGGCCGGCGGTACCCCAGCCAAACCGCCAAAAGGCCACGGCATGTCAATCATGCTACTGCTTATGTGGTACTGCAAGCGTTCTCAAAAAACGATATCTGCAAATGCGCAGTGCGGCATCTGCGCATGTGCAGATCTCACATCATTGGTGATGTACGTAAATCATGGAGTTTGCATAGATCTCTGAATTAGACCCGCATTATTGCTGTTTCTTTTCAGCTCTTAACTCTTCCTGTTCTATATACTGTTTTATATACTGTTGAGTTCCCAAAGGTCTATTACTGCAAAGTATTACATAGAGTTTTTGGGGATTATTTCTTCCAAAGTATAATAAGACTTTAGATTTTCCATTTATTCATTATAACAACATGGCAGCTTCTTAACGAAAGCCCTTGTCTATTAAATATTTAATATTATTACAGAAACTTCAACAGCTCGCTATTATAAAAAGAAAGTCGGGAAAGTAACTTTTTCGTTCTGGAGTTTACACATCTTATCGGACATCTGTCTTGACCCATTTTATATGTAAGACCATACTCCATCTGCGTTTCCTATACTAAATTGATACTACTGTATTTTGGTAATAACCTACAGTACCAGAGTAAAGGTCCCCAGAACTTAACACTCAGTATAAATCTGTGATGTGTAACCACTTCTGTTTTATTCTCTACCAGTGTCAGAACTACAGTAGGTGCAGGGTGCTGCTGCTAAGGGGGGCCTGCAATGCTTCTCCCACCCTCTGCTGTCATATCTGTAACCACTCTGACTTCCCCGCTGTGCTCTAAAAGAGCAAATCATAGGTTTCTTTTAGGCAGTGTATGCTCAGAGTCGGGGGTGCTTTTAATTGGTCATACACATATAGTCCCCACTTTTAAACTGTAAACCGCTATATACAGTATTATCATAAACATTCTAAATACACAAACATTTATTTTCATGTTATTTTTATTCTTATTTTACTGCACTTTTTCATATTTTGTTTTACACAATATAACTGTTTTAGGACATTTTTTATCTCTTATTTTCATTTTAAGCATTTTATCTATACCCACCAATTCCACTACTACAATTTTCCACTCACAACATCCTACATAACAGACAGCCAATTAAAAGTGCTCCTGCATTTTTCATTTACTGGTATACTATAAAAAGGAAGCTGCTACTATCACACTACTACTGGTGTGCTACAAATACTTTTGAATAGTCAGGGGTCAAAATTTTCTATAAGACCCAACAATGCACAGTTCCGTCCTCTATTCTCATCCCACAGGTAATGCCACAATCTATGCCACATAGTAGTTTACTGGCATTGAAGATATAGCTTCTTCGTGAGATGTGTCTAATGGACTTACTAAGAAATAAAAGTAAATAAATATTGTAAAGAGGCTTTCTGTAATTATGCAATAGACGAGATAAACAGCCCATCTGAGGCAGAAGCATTGTTCTTGCTGTTTTTTATTTTTAAAAACATTCACTTAAGTGTGCATCAGAAATGTACATTTCTGTCTACACCTCTCACCTTCCATGCTTCAGACACAAGCAATTTACTTTCCTTTTATACATTTATTTACAGAGGTGGAATATTGGAGAGGAGGGGGAACGACACCAAGTTGCCCTCATGGCTCCTTGCCATCTGTCAACTGCACTGAGGCAGTGAGTTTTGTTGTTTTAATTTGAACTTCAAAAAAGTACCCTAAACATATATATATATATATATATATATATATATAATTATATATATATATATTATCCAGTCCAAAGACCTGCACTCCTGGAGCAATAATAATTTGTTATTTAAATATTATTTATTTAAGGTTGTATGGTGGCAAAGAAAGGACGGCCAGAAATCAGCCAAATCTGCTATGCCCACACACAAACAACAAAAGGCATAGCAGGCGTAGATCGCCCAGAGTGCATACACATAACCATGTAAATCATATCATCAACAAAAGGTAACGCTCACCCCCATCTTGACATTCCCACCCGTTTAAGCGGTGATACTGCCCCCCGTTAGGTTGGTACAGCCAACTACCAATCAACGAAGGGAGCGCCCTTAAATCACCCGGACTGGTGACCTACCGTTCTTTCCTGCCACAGCAAGGTTTTGCTTATAGAACCGCCGCACCGCCACCATACCGAGGACTACCCCAATAATGCCAACTCCCCAAAAAAATCCCCAATAACAATGACAAACCCTCCACTGTTAATTGGACTCCGTCAGCCCTATATCAATCACTAAAACAAAATTGAATGTTCCTATGGTAAATGACACGGCCATCATTGGCCATCACAAATTTGGCTACAGCAAAGTTAAGCTTCTTCCTAGCTTCGTCAATGGCAGGAAAACTCCTAACCCCACACCAGACCTGTCGAGGTACAATGCAAGACCACATTAATTTACACGAGGGCCAGGCCGATAGCACCCTCGCCAAATCATTGACAATATCAACTCGTAATTCTACAGTGGGCCTCCCTCCTAAGTCGTTGCCTCCTAAATGAGCCACCAAAAAAGGTGGCCTACCAAAAAGCATTGCATACTCTAACAGTCTAGGACAAAAGGAATGAAAACTCATACCTCTGAAACCTATCCAACGGACCCTAGCTGAATGTTCAAAAATTGGAGCTTGATCTGAACTCATAAACCTAGCAGCCCAGAAAATATATGAATGGCCTATAACCCAAATGTCCTGCGTGTCAAAAAGCAATCCTAAAGGTGGAGGAAAGCAGTAAAGAAAAAAATAGTAATTGTCTTAAAACAATAACATTTTATGGTGTATTAGTGGGATCTGATAGAACATAAGTGAGTATCTGCCAAAAAGAAAAATTTTCTATTGGTCGCCGACTTTACTATTTAAAGTGGCTAAGACAAACAAAAGACACAAAGGGGAAGAATGGGTGGGGGGGAAATTGGGAAAAAACAGGTGAACTCGGTAAGAGGTAAAATAAAAACCTGCTGAGGGATGGACTATGACCTAATTAAAATGATTGAGAATAGCCAAATTGAATCCGTCAGTTCA
Source organism: Taudactylus pleione (assembly GCA_031769625.1). NCBI lineage: Eukaryota > Metazoa > Chordata > Amphibia > Anura > Myobatrachidae > Taudactylus > Taudactylus pleione. Next base: position 1,643,891 of record JAUIMM010000077.1, on the reverse strand, counting down.
GGTAAAAATTGTTAAATCCCTCAAGACTTCCATTGCCAGCAATGGCGAGTAGCTAATCCCGAGTAGGACGGACAGGGATAACAGACAATACAAGACAGGACAGTACATGAGACAAGACAAAAAAAACAGGCAAGCATAAAATCTAAACGTCACAAGAACACACTGTGATATGACTTTAAACAAAGGACCTTAACGCCTAGGTCGAATGTAACTTTTATAACTATCAGATTTCCAACGTCCCAGGGCCTTAATTTCCGATGCCGAGAAACCCACAGCTGCCACCGAAGTTGTGGCTCCGATCCGAAATGAGTGTGTACCAAAATCCTGAGGCGGGAGGCCTAAAACTGATACACACCTCTTCAAAAACCAACCAAACTGGTATTTGGTAAGCGGAGTCCTGTTCAAATGCATGAGCTATGAATCAGGGACATCCGGCCGTAATAATGCGTAGCGTGTAGCTAGTGCCACAGAGCAGATCCGTTTGTCCTTAGACAGACTCAACGAGATCCACCTACCCTTACCAGCCTGGTCGGTCTTTGACCGCCATATCCTACACAGCACAGACCTTTCACTGAGATATCCGAGAGGAGCATGGTGGCATCAACCCATTTGGAAGACACCACCAGCTCCGATACCCGCAAGGCGCCGCGAAAAGCCATCGAAAACGCCAATTGGATCAGGTCCGCCTCGTACTCGGTAAGAGCAACTCCGTGAACTGCCCCCAATACTGCCGGAAGCGAATGAGCGTCCACAGGTTTCCTACGGTCAGCTACTGGCCGGGAGACCCGTGCCCAACCCTTTAAAGCCTTCATGATCAGAAAGCTTTTTGTAAAGTCAGGCTATCCCTTCAACTTACAATAAAATGCAATGCCTGCCAAAGAGCGCGTAACAGAAGCCCTGGATCTGCCAGGCAAATGGAGACTCCAAATAAAAAAAAGCATCGAATGATGCTGACTCTTACCTGCCTGCCTGCTGGTACGGGAATAATCTTCCCATAAGTCGCTCAAAAAATGCACAGGACACAGAACATCACATAGGCAAGCACTTGTCTATGTAATATCCGTTGTCCAAGCGAAAACCCATAAATCGGAATGACTCTGGGTGTAAAGGAAGTAGGCGAAAAGCTGACTCAACATCTATCTTAGCCATCAGTGCGCCCGGACCATAACACCTAACCACGTCCAAAGCATCGTCAAACGACTGGTACACCACCGAGGAAACCTCAACTGGTATAACATCATTTACTGACGAGCCTGGCGGATAAGACAGATGCTGAATGAGCCTGTATTTTCCTGGAATCTTCTTGGGAACCACGCCCACCGGGGAAATCACAAGATCCCTAATGCGGGTTTCTGCAAAAGGACCCGCCATGCTCCCTAAGCTAACTTCACCATCAACTTTCTCCCTAAGAATGTGAGGCAATTCAAACGCAGACTTCAAATTCCTAGGCGAGCCTGTGTTAACATCCCTGCAAATAGGTAAACGAAAACCAAAACTGAGACCTTTTTAAATAAAAATTCTGCATCCTGCAGGACCGGGTACCAATTCAACCATTTCGCTATCCCTGTGACACGGACAGGGGATGGAGCTTTACTTAGCACTAGCGCCTTTCGCTGGCTGAGCAGGCTGCTGCTGGGAACCCACATTGAAACACTTAGCAGCTAGGTGGTTGCCACTGCATCGGAAGCAGAGGTGACGAAAACGACATTTTTGTCCCTGCGTACAGGTGGCATCATTAAACGCGAAGCATTTCCCCCCAGACGCCTTCTGTTGGCCCTAGAACTAGATGTTTTGCTCGCGTTGTACCCCTCATACGAAGGACACAAAGGCTGCATGACATCCAGCCACACCTCCACGCCCTTCCACCCTAGATCCATCACCTGTCTGCCATCCTGCTTGCAATGAAATTCTTCGTCGTAAGTGCACCAAGCCATGCCCCTGGCGGATAACTGCATGCTGTGAATTAAATGCAGATATCTAATGATGTTCAGGTGCTCATCAGGACGCCTCTCCAAATAATAAGCTGAGAAAATGCAAAAATCGGCCAACCAATTATTGTAAGATTTGAAAGCCTCCAAACCTATACCGCCTTTTGCCCTAGCCGCCTTAAATGCCTTCTTAGCTTTCTCCGTAAGAGCAAAAATATCCACATAGTCTCCCTTGCGTATCTTAGTGCGGCAAGTCGCCATTAAACCTCGCAATACTGCGGTGTTGTCGCAGTGTATGCCTGCAGCACCTTCCAACCCTTTCTCTATATTCTTACGCTTAGGGATGCGATGCCTACGCCTCGAGTGCCGCCTTGCCTCCAATTTTGCATATTTCGCCGCTCACTTGTGGGCTCTGCCAGCGCTGTCCGCGTTAGAGATATAGGAAGCAAAAGAAGATGTCAAAGAACTAGAGTCTGAGAAAGACCCACCTGAACCCTCCGATGTCACGGTATCAGAGGAAAATCTGGACGGCCCTTCCCCGACGTCTACATCAACCAGCTTCCCTTCCTCAACATCATCATCTGAAATAGAAGAAAGGACACCCGCTGCCGCCTCTGCGGCAGGCAACCCAACATCCGCACTGCTCTAACCCAATCCTTGACTCAGCAGAAGGGAGGGTGCGGTAGTCCCTAAACTTTGCGGGGCCAAACTAGGAGCAATAGCCCTCAATGCTTGTACCAACTGCTCTATCTCCGACCCCCCTTGGACCCTTGCAGAGTTAGCGTTAGCAGGCGCGACAGTTTGGTTAGGCAAAGGGCCTGCAGACGGAGCTGCTAAAAATGGGGCAAACACAGCAGCCAGAGTAGATAAGGCAGATGCAATGGCTCAGGAAGGGGCACAGAGCGGCGGGGACGCATGGCAAAAGGTAAGAGGGATGTGGCCAGCAACAGGGATATTATACAGCAATAATGGACAGGCTAGGAAAGTGAGGGAAATATAACAGAAGAATAGGGAGAGAGATAAATAGGGAGAGATATGTAACAGAAAGGAAATCAAGCAAAAGAATAGCAATCCAACAATACCAATGTAATCAGTATAAACTGTGCAATGACAAACTCTGTTACTGACCAGAATCTGGAACAAAGAGGCTTTGGCCAACATTTCTAGCCCATTATATAAAGTTCCTGTTGCAAACCCGCCCCTGCCTGTCATAGGCTAACTCCCACAAGTAATTTGCATACATGCCGGCCCCCATCCTAGAGGTTTAAAACCTCTTTTCTGATGTAATCTTTCGGTTTCTCATCTGGGTACTCTTCCAAAGACCAGGCTGGGTGCACACAATTGCAGGGGTGTAGAGTGGCCACAGTTTTTCAAATGAAGATAAATAACTCCAGCACACTAGGGTGTGTATTCAACATTTCAAATGTGTAATACATCTTTCGTGAAAATGCAGATCACGGCTTTTAGCATACTACTGTTCGCCATAGTAAGAAATCTGTGACTACGCATGTTCCAGATTAGGCATGCACACACAACAAAGAGCAGTAATGCATTAGTAATTAGTAATGCATTACATGCAAAGAGCAGTAATTAAGCCATTCATTGATGGACTGCACTTCTTGTGAAGTGGACGTTTCCGAGCAGTGACTGTGTGGTCGATCTGAACTACTCCATCTTGGGAGAGCTTTGTGTGGTCGCATTGTGGACGTGTAAACCAGCTGCCATGCTCGATAGTAGCCTTTGGATTGAAATTGTTTGCTTGTGTTAGACAGATTTTTTGCACCCAGCATGGGGTATGTGCAAGTCCAGATACTAAGGATAACAATAGCGGTTGCGGACATAAAAACGGTTGGCAGGATAGGCTTGCACATGCAGATGCCAGGTTCTTAGGCATACGGGTCAGATTCTCACATTAGCATAAGGAAGTAAGTAGCCTGCCGAGATCATATAGAAAAACCGCCATAGAAGCATGCAACTCAAAATTAGGCTATATCTTAACTTTTATTTTACTGAACACAACATAAATAAAGAACATTTTTAAACTAAGGTCCTTTTGAAGACGGGCACTAATGGACCTCATCTTAGTTGCCCTCACATGCAAGACATTTATAGTGCAAAGTATAGTGGAGATAATACATCTATTTAAATTACAATGAATTTAATGCATTTACTGTACAAATATATTTATTATATTTAAATACTTTCAATAAATAAAAATTATTATTTTAAATAAATCTTTAGTAGTAACATAAAATAAAATAATGAGCATAAGAATGGAAGAACATTTATATGCAGAAGGGGATTGGACTGGCCCAGTATTTAGTTGTGACATTTGAGTTATGTCTTTAACCTTGGGCATACGTCATTAGGCAATATATAGACTAGACATAGAATGTGGGACACACACTATACTATGTTTAAGTGTCTGGCTCCTCTCATTCTCTAAATGTAACATGCCCTATACTTGGCCTCCTGCTCTGTTTTTGAGTGATGCAGTAAGATTGCTACAATATCCTATATCTGTATGCTGAGAACAGGATGTAGTCGGTATCCCGGCGTTCAGAATACCAGCACCAGAATCCTGGTAGCAGTCTGAATCCTGACCGCTGATATCCCGACAGTAAGCATTAGGGTTAGGGTGAAGGTTAGGGGATAGGGTTAGGCATAAGGGAGAGTGTTAGGCTTCGGGGAGGTGGGGGGGGGGCTTTAGGCTTTGCGGGGGAGAGGGTTAGGCTGCAGCAGGAGAGGTGGTTTAGGGTTAGAGTACTTAGCTATTCCTGTCAGGATTCTGGCTGTCGGGATACCGCTGATGATCCCGTACCCAACAAACTGAGAACATAGTGATTCTTCCAAAAGATGGTTTGCGTACATGGCGGGAGGATTACGCATGCGTGTCATCCCCATTTTCTGTGAGTGCCAGTGTTTGCTTTTACCAAAGCAGATTTACTGGCATCGGCAGCGCAGATGAGGCGGCCAATCTGACTAGCCTTAGGTTTACTCATATGGCCAATGCTGCGTAGGACGCAGGCATCGAATCTGAGATGCTGGCTGGTGTCATCTTTTTTCCATCAGACTCCTCCTATATCATATATCATATATGCACAGAAGCTGCATCCCTGAATCAGACCCATAGATCCCACCCCTTAAGCTTCAATGCAAGGTTGTGGATTATTGCTTCAGGTGCAAAGAAGCACAATACCACAAACAGGGCTTGATGCCGAGTTGGACACAGGTTTACATAACATTCAGTAAGATACACAGATGAGTTCTGCACTTGCTTTAAAAACAAGCCATATTATATGTGTGCAGAGCCGTGACTAGACTTTTTAGTGCCCTGTGCCAGATAGAGCATTGGCGCCCCCTCCCCCTATTTTTTAAATAGGGGCATAAGATGCGCACCCAAAAAAGGGCCATGGCCTCATGGGAAAGAGAAAGGGAATAGATAAGAGCAGCCAGGAGATGCTGGGGATAAAAGAAGAGGAAGCTGCAAATGAGAATGATAGTAAACAGAAATATGACAGGCCCGAACATTGCCCCCTGCCCTGCGGTAACCTGTGCCCTGGCACAGGCCGCACCACCCTAGTTACGGCCTTGTATATGTGTGTATGTGACTCCTTATGCTTGTAAAGGTGGGAAGGAAGGAATGGATTAACATAGACCGAGTACAAGGAGCAGGAGCGTTTCTAGAGAGGAGGGGGCCCGTGTGCAGTCTCCGACACAGGCTCCCTCCTCTCCACCCGGCAGCCGGCAGCGAACTGAGCTGTGCGTGGCCAGTGCCGGAGTTATAGACTCTGGGCACTAGATTGTGCCCACAGTCTATAGTGTATGCACAGGTAACCAGGAAAATGGCAGCAGCAGCCATTTTCCAGTCGTTTTACAGTGCCGGGCGCCCGCGCCGATGTGGGACTGCGTAGAGGATGTGCGTTGCGGGGCCCCCATGGAACCAGGGGCCCGTGTTCCCCGCACACCCTGCACCCATTATAGATACGTCCCTGACAAGGAGTATATGTTCGCTTAATTGCAAACAGATGCAGGTCCACACATCTATATTGCCTGCCACATGTACAAAGATATATACACTAGGGTTAATTTATTTGTCAAAAGCCAATTACCTAGCTGTATGTTTTTGGAGTGAGGAAAGAAACCAGAACACCTGGAAACCACACAAACACAGGGAGAACATTCAAACACAACACAGATTCACCCTGAGCAGCAGTTGAATTCATGACATCAGTGCTGTGATGCAGTAATGCTAACCAGCGGCGGCTCCTACCCTCTTAGAGGAGGGGGCTGCCGCCGCCGCCGAGAAGACTCACCCCGAGGGGGACTCACCAGTCACCGCCGGAGCTACTGGCCAGGTCTCGGGGCCTGCAAAATCGATGTGACAGTCGCCGGGACCTGCATTTTTAGCGGCCTCCAAAGGGCTGCATTGTCTGTAGCCCCCAGGAGCCGGGTAGGGCTGGCTGAAAGACAGAGTAGTGGCTTCCTCCTGGAAGCTGCTCCCTGCAATAGCAGCCCGGACTGGCAGTCCCAGGGGAAGGAGAGCCCTCCTCTTGAGACTGCCTGTTATGTATCTGACTGGCAGATGGCGCTTCCAATGGGAAACCACTGCTAGTCACAGTGTAGAGAGTGCAGTCACGGACTGCACTGACTACACTGAGGTGGCGGCTTTACTGGGGGGGGGCTGCAGCCTCGTAGCCCCTAGGCAAAATCCGCTACTGATGCTAACCACTATGCCAATTGTGTTACCCAAATTGATTTAAAACCAAATACAGTAGCGAATGCATATTTCGCTATGAACACAAATGTTTTGGGTGTATGTGTACTGTATCTGATGTATGCTTGACGTAAACCTGGCACAAGTGCAAACATGAACCGTGTTTTTTTAGCATTTACTGCTATGACTGCCATAAACCAGGTGCGTATCCTATTGTTTTATCCTGGTATTAACCTGGCACATACTTTTCTCGCCTTTGTAAAACTGGCATGTATGCTACCCATGCAGAGTTAGATGCATCCTAAGTTTGAGTTGGCTCTGGACTATCGCTAAATTTTATCTGGTACATTAAATACCTGCAATTTTGGTGCCAAATGTATCCAACTCTACATCAGCCCCTAGATTGTCCAATATAGTCATCACTTTAGTAGAATCTACACCACAGGTTCTCAAACGAGGTCCTCAAGACCCCAAACAGTGCATGTTTTCCAGGTCTCCTCACAGAAGTGAAATAATTAGCTCTACCTGTCAATCTTTTAAAATGTGTCAGTGAGTAATGAATACACCTGTGCATCTGTTAGGGGTTATGGAAAATCTGTGTGAGGACCGAGTTTGAGAACTCCTGATCTACACCAATCACAAATAGAGTGAACACTTTATCAGTTTAGAGTTTAGAGTCTAAGGAGCTCATTCAGACCCGCTGTCTAAGATGCATACTCTCGCTGCTGCCGATGGTATGCATTGTGCGCATGTGCATACCTTAGCAAAAGCTCGCTGCGCATAGACAGCCCAGCAGAGTGAGTGACAGGGGAAGCTGTTTGTAGGTGGTAACAGGGGCTGACCATTAAAAACGAAGGAGTGGAGGTGCAAACGCAGGCGTGTCTGAGCATCTCAATGGCGTTTTAGAGGTGCGCATAATTATAAGACTCATCATAGTACACGTCACCTGGCTTGTTTTTACACTGAAGTGCTTGCGGTGCTTGCGGCAGGGTATGGTCAACCTCAAGTGCTGCGATCGCTTCCGATGTACCGATGGTTGCATACACTTCCTGGACATGACGTGCACAAGTGGGCATCTTAAGACAGGCTGGTGGGTGTCTGCATACACTATGTGATCTTTCTCTAAGAAACACTGGGCGTGCTAATGCATTGCTGTGCGACAGCACTGCCTACGTAATTTGCATACACATAATGTGAGCGGCTCTGAATCAGACCCTAATTTCCACATTTAAATCAAGCAAGAATGATAAAATCTTATCGTTATGTTTAGACCAGGACGTGCTAAGTCTAGATGTGTATTTCAAAAGACATTTCAAATGTAGGAATTTGCTCATATATGCGGTGGACTGGTTATACAGGGATGAATTAGGAAATGCAAAGGAGGAAATATTATGTGGATCACCATGACACTGTTTATTATGTCAGCTCATTCAGGAAGCTTGGGCAGAGATGAAAATCAGTTGCTCAATAATAGCTTTCAAAGTGAAGAGAGAAAATGTTGCAAATGCAAAAACAAGCCCTTAGCTGGTCTCTTGCATTAGTGCGAATGAATAAATGATGGGGTCTGTTTAGTAGTGGAAATAAATGTCATGCTTGCCAAGTAGGAAATCAGCCCTTTTACTGTAAAATTATGTATAGTTTTAGATAATTACACTAACATATGACTTGCTTGTATATATCTATACATATTTAAACTATGCCACAAATATCTCTAGAAACCATACTTGCTCTGGCACAAAAAGGCAATTTCTAATGTCATCAACAGGTTTCTCAGGGCTGACCCGGGTTCGGTGTACATGGGGCCGACCCGTGAATAACCCAGGTCCAAGGTGCAGTGTAAACGGTGTCAGGTTGGAACCACGTTTGGAAACTCGGGATGGACTAGTTTTTTTGGTGGAAAAGGGGTAAAAGTTGAAGTAGGAGGTGAGGATTCGGCTTCTTTCTCTGACACTAACCTTCGGCAGTTCCCTTTGTAGCCCCTACTCTGCACTACAGAGAGGCATGGAATCCCAGCCCAAATACATTAAAGGCGCACGGGTGTGCAAAAAGTTTACTTTTTACTGTAAAGAAAAGTATGATGCGAATAATATGCACTTTCAATGGTCTTAATTTGCAACATGAATGGACATTTGCATGAGTACACTTTAAGAAATAAATATAATTTTAGCACAACAAATAAAACATGTGGGGGTAAATTTACTGAGAATTGAGTTTGGGTGAGATTAAACTCGAACAGGTTCCCACAAACATGCGTGAGTTTTCCCAGACCAAACTCACAAATTTACCAAGAAGTGAGTTCTGCAAAATCGTGTTTTTCGATGGTGAATGCAAACGTGTGTTGTCGTGTGAGTTTTAGGCAAAACACAAGTGAGAGTGGATGTGTTTATAAAACACACAGGAGAATGGTTGTGTTTAGAAAACACATAGGAGAATTCATGCATCATCCTAGAAACATGTTCTGATTGAAGCAGTCATATCATGTACACACTGTCTAAGCATATAAAAACTCCACAAACAGCCCAACTTTTGAGGGTTTTGTTGGTTGGAGGTTGCAGAGGGACAATGAGGAGTGTGTTTAGTGGTATAGGGGAGTTTTTGGCTTCTACAAATAGATTGCTGCTTGGCATGTGGAAATTGTTTTCTTCTTATTTATTGTCTTGTCATATATCGGTTTGTCTCATTTTTCAGTCTTTCTTGATTGTGTATTTTTCATTTGTCCTGCCAGTGTTTTTTGTGTGTGTGGCATGTGTGTGGGTAGTAGGAGAGGAGGTTTGTTTTAGTTTTTTTTTTTTTCTGTGTGTTTTGCATTTGTATGGGGCGGGGGAGGAATATGTCCAGGGCAGGGAGAGAGTGAGGTGGAGGAGGTTGCATCTCAAGAGGCTTTATAGAGCAGTACAGGCAGCAGTAATGAGGGGCAAAACCAAGATGGGGTGCAATGTGAATTTTTCTGTGGAGTAGATCATGGTCTTTGTGCAGGAGGTCATGAAATCCCACCACGTGCTGTTTGGACGAAAGGCTGCCAGCAGATTGACCCACCATAAGAATACCATGTCATTAGGCATGCCCACAATGCTACAAAAAATTCTACCTGACTGCATGCCACTGTGACTCCAGGCGAGGGAAGCAGATGCAGGTATCCATTAGTGGCTGAAATGCCGCCATTACCAGAGTTACTGTATGTACCGTGAGAATGTGGATTGGGATAACACGAGAACTCTAACGGTCACAGACTGAAAATTACCAGTATCCAGACCCGAAAGTAACACACAGCCAGAAGCTTTATGCAGGCCTGAGACAGAGTGGGAACGTGCTGTGTCAGGGTCTCGGTTCAGTTTGCATTGGTCATACAGATGGAATATGTTGCTACAGTTCATCTGAAACATCTGTTTGACTTCGCCATCGCCCAATACATTCAGGATCAAACACATCCAATAAAATGTGGCATGCAGCCTTTGTGATATCGGCATTACCTCATTTTCTGCTTAGTTTCTTGCTCCTGGGTCCTTCTAGCCTGGTGGTAGAGCCTCTGACATCCCAGCCACATACAGTGATTAGCAATAGTAGTATATTCTGCCATTTTTGCTTCACACAAATCAATGCAGCTGATTTAGCACCTTTAAAAAACAATTGTTTTCCCACTAATTGCAACTTGAAACACCGGTGAACACATGCAAACACATTCAAACTCATGCAAACACTCACCTCTGGAGGTCATCTATTTGAAAAGTCTATTTTGTTGAGAGTTTGATTATTTCTCATGTGAGTATCAAAACTCGATTCTTGGTAAATTTGCAAATTGTATGGTTTCCTATGGAAAGTACTAGTTTGGACGATGGTGTATTTGGTCGTGTTTTGTAAACTCATGCGAGTTTTCAAAACTCCCTCGAGACTGAACAATGAGACAAACCGATATATGACAAGACAATAAGTAAGCAGAAAACAATTTCCACATGCCAAGCAGAAATCTATTCTAGTAGAAGTTTCCTGCGAGTTCATATGTGTTTGCCCTTAGTAAATTTGCGAGTTGGAAAAACAGGTAAAACTCACGTGAGATTGCAATCTCGCCCAAACAAGATTCTTAGTAAATTTCCCCCCTAATAGACTAAGGACCTCATTCAGAGGCGGTCGCAAAAAGCGATCGCTCTCTCTGAATGAGGACGGGTGCTTCTTTTTTTTTGGTGCAGCCTCCTGGTCGCAAGCTAAGCTGTGGGTTACCACCCACAGCTTAGCTCGCGACCAGGGTGATGGTCGTGATGGTGATCACCATCGCGACCGTCGGGGCTTGCGACGAGACCCTAAGGTTGGGTCTGGGCACTCGCAAGCCCCAGGGAGCTTTCTGCTCTGATGGAGCAGGAAGCTCCCCACTGACATCACTGATGATGTCAGTGGGGCCTCCCACAAGATGGTAGGCGTTCCTTAAGGAACGCCTCCATTTTGGAAACCACCCCCCCAGCCCGCCTACAAAAAGGGGCGAGCTGTCAATCAACATCGCAAGCCGCCCCTTTTGTAGCGAGCTCAGGAGCGAGAGAGTTTCTCTCTCACTCCAGGGCTTGCTCACACGCAGTGCGGTCGCTGCACGTTCGCAGGGCTACCAATCGACCCGGTTGCGAGCACATCGGTGCTTGCGACCGGGTCTGAATGACAAAAAGGTTGACAGGTTAATGGGCAACAGAGTCAAAAAGTTGATGGGCAAAAGTTTGAAAAGTCAAAAGAGTGACAGGTAAATGGTCGACATGCAAATGGTCAACACAGAGAAGGTCGACATGATTTCTCAGGATGGTTCGGTTTAGAGTTAGGCACTTGGTAGAGAGTTAGGGAGACACCTTCTCGTGTCTATCTACTGAAATTCATGCTAAACAAGATAAATAAAGTGAATGGACAATAAATAAATCAGTCTCTAAAAACCAGAGAGGAAACTCTTGTAGGTTGAAGCACTCCATGTTTTCCTGGGCAGCCATTGATCTAAGGGTCTGATTCAGACCCGTTCGTTAGGCTGCGTTCACACGTAGTCTACCGATGTTTGCAATCTGCGCATGTGTACAAGACACAATGCGCATGCGCAAACTAGTCCATGCGATCAGGAAGTGCTCGCACCCTGTATACAGACGCTTCGCTAGCATGAGTGACAAGATGTGCCGATGCGGGTGGTGACGGGGTGGTCGATGGTAACGGGGCTGTGGTGGTGCAAACGCAGGCATGTTTGTGCGTCTGATCGCCGTTACAGGGGCGTACTTAATTAAGACGCATCATCAGCATACACGTCACATGGCTGTACTACACACAGCAACACTCGCAGTGCTTGCGGTAGGGTATGGTCAGCCACAAGTGCTGCGTATGGGTCCGATGTTACCGATTGTTTAATACACTTCCTGGCGATGGCGTATGTTACTAAGGGAAAGTGGGCGTCTTGTGTCAGGCTGGTGGGCGTCTAAATACATACTGCGGTCGCACTGCACGACATAGTGGGCATGCTAATGTCTTGCTAGCGATCACGGGCTTTGCATACTTTGACGGCTGCGTGTGAACACATCCTAGAGAATTGGTCTGAAACAGGCCCTAAATCCGATGGTTTGTATAGGTAGCATATCTGAAAGAATAGCGATAACAAAGTGCCTCCTAGTGCAACATAACAAAGAGACTTCTAAAAGTGATCCAAATATTGTCTCCAAATGCACACGTACCCCTTTTGTGGCAAATAATCTCTTTTTTGCCTTAATGAGCCTTTTACACTCCTCAGGTGTGTTCTTAGGGCCTTATTCAGCAGTGCAGGGGCATAACCCGCTCTGCCCATGTGCAGAACGGGTCTGCGATCATGCACAGAGACTGGCAGCAGACTGTCAGTTATTGAAAGTCTGCTACCGTTTGGGGGCGGCAATGGCCTCCGTTTCCCGAAATGGAGGCATGTCTCCGCCATTGGGGAGGGAAGAAGCCAGGATCTCTGTCGGCTGACGGAGATTCCTGGCTTCCTCTCATCTGCGGCAGCTACCATGGCTCACATTAGCCAGCCGATGTTCCACAGAGTATACAATTCTGCGTTGGACAACGCAGCTCTGATACGTAATGGATGTGTGACGCCTCCTGCTGCATTACCATATCTGCACAGACACAATTGCAAATCTGCTTGCGAGCAGCTTTGCAATTCCGTCCGTAGCTGAATAAGGCCCTTATAGCGAATCGATAAGGGAGCTTCTAATTAACCTTGATCTCAGTGGTGCCAATAACATGTGAGGTGAAGATAAAAACAAATGGTGTAATACGTTTACGACCAATTTACACACACACATAAAAACATTTAAGTTAAAATAGTACAGATTATCTGAACATCAGGAATCAATGCAGCAATACAGACCAAAATTTTGTACAAACACACACCGTGTAAGATCTAATAAGATAAATGTAAACTAGCTATATATATTCACACAAACACTCACAAACATCGAGACCATTGGCTGCACAGACTCCATTACTGGGTCTACTCCCACCGTACTCTCTACTCGCACGCCAGATCACCATTGCTTGCATGTTTTGCCATCTAGGTTTCTCAGTCCTTTCTAAATTTTGCTATGGGCCCACAAAGGTCTAGCTATGTTCCTGTATAGGGGCATATTTATTAATTATCGAGTTCTAAACCTGATATTATAAGTTCTTATTGCCTCTATTCAAGGCCCTGCGATGTGTTAGGAGTGAAGTGATCCCTAGTGACAATGACTAATGTAATCACTTCATTTCTTTGTTGGGACCTATGGCGCTATACGCGGTCTGCTGAATACGCATGTGCAGACGCCCATTGCCAGTGAACGATATTACGGATCCTACTCCTGGTAAATGCCAAGGAGTTTAGTCAATGGCAAAGGTTCACAAACTCGGTTTTTAGGACCCCAAACAGTGCATGTTTTTCAGGTCTCCTCACAGAATCACAAGTCAGGCTTGCCTACCTGCAGCTCCCTCCAGCCGTGAAGTCTGTGTATGTCAGACTTCACGGCTGGGGGACATGTCGCGACGGAACCCATTCGGGGCGGAGCAAGGGGCATGGCTGCGTAATTGCGAGCCCGCCCCCTCTTCAAAATGCCATTTGGAGCGGAGCAAGGGGCGTGGCTGCGTCATTGCGAGCCCGCCCCCTCTTCACAATGCCATTTGGAGAGGAGCAAGGGGCGTGGCTGCGTCATTGTGAGCCCGCCCCCTCTTCACAATGCCGAAATGAATGGCATTGTGAAACGGGGCAGGGGCACGATGACGCGATTTAGCACTGGGTTTCTATTGTGATTGCAGGGCGGGAGGGGGGGTCACTGGGAGGCTTGCCTGACTTTCCGGGGGGACGTGAGCGGCACCCAATTCTCGGGAGGCTCCCGGCCGAGTCAATAAGCTTGACCTGTGGATCTTTTTAACATGTTTCAATGAGTAATGAATGCATCTGTGCATCTGCTAGATAACCTACTAGGTAACCTGGAAAACATGTTTGGGAACCACTGGTCTATGGGCAACAATGGCATATTGGTAAGTTCTGCAATAAAGCAGCCCTCATAGAAGCCTACCGGGGTTGTTTTTGATGTCGAAAACGGGACATCGGTACATACACTTAGCAATAGTTAGTATTTGCCATTACTCCCCAAAAACGAATGGTATCAGGGATATCCAGCAAATATTAATTGATAAAATGGGTCATAAGTCTGCAACCTGGCAATTCAGAAATTATACACAGCATAAGGTGGGAGTACTGGATCATAACCGTAAGTGAAATATACACGCACTCAAAGTCCCACCACTCGCTCCCTGCCCATACACAGTGCTTCACTGCAGTACTAAACCCAGACTCAGCTATTTAATTACTAAACTTTTAGATGAGATCCCAGCAGGCAAAGAAAGTGAGAATTGATGTTACGTATTACTGTTTTCTGCCACAGTGTGAAACAGCATGTTATTACCGCAGGGACTTAAGTGTCTGTCGGTCTCTAATATATGTTTTCCATCTGTGCAGGAAAGAGACGACTTCAACAGTATCAATATATTTACTTACTGCTTGTTTAGCTAGCATACTACCTATGTACTGTAGTATTAGATCTACGGCCTAAGATGCATATGTATCAATTATCGTGATTTAGACCCAATAATAGTAATTTCTTACCTCTGCTATTCACGGGTTGTTTCAAAACCACATGAACAAGGGCTCCAAAAGGAGCCTGTCCCTGCGATGTGTAAGAAGTGATCGCCAATGCAAACATTTCACTTCTGCTGTATATCGGGACCTAGTAGCGCTACTGCACATGCACAGTCTGCTAAATACGCATGTGTGGCAGCCATTGACGGGGAGGGTTCTGAGGGAACCCTTTACCAGTAATGTTTGCAGAATGTAGCCCATAGGGTGCATCGGCTAATGCCTTCTTTAGATGGTGTTAGCTGCCCGGACCAAACTGGTAAATCTGACAGCTTTGCAGTCTCCATAGAAATGGAGCCTGCGGCTAGTGTAAGAAATGGAGAGACCATGGCAGATACAGTGTGGAAATATGTGCTGTGGTCCCTCCTTCATACATTAGGGTGATACTTAATATTTGCGAGTATCCCCTGAAAATTGTTGTTTTCAGGGGATAAGCAGCAAATATTGAATGATAAACAGGCCCCTAAATGTATTCAAATGTCTACAGTTATACTATATTTTATATGGCTTCTCTACTGAATTAATTAGGTGGGTTCCACATCCACTTGAATGGCTGTAATGTTTCATAACTGACTGTGTATGAGTGCTACGCCCAAATAATATACTAGCGTGTACTAGCTCTTCTTTACACACATTTACAGTATAGCTCTACCTCTTTTTCAAGGACAAGTTCTGAAGAATACAATAAAAAAAGCTATTGCCATCTGGTCTCGCTCATGTATATATTTTGATTACGACAAATTATATGGGGAATTGTACAATAAGTAAGTAAGGCCTTAGGCCCTCATTCAGAGTCGATCGCAAGAAGCGATTGCTCACTCTGAAAGAGGGCGGGCATTTCTTGTTGTGAAGTGCTGCCTCCCGGACGCAAGCTAAGCTGTGGGTTACCACCCACAGCTTAGCTTGCGATCAGGGTGATGGTCGCGATGATCATCACCATCGCAGCCATCGGGGCTTATGACCAGACCCTAAGGTTGGGTCTGGGCACTCGTAAGCCCCAGGGAACTTCCTGCTCTGTTTGAGCAGGAAGTTCCCCACTGACATCATCAATGATGTCAGTGGGGCCACCCCCAAACGGCAAGCGTTCCGACTGGAACGCCTCCGTTTGGCCGGGCACGCCCCCGACCCGCCCAGCAAACGGGGCGAGCTGTCACTCAACATCGACAGCTCGCCCCGTCTGCTACGAGACCCCTAGCGACGGAGCGCCCGTCACTAGCCGGGTCTCGCGCATGCGCACGACGGAGCCGGCTCCTGGTGAACCATCGACCGGCTCTGTGGCTCTGAACCATCGAGCCGGCTCTGTGGGGACCATCGACCCGGTTGCGAGCGCATCGGCGCTTGCGACCAGGTCTGAATAAGACCCTTAGTCCTGCCATTGTCTTCCAAAACCCAGTATGTGTCTCCTGACCCCATTATAGAGTTTCAGCAGCCGCAGGCAGCCAAACCTCTTCCCAAAGCCTGATGAGGGTAAACTTTTCTAAGGTAATACCAAATGCATACAGGCCCGGCGACAGGAGGGGACAAAGGGGACACCCATACTGGGCCCCAAGAATCAGATGGGCCCTAAAGATCAGGAACAGAAAAAACAGGACAGCAGCACCTATTAAAACTCTTTAAACAGCTGCTGTGCTGTTACAGCAGCCGTCCTGTTGAAGCCCCGCCCACTGACATCCTTCCCAAGTCAAACACCTGCTCACATTGTGACTAGGGCTGGACATCGGAAGCCCTCCATCACATGATGGCTGAGCTTCCGCCATTGAAACTTTCGATGTTATGGTAACTAACCATCACATCAAAATAATTTGATGGTTAAAACTATTAAAATGACTAATGGCAGGGAGCGGAGCCTCGCTACACCCCCATTCATGTCACTGTGGGGGGGGTGCGTGCTGGGCTGCCCCCAGGCTCCCTCCACACAGAAAATAGATGCCATGCGCATGGGCACGGCATCTATTCCCGCAGCCAGTCTTTGGATGGGCATCGGAAAGCTGCATCCGATGGCTGGCAAACATCGAATTCCCGGTATTCGATGGAAAAAGTACTTCCATCAAATCTGAAACATCGATTGGTTGCTAACCATCGGTTTCCGATGTCCATCCCTGGTTCCTTCCTGTTCCTCTCCCCTACCGTCGTCCTCTGTTGTCCAACTTCCCTCCATACCGTTTGCGGTACCTCCAACCCCCCCCTCCTGGCATCCCCGACAGTAATGTAAAACAATAGCTAGAGGCACTTAATGTCACGCCGCCTGGTAGAGTGCATAATATATTCACTGCCTTGAGCCAGGCAGTAGGAGACGTGAAACAGCAGTGCTGACATTGGCGACGTACAGCCGCACCCATGTAATTAAGGAGATATATCAAGTAGTGAAAAGAGTGTACTTGTGGACCAGTGGAGAAGTTGCCTATAGCAACCAATCAGCTCATTCTATAAAATGAGTGGTAGATGCGGATTGGTTGCTATTGGCAATTTCTCCACTGATCCACCTCTCCACTCTCTTCATTGCTTGACACAGTACATCATCCCCATCTGTTCCATATGTACTTTGAGGAATGCACATAATTAGGTTTTGTAAGCTGCTTAAAAATGCTTACTTTAATTGAATGTAATTTATGTCAGTTTCTAGTGCTTCTGTAGTTATAATAAAAACTCATTCATTAAATAAAACAAACACTGTTCTTTTTTCCCTTTAAGGCATGCATAACAATGGCACATGTTTGAGAGTCACATTAAAGTATGGGATGTGGTCATAATCCCGACCGCTGGAGTCCTGACGCTCAGAATGCCGGCGTCAGGATCCCGACACCTGTCAGAATTCTGGCGCCCCGAAGGTAAGTAGCAGAGTTAGGGGGGAGGGTTAGGCACTAAGGGGGAGTGTTAGATGTAGGGTGCGGGGAGGGGGAGGCTAGGTTTATGCACTGGGGGGGAGGGGTTAGGTAGAGGGGGAGGGTTAGGATACCGACTGACAGGTGTCAGTATCCTAACCCTGTTGGGATGCCGGCGTCAGGATTCTGAACACCATGATCCTGATCGCCGGCATCCCATACCCAACCACATAATATATTATATACTGGGGGCATTACTCAGGGGGCACTACTGTAGGGGGCATTACTACAAGGAACACTACTATAGGGGACACCATTCCTGGGGGCACTACCACTACTGTGGGCACTGCATATAGGGCACCATTACTGATGGCACTGCATAAGGGGCATTACCACTACTGGGGGCACTTCATAAGGGGCACCACTACTGCGGCACTGCATAAGGGGCACTACCACTACTGGGGCCACTGCATAAGGGACACTACCACTACTGTGGGCTCTGCATAAAGGGCACCACTACTGAGGGCACTGCATAAGGGGCACTACCACTACTGGGACCACTGCATAAGGGGCACTACCACTACTGGGGCCACTGCATAAGGGGCACTACCACTACTGAGGGCACTGCATAAGGGGCACTACCACTACTGGGGCCACTGCATAAGGGGCACTACCATTACTGGGGCCACTGCATAAGGGGCACTACCACTACTGGAGGCACTGCATAAGGGGCACTACCATTACTGGGGGCACTGCATAAGGGGCACCACTACTGAGGACTCTGCATAAGGGGCACTACCACTACTGGGGCCACTGCATAAGGGGCACTACCACTACTGTGGGCTCTGCATAAAGAGCATCACTACTGAGGGCACTGCATAAGGGGCACTACCACTATTGAGGGCACTGCATACGGGGCTCCACTACTGGGGACACTGCATCAGGGGCACCACTACAATGGGTATTGCATTTGCATAAGGGGCACTACTGCCGTGGGCAATATGTGTAAGGGGCACTGCTGTGTGTCATACATGAATAAGGGACACTACTATGTGGTGTAATGTGAATCAGGGGTGAATCAAGATTGTGCTGCTGTGTGGTGTAATTTGAATTGGGAATACTATTGTGTGACAACACCCCTTTCTTTTGAGACCACGTCCCTTTTTTCGCCACGACCGCTGTCCTTTTTTTTAAACGCCGAGGGGGGGGAGTTCCACCACTTTTTTACGACCACTTTAAGCACTGCATAAAACTGTATAAAAATTAAATTACACTGAATGACTAAGGGCTCTATTTACTACAATCCGCATATTGAATGCAGATTGTAGTGTGATATTACCGAGTGAATTCGCATTGCGAATTCAGGCAATATCACAGGGATTTACTAAAGATCCCTTACAGGGACAGAGCTTGCGATAAAGCTCTGTCCCTGCAAATCCCCTTCGGAGCCTTATCACAGTATTTTCGCAAAAAATACCGTGATTAAGCGCCCGCGCATGCGCCGACCGGTCGCCGCTGCTACCCCCTGGCGCTAAGCCCCGCCCCCACGATCACGGACCCCCCCCGACCCCCCTCTCCCTTAATTACACTTACCTGCATGCTCCGGTACCCCGGTGATGTTCTCCATTCCTCCGGTCAGGTGATCTCCCATACTGCACTGGGGCCCGATCACCTGATGACCGGGCAGCAGTGCACTATGGGAGACCAGCTGACCGGAGGGGAGTCATCACCGGAGGCCCGATCACCGGTCCCTGAAGTCAGGTAAGTAAAAATTTTTTTTTACTATTTTTTTTTTCTTTTTTTACAGTAATCAGCTTGCGGTCTGTTTAGACCACACAGCTGATTACTGGGACCGACTCCCGGCTCTGCTCTCCCCGTTAGAGCAGAGCAGGAGTCCGGTAACCGGGGGAGACCCTGGATAACGCCACCTCCAGGTGGCGTTATTATCACAGGGCTTTCCCCGGTGTTTTTTCACATTTTATTTTTAGTAACTCTGGTCGGATCACATTTCCCATTACAATTATGGGAAATGCGATCTGCTTTACTAAAAATAAGTGATACTTAGGGGTTGGAGTAGAATTTTACTAACTCTACTCCAATTGCCCTGTAATAACTATAGGTGATACTAAAATAATGTGAAAAGGGTGTGAAAACACCCTTTTTCACATTATTTTAGTAAAAATAATGTTAATAAATAGAGCCCTATGTCTCGAACAGTTCAACTTGTCCTTTTCCTGTCACTGAGGGATCTTATTCTTTACATATTAACAACACCTCTTTGTATGTTGGGTATAATTCTCAGTATCTCATTATCTGTTGTCATTCCATATGCAACATAGATTTATTGAAGCACACATGGCTTATTTAAACATCTAAATATTCATGATGTTTGCACAAAGTAGGGGATTTAATTGAGAAAATACAGTATGTGACAGTTGACAAATAAGGAAAAAAATACCAATGGGCAGGGGCGTAACTAGAACTTGTGGGCCCCATAGCAAATTTTTTTAGGGCCCCCCCCCAAACTCAGGTATGTATATAATTATGTATATACATATTCTGTAAGTGTGCTGCTCCAATAGGGAATCATATAGAGGTACAAACGAGATTTAGCAGCAGAAATTCAATTCACATAAGGAAAAAGAACCTGGACACTGCCATGGAAGTTCAACGTTTCATGATTTATATAATTTCATCAGGAACAAGATAATACAAAGGGTATATACCTTTTATACTTGTACATTCACCCATGCAGACACAACACTGCCACTGAAGGGAGCGCGATGACGTGCACTGCGCCGATGACCCGACAGCTGCCTAGGGGCGTGGTTATGAGAGTGTATACCATCACCATAGGGATAGGGGAGGGATACAAATAAGGAAAGCCATGTCACTATAAAAAACTAAACTGCACTAATCTATAGTTCTATACAACATCATACAAAAGCAAATATAAGCTATACATTCGCCGAGCTGCACACAGATACCTGTACCTGCAAATCAGGAATAAAAAGAGAAGTAATAAACCAACCAGAGCTACCTACTCTTCTTATTAGAAAATTGTTGGCATGCTACAGGAGAGGTCGCAACATCAAAGACCTCATTGTCCACAATGATGTTAACGGTATGGATACAGTTAATCCATCTCACTTTCTCTCTACGGGCTCTATTTACTACAATCCGCATTTAGAATGCAGATTGTAGTGTGATGTTACCAAATATCACACTGCAATATCACAGGGATTTAGTAAAAATCACTTGCAGGGACAGAGTTTACGAAAAAGCTCTGTCCCTGCGAATCCCCTCTGCACACTTATCACGGTATTTTCGCAAAAAACACAGTGCCCGCGCATGCGCCGACTGGCCACCGCTAAGCCCCACCTCCGCGACCCTTCCCCCCCTTGCGACCCCATCCCTTAATTACACTTACCTGTGATCCGGTGATCGGTGCTCCGGTGATGTCCTCCATGGCTCCGGTCAACTGACATCCCATCCTGACATCCCATCTTGTTTTTTACAGTGTATCAGCGTGTGGTCTGTTTAGACCACACAGCTGATCACTGAGGCCGGCTCCGGACTCTGCTCTGCCTTTTAGAGCGGAGCAGAAGTCCGGTAACCAGGGGAAACCCTGGATAACGCCACCTCAAGGTGGCGTTATTATCATAGGCCTCCCCCGGTATTTTTTCACAATTTATTTTTAGTAACTTTGGCCAGATCACATTTCCCATTACAATTATGGGAAATGTGATATGCTTACTAAAAATAAGTGATAATTAGGCTTGGAGTAGAATTTTACGAATTCTACTCCAGTTGCCCTTTAGTAACTTTAGGTGATACTAAAATAATGTGAAAAGGGTGTGAAAGCACCCTTTTTCACTTTATTTTAGTAAAAATAATATTAATAAATAGAGCCCTTGGAAACCTGGAAACTAGAAGTGCATAGGTTGCACTACATGCCGATACCTTTACACATCCAGGATCCGGCAAAAATTATACATTTCCTCTGACATGTACCTTGCGATTTGTAGTATATTACATCAGATGCCTCTGTGGTCAGTTATATGTGGGAAAGACTTCCAGAATGTTCAAAGAAAGAATGGCCCTTCATCTATTAGACAAACCCTGGAAGGGAAAGATTTAGATTTGCCTGTGGCAAGACATTTTAAAGAAAATCGACACAACTTGGCCTGCCTCAAATATAAAGATGGAGGACACCCATGTGTGCAGAACGGACTTTAAACCCCTAGGCTATAGGACAGTGGTACATCTGTTTAAGTGTGTAGCTAATAGCAGGGCCGTAAGTAGGGTAGTGCGACCTGTGTCAAGACATCGTGTATTGGTGAGGAATTTGCAATCCCTCTCTTTTCCTTGGATCACTACTATCATATTAATATGAGACTGCATCCTCCAGCAGTGCCTATATGGACTATGTGGACTATGCCCCCACATGCAAGAAGTCCTTATGCTTGAATTGATCAGCCATAATAGAGTCCAGCTCTTTGAATAGAACAAGCGTTATTATATACATTGGCTCTTGTATCAATTAGTTGATGTAACAATTTGATTTTAACCATTTTATTCAGTTTCATGTATTAAATATCAATGAACTTATTATTGTGAATCCTTGTGCATCATATTTCATTTGATTAACTGTTATTAGCGCTGCCATCTTTTATGCTATATCATACAGTTAAGAGCCCTGCTAGTATACAGTGCATATCCCCTGTGGCTACTATACAGTGAAGATCCACTCTTGGGTGGCTAGCATACAGTGAAGTTCCCCACTTTGGTGGCTAGTATGCAGTGAAGATCCCATCTTTGAGGCTAATACACAGTGAAGATCTCCTCTTTGTTGGCTAGTATAAAGTGAAGATCTCCTATTTGGTGGGCTAGTATACAATGAAGATCCCCTCTTTGGTGGCTAGTATGCAGGGAGGGTGCTCCATTACCTGTATTACAGGGAGTTCTGCAATCAATAAGAGTACGCTCTAGACATGGAAATGGAGTACTCTTATCCAATGATGACTCAATTTGATAAACTCTAGTTGGAATGTGCTAATCTTTACAGCACATTTGGGCAGCTGTATTCTACAAATGCTGATGTGGGGACATGTCCGTCCCGATACTTACAGAAAATTGTGGGACTCTTGGAAAATATGCACTAAACCAGGGATGGGGAACCCTTTTTCTGCCGATGCCCATTTTAATATATACAACATTATTCGCGGACCTGGTGCAGGCCACGGCCCTCCATGTGATATCACACAGGGGCAGGGCCACAATCGCTGGTGATTACAGCAATGCCCAGAGCATCCTCAGGATGCTCCGGGGAGCTGTAAGTGCAGCACTGTGACCATCTGAATCATCCTAAGGATGCTCCAGGCGGCACTGCTGCATAGATTCTGGCTGCAGGGTGCCATTCTAGGCACCCTGCTAGCCAGATGAGGCTAGCAGAAAAGAGCAGAGAGGGCCAGACCAAAAGATCCTGTGGGCCTTATACGGCATGAGGTTCCCCATCCCTGCACTAAACAATCCACCCTCTTCAAATCTCTTTCAGCTGATGGCAGTGACAAAAAATTTGCATTTATGGCAGGTAGGTATATATTCCATTTAAATGTCACACATCACATCAACAAATATTAGTAATGAACAAATACAACATTTATGTAATTAGCTTTAGTATTGTACATTTCGGATAAAATAATATCAGTTGTTAGATTTAATCAGAAATTAAATTAGAAACAAAGAATATATTTATTAATTCTAAAACCTGTAAAATATCTAGGACATCTGCTAAGCCTTAGGTTACAAGTACAATCTAATAAAGCACAATGTTTCCGTGGTGACCCATGCAGAAAGTTCAAAGCTTAATTTCTTGCGTACTATAATAATTCCTCATCTGTTAATTCTGAGTCCCATGACTAACATACTAGTGTATTATACCTCCCCCCATTCCTTTCACAGCCATCTAAAAAGAATAACACATGACATGGGATGATACTAAGAGGTTTATAGAAATGAATGACAGAATAGACAGCAAAGAGTCACACCTATAATGCTTGTAGGTGGATGTTAAGACTTACATTATTATTTGCATGTAGAGCACCCAAAACAAACCTTGAAATATTTGTTGTGATGTTACTAGATCCAGCAACTACGTTATAAATTATTAAATACATCTACACACATTTTCATTCTAAATGTTTTATTATGAGAAGCTACTCAGTGTATTATGCTTAGTAGAACAGATTAAATAACCAATGGATATTGGAATATTGTAGAATGTTAAACAGGCTGGGGCTGAAAACATACCTTAACTGGTGGGAAGAAACTTAGCTGGCCTCGCTGGCAATCACATTTTTTTAAACTATGTTAAGACTCACGCACATGGCCGTGGCTTAGCAACGGTCACTGGTGTCATCTACACAGGCACCACTGCTCTTCCGCCTGTCAGTACTGGTTGTCTAGAGACCAGTTATTTGTCGCTTCTTCCTGCTCTTTTCAAGATTAGTGGCACAGGCAGGGGCAGAACTGTGTGAGACAATGGATGTGCCTGCCGCCGGGCTCCAGCACTGAAGGGGTACCTCCATTGCCCACAATATATTCACCCCACTTAGGGCTGTAGCTATGTACCCGGAGTCAGGGCCGTAACTAGGGTAGTGCGACTTGTGCCATGGCACAGGGCACCGCAGGGCAGGGGACGCT
Source organism: Taudactylus pleione (assembly GCA_031769625.1). Taxonomy (NCBI): domain Eukaryota; kingdom Metazoa; phylum Chordata; class Amphibia; order Anura; family Myobatrachidae; genus Taudactylus; species Taudactylus pleione. The sequence goes on along the minus strand of JAUIMM010000077.1, from coordinate 1,619,567 downwards.
GTTCGTGTCTGTCAATTTTCTGTTTATCATCATTCTCACTTGTATCTTCCTCTTCTTTTATTCCCAGCAACTCCTGGCCTCCTCTATCTCTTCCCTGGCCCTTCCCCATGAAGCCATGGCCCTTTTTTGGGTGCATGTCTTATGTCCCTATTTGAAAAATGGAGGAGGGGGGCGCCAATACTCTTTCTGGCACAGGGCACCGAAAAGTCTAGTCACGGCTCTGCCCGGAGTGTACCGTCACGGACGCCCAATACATGGCACCTCTTCCTGGCACCTGAGAAGCCACCATACACTAGTGGAGAGCTCTGTGTCGGACCATCAGCTGCCGCCACCATCTATCTATAGCCTGTCCCTGCTCATTAGTGTCGCTGCTCCTCATCAGCTTCTTTTGTCAGTGTCAGCACCCTCCCCATGTCTCACTCCTCCCTGGCGGCTGTATCTGCATGCAAAGTGCTACATTACAGTGTCAGCAGTAATGTGACGGGGGCACCAAATTATAACTTGCCTCCAGCGTCTGGGATGAATTTATGCCACTGGGCACAGGTGCTGCAGATTGAATCATCTTCCTGATAATTCATGTGTTTTTCCATTCTTCCAGCCGATGTACTAGGCAACGGTTTCTTTTCCGCTTCAAAGAACAACACAGGTGCCTCTGCTTAGTCATTGGTCATGTGATCAGGGGTTTAACCTCCAACCTCTTATTGTGTCTCCAGGTTTTTTAAGGCCTCTGTTCACTTGTGAAGGTGACAATTTAGTCTGACACATTGAGCTGATCCTGTGTTCCTGTGAATATTTCCCTGTTGTGATCCAGACTGACTTTAGGTTATGCTTCTGTCTCCTGCCCTAACGTGGACCTGTTGCTGGAATTACTCTTGCCTGCTAACTGCCCTGGCCACATATTATAACCTATTATTTGGACTTTGTCTTGCCCACTGACTGCTTCTGATCTGTGCTTGTTTACTGGTCTCTGGAGGTGTAAATGATGAGTGTTAACTGCTCACAGGTGTAATGATTCCAGGAGGGAATCAACTGGGGTTTGTGTAGAGCAGCGATTAGAGTAAGGAGGTTGATGGGGGTACCCCTTCTGAATGGACTTTTGTTTGTTGCAGCCTTTTGGCAGGAATATGAGCTGAGAGCAAGGTTGGAGTACTCGTCTGGTTGCGGCCGTAATTGCCTTGAGGGCTGGTGAGGTGTTGCTGCCTTAAGGGCTGATAAGCCTTGGTGAGAAGCAGCCTCTGGGCTGAGTACAGGATGCGGCCTTGGGCCGTGCAACAGCCTTGAGGGCTGGTAAGTTGTTGCAGCCTTGAGGGCTGATAAGCCTTGGCGAGAAGCAGTGTCTGGCCTTAGGCCGTGTGGCAGCCTTGAGGGCTAAATACAGCCTTGAGGGCTAAATACAGGATGCGGCCTTGGGCCGTGTGGCAGCCTTGAGGGCTGAATACAGGATGCGGCCTTGGGTCGTGCTACAGCCTGGAGGGTAGTTAAGTCTTTGGCAAGAAGCAACTCTGGGTTGAGTACTAGATGTGCAGAAATGCGGCTTGTGCCGCCAGGTTGACACAGTACACTGGTTTGCGTGCAATTGGTGCAATGATGCAGCTTGTGCCGCCGGGTTGACACAAGAAGCAGTACACTGGTTTGCGTGCACTTGGTGCAATGGTGCGGCTTATGCCGCTGAGTTGACACAAGAAACAGCACACTGGTTTGCGTGCACATGGTGCAATGGTGCGGCTTGTGCCGCCGGGTTGACTCAAGTGGTAACCTGCTGGATTGCGTAAACTAGACGCTGAGGTGCGGCACATGCCGCGTGGATGACACAAATGGCTGGAAGCTGGAATGCGGACTGTGCCGCCAAGATGACAGAAACGGCTGGAAGCTGGTTTGCGGACCGTGCCGCCAAAATGACACAAGCGGCAGGAGACTGGTATGCGGACTGTGCCGCCTAGATGATAGAAATGGCAGGAATCAAAAAAGAGCAGACGTGGACACTGGATACTCAACTGGACACAGGAGACTCACAGCTGAACCGGAAACACGTAGAAGGTTATCACCGGCACCTGAGCAGCGCCCCAGCACGGTAGAAGTAGGAGGATACACCAATCCCATCCCTGCAAAGATGATGACAGCCAGATGGGAGGCTCTACAAGCTGAAAGCGTGGCGTCTTCGTGTCCTAGCAACTGGCCTGAGAGAATCTCCATCAGCCAGGACGTGACTGCGGCTTGTGACAGCAGGTTGATCGCAGGTCTCTAATTGAATAGCTACAGGTACTTCACACGGGGGAACAGACTGCATGAGCCAACCCACAGCTAACTGAATGTTCCTCATGAAGTAATGGATGAGATCTTATGGCTGCAATATCAAACATAGAGCATTATGCTTCCATTAAAAAATAAGGCTGATTTTTTTTCTTATATATATATATATATATATATATATATATATATATATATCTTTTCCCACCATGCATTTATTATTTCAGGCACATTTTGTTGCCAGACATGCAGCACTTGTCCTTTAAGTGTATCCTACATATAAGTTGCTTTGGTTTTTTGTGCAGCCTTTGTTTTCGTCTTCGAGATGCCTCTGAATTATTTAATTGACTGCAGTGAATGTTACTGCAGTAAGGCAGAGCTAATTAGCTGTAGGCTGTTTTGCTGTCGGTGCCAAATGTACCAATAAGTGGCTGGTGATCACAGCAGGAGCTCCTGCTTCTTTATGCCAGCTAAAACCTCCACAGATTAATATAATTTTGTATAGATCTTATCCTCCCTGGTGTTAATCCTAGGTTGGTTGACTGCCACAAACATATTGGTTGACATGAGTGATAAAACTCTGCCTGTAACAGCAGCAGCAGCAGGAGTTCAAGCTGAATCCTAATAGTTCAGAGCTGTTTAATTGCCCTAGAATCCGCTGACTGTATTTTCCTGTATCCTATTGTTCCTTTTGAGTTGCTTACTAGGCCACATCTGATCACTCAGTCGTGCAAAATGTATCTAACCAAGGACAAGCTGCAGAATCAAAGCACATACTCTGCTGTGTAAACACTGAAATATTTTGGGTTCTGTTGTACTGGCAGATTCAACTCTGGACAGTAAGACGTCACACAGTCATGTATTTAAGTGGTGTTTTCTGTTTTGTATTGTACACACAAATGTACACCTGAATCATGTTTTAGTAACTATTTACTAAAGAAACAGAATTCAGAAAAAAGGTTTCTGTCTGATTTTCTGAAGAAATATCTCTGAACAAAATGTTAAATTTGGGAACCAATGGGTGCATTGAAAGACTGTGGGCCTGATTCCGATGTTTCTGGGTCTGTGCAGGCCACATTCTGAGCATGTCAGGATGGGTACTGGGTGCTCGCTCGCAGACCCCCATTAGCTGCAGTATGATTGACATGCTGTGGCATTTGGGGCGGTGGAGCAGGGACGGCACCCGGAACCTTTCTCCAAAATGAGAGTGTCGCCCCCAGTTTTGGAGGTGTGACAAGCTCAGGGTCTGCTTCGGCAGAGCAAGACTTCCTGGACTTGGCTGTTCAGTTCCGTTGCCCAGGCTCAGCTTATGAAGCCTGGTCAAAGCTGCAACCATCGCAAATGGTTGTAATGGTGATCCGAGGCAGCGTCAATGGACGCAGCACTCGGATCGCAGATACATGCTGGAGGTGTTTTTCCTACAGAGACCTCCAGCTGCATTTGCATTTAGTTGGATAGTATTGCACAGCCACTTCCATGCAGCTGTGCAATACCGTCCATCTCTGAATCAGGCCCTGTATCTGACTGAACTGTATAGGTTACTGTATTTATATAACGTATTAGGGCATCAAGCTGTAAGTTTGGAATAAAATGTGCCCCATCTATGTAGAGCACACAACATATGTGGCAGTCAGGAGTAATCAAACATTGGCTTAGCCTCCTAATATATGAAAGAATATACAGCTTACCTATTTAGCCATAGGTTACCCTATAGATAAGTGGAAAGACAATATAACAGCAATTGCTAAAATACAGGAGATAGTGTGCAGTTGACTTGTTGAGAGTGAATTTATTATATGTGGCACTGTGTTTTCCAGTTATAATGAAAAGTTCTTAACACTAGGGGGTATATTTACTAAAGTGCAGGTTTTTAAAAGTGGAGATGTTGCCCGTACCAACCTATCAGATTCTAGCTATTATCTTCTAGAACATGGTAGAATCTGATTGGTTGCTTTGGACTGTATTGGATTACTAGAAAAGTACTTGCAACCAAAAAGTACAAGAATCAATAACAGTGCAGATCTCTTTAACTAGTTTGACCAAAGCCATAGAAAGACCAGCAGCACATACTGTAGAAGCTAGACTGGGTTGTGGCGCTACTATGTTGGATATTGTGGCTAGATGGGAGAAGTTGAACAGTGTTATAATCAGTACTTTTTTTATAACTGTGCTACGCAGTACCGGCACTTTTTTTGTATAATTATTTTCATTTATAACTAGCTCTCAAAACATAAACAAATTAGAGCAATAATTTCAGAAAAGTAATTTCCGGTTCAGAATATTGTCCAGAGTATGGAAGCTACTATAAATTTTGTATCAACTTGTAACTTTAAGTGACAGCCTGTACTGGTTATAGTGATGATGCTGTACACAATTCTCTGTTCAGTTGCACAAAGTTAAGACAGGGGGCAAAATTTACTAAGATTCGAGTTTGGTCGAGATTGCAATCACGGGTGAGTTTAGGCATTTTTTTCACCTCCCAAATTTACAATTTACAAGATAAACTCGGGTGAGTTTGGGAGAGATTTATCTCTTTTCACTAAAAAACTTGGGTGAGATTGCAAACCTGAATAAACTCACCATTGGCCAAACTCTGAAGCACTTTCCATGAAAAAGATGCAACTCGGGAATTTACTAAGAAACAAGATTACAATCTTGGGTGTAATTGTAGCAAACTCGCAGCTAATTAGAAGTTTCAAATAGACCACCCCCTATATTTGAAACCAGCACCAGGCTCAAATCCGGCTGGTGTGTAATGCCACAGCCAGGGGACCCTATCACCGGGTCTCCGCGGCCAAAGCATTTGCACCCCAACCCGGTCAGCCCAAGCCGGGGATCTGAATGAGGAAATGCATTAACTGATCTTTTATATGTTTAGATGTTCTACTATCATTAATGTTAATCAATGAACTTGGCTACTACTGAATTTCATATACACTGATTATGTAAGCTAACCTATTGGATGAAAAAATTAGTTGTTAATTGTTGCACTAAATGCTTACAACTAACAGGTACTTGGTTTGAGTTGAGACAATAGGATGTACAGTGGCAGACTGTAAACTTAAGATAGCTCTGAAAAATTCTAATTGTTGCTTTATATGGATGGGATCAAAGCAACTGTAAGTGGGGCTAACACAAAAGTAGATGCAGTTAACACACCATTAGCCCGAGCCACAATGGTGGAAAACAAGGCCAATGCAACACATCAAAGTCCTTTCTGGTCACCATACGATAGATCATACTGTACTATTGGGGTCTTACCCACTATCAATAAAAGAAAATCCTAGTGACCAACATACACTACATAAAGCATCCTAATGAAGCCCATCCAATATAGTGAGCATCCTAGTGACTATTATACAATACAGTGCATCATCCCAGTGGCGTCCCTCCCTGCAGTGTCACCTGGAGCGGGGAGGGACGCTGTGCGCACAGCTCCGCCAAAAAGGGGCGTGGCCTCACGGGATGGGGTGTGGCCTCATTGGATGGGGGCGTGGCCTCACAGCCAGAACCCCGGTGGTCCCATTCTTGTTACTGCAGGGGGGTGCAGAAGGTGCCTTGTGTCAGTGCCGGTCCCTTACAATGTCAGGAGCTGAGTGCTGCACTCAATGCTACAGTGCAGCACTCTGCTCCTGTCACTGAAGGGGAGTCTGCACCTTGGTGTCACCCTTCGTCGGGTGTCACCCGGGTGCGGGCCGCACCCCCCTTGTGACGCCACTGCATCATTTTAATGTCAAGGTTGGCCAATGCTAGGCCAGGACTAGATATGAAATTAAATAATAGTACAAAATAAAAGACAATCCACCCCCATTAGTCCAAAGGCCAACTGGTAAAATTCCCAGTAAGCTATATGACCAATCTGTCTCTGGGGATGTGTATATCTATTGAGTAATAATCCATTATGATGTTCATCTAGAGATGTCTTCTAGGTTGTAGCAAGTGAGATAATTTAAATGACTATGCTCTGAATGCATTGATAGTTAAGGGTATATATCAACAAAGAACAAGGAGAATATGTATCATTTCATTTTTCCTGAAAAATGTGGTAATAGCATTTTCGCCATGTTTTTGCGTTTTTGAGGATCCTTCAAGATTTATAAAGTCTTGTTTTGCATTGTATTACTTATTTGTTGCTTTGTGATTGTCATCTACATTGCACATTTTGCCCTGTAGTGTATGGTACTTGGTTGAGGTTAGACAGGGTAGTGCACTACACCTAGTTGTGCTGGTAACGTTGCACTGTCAGGATATAATTGACCAATAGAGACCATTCCCACCTCCTGCAGTCGGTACTAGGCTGTAATGTGGGCCTGATTCCACAAGGATCGCTGATGCAATCGCACACACCGTTCTGCTGGGAAAGTATGCTAATAATGACAATCACAAAGCACTCTCACAGGCAACATGCAGACGCCCACTTCCCCTCTCTCACATCCGTAATACCTTGAAATCCAGCCAAAACATCGGTAACATCGAAGTACATTGGAGCCTCTCGCACAATTACAGCCTCACTTATAAATTGCTTACTTTTCTGTACGCAGTGAGCACTCAAGCTGCGTATGCCATTGTATGGGGTAATTTATGCACGCCCCTGTAACAGCGTTCAAACGCACTGGCACGCCTGCGTTTCACCGACCACCCCCCGTCACCACCCCCAAATGCTCTCTGCCTGTCAATCACTCTGCAATTGCTCTGCGTGATCGCAGTGCGATCTCAATGAAGCATTCGCGAGTGTTCACTGCGATGCATACGTATGCACAGTACGCTATAACCAGCCGTCTACGTACGTGATTGCAATAGCAATCCTTGCTGAATCAGGCCATGTGTCTGTAAAGTTCTGAGAGTCCCAAGGATGCCCACAGAGGGGTGCCAGGGTTGTTTCCAGGGACTTTGAGAATCTCAGTAACTAGTTTCCAGATATTAACTGCCAGAGTCGGGAAAGGAAGACTAAGGGCCTGATTCAGAGCCGCTCGTAAGCGGCTGCTCGTTCGCTCCGAGCGATGTTCGAACAACTGCGCATGCGTATGGGTCGTAATTCGCATGCGCCAACCAGTCAGTGTGGTCGGAAATCGAGCGCTCGCAAAATAGCGAGTGCCTGCTAATTTGAGTGACAGAATGAGGCGTTTGTGGGTGGTAACAGGGGAAGGTGCTTGAAAACGGGGAGTGGTGATCCGAACGCAGGCGTGCCAAACGGTCAAAACGGGCGTTTTAAGGGTGTGCATAATTAACAAAGCAGCGTCATCGACCACGTCACTTGGTTGTTTCTTAGCCTGAACTTTTCGCATGATTGCGGTAGGAAAATCCAACCACAAGCACTGCGAGCAGTTCAGACGCCTTTCGATGTACTCGATTAATCTAATAAATAGCGGAGATGACGTATGATGCGAGTGGCCAGGGGGCGTCTTTATAAAATAGCGAGTGCATGTTTCGTTCACTCGCTCAGACATAGAGGCGTCAACAGACCGCAAAGAGCGAGCGCTCAATTTAAATATCCGGCCCCTTTTTCTGAACGAGCGAGCACAAATAGCGTCCGGCTCTGAATCAGGCCCTAAAACCACATTCCCTTCCACTGAGCAAGTCCTAAAGAGGGGTATACCCTGGCCTAGACTGAGCAACTTGAGCGAACATGTAATACGGGGTCGCTTATCCACCCATATCAGAGAAGATAAATAACAATCAATCTTCCAGAAAACTCTAAATGGAACAACTGCCGGGGAGCACTAGTTTGGGTTGAACCACCACCTTTTGTTAACTGTGCCCTTTGAAGGAAGTTTACGCCAGGCCTGTACCCTATACCCTAACTGTGGGTGGTCATTCAGGTAAAAAAAAAATTCCAGGGTGTTGAAGCAGCTCATTTTAACAAATGTTTGGGAGCCCAGGCCAGCACTCTGATACTATAAGGTACACCTGCAAATTTTTCATTTACCAGATTTTCTAGTCCCAACCTGACAACTACCTATCCTAAATAGAGCATTGGTACATTGTGTTCTCCATAATACTTTTTAAAATTGCTACAATGATATTTTCACTATAAACACTGTAAACTGTGGGCGCAGTAACTAAAGGAATGGCTGATAATTTCTAATGAGGATTATTCTGCATTTACCATGTTGCGAACTTAACTCATGCAGAAACAGAACTGTATCCTAATACAAGATAAAACTAACATCCTAACAAACTCCATACTCATACAGTATGATGCATAAATTGCTGCAATTAGCAATACGTGGTGTTCTGCTACAAATACTGTCATACAATTTCTTCCAGGCTCATTGACCTCAATGATCATTTTTTTCTGCTGAAGACATACAAGAGCTGAATATGCCGGGCATTGGCAGATGCTGGAGCAGGTTTTCTGATATTACCAATATATAATACCCACCAAAAATAATATGTTAATCCTCAATAATGGGCAGCATATTGTACATAAAAAAACAAGAATAATCAGTAATGACAACTAGATTAGATCTAGCAAGTATGAGCTTGTTATTATCAGGATACTTTGATCTTGCAATAACTATCTGATGTTCTCAGGGTTGGTGCTGCCCTTAAGGAAACCAAAGCAGTTGTCTTGGGCACCAATGATTAGAGGCACCTAATAACACTGTATGGATGACACAAAGGGCCTGATTCAGAGATGGACCCAAAGGTGATTACACATGCCATCGCGCGTGCATAAGCCATACTGCGTATGCACAGCGATCGCACTGCGATCACGGATGCACATACCTTATACCTATAAACCGGCACCATCCAGTGATATAGGGTAAATGTAGGGAGAGGATCATATCTAATGCATGTATTATTCAATAATACTAGTTTATTTGAATATATGTACATTTAAATCACAGTTTACAGGGAGTATTTACTAATTTATTATTGTGGGACAGATAGTGAAGATTGGCAACATGAAGTATGCGGATAAAGAAGGTTCATATAGTCAAGTGTCTGGGCACAGTGATTCTAGTATTGAGTACAGAAGTAGCAAGGCGGGTATAAAAATAATCAGGGAACTGTGGGCAAAAGTGGCTGGGATAATGAATGTGTGGGATAATTATTAATCTTCTATGTTACCATGTGTTACTGCCATCAATCCTAAAATACATATATCCCAACAGTATAAAAGAAGAATCAGGGGATGGCCGCAGCATGCTGCATGCTGGGTGAATGACCTCATCATAGTGAACGCAATATGTACTTAGTGTAAGTCAAGGTGAAAATGCCAACCATTAGAGGGCTGGACAGTCTAGTCAAATCGGGAATGTCCAACTGAATTGGAATGGTGAAATTGGGTGTCTAATGCTGGGTACACACTGGACGACATATTGGCCATTCAATTGAATGGCCAATATATCGTGTGTGCGTTGGCTAGTGTGTACCTACTACCAGCAATATGTCTGTGATTTAACATTTTTTTAGGAGACGTGACATCTCAGCTTTGGCCATGCCACCTCAGAACCCAGCCCGTGGCCACTCTCGGCAGCCATGTGCATTCCCCAGAACTCTTATCAGTATAGCGCTCCCAGTTTCCCTGCAGTTACATGGGGACTTGGATCTACATCAGCTTCTCTGGAGCAGGTGATCGGAGGAGCGGGGTATAATAAGGGGACGGGGGTATCTCTCAGTGACACTACAGAACAAAGTGACACCAATCTTCCTGCATATTACAAGGGGATCTCTCCGCCGCTGCCCCGCACAGCATAGGGAAAGGGACCAGCAGTCACACAGATACTTCCAGTACAGCTTCGAAGACTCCTAGATCGTGGGGCCCTGGTCAGCTGCCCAGTATGCCCATACATTAAGATGGCCCTGCTGTCGCACACCCCTATGGCCCTTTCCATGTACTGTAGAATAAGTGAATTGTATTGGTAAAAGTCAAAAAATTAGTCCATCTCTGACTTTTAGTTCAGGAAATCACATTGGCATTTCTCTAACAAGTTCCATGATGTTCTAATTGCGTAGTTTAGAGAGAACAGTGCTCATGTGGGACATATTTTCATTTGGTTCTGCAAGTATGATTAAGTATTGCACTGCCCTATTGTACACACTGGGAAATGTCCCAACCTTTACACAGGAAAATATTATCAACACTGTCCCTCATGGATAGAATAAGTGACTGTTGCTTGGCTGCTAATATCTATTGGCATTTTCTTTATTCATGTCACTTGTGCAGTAGAGGCAATATACACGATAACATTTCTAAACCATCTGAATAACAAAACCCACTGAAAATATCATGCAATTTAGAAAAAAAAATCTAGAATAATTTGTCTGTAGGACTTATTTGACAGTTCCTTGTCACTTAATATCTGACATGCATCTTTAGCAATGTAATTGCACTCAAAGGAACAAATGCACATCTTCCTACAGAGCTCCTTTTCTGATGGAGTTGAGTCATATATAAGTGCAGTAGTGTATTGCTTATGTGGGCTGAACTGGAAAAAACAGGGGAGATTCCTTCCCCTTGGGATATTTTGGACCTGCGCTCTGCATTGAATAAACTCCTGAATAAATGCATTGTGAAATGTGATTAAACGCTGTATAAGCACAGTGGACTGATTTCACAATTTCTCGAAGAGTTCTGTACAAAATATAGGACTTCTGGCAAAGGAGATATTTCAATATTATATTGCAGATTCTCATCATAGTGATGGCTCCCTCATTCTTTTAAAACTGTGGCGCATTTTTTCAACTCACCTGGTGGCCAATTGGATATAGTATAGCATGTGGGTCACAGGACGGCTCTTTATATTGAGCATGGATCATAAGAAGGTTCTTCGTATTGTGCAGAAGTCACAGGAAGGAACTGTATTGTGCAAGGGCCACTAGAAGGTTCTTTATATTGTGCATTGATCACAAGAATGTTGTCTGTATTGTGCAGGGATCACTGAAGACTGCATTTTGCAGGAGTTACTGGAAGGCTCTCTGCATTGTTCTGGGGGGCAGGAAGGCTCTCTCTGTATTATGTAGGTGTTAACGGAAGATTCTTTGGGGCATATTTAGCAAAATGATTTGTGACATATCCCCGAAAACGCCCAATTTCTGGTCTACCCACAAATATTAAGCAACTCCAGGATGTATAGGGGTCTGCAGCAGATATGCGCGATATCTGTTTCAGTCCTCCATTTTCAATCACAAAACCAGCTGCAAAATGGTCTGGGGGCTGCAAAATGGTCAAATTTACCAATTTACACTTGGCTCCGCTAGTTAGCCATTGTAACCTGTGGGCTACATGACTATAACAATTTCTGAGACTGTCTGATGACTGCACATGTGCATTAGCGATGGATGCACTGTAGTTAATGGTACATTTCAGCGAATTATGATTTCTTATTGCAACAATAAACCGTAATAAGAAATTATAATCATCTGGACCAATTTCCACTAATTGATCAATATGCCCCTTTGTATTGTTCTGGGGGTTCCAAGAAGGGATCCAGTCAGAATGCCGATGCCGGCATCCCAGAGGGATCAATATAACAACGTCGGCATCCCGTTCGCTGGCAGCCCGAAGGTAAGTATGCAGGTTAGGGTTAGGCCGGGGATGGGGGGTTTAGGTTTAGGAATCTGACCGGAGGGGGTTAAGGTTAGGCTGCGGGGAGGGGGATTAGGCACCACCAGGGGAAGGTTAGGGTTAGGTACCACTGGGAGAGGGTTATGGGGAGAAAGGTGAAAGGTTATTCTGACTACCGGCATCCCGTCAACCGATATATTATACTGTTTCCCCCAAGAAGGCACCCTGCAGAGTGACAGTACATACATTGACCAACTACTGATTGATTTGACCCAGCCTACTGACATTTTGGCTATACAACCCTAATACCATGGCTTTCAGACATGGTTCGAACCCAAGTCAGACACCGTTTACACAGCACCATCGATCTGGGTTATTCTCAGGTTAGCCCCGTTCACACTGAACCTGGGTCTGCCCTACTAAACTTGTGAGGTCATAAAAAGTGGGAGGTGACTGCTCCACAACCACCAATCAGTGCATTTTAGGCATCACCCAGGTTGGATGACCAGGGTTGGACCCAGGTCCATACTGGGTCCAACCCTGGTAGCTACCTGGGTTGTATTGCCGGGTCACTTGACCCAGGTTATTTTCAGGGACCTTTTTACACTGAGTTGTGACTGGGTAGACCCAGCAATAACCCGGGTTATCGCAGCAGAGTAACAGCGGTATAAGCAACTTTCAGATTACCAAGAGTGTTGGATTACTCCACCATGACCAAGGATTTATGATAGGATTTCTGTTTTAGTAAATAATCTCAGGAAAGAATATTAATGCCATCATACAAAATTTAAAATTTGCTTTAATTTTTAATATAATATACTGTAGGTATCAAACATTTAATTATTAAGACTAATAACATCTTATCTGTATCAATACATTGACACAATACTGACACTGAGTGGATATATACTTGTATATGCCCCAGTTTTTAGCTTCTGTCTGGTAGACCAGAGTTTCCCAAACTCAGCCATTACAGTTTAGGTTTCAAGGACATCCATGCTTGAGTCCAGATGGTTAAATTAAATTGATCGAGGTACTAATTAAGGGCTGCTTATGCGTTTGCAGCTCTGATTGCGCATGCAACGCAGCAGCAAAAATATGCTAATGGCTGCAAAGATCACCCGAGAATAAGGACGCCCACTGCTGCCTCCTTACCTGTGTGTGAGAACGCGTACCTGCTTAAATATCGGTAACATCGGCACAACATCAGCGACCATCTTGGCCTTGCGGAAGGTCTTCCCAAGCTGCTCCTCTTGCCTCATTAACTATTTTACATTTGACTCAGATAAGCATTGAACTTTTTAAATCATATTGGCTTTTAAACCCCCTTTTTAAAAATCTTATTTTTTGACTGTACTATGAATTGGATGATATTAATTGTTGTTTTATAAAGTGTATTTGTTTAGTAATTACCATATGCATTCTTGCATAGCACATTGCACTTTTGTATATTAGCTGATTACCCGTAAGGGGTTAACTTGAGATTGTGGTATTTAGGCTGTTGTCCAGATCTTGGTATATGTGTAAATAAATTGTTACAATTTTTTTATCGTATTGATGGTGATACCTGTACTAGAATCTTTGATTATTTACTCTTGGCAGTTGTGAAGCACTTTATTATCATTATTACCACCCTAATTGATGGTGGTATTAGAACCTTTGATTACTTATTTATGTCAGCACTTTTGTAGCACTTTTTCACACACTGCACTTTCTTACAACATTTTACTACACTTTATTACAAGACTTGCTCATATATTTGATTAAAACGTATGTTTTAAATATTTTGTTCTCACATTACACATAAGCACTATTGCAATTTATTTTACACCTAGCGGGTTAATATACTTTATGAAAAACATGCCAGTCGCTTGAATCAGTTTAATTTATCAGGCTTATTACTGTGGGATACATCCCCATGCTATCATTTTATTGGTTCACCTGACACTCTCTGTTTTGAAAGAAGAGCATTTTTTGTAAATAAGCAGAAATCTTCCTGGACTGGCTCCGATCCATACACAATTTACATATTATATATATATGTATATATATATATATATATATATATATATATATATATATGTGTGTGTGTGTATATGATTTTCCCAATTCACTGCAAATCGCCATCACAATTTTTTTCAATATTTGGAATATAAATTGTTGGTTGTAGTTAGCTGAAATATGAAAAAATAAAATCACAAGACAATATAGGAGTCTCTGGCTGCCTAGAATGCCCAAACTGCATCTGTCCAGCTAGCCAGCTAGACTCTATAAACATATGTAGTTAATTGTTACTAATGAACACTTAATTATGGTGCCTAAACAATAAATAAAGATATTTATGGGATACAATTATTAAATCATTATTGAGAGCAATAATCTATAGATATAAAATAAAGTCCACGGTTTAGGGGTTTGTCTGTTCGTTCTTGCTAATCTTTGGATTTTGATCATGTTTTTAGTATTCTATACAGCAGCCTTTTTCAACCACTGTCAGCTGCGGTCAGCTCAGCGCACTTGTACTGTAGTGTGTTTTATTCCTGTAGAGGCCAATGTAGTGTTTTTATTCATGTGGAGGCCAATGTGTGTGTATTTTTTTATGTGGGATCCGATGTGTATGTTTTTTCATTGGTCATGCATGCCGCATCGCCAGATGGTGTGCCTTGGCAATTTTAAAATCTTGTGTAGTGTGCCTTGAGTTGAAAAAGTTTAAAAATCACTGCTATACAGCATTGGTCGAGGAAGGTTAGGTGTATGAACCACTCATCTGTAATAAAAGAGAGCCGTGTAATGACAATTTTAGAGAAGCAAGTTACAGAAAAAAAATCTTGCACTAAGCTGCTTTATAGGAGCTGTCCTTGGTGCTAAAACAGAAAGGATGGATACACACGTAAAGATTTTCTGTCCAACCATCCAACTAGTTGATTGGTTGGAATGAAAATCTGGTAACGTATGGGAGTAAATGATGATCAGCAATTTGCTCCTAAATGCCAGAAAACAGATGAAAATGGTCGTCAGACAAGTTTGTTAAATGTTTGATATAAACAATTTGTTCAAACAACAGTTTTTGTCCATTTTCCGACGTTTGGGAGCAAATTGCTGATTGTCATTTGCTTTCATACCTTACCAGATTTTCATTCCAACCAATCAACTAGTTGAATGGTTGGACAGAAAATCTTTGCGTGCGTATGCACCTTAAGAGAGCATCTGAAACTGAGGCTTGGAATGAAGCAAGTCACAGAAAAAACACGTGTGCTGTGTGAGTGACTGACTGCTGCTGCTGCAGGGCCGAGGGCTGCGCTATGAATGGCTCTCTGAGACAGTGATAGCCAATCAGAGAGAAGCAATGTGCTTTGTTGATTAGCAGCAGCCTAGAGAGGGGAGGGAGTAAAGGACTGAGCAGAATCACATTTGAGATAGACAGAGAGTGAAAGAGAGGCTCCAACGAACCCATGAAGATGCCTTAGTACAGGCACATTAGAAAGGAAGGAGCCAGGGGAGGCATAGCTATCAGGAATTAAAAAAATAAATAAAAGATCGGAAGACCATCAAATGGTAAAAACCCTACCATTGGAACAAAAACATAGATGGTTAATAACCATTAGATTCCAATGTCCATCCCTATGCTGAACTTGCAGATGGACTCCAGCCACCACTCCTCCAACGCAGTGGCGTAACTAGGGCAGGGCGAGCGGGGTGCGTGGGCCTGGGTGCTGTGGGACTGGCGGTGCAGGGGGGCGCCACCGGCAACGGTACCGGCCGGCCCGCCCTAGTCAGCCAGTGTAGCACCAACCGCAATGAGTGCGGTCAACGCTACACATTTACACAGGACCGGCGCTAGGCTTCCAGCGCCGGTCCTGTGCTGCACAGCTGAGCCCATTCCCTCCCCCTGAGCGCTTGCCAAATAGCGCTAGGAGCTGGGCTCAGGCTGTGCATAACACACGCATCGCCGCCAGCGCTGGCAGCGATGCGTGTGTTAAACAGCAGCCAATGAGAGTCAGATAGACTCTCATTGACTGCTGCAGCACCCACTGCAAGAGCCGGGCTTCCGTCCGGCTTCTGCAGTGGGTAAAGGGACAGACGTCATGACATCATGACGTCTCTCCCATAATGCTGAGCGCACCAGCCCGGGAGAACTGGCGGGTGGTTGTGTCGGGAGCGGTGTTGCGGACCGGAGCAGCAACAGTGTGGATTCAGGTAAGTATGTTTTTATATATATATTTTTTAAACCTGTCTGCACTACTGGGGGCACAACGGGGGAGGGGGGTGGCTACTACTGGGGGGACCTCTACTGGGGGTGGGGGCACAATGGGGGAGGGGTGGCTTCTACTGGGGGCACCATTATTGGGAGGACCTCTACTGGGGGGGCTACTACTGGGGCACTTAATCGGGAAGGGGAACCTCTACTGGGGACTACTACTTGGGGGGGAACTACCACTGGGGGCATTATAAAAGGGGTTTACTACTAGAGGCACTGCACTGGGGGGACCACTACTGGGGGCAATAATAGGAAGGGCCACTACAGGGGGCACTGGATAGGCGGGATCACTACTGGGTGCCTGCATAAGGGGGACCACTACTGGGAAAACTGCATGGGGGGACTACTGCTGGGGGCACTATATAAAGGGCACTGCATAGGGGGGGACTACTACTGGGGGTACTATATAAAGGGCACTGC
Organism: Taudactylus pleione; assembly: GCA_031769625.1. Taxonomy (NCBI): domain Eukaryota; kingdom Metazoa; phylum Chordata; class Amphibia; order Anura; family Myobatrachidae; genus Taudactylus; species Taudactylus pleione. The sequence goes on along the minus strand of JAUIMM010000077.1, from coordinate 1,603,128 downwards.
ATAAGCGGATACCGCTACTGGGCGCATTGCATTGTGGGGACTGCTACTGGGGGCACTGCATAAGGGGGAACACTACATGGGGCACGGCATTTGGGGGGCCACTACTGAGTAAGGGGAACTAATTGGGGGCTGTATAAGGGGGACTACTACTGTGGATACTGTATAAGGGGCACTACTGTGGGCCTCCATAAGAGGGACCACAACTGCATACTGGGGGTACTGTATAAGGGGTACTACTGGGGTTAAGGTGCATATGGATAGGAATGTTCAGTGTGAAAATAAAGGGGTGTGTCATGTTGACACGCCCCATTTTTAAGTGACCACGCCCATTTTTGCCACGCGCGCCTTCGCTGCGCGCACATCGGGAGGGCTCCCTTTTCAAATTTGCCCTGGGCTCCAAATACCCTAGTTACGCCACTGCTCCAACGTGAAGTGCTCCCTCTCCAGTGTGATATTCCAGCTCAGCCACATGCCCGCTTTGAACAGGAGGCACCTCCCATGGAAGTCAGCATGGATCTTGGACAATGGGAGCACAGCGAGGAAGACCAGGAATACTGGGTACATTGTGTAAAGAGGATATGGCTCATCGCCTCATATGCATGGGTGCCCCAGCTCCGGAGACATGCTACTGATAATGCTTATGATAGCTGCAATACAAGTCTCTCATCCTTGATCCTCTTGCCCTTCCCAGCACATCCCAGTGGCCGGGCCCGAGCCAGCTGCAGGACAGCAGCAGTGGGGGTTGTGGTGACACTGGTGAGATGCAGGGGGCAGGAGTGAGAAGCAGGGGGTTGTTGTGAGATGTAGGGAACTGTGGTGACATGGTGTAGGTTGTTATGAGATGCAGTGGTCTTGCGAGATGAAACTGTTCCTGTGTGAAGCCGGGGCGGGTTGCTAGTAAATAATAAATAATTTAAAAAATAATATTTGAATTACAGGAACAATATAATATTTAAGAAATATTGAGAAGTTAAAATTATTTTTAAATTACATAAAGAGCAAATCTTTTATGTTAATTAATTACTGATGAAGTTACCAATTATAACTACAAGTGCCAGCATGCATAGGATTAATATGAATTAATATGGACTCAATATAGATAAATATAATATTAACCTAAATAGTAATAGAATAATTGCATGCAGAATAACTTTGCCTATCAAAGCATTTATAAAAATACAACTTATTACAGAAAATATTACAAAATAAATACCTTCAGTCAAAGTGCCTGATTCATTATGGATAGCAACTGCGATCGCAGCTGCGATTACACACACAGAATCGCTGCAAAAATATACTAAGGATTGCGATGGATATGCCGTCGCAGCCCACCATAAGGTCGCCCACTGCCCCTTACTCTCATCCGTAATACCTTGCAAGTCTGCAAAAGCATCGATAATATCTAGTACCATCGGAGCCTCACGCACAAGGGCCCTCATTCAGAGCCGCTCACTAGCGGCCGTACGCTCGTTCCGAGCGATGTTTGCACATCTGCGCATGCGTACGGTTTTTAGTACGCATGCGCGAACCAGTCAGTGCGGCCGAAAATCGTTTGTACGCTATATAGCGAGTGCCTGCTATTTTGAGTGACAGAATGAGGCGTATGTGGGTGGTAACAGGGGAAGGTGTTTGAAAACGGGGGAGTGGAATTCGAACGCAGGCGTGCTTAAAGGTCAAAACGGGCGTTTTAAGGGAGTGCATAATTAATACAGCAGCGTCATTGACCACGTCACTTGTTTTTTTTTAACTCAGAACTGCTCGCAAAATAGCGGTTGAAAAAACCAACCACAAGAATAGCGAGCAGTTCATACGCTGTACGATGTACTCGATTAATCTAATAAATAGCGGACATGACGTATGGTGCGAGTGGCCAGGGGGCGTTTTTATCAAATAAACGAGCGTATGTTTTGCTCGCTCGTTCAGACTTAGAGGTGTGAACAGACTGCAATTTGTGAACGGATCATTTGAATAGCCATCCCTTGTTTTTGAACGAACGACCGCAAATAGCGAACGGCTCTGAATCAGGCCCAAGGTCAGACCTTACTCAGAATTTGCTAACGTTCCGGTGCGCAGTGAGAGCTCAAGCTACGTTTGCCATTGCAGTGGATAATTTATGCACGTCCCTGTAATGCCATTCAAACGCACTGACACACCTGCGTTTCACCGACCACTCCCCCGTCAACACCCCCAAATGCTCTCTTCCTGTCAATCACTCTGCGATGGGTCTGTGTGGTCTCTGCGATCGCAGTGATACCTTCGCCCACGTGCACTGCAATGCATGCGCAGTACGCAACAATCGGCCATTAGCGTGCGTGATTGCAATTGCGATCCTTGCTGAATCAGGCCCAAAAAACACAGATAACATATTTTATTAAAAATGCAATAATTTTCATAAGATACATGTATGTAAAGTAGAGGCTTAACTAGGGTTGCTGGCACCAGGGCAAATAAAAAAAATGGAACCTCTTGTTTTTGTTATCAAATTGTGGCTGAATAATTATATTAGCACTCTAATAAAAACACACTGGAAACACATATAAGGGAAATATGAGAGAAAAGCAAAATGTCAATACCACAGAAATTAATACCACATGCACATATACTTCTGTGATATGAACTTCAACAGAATCCAACATAGGACTAAATAGTGCGAATGGTGACATAATCATAACATCACAAGTATATACAACTTTTGCTTAGCCTTCATTACTGAAACAAAGCTCTACCAAAAAAAGGTCAATGTTTCCAGAACCTTCATCTCTACAGCTCACCTTTATTTGCATTCCTTATTTTGCTGACACCTGATGAGGTAAAGGGAGACAAACAGACAAAGGGGAACAAAGAAAGGACAGTCACCCACAATGCAGAAACACATACTTGACTACTTTCCCGAAATGTCCAGTCCTGTAAGCATACTAGACTTTTTGGTGCCCTGTGCCAGAGAGAGAATTGACGCCCCCCCCCCTCCCCCATTTTTTAAATAGGGACATGCACCTGAAAAAGGGCCATGGCCTCATGGGGAAGGGCCAGGGAAGAGATAGGGGAGGCCAGGACATGCTGGGGATAAAAGAAGAGGAAGCTACATGTGAGAATGACAATAAACAGGAAAATTGACAGGGCCAAACAGCGCCCCCTGCCCTGTGCCATGGCACTGGTCGCACTACCCTAGTTACAGCCCTGCCCGTAAGAGCAGCCATCCTTCCGTTTCTTGCTCAATCTTATTGAAAATCTGGTACCTTCATGACAAGTGGGGTAGTGATGATGCCATAACATGTCAAAATGGCCCCGCAGCACAATGCCGTGAAATGCAGCATTATTCAGGGCCATGATGCAATTTGCATTGCCATTCTGGTCCCACATACAAGATGCATATCTCCCAACTGTCCTGATTTTGGCAGGACAGTACCAATTTGCTTACCTCAAAGGCATGGAGCCTTGACCAAATGTGGGCATTTGTGGGTATATGAGTCAGGGTTTTGACAGTTCGATGGAGCATTTTGTGGCTCAGAACCAGTAACCAGTAGTTATTTTGTCCCAAGTACGTGTATCAAAATGTTGGGAGGTTAAAATCTGTTTTTAAAAACTGCAAGACATATGATGCGGACATGTAAATATGCTTGTGTTATGTTAGATATCCAATGAACAGGAGCAGGAAGCAACAGTTTACATGAAGCAGGAGCTGAAAAAGGATGTACCCCTACAGTACAAGAGCAAGTGGAGGAGGTTAAGTTGGTAGTGGAGGAGAGGTTAGCACTACAGGTAGTAGAGGAGAGTTGGATTAGATGTCACTACAACAGGAAGTGGAGGAGAGTTGGATGAGATGGTGTAACTACAACAGGAAGTGGAGGAGAGTTGGAAGTGGAGGACCATCAATGTTTCGGAAACATCAATGGTTTATGGTCGATGACGCATAGGTTTACCATTGATGGCAGAGAACCAGATGGTTTCCACCATCGATGGTATCCTTAGGGCCAATGGCGATTTTTTTTTCACCATAAATCATTAGGCTTGTATAGATCATTGGGCTTGCTGCTGCGGTAATGTCTAAATTCCCTTCGTGGAGAAGACCCTGATATCATCACCTACTGTCCAACATCATTCCCTACCATCCAGGTGGGCATAGAGGTGGAATATAACCTTGTGGCTGAGCGTAGTGAGCCAACAAGCCTGAAGCATAGCGAGAGCAGCGAGCCCGCGAGGGGACAACTGTCTTCTTTAGGTGGCCTTATTGGGCATGGAACTGCACTTCCGCCCTCACTGACATCACTTCCAGGTCCCTAGTGCGAAGGGGAAATAAGCTCTACCTTGCTGCTGCCTCCTCCTGTCATCATGTGTTTCTCTGTTCCACTTCCTGGCTGGATGTGCACTGGGATTGGTGGATGGTTGGCTGCCCTGCCTCACTGACTCGCTGAGCAGCTCTAGCTCAGTTGTCAGTCAACAGCAGTGAGCCTCGTCACAGCCCACTCCAGCCCCACCCCCGGCTCTCTTAGACCATCCGTCTGTGTTCAAGAAAGAAGTGAAGTCCCAAGTCTCGGCCCGGGCCAACTCACAGTAACATTAGGCAGGGACCGAGGACAGTTCGACAGGTCCAGGTGACACATGATGTCACTGACACTGACAGACACACAGACTTCACTGCACTGCTCAGCTGTCAGCTGCAGGCAGCCCATTACAGAATTCAGCACCGTTCCCCTTGCTCTGCCCTCCGGCTCTCTGAGAGCCCGTCTGTGTGTGGTGACCGACTCCAGTTGCCATTGTGAGACTACTAACACACAACACACTCACTGGCAACAGCATTACCATAGCCAGCCACTGGGTGAGCTGTGCCGTGCATGCCCAGAGAAAAATTCTGCTGCTGGCTGGCTTTCTCTAGCAAATGCTCTTCTGCGCATGCGTGAATATTCGATAGCAGGAACCATCGATGGTAGATGGTAGCATAGTTTCTTTCCATCGATGGTTCCAGCTAAAACACCCATCAATGGCAAACATTGATGGGTGTAATACCAATGGTCATCCCTAGAGTCACTGTTATAATGCTGTCGCTCCTGCACTGCTTTCTCGTTGTGCATACATACTGGGCACTAGAACTCTGAGTCTGCAGGGAGGTCTGCCCTTTAACCTAATGTGCTACTGCACAGGTGACTGCAGCCATCTTAGTACTGTGTGAGAGTATCACAGTGGAAGATGTGACCCTACACTCACCGGCTGTTAAACTGTAAAGAACTCTGCTTTACTTAAGCTACACTCCATCTACAAGTGTGTATAACAGTGAGTATGGCTGCACCTGTTATTTTTCAATAAACCATCATCACTAGTTAAGTAACTGGGCTGTTCCAAGTTTGAGTCATCCGCTGGTGTGTGCCTATATAACTCTGCAGTATCAACACCTACACACATCATTTTCAACAGATTATGGGCCCAGACACACAGGTGTAAAATACACAGACATACCATCTATTAGAGACTTCCAGAGCAGCATACAGACGCCATCTTAGGTGCATGTGTAGTGCAGACTGCTTGAGGCAGGGCCGGATTATAGGCGGGGCGGAGGGGGGCGATCGTACCGGGGCCCCCACACATAGAGGGTCCCACAACTAGTAAAAATTAAAAAAAACACAGAGTACAGCAGCTACGCTCCGGTTCTTCTCACAGTGAAGCTCCCCGGCGGCTGCTGTAGGGGAACAACTGAGCAGCCGCTGGGGAGCTTCACTGTGGGTTACGCAGGTGAGCTCTGCCGCGCTGCACAGGACAAGCAAAACATACAGCGACGGTGACCACAAGCACAGAAAAGCTCCGGACACATACTGTGCAGTGTTGGATGATGGAGCCACCAATGGGCGGTGCTCAGGAGCTGAGTGTAAGGAAAAGACACTCTGGTCCGGGTGCCAATGCCTCTTACTGTTACCGCTGCAGGGGCGTTGCAGCAGCAGCTGCCGGTGGAGGAAGGAGACTTGTAGTGCCGCAGCTCTACCCGGCTTTTGGGGCATGATGGCAGATTATCTTTGACCTGATGAGCCGGGGAAACTGCTATGTCCCGGATGATGCCTTTCAGCACAGCAGCTCTTCAGGAGACGGACTCACCTACAAGTGAGTGCCCCTGAGCCCTCTGCTCTGTGCAATGTGGGGAGTCTGTCTGTCTGCTGAGGAAAGGGTCCAGGCACATTTCTGGGAGGGCTACCATTCAGGAGTTGTGGTACCATAAGTTGATGTGCCAGGGGGTGTGAGAGGAACATAAGTCCCAGCATGATGTGAAAGGGGGTGTGAGGGGAGGGGATCATAAGTCCCAGGATGACTTGCCAGGAGACCATGGGGCCATTTATTAATGATCGCATTTTGTCACATATACCAATACATCGTGAATGACAATTGCTGAGTCACTTCGGGAAATTCTACGGCCCGCCAGCCAATCAGGGGCCGCTTAACATATAACGGCTGCTCATTGGCTGGGACCCACGTGTAACCAGCCAATGAGCCAATGTTAAGGAACTTGCAGTTTTATGATCCGTCTTGGGACCGGCTGATTCTGGAGTGTAGGTAAAACCATGACTGTGAGGCTTAACGAGAGGTCTGTTCATGGAGCAGATATGGACTATAGCTGACAAGCTCAGACCTGCATAGCAAACCCAAACACACAGGGTGGAACTTTGGAGTCTGCACAAAGATTTCAGAACTGAAATCCCAGCTGAGAGGGCCTTGAACAGTTTGCATGGAATTCAACCACAGCTCCCAACAGATGAGCTAAAGATTAAAACCCACTACTGGGAACTCAGACCAACATGACCAGAGAAACTCTGAGGTACATTATACCAAACCTGCAGTCTAGAAATCAGAACCTGTGTCAGAATGAAGGAACTCAGGGTGAACAACCAAGGGTCGAATTACCTTGTAACCCACACCCTGATTCACAGGCCTGGCACTGGAATCAGAATCCAGAACTCAGATCCAGATGGGCAAACTTGGAAACCACAGCCCACTCCAGCCTTGGAACCAGGACACTCAGGAACAGGAGAGACCAAACCCCAGTACCGACCTATGGTTAGCAGCCAAAGGGATGGAGCAAGAGTCCAGAAATATTGATGTTAGTAAAACTCCTGGAAGAACCGTAACAGGTGGTAACAGCAAGTGTGGGCCAGGAAGGCAAGATAGCAATAGACTACTGAGGACTGCAGGCACAGGATCGCTGGTAGATAACAGGAGTCTGGTCAGCAGAATACAGATGACAGGTGGAAAATCTGTAGATGGTCAGACACAGAAGCACTATAGCAAATTAGGCACAGAAATGACTGAAGCCTGGGGACCAGGAACTATCTCAGGAAGACATTGCTCTGGCAATGTGATGTTCTCCTGAAGGGGTTTAAATAGGTAGCAGTGGAAGTCCATAGGCTGTCAGTATCATGTGACCACGGCTGCAGCACATGGAATGGACTGGGGAGTCACACAGGGAAATCAAACATGGGCGTGCCCATGCAGCAGGCTTATTTATTTACACATGTACTGTGTAGAGCAGAGTTGCTGTTGGGACACTAAAGATGTGCGGCACACAATGGTAAGGTATGGTAAGTGGGGCTAAGATCCCGGGTATGGTAAGTGGGCTAAGACCCCGATTTGTAACAGAGATGATATAAAAAGAGCCATGGGAACCATAAGCTTAAGTGTAGAGCCACAAGTGTACTCTATTTTACATGGGAAAGAGTTAGAAAAAGGCATGTGGATAGCACTGAAAGTAGCAAATCAAGGTGGAGGTGTCATGAGGAGGATACATTTAAGATGTGTATTGTATATCACCAAGTTGAATGAATGCAGCAGTATGAGTGATTACATTAGTGGTTGATCCGGAGATTGCTACAGCAATGATACAGGACTTGACGCCTGAGTTTGACTTCCAGGTTGTGGCGTTGTAGGCAAACACAGAAAAGTTAACAACAGACACAGTCAGATCAAAGTTATTACAGTTTCAAGAATGTGTGCCCTGTGGTTTAAGTGCTGAGACAACTACATTACATATAAAGGGTTTATGTACTAAGCCTTGGAGAGAGATAAAGTGGATGGAGATAAAGGGGTCAATCCTATCAGGTGCTAATTGCGAGTTGCAATTTTCACTTTGAATTCGCATAGCGAATTCATTTTGCAATCCAATTAGCAACTCGCACTGATCAGTCAGACAGAATTCACAAGTTTCCATTCGCACCTCCCTGAGGGTGGGAGATGGAAAGGAAAATCTTTATTTTAAGGATAAAATGTGGGGACACTGTGCTGAACCCCTTGGACACCTCCCCTAATGACCAAATAAGCATTTGGAAGTTTCTAATTAGCTTAATTAGTCCAATAATTACATGTAATTTTTTGAGGTAAAAAACAAAAATGTCGTCAAATTACCCCAAAATCTACTTTTTTGTTAGTTTAGACACCCCAAATTTAATTACAATAATTTTTTAGTTGAAAAATAATTGTTTTTATCATTTTTTTTCTCCATTTTTCAAGGCGCCCTCAAAGTACCCCAAAACCACCCTTTATCCTAGTTTTTTTTGCATTTTGCAAATGTGACCCTATCACTTTCAAGAAATTAGCAATCAAATCCTTACAGCATCTGAAGTGGGGACAAAGATCCAACATTTGCTCTATGTACCAGAAATGGGAACAAATCTTATAGCCTAGAGTGTCCTAGAGCAGAGAAGCCACAGAGTTCAATTCGCTAAAGGAAAGTGCATTGTGAGAAACAGAAGAGGGACTGCCATAGTTACAGGCACAATATGTCAGCAATTGTACATCCTTGATACACAGCACTGTTATGGGATGATGACAACTGAGTCGCTGTCACTGGAACTTTGGCATAGAAGATTTGGTCACCTTGGATATGACAGTGCTCAGAAGTTGCAGAACACGATGGCAACAGCAATGTTAATGGCTAATGCAGAGAAATCCGTATGTGAGAGCTGTATTGTGGGGAAACAAGGTTGTCAGCCATTCTCAAAATCAACAAGCAGAGCTACAAAACCACTTGATATAGTACATTCAGATGTGTGTGGTCCAATGGAAGTAAAGTCTGTGAGTGGATACAGATACTTTGTGATGTTTATAGATAACTTCACAAGGATGACACGTGTACTTTATCAAAGAAAAATCTGAAGTGGCAAAAAGCATTACAGGTTACTAGAGACTTGTAGAAAATCAAACAGGTTACAGACTGAAGACTCAGAGAACTGATAACAGTGGATAATATCTCAACAGAGAGGTGGAACAATTCTTAAGAAAATATGGCATAGAGCATCAATTGACCATTATCTATACTCCTGAGCAAAATGGTGTCAGTGAACGAGCAAACCATACACTTGTAGAGAGAGCAAGATACATGCTAAAGGACGCAGGCCTTAACAACCAGTTTTGGGCATAAGCCGTGTCCACAGCAGCTTATCTTAAGAACCATTCCACTATGGCCCTAAAGGACATAACATCTATTGAAGTGAGGTCAAAGAGAAAACCAAATGTAAGACATCTCAGAACTTTTGGACGTATGTCCTATGTGTATATACCAAAAAATGAAAGCTGAATTCAAAGTCAGTAAAGTTTATCATACTTGGCTATTGCAAAGGTTACAGATTGTGGAATCCAAATACCAGAAAGATTGTTAAATACAGAGATGCTACCTTACAAAAAAGTAACACAAATTGAAGAAAGGCTGGAGGTTGACATGCAGAACAAATGTGTGTCACTGGACATTCCAGAAGCTGAAGATATATCTGAAACAGTGCTGAGGAAAAGGAACCTATGCCTGTCAATATATGAATCTTCACGTTGGCGGACTCTCACAGGGATGCCTGTTTAAATTGGTGAGACACAAAGGAACACTTGACTGCTGTTGCGTTGTTATTCCTGCCTGTTACACTATTTTATCCTGTGGGGTCTTGTATGTGTTGTAGTTTTCACTATTTTGCTTTTGCTTATGTACTACACCTGGCTACTTTGATACCTGACAAAGAGAATCGTTCCCAAATTGGATCTGATTTTTTACATGTTTTTACATTTTCACAATGTCACACTATGCCACCTAAATGACACCCTACATGCAGGTATCAGTGGTTCAGTTCCATATCAGATAGGTGGGTGAGGAGAATCATAAACAGTTGCTACATTACAGTTAGTCTGTGTTAAGTCTCCTCCCAAATGCTTTTTAACCTTATGTATTCATGAGTCAAAACAAAAAGGGTGGTTATCCGTTTTACAGAAAAGCAGAAATGACTAGGATGTTAATCAAGATAAAATACCTGGTAATAGTTATAAACAGCATGAAGAAGAACATGTTTCTTGTCTCCATGGACAACATTGGTCCGAAAGCTACCAATGCCTTCTCAGATTTGCAGCATGGTGTCACCAATGTCAATTTCAAGCTCTAGCTTTTGTTTTGGCAGTAGTGATGACAGTATTCACAATGATTATGGCAGCTTTTCTAAGATCCAATGAAGTGAATTCTCTCTTACCTAGATGATATGCTAAACAAGGCACTATCTTCAACTTCACTCCTGGGACATATTCAGCTAATGCCCTAGTTGTCTCAAGGATGAATCTTCCACTATAGAAAAATCCAGGCTTGCACCTGCCCAGTTTTTTTTTTTAGAGTTTTTGTTCAACACCAGACAGCAGGAATGCCTCTGTTTCCAGTTTGGCTGTGTGACTAGGCACATCTCAGTATGGGCGCAGCCATCTTGACTCCCATCATGTGATTACTCCTACACCATGCATGCCTACCCTCTCGGAAGTCGCGAAAGGCTCCCGAATTTTTGAGTAACCCCCCGCACCCCCGGAAGGGTAGGCACTTCTCCCACATTCTGCCCACTTCCTAGTGAAGTGGGCAGAATAAGGAGAATTTTCTTGCGAACCGGCCGGTCCGCTAGTAGGGGGCGTGACCTAATGATGTGATTCTATGAGAATTGCGTCATTTTGGCCACTCCCCTTTTAAAATATCCGCTGTTTGCGGCAATTGCTGCGAGGGAGCGTAGCTTAATGGTGCGACCCATCCGGCCCCGCCCCCATCACCTCCCACCCTCTTCTCCCCGGGCTTCTCTTGGGGAGGAAATCTCCAATTTCGGCAAGTATGTCCTGCACCTATCTGGGTCATTACTCCACATGTTTTCTGCAGCCTATCCGCTCTCAGGACAGCCTATGTAAACCCTACCAGTTCACCAGCACATTGTCAGATCAAGAGGGCACATTCCTGACTTCATGGTTCCTGTATTTCTTGTTACTTAGTACTGCTGGATTCTTTCTGCAAGTTACATTTGTCTGCATTACAGAGCTTCAGTGAGCCTACTAATTGTGCTGTCCACCTGAGGAGCTAGCTAATCACTCAGCCTGCTGCCTTCTAAACATACTTACCGACTATCTGGCTGCCCCTTCCGGGAGGGAGCAGCCAGATTGGCATGACTGGGGGGGCGGGGCCAGCAAATGGGGGCAGGCCAGCCGTACGACAAGTGTTTGTGGGTGGGGCGGGGGTGGAGCCATGCGATCGCATCATTTTGGCCCCGCCCCGCTACACACTGGCGATATTACAGGACGATTAAATGACGCGATTCCGCGTGAATCGCGTCACCGCCTCCCCCCGCTGTGGGGGTTTTACATGTAATTGCGGGGGGATAGGAGGGGTCGGCAGCAGCTGGGAGGCTTGCCTGCCTTCCCGGGAGGTCTGGAACGGCACCCGATTTTCGGGAGGCTCCCAACCAAATCGGGAGGGTCGGCAAGTATGCTTCTAAGTATGCAGAAGGCACCCAGCCTGTTTAACCCTGCTTCAAGTTCTGACCTGCTCTGTAGCACTACTGCTCCCAGCAATACCAGTCCCAGCCTGGTTTATCCTGCATCCAGTGTTTACCTGCTCTGCAGCACTACTGTTACCAGCAATACCAGACCCAGTCTGGTTTATCCTGCTTCCAGCTTTGACCTCCTCTACAACAATACTATTTCCAGCAACACCAGTTTCTGTTTGGTCCTTCAGTCATCTGTTCTAATCTGCTCAGCAACAGTACTAAACCCAGCTCCAGTGTTACACATTACTGGTCCCAACTCGGTCAGAGCCATTACTGGTCCCAGCCTGGTCAGATGCATAGCCGGTCCCAGCCCAGTCAGATGCATAGCTCAGCATCTGAGCCTAATTTGTTCCAGACTGTCATCTGTGCCTAGCCGGTCCCAGCCCAGCATCCTAGCCCAGCCGGTCCCAGCCCAGCATCCGAGCCTAGCTGGTTCCAGCACAGCATGCGAGTCTAGCCGATCCCAGCCTGGCGTCCAGTATATCAGTTCCAGTCCAGTCATCTCCCGGTTCTAGTCCAGCTTCAGTACCAAGCAAAGCCCAGTTATCTACCGCATTACTGGTCCCAACCTGATCAGGTGCATTGCAGATCCCAGCCCTGTCAGACATATAGCCGGTCCCAGCCCAGTCAGACGCATAGCTAGTCCCAAAACAATAGATAGACGGCGCTAATCCAACATAGCAGATAGGCGATTCACTAAAATAATTAAAAATAATTAATATTTATTGATAAACACATGTATTAAATAAATGATCCCTGAATAGGATCATATAGCAAACATAAAAAGACATAAACTATACACAAATTGCAAGAAAATATTGATAATAAATAGCATGAATAAATAAATGAATAAATAGTTAACCGGTATCAAGTGATCTCCAATTCCCTTAATGCAGGGTGCCAAAGTTCCTTTGCAGATTTAAATGGTGAACTGTGCACAGTATAAGCTCCCCATCCAGTAGTAAAAAGAATATGCACAGTGATAGTGACACTGTGTAACAACAGGCCTCAAACTGATACTTGTGGCAACAATTGTATCAATGTGCAATGACGATACACTGAACTTCAAAGGGGAGTATACGTTGATGGCAAAACAATAGTTATTGGGAATTAAATGCAATGGATATGAGTTTGAGGGGGATCAACAGTACTCACTATCCTCCAATGGACAAGTTAATCCAACACTAGTGTGTAGAGAGCAATCTCCGTGATAAACAGCTTGATGCTGAGTAAAGTGTCAAGTGTCAAACAGGATCTGTGTCTCCATATACCGCTCCGGCGGTCAGTGCACTGTGCCGTCCGTTATCCTGGCGGCTGTGTCTGCTGGTGAATGAAGTGGAGGCTGAGCCCTCCTGGGTGATAGTCCCGTGATCTGAATCACCTGTATCGCTCACGGATGCCTCGGCAAGCCGCTGTGGTCAGCCTCTGTGTTGGCCGTTGGAAGAATAACAGGCAGAGTTCACACACTGCGGCGTGTAGACAAGAAGCTTCATGGATCTTGAAACTGCAATCACTAAAGCCACAAGGGCTAAATGAAACAATTGATCTTGAATTCATTTAGTAATGTGTGACTAGCTTTCCTCTATAATGCCCTTTGGTTATATGAAAAACTTATCTTCTTTCAGTATGGGGTATATTTGAGTCTTTTTATTCTGGCCCCTTAGTGATGATACTTCTCTACTTCTCTGCTTCCTATTTAGTATATTAAATATCTGGATAGTTTAACACGTCAAGTTCTTATTTGTTCATATCATTTTGTTTTGTATTGTACATATTATTATTGATAATTATTGTTAATATTTATGTTAATATTTATTTTTATTATTATTATTTTTATTTTTATCTTTATATTCATTTTTATTATTTATCATTGTATTTTTGGTATTTTTTGTATTATCAATTGAGTGGTTGTTATTATTATTATTTTTATTTATTGAATGTAGTATACTAATAACTATTAGATGTGGCTAAGTATAATCCATTAAGCCTGCCCAAATATCTGCTTTTTTCTCTCTCATATGGGGATACTATTTGAGAGCAGTGTTGTGTGTGTTTGAATCAACTGATTACTTTAATACACCTGTAATTGATGATTGACAGCACTATAAGGTTGGGCCATCTTTGACCTTCTGAATGCATCCGCCTCTTGAGAAAGCCGCCAGGTGTGGAGAAACGTGTTGAGGACACGGGTGCGCTCTCCGGTAGTGCACGCCGCAGTGTGTGAACTCTGCCTGTTATTCTTCCAACGGCCAACACAGAGGCTGACCACAGCGGCTTGCCGAGGCATCCGTGAGCGATACAGGTGATTCAGATCACGGGACTATCACCCAGGAGGGCTCAGCCTCCACTTCATTCACCGGCAGACACAGCCACCAGGATAACGGACGGCACAGTGCACTGACCGCCGGAGCGGTATATGGAGACACAGATCCTGTTTGACACTTGACACTTTACTCAGCATCAAGCTGTTTATCACGGAGATTGCTCTCTACACACTAGTGTTGGATTAACTTGTCCATTGGAGGATAGTGAGTACTGTTGATCCCCCTCAAACTCATATCTATTGCATTTAATTCCCAATAACTATTGTTTTGCCATCAACGTATACTCCCCTTTGAAGTTCAGTGTATCGTCATTGCACATTGATACAATTGTTGCCACAAGTATCAGTTTGAGGCCTGTTGTTACACAGTGTCACTATCACTGTGCATATTCTTTTTACTACTGGATGGGGAGCTTATACTGTGCACAGTTCACCATTTAAATCTGCAAAGGAACTTTGGCACCCTGCATTAAGGGAATTGGAGATCACTTGATACCGGTTAACTATTTATTCATTTATTTATTCATGCTATTTATTATCAATATTTTCTTGCAATTTGTGTATAGTTTATGTCTTTTTATGTTCGCTATATGATCCTATTCAGGGATCATTTATTTAATACATGTGTTTATCAATAAATATTAACTATTTTTTATTATTTTAGTGAATCGCCTATCTGCTATGTTGGATTAGCGCCGTCTATCTATTGTTTTGAGGTTTTGATTGTTGGGAGCTTGGCAGACCCCCGATAGGTGTGCGGCTTTTCTGATTCAGCAGTATAGCACACAGTGCACTTTCACTGGCGCCCTTGCTATTTTTTAGTTTGTGCATAGCTAGTCCCAGCCCAGCATCCGAGCCTAGCCGATCCTATCCCGGCATTCATGCCTAGTCGGTCCCAGCCCAGCATCTAAGCCTAGCCGGTTCCATCCCGGCATCAGAGTCTAGCCGGTCCTGGCCCGGCATCCAGTATACCAGTTCCAGTCATCTCTCAGTTCCAGTCCAGCTTCATTACCAATGCAAGTCCAGTCACATTCTGATTCTAGTCCGGCTCCAATACTGGTTCTAGTCTGTCACCTTCCAGTTCCAGCCCGGTCATGCTAAAAATTAAATGTACGGTCACCTCCATCACATACGTTATTTCTTCATACAACAGCATTGCTGGTTAGGTTAGTACATAGTATATACATCAGGATGCTGTTAAATTAAGGCCGTCCGGAAAGCCGGCTGTCGAAATGCCGACCCAAGACTAAAGATAGGCAATGAAAGCTGACGCCTATCTTTAGCCCCATGCCGAAATCCTGACGCCCAGCATCCCGAATGCGGTAAGCTGGGGAGAGTTAGATTGTAGCCGCAGGGGTGGGAGAGTTAGGTCTAGACATCCCCAGGAGGACTTAGGGTTAGGCACCCCCCCCGGGGAGGGTTAGGGTTAGGCTAAGGGAAGAGGAGGTTAGGTTATGACAGTCGGGAAGCCAGCTGTCGGGATTAGGTCCACCGGCATCCCGACTGCATACCGTCGGGATATCCTCCCTTCAGGCTTCCGGCGTCGGTATGAGAAAAGGGGGCTATTCAACCTGCTGTATTTCATACCGATTCCTGTACATTGATGGAGCTGAATGTGTCATCAGGAAAGTGGTGGTTGCTGTAGCTGGACGTTGACATGTAAACAACCAGCCATGTCTGATTGTGTACAAGGCAACAGTAGTCATAGGATCTGCAAAGCTAGTAAACATCATAGCAATGCAAAAAATTAAAGGGACAAAAACAGAACTTTAATGACTATTTTACACATTACTGTGATTGCTCACCATGATGGATAAGCAGTGTATAAAATATAATCAGGGGAATCATGTGCAAAACAGTTTCAAAATATTAGTAATATTGTTCAAAGAACATATGTGTAAACTTACAGTAAAACAGGAATAAGATATGATTGACTGTATTATTTTATATATGAAATATGTCAAAAAGCTACTGAAAGACATGATAGCATAGCAATGAATTACATTAAAGCAAATTAAATGTGTATAAGAAAACATGTTAACAGTAATTATTAATTTTTAGTTGATGAGGTCACCACTAACATATTTTCAATTAGTGAGTATGAAAATCTAGCAAATACACTGTTTTGCTAAGCCAACAATGTTACAAAATAATTGATCTAAGCATCACAAATGTATGTGCGCCATTCAGTTTCTGATCAATGAACCGGGTAATAATTCCCCAACATTCATTCTGTAAAGTAGGGCCCATTATATTGTCTAAAATGATGAACTAAAGTTCTTAGTTTATATATTACTTCTTTTTCCTTTGCTGCTTTTATGATATCCCACACATGTTCCATTACTGAGACTTTGCCGGACAGTTTTGAATTGAAACATGTATGCGTGAGCCAGCTCTGCCACCTCATAGCCGCACAGTGTAACTGGAAGCTCTGCTTTGGGCTACCAGTTTCACTTTAAAAAACAAATATAATAAATAAATTGATAAAAAAATACATATTTTAATAATAATCCTATTTGAATAAATTGTTTATGTGAATAAATAATTTTTTTTAAATTGAATATGCTTTGAATTCTGGTTTTCCCTATGTAAAAGGGGAAGCTGTGGGAAGACATAGAAAATAAATCTCTTTGCTAGAAGGTGCTAACTCAGGTCGTAGCCCTTGATAAATCGGGAGAAGCTCTAGCTCCTGCAAAAACAGCTTTTGTTGTCAGAAAATTGGCTTTTTTCCTTTCATGAATAGGTTCAATAGTGTTGAATATGAGTTTCTGACCAGTGTAGGTAGTGAAAGCTTTACTGAGCTAAATGTAAATACACACCTTCATTTTTACACCAGGACACATACTCCTGATAGGCTGCATATAAACATATTGTAGAAGATACATAACAACTATACACTAGCAAGTTGTTCTGCCTCACTATAATCTTCTCTGATTAAAACAGACAGACAGCAAAACCACTTTTACTTTTGAATAATCCATTCTAGAAGTGAAGATATGAAGAATTGTGCTTATTGTAATAGTAGAAGATATTGAATGTAATGGTAAAACTGAAACACAAACAAATAGTAGAATGCAATTACAACACGCACATATATGCAGACCCGCCGAGAGCCGCGGGGACCCCATGTAAAGTGGGTGTGACCTAATCGCGGGAGACGTGACCACGCCGCCTTAGAGGAAAAAAATTGCGGGTGCACGCTGGTGAGGGGAGCGCTCTGAGCCCCTTCAGCCCGGCGCATAACCGCAATCAGCTTGTTCGCTCCCCCCACAGGCATAGGAGACTGCTGTGGCTGCTTCATAGCAGCCTCAAGCAGTCTCCCAGTGCAGCCCAGCACAAGGCAGCATGTGCTGGGCTGCTGTGATGAAAGAGGAGGAGGAGGGGAGCGGTACCGACCCAGGCCCCCGCCAGGCCCCTCCAGCAAGCCCGGGCCCAGGCAATTTGTAACCGCCCCCCCCTCTCGGCACCCCTGCATATATGCAGGCCTTTCGAGAGCTGGCCTGGGCCCCTTTTCTTTTTGGATGTAGCCTAATCGTGGGAGGTGTGGCCACCCCATTAAAAAATGATTCCAGGGCTGCACATTGAAAAGGTGGGTGCTGTGAGCCCCTCAGCCAGGGGCAAATCAAGACAATTTGCCCCTTTCACACATTGGGCCAGGGTAAGTAGTACACGCCACCCCCTCCCCCTCAACACCCCTGCATCTATGATGTAAACAATATGATGCTGTGCTAAAGGGGGAAATATGCACCTGTTTGTAGTAAACCATGTGGGAAAATAAAAAGGAGTCTGGACTATGATCTACCCGGGTGCTCTGGCAACTTACTACAGAAGCCTGAGAAAATCACAATTAAATTATATCAGTCTGACCACTAGGTGGAACGCACACAGCAATAAATGCATATAACAAACAATTATGCTGAAGACATTACACAAGTCTTTTGTCTTTGTCATCTTCCTCTGAACTGTGGAATGTAACCCTATCACTAAATCATCATGAAGCAGGAAGAGAAGAAGAGATTGCCGATGCATTGCAGCCATAATAATACCTTTTCCAATCTCAAAAATGAACTCCAACTCCAAAATATTCCAAAAGAGCTTCTTCCATGAGGGGCATAAATCTCCACCATTGCTATCATTCTGGTGTGTAACTAAAACAAAATATGTGTTAATGTAAAGTTCAAAAACTAAAAATTAATGTTGGAAATTATGTATTTGCAAGTGTTAAATAAGCACACACCAGTGGATGACTCAAACTATGAACAGCCCAGTAACTTAACCAGTGGTGTTGGCTTATTGATAGATAACAGGTACAGCCATACTCACTGTTATATGCACAATGGTTATGGAGCATATCTTGAGTGAATACTGCTTGCAGGTAGTGGTGTAGGATGCTGGAACAGCTTTATGCAGGTATACATTTGGGTCTCGCATGTGGAGCTAAGGAGGAGACTACTGTCTCCCACCATGTCATTCACAGTACTAAGATGGCTGCAGTCACATGTGCTGTAGCACATCAGGTTAGATGACAGACCTCCCTGCAGATTCTGGGTCCTAGAGCCCACCATGTATGCACAGTGGAGAGAGCACTGCTTTCTAACAGAAATTGATCAATAAAATGCTTTCTGTACTCTATTTTGGTTACTTCAATAGGCTTACTATTAACTACTTGTCAGGTGGGGCTGTAATGTATTAAATTATAGGTCATTTAAATATTAATTCTTCATACATTTTGTTGGCTGTGTAAACATGCCCATATATTTTGACCATGGCCATAGTTAACACTTTTTAAACTCAAGGTCCACACAGTAGATGTAACTGATGGGCACAAGGTACTCCAACCTGACACTGATCCCTATTTACAACAAGCACTTCACAAAGATAATAAAGCACCTTGGTTTACTTCCTAATTGTTCTGTTCTGTGCACAACAAGGATCACACTTGGGAGATGCCTTGTGTCTAGTTGCGCAGAGAGGTGGAGAAACGCGCTACGCAAACCTGTAAACATCAACTCAACCTCCCATTGCTGTAAATTAGGGACGAGCAGCACGGAATTTGTCTTCTTCCCACCAAGTTCATTTCTGAAAAATGAAACATAATTTCCCTGAAAGCTCGGATAGCACATGGTTTGGAATTTATATGTCATTCAAAACGCATCAGATCCAAGCTTTCCAGGACTATGACGTTTTGCTTCATTATTAGATATGAACGTAGCAGGAAGAACCACGTGAAATCCAAGCCGCTCATCTCTAATTTAGATTTAGCGCCTCATTAAAGAAAACTTTTCAGCGTTTCTGAGTGCTTCACAGTTACCCCAATGTGTCACTTAAATTAATTGTGAGGCTGAGGGAACCTTAGAACTGTCTTTATTATATGTGGCACTTATTGTACGTATTCTCCATTTTACATTGGGTCATATTAAAATTATATACCAAAACACAATTTCTGCCATCTCATAAGCGGTGCAAAATCAAGTAATTTTCCAGAATACTGTAATAAAAGGTCTACTCTGTTTGTCACAGTAAGCAATACCCCTAAAAAATACCTTGCCTCACTTTGCAAACTAAACCTTATTGTGCAGATCCACATAACCAGTTACACTTGAGTGCTTATTCTGAGTTTTGTACTTGTGCAAACTAAAGTGCATAATACTATAAGGGACAGCCCTAAAGCTGGTTACACACCTTTTCGATCTGCAACTGATTGGGTTAAAGGCTCCCGGTCAGCTGAGCATGTGTCCCCAGCATGACCTCCTGTCAGCTGCCTGCAGCCCCATACACCCTGTGCTAGACAGAGCTTAGTGTGTACTGACTTTTATGGGAGGTCGGTCCAAGAAATATTAAACAGCACGTAAGATGCAACCTCCCGATCCCATCCGTTTATCGGCTAACACCCCTGCAACAGTACTGCATACACACCTATATAATTGTCGGCCAAATCACCCAATATCGAGCCAAGGATTGTATAGGTGTGTACCTAGATTTAGAGAGGATTCTGTACTGCACCTCAGCCACTTACAGTCAGTAACATTCACTGATACACTGTAGGTCTTATTGAAGAAGCTGTGTTTTTCAAGATGCATGTGTTCAGTGGCGCATCTACATTTTTGGGGCCCTGACGCTTGAACTGTTATGGGGGCCCCTTTGCAACCAGCAACAATAGGAGAACTTCCAAATGGCAGAGATTTAGAAAACTCCTCAGAGAGTGAGAGACTGTACAGTATATAGATAGATAAATAGATAGATAGACATACTGTAGATAGATAGATAGATAGATAGATAGATAGATAGATAGATAGATGTAGAAACCCCCCAGAGAGAGACACTGTAGATAGATAGATAGATAGATAGATAGATAGATAGATAGATAGATAGATAGATAGATAGATAGATAGATAGATAGATAGATGGATTTAGAAATTTCCCAGAGAGAGACAATAGATAGATAGATAGATAGATAGATAGATAGATAGATAGATAGATAGATAGATAGATAGATAGATGTAGAAACCCCCCATAGAATGATAGACTGTAGATAGATAGATGTAAAGACCACCCAGAGAGTGAGGGACTGTAGATAGATAGATAGATAGATAGATAGATAGATAGATAGATAGATAGATAGATAGATAGATAGATAGATAGATAGATGTAGAAACCCCCCATAGAATGAGATACTGTAGATAGGTAGATAGATAGATAGATAGATAGATAGATAGATAGACAGATAGATGTAAAAACCCCTCCAGAGACACTGTAGATAGATGTAGAAACCCCCAGAGAGTGAGAGACTGCAGATAGTGTAGAAACCCCCCATAGAGAGAGAGAGACTGTAGATAGATCACATTCAAAATCAAAACTTACTCACTTCCTCTGTAGGATCCGAGTTATTGATCCTCCTGAGTGGGATCTCAGGAATCCCCCTGAGTCAGGTCTCTCCCCTATGCTGTGTGCTCCCGCCTCCCACTGCATACCATCCTTTAGTCAGCTCAGCTTTCAGTATGTGGTCAGCACAGCAGGGCCGACTTCTGGCAGATGGGACAGCACAAACTGAGATAGGAGCATATAGTGGCATCTGGCACTACTGCACTCAGCAGTGACACTGATAGCAGCTCTCCATTCTGCACCTGGCAGGCTCATAAGAGCCATCCTCTGGTCGGAGCTGTAGATAGAGTGTCTGCCGGGCAGTACTGATCAGGGGGGTTTCTTGGTATTCAGAGACCCCCCTACATGCACTACTGTAGAGCATATTCTAAGGTCAATATTAAGTACTTCAGCCCATTGGCTTATGATTCTAACACTAAAATAACCTTTTTTTTTATAACACACACTTAGAAAACTCCATTGATTTTGTTCAATCATTAAAAAAAAAATTTGCTTCAGGGCCCCTCCAGGGTTAGGGTCCCTGAAGCTTAAGCTTCATTAGTTTCATAGTATTCCACCTATGGGTCTGTTACAGAATTTTTTGTTTTCACACCATATTGGTTTATCAATTTATTTCACTCATCTCTACTGTACACATAAGTTATTGTTTCTACAAGTCCTATTGTTTCATTTCCACCAAACAACCAATAACAGATTAAGCTAGCAAGCTCCATACAGTTAGAGCATTTTAGCGACCTTTGATTCACTTTGAAATAGATGGAAATGGAAAATGTATTTTATTCTGTTGCTCAGTCTGCCCCTCCCTCATGCCTTGTAAAACCCAAGCTTTCCTGCCAAACTTGTAATATCACCACCTACTTCTGATGCCATCTGTCCAATGTTTGTTCTTTCACACTACTATATTCTTCTTCTTCCAAATATTCTTTAATTGCCCTTCTGTCGTTACTTATGTTGCAAAATGTCTCTCAGTTTTACACACAATACAGTCAAGAAATGTTTGTGAAAGCTAATTACTGTGTCTAACTATAACTGATTTGTAATATTGCTGGCAAATATTTTTAAGATTTTCAAAAGTAATAAAAAGTAATCTGCAGTATACAAACATCACTTCATGTGTCATTAAACAACCTGTACTATTATAGCTTTAATACATTAAACAACCTGTACTATTATAGCTTTAATACATTAAACAACCTGTACTATTATAGCTTTAATACATTAAACAACCTGTACTATTATAGCTTTAATACATTAAACAACCTGTACTATTGTAGCTTTAATACATTAAACAACCTGTACTATTATAGCTTTAATACATTAAACAACCTGTACTATTGTAGCTTTAATACATTAAACAACCTGTACTATTGTAGCTTTAATACATTAAACAACCTGTACTATTATAGCTTTAATACATTAAACAACCTGTACTATTATAGCTTTAATACATTAAACAACCTGTACTATTGTAGCTTTAATACATTAAACAACCTGTACTATTGTAGCTTTAATACATTAAACAACCTGTACTATTATAGCTTTAATACATTAAACAACCTGTACTATTATAGCTTTAATACATTAAACAACCTGTACTATTGTAGCTTTAATACATTAAACAACCTGTACTATTGTAGCTTTAATACATTAAACAACCTGTACTATTGTAGCTTTAATACATTAAACAACCTGTACTATTGTAGCTTTAATACATTAAACAACCTGTACTATTGTAGCTTTATTACTAAAGCTGGCCACACATGTAAAAAAAATTCTGTCCAACCATCCAACTAGTTGATTGGTTGGAATGAAAATCTGGTAACATATGGGAGTAAATAATATTCAACAATTTGCTCCTAAATGCCAGAAAACAGATGAAAATTGAAGTTCAGACAAATTTGTTAAATGTTTGATCTTAACAATTTGTTCAAACAACAGTTTTTGGCCATTTTTCGGCGTTTGGGAGCAAATTGCTGATTGTCATTTGCTTTCATACCTTACCAGATTTTCATTCCAACCAATCAACTAGTTGGATGGTTGGACAGAAAATCTTTACTTGTGTACCCAGCCATAAGGTGGCCTTACACGGTGAGATTCAAAAGTTGGTCAGATCAGTTGTACGATTTCCCTTGAAAATTCTTCCCTTCAGATACAGGATGATTTGTATTTAAAATGCAACTATTTCACATAAGACCATACTATTTGATCAATCACATCACATAAAGTGTGTCAATTCCTACACGATCAGTTGAGATCTCTCTGCAATACCATCTGATCTGTGATCCAACTAGACGATGGCGGGAACGCGCATCGGGGTCGCAGAAGTCTCAAATACAACTATTTTCAAATGATTGGTCTGTCCAACCTGTAGAAACTGCCCAAATTGTGTGATCAATCGTCCCGTATATGGCCAGCATTAGACTAGTCAATGTTTCTGGGATCACTCACTGATTTACGTCTCTAAACTGAGAACTGAAGTCAAAGAAAATTAGAGGATTTTGGAAACATTTGGGGTCCATTATTTAGATTATTTCTGCTAGTGGCTCAATTTTGGTTAAAATCTTTTTGTAGCCACCTGTACCCTTGTATTACTATATAAATAAAATTGTGCTTGAGTGAACTGGGAAGCAAATTACAATGCGTGAAGTGTTCAATGAATCATTTTATTACAGGATATTAAAATTTGTTATCTATGAAACCAATAATGTTCTGCAGTTATAAACGAGGCTGCACACTACTAGTGCTGCATAGAGTCGGGTAGTGGTGTTGTTGGGACTGGAAAGTTCACAGACGAAAGATGTCTCTCTGGATTTATGATAAAATATGAGACACCTCCATCCAGTACTTAATTTTAGCATTTCTGTGGAGTTCTTCCTTATGTATAATATTTTTAATATCTTAAATTAATTCTTGAATGCAGTAAAGCTTCACATTGCTACTATATATTAAGGAACAAATAGAACTTTAAAATGGAATCAGAATAGCCAACGTTTCAAATCCCGGTGCCGGAAGCCCGAACGCTGAAGATCCCGACATGGGTGGTAAGTATACTATCCCTAACCCTCTCCACTCCTAACCCTCCCTCTTTTGTGCCTAACCCCACCCCCCATAGTGCCTAACCCTCCCTTACCACACCCTAAACCTAACCTCCCCCTGGGGTTGCCTAACCCTAACAGCCCCTCCCTGTAGCATAACCCTAATCCTCCCCGGAAAGGTGTCTAACCTTAATCTCCCCCCCTCCCCCCCAGGGTTGCTTAAACCTTTAACAACATCCCCTTTAAATTATATGAATTTTTCTGAAAAATGGAGCAAAACACAAGATTACTGCTTGCCACACACTCAGCAATATTGTCATGTGTGGGCCGAAAATTATTAATAGATTTCACCATTATTGGATATTTTGGTATATCCAGCTGGAAGTTGACATAATTGGCCTGTACGTGTGCCATTATATTCCAACCACTTTTAACAGGCCCTAGTTATGCCGGTCATGATGTCATTATGTTTACTTTCCACCTATGTGCAGCAGGATCAACCTCTGTGGCTGGCAACTACTTCATTTAGGCTGAACAATCAGAATGTTTCTTAATGACTTTAGTTTCTAACACTTTCATTTCCATATGCAGTGTAAAGAAAACATAGCTGGGTGGGTGGAACGTTTTACTTTGGTCTCCCAGTAGCCAGAGAATATTTTTCTCTGTTTTTGTGACCTGCAGCCACACAGATTCCAATATACTTTATGCAGACACTAAGGGGTTTATTTACTAAGTGTCAGACTTCTGTTCGTGCTTATGCCCAATATTTACAAGGGCAGTGTTGTTATGAACAAAACACGGCTAGTAAAAGCACTGCCCTTTTAAATATTGGGCATAAACACTAATAGAAGTGTTGGGTTTTACAACCTATCCATTAGACGATTTTTTGAGCAATCCGACCAAAACCCTGACTATCTGTGGAACATGCTGCCGATGATCGTCAGGTTCCATATGTTCACAGATAGGAGGTCGGTCTCCTGCACTGAATGATGTTCAGTGAACGCTGTTCAGTGCGGGTTACCACACCCGGCGACCTGTAGGACTGAACGCTAGACGTTCAGTTTTTCAGGTCACCTAATGGATAGGCCCCTTAAGTGTCGTTTACAAAATTACAAATTACTAATGCAAATTGCATCACCTCTTCTCCACTGTTAAAATATCAGGTCTTAAATGAATCATGAGAGCTAGGGATTGCTAGGACAGTGATTTTCCATGTAAGGTATTTCTGCAAGGTGCAAAAGGTGACTGATGCCTGATTTCCACATGTAAAGACCAAGGGTCTGATTCTGAGTAGGATGCGCCTGCAGCAGCTCTTCTATATTGCTGCAGCAACATATGTGTATTTATAATAGGTGCCCCCCGCATCGCACACCCTGCACCCAAAGTATACTTACTTTGCTCCGGCAAGCGAGTCCCTCCTCTGCTGCACCATCTTCCCAGTGACACTGTGCCACAGCTTGTACTCTCTTGTGTGCATGCGCCAGCTTCCCCAATATCACTGTGAAGCTGGTGCCATGGAGCTTCACTTTTCGGAGCAATTTAAGATGCGGAGTTAGGAGACTACTGCTCAGAAGAGAGGACCCACTGCACACGGGCCCCTCAGGAATGAATACACCCCTGTGCTAATGCAAGACTTTCACTGTGTATGCAAAACATCCATGTGTCTGCATGTGGAATGGCTTCCAGTTCCCACCCACTGTATTTACATCTGTAGCCGCAATCATCATCATTAGCATCTGGGCATGCACCCACTTCATGCTGACTGCAAAAAATCCATCTGATGCAGCATCCTATCTCCGCCTGCACACTGCTGAAGTTGGCTTACCCACCCACAACGCTTCCATGACACTCACACTGAACGGATCAGTTACATGTGTCTGTATAGTCAGCGCCCAATTACCGCCCAGAAAGCCCATTTCACAGGAAGAGTGGTTCAATCAATCCATCCGTACTTGCAATCTCCACCCATGGGAATATGCCTGGCTCGGTGCATGCCCAGTTGTGGATTTCTTTCTACAGGCGCATGTACAGTGTGCAGAAATCAGCTACATGAGTATCGGAATCAGGCACAAAGTTATTTAGCTGGGAAACAAGTAATCGTTAGACACCAGTAAGCAGGAAAAGCCTTTAACAATATGTCTTCTTCACCCGTTACATTTCATGAATAATCCCATAAAATCACTTTTGCTGATTGGAGCATTTGTAGGCCTAGCTACACTCCACACACCCAAACAACTAGCTCCTCCCATCAGTAGATCCAAAATGTTGTCCCGTTCAGGTCCTGCCATTGTTATATGTGAAATATAAATATATACACATTATATTAAATTAGATGCAGGTGGAGGAAACTTTTTGACTACTGCTCTGGCTTCCTCTATGTACCAATACTAATTGGAGATTTAGCCCTGGGCAGGATAAATGGTCCCTAAGGGCCTGATGCTTTCTGAGTCAGATGCAGTGGCAATGTCAGACACGTGTTCGGTTAGGAGACCATGCACAGATGGGGAAACTGCACCAGCCATAGGGCAGGTCTCTATGGTGCCACTGATGGTGCGTCTAAAGATGCTGACAGCTGGTGCCTCAGTCCTTGCACCTTCAGACGCACAGATGTACATCAGGGAAGGACTTTGTAGTGGTATTTGGCTAAAGTTACAGACTTTTAAAGAATTAAAAGCTTGATACAAAGTTAATGGACTAAGCAAACAAACAAAAATAAGATATCTAATTTAATATTGTATCGGCATCGCCAAACACTTAAAATTCATCTTATTTATGCCTTGTGTGAGGTATAGTAGTATTAAATGATATACAGGCGAGTCTTTTATTCAGTACAAAATGTTTGGTGCCAGCTCTTCTGTTACTGATAACGTGAATAACAACAGATTAAAGATTTGCTCTGTAGTGCAGGATCCTGGCACAGGAGTCTGGGAAGCTTGCCACAACAACCATCACATGTAATAGATGTTTTGCTTTTGCCCTGTAGAACCACTTTTCTCTTGTTCACTGTAGAAGATTGGAGAATGGATATAATTTTTGCAGAAATGTACTTATGAAAGACTGCTTCCAGTAACATCCATTCTCTTACAAGCCTGATGCAGATCAGGAAACCCTTATACAAAGAGATCAGAGAGAAAGGAGTACATATGATATAAAGGGGCTTTTATGCTCACATTTAAACTTCATTTGATGGCAAAAAAAGAAGCGGTGCTCAGTTAAAAAACAAAAGAAAAACAGTGAATAGAAGAACGTATAATATATTCTGAGTTCATTCAAAATAATCTTTACAAATTAAGGGCAATGCGGTCAAAATAAGTGCCAAGCTCAGCACAAATGAATCCCAAAATATAAATATATATAATATTAAAATTATTTATAATATTGTAAAAAGCTGATTTTACTAATTACGCTAAGGGTACTTCAATGTCTTCAACTTTTATTACTGTATAGGCCTAATTCAAGGTCGTGCACATTGAAGTCCATGTGTGCATCTATGGTGGTCTTCTGTGACTTTATGCAAATACTGCTACAGGCCCTTCCCTGGTCTGCAGCCGTGCATCTAAATATGCAAGGACTGGGATGCCCACTTTGAGCGTTTTCAGACGCTGCAATCATACAATCGTGTCTTTAGACGCAACCATCAGTCGCACCCAGGGCCGTTAAGAGCATTGATGGGCCTGGTTAAAGGGAGGGGCATTGGCAAATCTCTAAGGCGTGGCCACGTCCCTTCAGAGAAAAAAAATGAGTCCAATGCGCCACACAGCGCCATGTAGGGGTGGCAGCAGTCAAAGTCCTTACTAAGCAGACCTCACTCAGGAATTGCTAACTTCAGCACACACTATGAGACCTCAGGCTGCATATGGTATCACAGTGGCTAATGTAAGCACATCCTTGCAACGCCGTACCAACGCACTGGCATGCCTGCGTTCGCCCGACCACCCATCTGTCACCCCCCACAAATGGCACTTCCTGTCAATCACTCTACCATGGGTCTGCGTATCCTCTGCGATCACAGCCCCGATAGCAATAGCTAGTTCACGCACTGCGATGCGTACGCATGCGCAGTACTCAACAATCGTCCGATTGCGTGTGTATAAGCAACTGCGATTTTTGCTGAATCAGGCCCATTGTCTCAGCATATTAATGCAATGGTTCCAATGGAACAGGAGTGCTGTGATAGACCGCTTCATATGAAATGTTTTCATTCTACAACAGCTTTTATAATGTGCTTATAGTTTAGACATTTGAAATGATTATAGGTCCTCCACTGAGTGCTCAGCTCTCCTCTTACATTACTGCTTCAAATCCCTCTTTCCTTCCTGGAACGCAGCACAATGATAACCTTACATGGGATGAGAAACTGGAGCTGAGAGTTACACACTTAACAGATAAAGTAAAAAACAGGGACTTTCCTGAAATTAAGATTCATTACAAACCTATTGGTTTTTGGCAAGGAAGACAAAACTATCACTTTCTCTACTTTAAAACCCCATAAACCAGACTTTTCCCAACCACTTTCACCCTCAAGTGACTTTTGCTTATTGTCCTACAGTATTCATAGCATGAATCATTATTAATGTGCTCCAATCCCACAAACACTCTGCTTCAGTATTCTTTAATGTAAACTGGGAATCAGACCGGAATACAAATCACCACAAAATAATTAGTTAAGATATGAAGTTTTATTATTTCAAGATTACAGAATACAAAAAAAACTGTGGAAAAGTATTCACCCTAAATATACCTTAAATTATGTTGACTATTTGGCAATAAAACACTCAAATGTGTATTTTGGGCCAGATTCAGCACGGATAACAACGCTGTGTTCGCACGCACCTGGCCGATGTTTGCAATCTGCGCATGCATATGCATCGCATTGTATGTGCGCGAACTGGCCACTGTGATCAGAATGCGATCGCAGCGAGCACGCAGAGGAATGGCAAAGTGATTGACAGGAACTGACCATTTGAGGGTGGTGACGGGGGGGTGGTCAGAGAATGCAGACGTGCCTTTGCATTTGAATGCCATTACAGGGGCGTGCATAAATCAGCCACTGCGACGGCAGTACTCACTGCGTGCAGGAAGTTTAGCAGTTTGTGAGTGAGGGTCAGCACCTGTGCACGCAGGGGGGTTCCGAGTACCTAGAAACCCCCCCTGCCCATTGCTCCATCACCGCGGGCCCATCAAACAGCTGAACAATATATATATATATTTCTTTTTTTGCAAAGGGGCACTGCCTGGGCTGGCTGTACTAGCTGCTTTGTGCAAGCACCTCCCAGTCAGTTCCCATAGGCCGGGGCACCGTAATTGGATCTGAGTGCCTGCCGCCGGGACACAGGGCCTCATTCAGAGGCGGTCGTAGGATGCAAGCGGTCGTTCTGAAACAGGGCGGCCGCTTGCATCCTGAACGGCCGCCTCCATGTCGGTCGTTAGGCTGTAGATTAACACCCACAGCTCTAACGACCGCTAAGGGTGATGGTCGCGATGGTCAAGACCATCGCGACCAGGGTCTTGTCAACCTTAAGCCCCAGGGAGCTTCCTGCTCTGTTTGAGCAGGAAGCTCCCCACTGACATCACTGATGATGTCAGTGAGGCCACCCCCAAACGGCAAGCGTTCCAACAGGAACACCTCTGTTTGGCCGGGCATGCCCCCGGCACGCCCAGCAAATGGAGTGAGCTGTCACTCAACATCGACAGCTCGCCCCGTCTGCTACGAGACCCCTAACAACGGATCATCCTTCATTAGCCGGGTCTTGCGCATGCGCACGGCGGAGCCAGCTCCGTCGTGCGCATGCGCACTGGAGCAACATCGACCCGGTTGCGAGCTCGTGGAGCTAACGACCAGGTCTGAATAAGCTCCACTGTTCACAACT
The DNA here is from genome assembly GCA_031769625.1 of Taudactylus pleione. Classification (NCBI taxonomy): domain Eukaryota; kingdom Metazoa; phylum Chordata; class Amphibia; order Anura; family Myobatrachidae; genus Taudactylus; species Taudactylus pleione. The sequence goes on along the minus strand of JAUIMM010000077.1, from coordinate 1,573,223 downwards.
GCCAGTGCTGTGGAGTTCCGGAGCCGCAAGACGTAGGTGGAGGTGCCTCCTCTTTTCATCCCTATCCTTCTTTTATGTGGTTTTTTTTGCGTTTGTTACCATGCATTTTGTTGGTTCCTCTGTATTTATACTAAGTAATATTTAACATTAAAATAAAACAAGATGAACCAAATAAAAGAAAAAATACACCATCTGAATATAATAAGATTTCATTACCTTTTAGGCTAGAGAGTGTCTTAAAGTTTATTTAAACTAATATGTTCATTAAAAAAAAACAAAGAAGAGGAAACAGTCCTGGCATACCCCCTAATGGGCATGAATAAGCAGCATGGAAAACAATTTATGCAAGAAAAAAATTGAGAGTGCTCCAATTTTTTTTATACAGAGTATACAAAACAATTGGGTTGTGAAGATGGTTGACTAGCACAATCAACAATAATTGTTCAGACACCATGTTATTTTTCAACTAAATACATATGTGTCCTCGTAGCAGTTTGGTACGCAATATCGGCGCTCTGAATCCCGACACCGAAATCCAGACGGTTGAAATACAGATGCCTGCAGGTAAGTTAACCCTTCCCCTAACCCACTTTTCCCGCAGCCTAACTCTCCCCCCTGTAGCATAAGCCGCCACGCAGCTTAACCCTAACCCTCCCCTACCGCAGCCTAACTCTAACCCTCCCCCTAACCCTTAAACTTAACCCTAATATTTACCGTCAAAATTGCAGCCGCCGGCATTCTGAACCCTGTCAGGTTTGTTAGTGCCGGCATTCTGTGCACCAGGATGCCAACTACATCCCCTCGCACACCTAGGTCCTGATTCAGAGGTGGATGCAAATGTCGCTGCTGCTGCGTCTTTGTGACAATATGTAAATACTGCAGCAGGAGCTTGTGTAAACTGCCGGATTCTCAGATCTGATGGCTGCGTACAAAGATGCACCATCAGATCAACATCGCGACCATCGATCGCTGCATCAGATAATCCTTAGATGTCTCGGAGTAATCCTCAGATGTGCAGCCACTGGTTTCAGCACCCCCCCCCCAAAACAGAGACCGCATGCCTCCGTTTTGAGTCACACACCTCGTCTCCTCCCCCAAATGCCTGCAGCATGTCAGTGCAGCACATGCATAGTCCTGAAACCATTAGTCATTTGCGACCGAATCAGGCTTGCGTGCGGACCTGAATCAGGCCCCTAGCATCAATATGCCACGCGGTGTGAAATGCCCGGTTCTACTGAGTCGCTCCGCAAGATGTAGCATATTGTTTTTCTTTACATTTTGCGTTTTATTTGCATTGTAAGCAAGATAACAATGTAGTTTGTCACTTCCAGTTGTTTTATGTATGTGAATAAGATGTACATTTTGAGCAAAAAAGACGCTTGGCTTGGTCACATTGCACAGGACCGGATGCACTGAGAGGGGCTGTTTGGCGTTACTGAAGCCACAGTGTATGAGGACACGTTTACCTTAATCTTTGTTTAGTAACAGTGAGAGAGCTTACTTTCTGAGTCTCAAAGCAAAAACTTACATCATGCTGGCTGCTGGCACAGTAGACAGCAATTGCTTCTTAGAAATACACTAATTTCGGTCTGTAGTACTCCGACATTAAGTTATGGTATATTTAGGTGAGCTGAGTTTGGATGAGTGGAAATACTGTTCACACATTACATAAAGTTACTATAAAAGCAGCTTCAATTTAATATAAGTTGGTGAATTCATAGAAAGATTTTGCCACTGTGTAGCTTTTATTACACATCATCTAGCCTTACTGTGCTGCTTTCTATACTTTATGCATAGAGTAACTGTAATATTTCTTATGCTGGGCGTACATTATACAATTATCTGGCTGATACCACAGAAATGGGCAGCTCTGACAGATAATTGTACAGTGGATTGCACAACTGACCACAAATTATTGGTCTGAAGGACTTGCCAAAATGGCCCGGCATGTCTAAAAGACCCGATAACCTGTGAGCTGCTAATTGACCGCATCTGGCAGTGTATGTGCTACCCCGGCCCGTGCGACCGACATTTCTCCTGTTCCTTCCCAGGGGAGTAAAGAGTAGACGTCTCCTCCCCAGGGGAAGAAGCCAGATATTGTGGGCCATGCACTGTCTGTGACATATCTGACTACGTATGGCCATGGTATCTGTTGGGTTATTGGCTGTCAGAAAAAATGTCTGTTGGTCTGACAGGCATTTATCTGACAATGTATGCCCAGCTTTGTCCCCATTCTATAGGACCAGTCACAATGAACTTCTTGTATTATACACATTAAGGCTACTTTACTTATGGTCATGTGTTGCTGCGATTTCCCTCTTGTTAGCCCTTCCAAAATGAGTCATTTGCCAGTCACTGTGCTATGGGACAAACAGTGAGTCCTGGGGTGTTAAAATTGTCTAGTTCACCAACTTTGGGTTGGGAGAATCAATTCTTGGATATTAGTCACTTCTAGGCGCTAAGCTTTTCATCTGTAACCTACTAGCTTGTGTATTTCTAAAGACATAATTATGCAAATGAGTTACACATACAGGGAGTCATCAGGAGTTTAAAACTCAAAGCTTTTATTAAATTGTTTTAGCAGGTTTAGTCACACAGTGGCATGTGGGGTAACTATGCCATGGGAAAAACAGCAGCAGATCACGTAAAAGCCTTCTGTTATCTCTTTCTCTTCAGTGGCACTGGGGAAAGGAAGTCTTTCTTTTAATTGGCGGGGTGGAAGGCTCCCCTCTGGTGCCACTGCATATCACGGATGCGCCTCACAGACTGGATCTGGGGGTGCTGGGCGCCAAAGTCTGAGCTGTCCTTATAATCCCCCTTCTCAAACAGGTACTGGTAACCTCTGTAACCTGGGTACTGATAGCCAACCCACCTGCAAGAAATCACACTGATATGTTAAGAGTTTTTAATTAAGTATGAACAGAAATAAAACTTAGATTGTGGGTATACATCTAACCTACAAACTGTACTGTGTTCTACATTTATGTTATATCATCTCAAAATACTGTAAGTTGCCTCAATGTGTTATCATTTGAGTTTAAAACCTCTTTATGGTTAAATTTAATTCTGTCTACTTCATGTTCCATCCTTTTCTGACACCTATAAAAGGTAATGGGGACATTGTTACCAACTGTGCTTTCTGCAATAGACTGAGTCCAGGGCATACTTGCCTACTCTCCCAGAACCTGCGGAAGGCTCCCGATATTTCCGGTTAACCCCCACACCCCCTGAAGATTAGGCACTTCTTTTGCATCCTGCCCACTTCCTAGTGAAGTGGACAGAATGGTGAGACTCTTAATGTGAATCTGTGGTCTGTCAGCAGGGCCGGGGCTTAATTATGTAGTTCTATGATAATCGCTTACTTTAGCTCCGCCCCCTATAAAAATGGCCTGATTTGAGGGATTTTGTTGAGGGTGCGTGGCCTAATGATGCAATAGTCCAGCTCTGCCCCATCACTGCGCACCTGCAACCTGGGATGTAGTCCTCTCCCGGTAATGTGCTCCGAGGCCAGAGAGAGAGAGACGGGGCTGTTACATCATCAATGGTTAGATACCCATACATATTCATAGGGTTGATTCATTAGCCTTGGTGTTTACCGTGTGGGTAAAGCTCCGGATTTAACAGCCCTAGCTATTAAATTATTATGCATTTTCCCTGTGCCGTAAACCCGCGGCTAATGCTCGTTAACCTATAGATTCCATATTAAGTGCGTAATTCCATGGGCTACCCCGCGCGTTAAGCCCCCAGAGGCTGCATAAAAAAATATCTGTGTTAAGTACACTTTCTGGGGTTTAATGCTCGGGGTAGCGACACCTAATTAAATAGCATAGGGCTGCCCCATAGTGGTCTTATGCATGTAGGTTTTGCATCCCTGAGAACATGTTTCAATATGTTGTGGGCAGAGTTACATAGGAGTTTTGTTACATTGCTTTGGATACAAAAAAAAGTAAGACAATGGCCAAAATGTAATAACCTGCAATTTGCAGGCAAGATAGTTGCTAAATTTACAGAGGCAATATATTTTAAGACAAAATCAGGTTGGTTTTGCGTTAAAACCTATTGCCACTTTAAATAACGTCTATCTCACTGCATCATGCCAGTGCCTGCAAATCGCGGGCTGTTACATATGTCTCATAACTTACCTCCTGTCCAGCCTGATTGTTGTTTTAAGACTGTAGTTAAAAGTTCAAAACAAGGAATAATTGCCAAACAATTCCCAACACAATGTATCATGTAAAAGGTTCCCAGAAGTTATAAGGAGAGAGCATATACAAAAATAAAAAAATAAATTTATTGAAACAAATTAGAAACAAACCTATAGTCACAACAGGCTAAGCTGGGAACACACTAGCCAATTATTGGGGCGATAAGTCGATAAATGGGTGATTGGCCCGATAATTGGACAGTGTGTATGCAGAAGCGTTAGAGCATTTGAAGCTGATAAATGGCTTCACACGCTCCTGCAAAGGTCAGATCTGGAGGAAGGTATATCATTTGCTGCACACGCTATATTGTTCCCAGCAGGGCCGTAACTAGGGGAGTGCGACTGGTGCTGCCGCACAGAGTGCAGAGCTCTGTGGGTGGCATCGTCGCCATCCCCCACCCTTGCTCCTGGCTAGAAGGATGTTTGGGAAGGGACCCTGTAGCCAGTATCTCTGCTGCAGTGGTGACTGTAGCATCCTTTGGATGCTACAAATGCTGCCTAGATCGTCTTCAAGACTCTACAGGCACTGCTGCTGTTCCAGGTGCTGGCGACCCCGTTGCCTATGCACGACGTCATGACATCTTGCTCAAAGGGGCGGGGCTAGAACAGGGCACTCAGAGCCCTTGTTACGGCTGATTCCCGAACTCCTGATCCTGTTGCAGAGATCAAAAGATAGTACACACTGAGCAACTGATTGCTGTGCAAAGATGCAGACCAATCCTATAATCTCTCTGCAGGTCGAAGCATTTATCGGATCTACTGCACCTGTCTCATACTGTGTCAGGGGGCGGAACTACCGGCGGTGCACTGCACCTGGGCCCTGCCGCAATATAGGGGCCCACACTGCCTGTATGTCAGGCTGCAGTGCAGCTGCTTGCTGGGCAGTCATCAAGGCTGTGGCTGACCCGGCTGGCAGCTACACGCAGGGGACCAGAGCACAGTGCAGTCAGGCTCAGCACTGCAGTGCACTACTGGGTAATAAATCCCAGTAGTCTCTGCACTCAGTGGGGTCAGAGGAGCATGTGCTGCACTCTGATTGGAGGAGTCCATCACATGCTACTCTGACCCAGCAACAGTGCAGCCTCATGGGTGTGACTCTCATTGTGAGGCTGTGACTGCAGCCTGTGGATGCGGCTGGTGAGTACAATGTGTGGGTACTATAGGTGGCATAATGTGTTAGGACTACAGTGTAGCATAATGTGTGGGCACTACAGGTGGCATAATGTTTGGGGACTACATGTGGCATAATGTGTGGGGACTACAGTGTAGCATAATGTGTGGGCACTACAGGTGGCATAATGTTTGGGCACTACAGGTGGCATAATGTGTGGGGACTACATTGTAGCATAATGTGTGGGCACTACAGGTGGCATAATGTGTGGGGACTACAGTGTAGCATAATGTGTGGACACTAGAGGTGGCATAATGTGTAGGGACTACCGGTGGCATAATATGTGGGCACTAGAGGTGGCATAATGTGTGGGCACTACAAGTGGCATAATGTGGGGGTACTACAGTGTAGCATAATGTGTGGGGCACTACAGTGTTACATAATGTGGGGGGTACTAGAGTGTGGCATAATGTATCGGGCACCCACTGCATCTCCCTGTCACCCACTGTCTGTCACCTACTGCCTCTCCCCTCTCCCTGTCACACACTGCCTGTCACTCTCTCCCTCTCTCTGTTACCCACTGCCTGTCACCCACTGCCTGTCACCCTCTCACCCATTGCTTTTCCCTGTCACTACTGCCTGTCACTGCTACCTATCACTCTCTCCCAGTCACCCACTGCCTATCCCCTCTCCCTTTCACCCCTTACCTGTCAACTATCCCAGTCATCCTCTCCCACTCTCTGTCACCCACTGCTTCTCCCTGTCACCTCTAACCCTCTCCCCTATCATCCACTGCCTCTTCCCTCTTCCTGTCACCCACTGACTCTTCCCTCTCCCTGTCACCTACTGCCTGTCACCTCTCCCTGTTACACACTGCTTCTCCCTGTAACCCAAGGCCTGTCACCTCTCCCTATCATCCTCACCCTGTTACTCACTGCCTCTCCCCTCTCCCTGTCACCCACTGCCTGTTATCTCTCCCTGTCACCCACTGCTGCTTTCTGTCACCCTCTCCCTGTCACCTTCTTGCCTCTCTTTGTCTACCTCTTGCTTCTACCTGTCTCACTCTACCTCTCTCTGTCACCCACTGCACTTTGAACTTGGAGGAGGGGGGACCAAAGCAAGTTTTTGCACCTGGGCCCACCACTCATAAGTTCCACCACTGTACTGTGTACTGAGCTTAAGACAAATTTTTAGTCAGTGAACAAGCTGTTGAACTTACATTCCATAACACAACAAGCTGAAAGTGTGCAGTTGATATAGCATGAGAACACTAACTTTGTTATATTGCATTTAAAAATTCATCTTTGGTATTATTTCATTCAACACATTATTAGTAGCAAATATAGAAAATATGAGTCTGTTCTGTTTGATCTGCTCCTCCACCCTGTGGTAAAGACTAATCTATGAGGTTCAGATTTTCCCTAAAGGACAAATGCATGACATATGTTACACAACTGGATTTAAATAGCTGTGATGAGACAATATTTCTGTTCTATCCTGATTTTGGTTCATGGAAAAAATACATCTAATACTGTATTCTATAGAGACGTTAGGTAATCCTGATGCAGTCAGTGGTGTACTTACGTTCCACTTTGAACTTTTACGGAAGACACTTTTTCCTGGTAGCCGTGAGCATGAAAGCTTGGGACATCGTCATCGATGATCTCAATCTTCTTCCCAGTAAAATTTGGATTTTCATAAAGGACAATCTTATGTTCCTGGCTATCCTGGAAATGGTCACGGAAATGGAAACATCAATAAATTAATTTCACTCATTAGCACTATAAACATGGGGGTAAATGTAATAGCCTCTGCGATGCAAGCATCTTTAAGTTTCCGGCGAGTCTGACCGATGTTTTAAAGGGGCAATTATTTAAAAGGCAAAACCATCTTGCAGGCTATTTTATTATTCTTATGAACATAAACCATAGTTTTGTATGTATTTATTGCTTATTAACATTTAATTATATAACACCAGCATATTCCTTTGCACTTTAGGGTTGGGAACAAAATAGTAATAAGATGAGGTAATAATAGACAGGCAGAGAGATAAGAGGGCCCTGCTTACAAGCTTACAATCTATAGGTAAAAATTAATTTGATACATAAGGATAAGATCTACATATAGCAAATGATCTGATCACACAGCAATGTTTGCCTGGGGTCAGTGGGTTGTGTGAGTGTAGAAAGTAAACATATGTAAAGTTATATGAGGACTATATAAAGGGAGCTAGTTGGGTAAAATAATCTATGGAGGTCACAGCCGGATTGGCCATCTGGTGATTCTGTCAAATGCCAGAAGGGGCAATGGCCTGATGGCCGATCCGTCCATCTGGAGGCAATGTTTGTGCAGCGCCGCCTTCCAGCGCAATGTTTGGCCAGCAGGCTTCCTCTAATTCGTGGCTGTGATATGATGTCATGATGTCACATTGGGGAGCATCTGGTATATGGGGCATACCATGAGACCATGCCCCCATGACTTGCACCACGTTCCCGTGACTTATGGCCACACCCCCTATTTTATGTGTGCTCATGCATGTATGGAATGTCGGGGCCAATTGTTAGCCCCGGTTCATTCCTGATGCAGGTTACAGTATGTTTGTATCAACAAATGAAATAATAGATGGGCACAGATTGGCAAAATACAGTATACATATATAATAAATTAAATAATAGATGGGTACAGATTGGCATAATACAGTATATGTTTTTTAAGTAACTGAAACATCCTGGGTTATTGACAGCTAAACATCTAAAAGATTGATCTCAAAACATCACAAATTCCAGATTCTCTACTTTATCATTACCCATAGTGCATTTTTCACTGCAATAAACTATGATCCACCTGTATGATATTATTTATCTTAAATGTTTGCGAATTGGGTATTTTAGAATTTTGTTCCTATAATTCCTATAATTTGGAACAAGTCAACCCAGTCTTTCCTATATTCACTAGGGAACAACGAGGACGCAGTCACACACAAATAATTCCTAACCTTTCATGCTTATTGTTATGGTATTATACACACACACACACACACACACACACACACACACACACACACACACACACTATTGCAAGGTGAGCACAGTGATCTCCAAGCAATTACAATATCGGATTCTATTTTTTTTAAATAAGGGTGCCCATATCATTGTACAGTAGTTGCCAGGGTGGGAAACAAATACGATCTTGAAGTCCCTGTTAAGCCCATCCTTTCCAATCCTTTTTTTTTTTTACTACAAAAGAGACGTCACCACCTATTCCAATGACAGCGTGACTTCTACATGCCCCGCTGCCGCTGCTGACGTCAGTCCCCAACGGTCATCCGGACCAGTGTGGAAAGGGTAATTTTGTTGTATTATCTTACCCTTCGCTATATAGGACGAGTCCGCAATCTTTATTTATATGCAGAGGAGTGAAGAGACTGCTAATGCGGTCACCTCACTCCGAGCACATCACAGGGACGGGCTCCTTTCTGAGCTCCTGTCACTGCATGTGCTATTTCATACATTTGGGTGCTATTATCGCATACTGCAATGCCATCATATCGCCCAGGTAGCATTGAAGTATGTGATTATTGATAAATGGGTCCCTAAGTGACTTACCCATTTAAAATGATAAAATGGGTAACTCACTGCTGCACTATTTCTAGCTTGTACGTTTTGAACCTAGATGCAATGGATAGATTTGTACTTCATATGTATTGCTAGAAGTACATATAAAGTACATATAAAGAGGATAAAGTATTTTTGAGACTTACATATGGCCAATATGTATGAATATTCTTATCTTTTGCTTATATGGCACCACAAGGGGTCTGCTTGCCTTACACACTACATACACAGATATAGCATGACCAAAACAAACAAAACAGATACAGTACAAAACATTACAGACTATGGACTACAAAGTTTATAAACATTGCTACATCAGCAGTTCACTTATAATACTCAAATATGCAGCGCTGGCTGAACCCAAAGGTTTGGTGCCGCTGTTGTCAGCGGGGAGGAGATGATGGTATAAGTTAGGGAAGAAAACGCACATGAGGGAAGAAGGCCCTGCTCGTCAGAGCTTACAATCTAAAGGGGAGTGGTATACAGACAGTGGTGAGTGACACAGAGGGGAGAGAGTGCGCAAGGAGCATGGAGCAGTGAGATAGAATGAACATAAATCCAATGCAAGTACAGTAGAATAAATGTAAATCCATATCAATGCTACTCCCTGTGTAGTTCTTCCCTGTAGATTTACATAGTTTGCGGAGATGGTAAAGCCAAATAGCTGGAGTCTCATTCTTACCACTTTGATTGGTCTCAGGGAAGAGATGTCGTTGGTTTTTCGGCTGTTTGTCCAGGAGTCCCATCGGGGGTATTCTCCCTTCTCAAAGACAAATTGTTCTCCCTTACAGTTGTGTTTTTCATATCCTACCCAGCTGCGGAAAAGCAGGAAAAGATAATAGGGTGAGATTTTCATAAAGTGGTTTGAGCTCAGTTATTTACAAATGGTTCTGACAAAATGGAATGTTTGACATGTGGGGCAAAATTTACTAAGCGGCGGTTTGACGGCAGTTTCTACTCTATTCTAAACCCCGGCGGTTTGGTGGCTGGTTCTATTCTGTTCTAAACCCCGGCGGTTTGGTGGCGGGTTCTATTCTGTCCTAAACCCCGGGGGTTTGGTGGCGGTTTTGCAGCTGTTTCTAACTGACAGGCCTGTTCTATTCTAAAATGTGTTTTGATGGCAGTTTTGCAGTGGTTTTGGCCTTAGTAAATCTGTAGATAGCAAAACCGCCGCCAAACCACAGTCAAAACACATTTTAGAATAGAATAGAACAGGAATGTCATTTAGAAACTGCTGCAAAACCTCCAAAAAACCTCCGGAGTTTAGAACAGAATAGAACCTGCCACCAAACAGCCGGGATTTAGAATAGAATCGAAACCGCTGTCAAACCGCCGCTTAGTAAATTTTGCCCGTGATGTCTACAGAACCATAACTAGTAACTATGGATGAAACCAGTGCCTAAAGAGGATGTGTAAGCTACTCTAGGGCTTGCGGCAACGAGACCCTACCACAAGGGTCTCGTCGCAAGCCCGATGATTGCGATGGTCTTGACCGTCGCGACCATCTTCCTGGCCGCTCGCTATAGCTGTGGGTGGACATCCACAGCTATGCGAGCAGCCAGGAGGCCGCTCTAAAGAACCAGAGGGCCGGCCCTGATTCAGAGCGAGCGCTCTGTCAGAGCGTCCGGCACTGAATCAGGGCCTGTGTACAGGATCGCAGACCCCTACTGCACATGCGGAGTATGGGTCATGCGCCTGCGCACAGCACTGGCCATCGAAGATGTGCGATAACCATTGAGTTAACATGCATCTCTGAATCAGCCCATTCTGAAAAGCAATTAACTTTATACATTGGCACAATCATGTTGCATGGCAGGTGGGGGAGATGCAAAATATGCAGAGAGATTTAGATTTGGAAGTTGCATGTCCAAACTCAAATCTAAATTGCAGTGTAAAAATATAGCTGTACGGTGTATTTGTGGGCTACATGCAGAAGCAGCCAGTATTTACCCTTCATGCTAAATATAAATGTATTTACAAAGTTACTTGCGTTTTTGCTCCCAACTCAGAACACTCCCAATATGTACACTAAATGTACAATAAACTGCCATTTTTTCTTGGCCTTAAAATTTCCATCTACATGAAAACCAGTTTAATATGACGCAAAATACTTATGTCACTGGTTTTCCCAGGATCTCCTTGTATACAATAGAATAGAATTGATGATTAAAACATGAAGAGAAAATGTAACACTTACATTTCTAGCACTGCACATAACTTGCATTAATTGCTTTGTGCTGGGCAATGTGACTTGTGATGTTTTCCAGAGCAGGATGTATATATAAAGCATATAACAGTATATGTAGATAATGTACTATAGTAGTATTTGTGCAGTAGATCATAAATATTTTGGCAAAATGCAAAATTGACATCTCCTGTCATAACACTGTGCTTTGCTTGACACTGAATCACACTTCAATTACTATATCCGATTAGCTAATATGATACTAGCATTGTGCACTTTAATGGATTCCATTGCATTTAGGCCTGGGCTCACTGCTCGGGATACCATACTTTGGGCTCCATTTAAGAACGAGTCATGATCCCCTTTAGCACTTGCTAAAGGTGTTATAACATATGTTCTTTATTTAGCAAACAGTGGTAAACTGACTGCAACACTTATCTCATCTATAAATGGTATTAACAGTACGTCCCCATTGCCGGTAACAGGGACCCAGCAAAAATCCCCACCATGTTGCAGTACTATGTGTATACACAGATAGTCATAGTGATTTAGCCAGCAAACTTTATATGGATTGGCTGCAGGCAGCACAGCAGAAGACACCTCCGATGTTGGGGACACCTCTGGACCTCGCAGGACAGGTAATTTATGGTAAATACTGGAGTCATATTCGTTAGTGTGACTGTCATTCTAAACTAAATATGTCATCGGTATTTGGTACTGTTGTTACAAATAATCACCACTATGTACATAATGGGGGAAGTAATATAATGCAAGGTTGGTCTTTAATCAACTTTAATTAGAACTCTACACAAAATAAAAATAGACCAACAGAATCTATATATTAATTGCAGAAGGACAATGGGCCTGATTCAGACCCACTCGCGAGCGGCTGTCCGCTCGCAAGTGGGTCGATGTTATGGACTGAGCATGCGCACGACGGAGGGAGCTCCATTGTGCGCATGCGCCAGACGCGACGAGCGAAGGAAAGTCCTTCGCTCGTTGTGTCCGATCAAAGGGGGCGTGTTGTCAATGTTGATTGACAGCACGCCCCCTTTGGTGGGCGTGCCGGGGGCGTGCCTCCCTGACGGGGGCGTTCCCACGGGAACGCCTCCCGTCAGAAGCCGGCCCACTGACATCACTAGTGATGTCAGTGGGAGTGATTTTGGCTCTGATAGAGCCAAAATCACTCCGGAGCTTGCGTTTGAAAACCTCAACCGCAGGCTCCGGCTCGCAATTTCGATGGTCGCGATGGTCACGACCATCGCGGCCATCACAATGCATGCTCGTATAGCCTGTGGGTGGTGACCCACAGCTATACGAGCGTCCAGGAGGACGCTCCATTTTCATGGAGCCCGGCCCTCATTCAGAGCGTGCGCTCTGCTCAGAGCGTACGGCTCTGAATGAGGGCCAATATTTCTATAATGCCGTTGTCTGAGCAGAGCACATCATATATCAAATTAAAGACCTTGGGGCCTGATTCAGCAAGGATCGCAATTGCAAAGCTGCATGAAGGCAGCTTTGCAATTGTGATCCTTGCTATTATGCAAATTCAGCAGGAGGTGTATGGCACCCCTGCTGCATTTGCGATCCCAGCACTGCGACGGAGGTCGCAGACTGTGATCACCATTGCGACCATCGGTGGTCAATGGTTGCGATGGTGGACAGCGCTGGGCCTCCGTCCAGCTGAGTAAACCTCAGCTTATTCAGACTGGCTGGCTTGCGACTACAGGACACTGCGTTGATTAACGCAGATCCTGGGCTGGATCTGCGTTAAAATGGGGCAGACACACCCCCATTTCTGGGAACTTTGCCCCTTAAATGCCTCTGCCTGTCAATCAGGCAGATGCATTCAAGGGTCTACGTGCGACTACACAGGACCCATTCTGCACACTCGCAGAATGGGTCCTGCGCAAGCGCAGATTCCTGATAATCATTGTCACAATAATCATTGTGTTCTGAAAAATGTGACAGTTGTCAAACTCTTTCTGTGCACCTGTTGGGTGACCTGTAACATGTGACATGCTGGGAGGTCTGGAAACTGTGACAGTTATTTGCAGTCACATATAGCAGAGTGTCTTTCATTATTCACTTCTCCATGCTTTGTTTACACCAAACATGCCTAGAGGCTGGAATTGATGTGGCGGAACCCTTATAGGTCGCCCAGAGTGTGCAGTTCAAAAATCTTATTCTGTCAAGAATATTATTGTCACAGCCAAGATAACCTGATATGCCGCTTGCATTGGACATGGCATATTCACTGCAATACTACTCTTTGGGCCCTATGGATGTGCAATGTATGAAACGGTGGGGCCCTATACTGTTTGGTAGAGGAGATTAATGGCTATTTTTCAGACTGCTGTCACAGTGTGTTTCCACCATATTTAGCAGAACTCTTTATGACAAATACCCCCATATTGCGGACTTATTATCTCCATAATACCCTCAGTAACTAATATCCATTATATCCTCCATAACTGGTGGTTACCGCCGGGATTCCCGAGTTTTAATTAAAAAATCAGCAAAACTAATATAATTGTTAACCTTAACAAGGCATCATATAACTCTTACAAGCATACAAAATGGGTATGGAAACATTTATCTAAAAATATATTATACTGAAACTCCTAAAAAGCAATAAGCAAAAAAGGTAAATCATTGTTGCTGCTCGATGATAATATCATTAGATGTGATCACATATATGCTACTCCTATATCGTGAGTAGGAAAGCTAAACAATGTATTAGTAAGGGAATACCAGATAGTGTAGTAAAATACAGTAAGATGCAGCTGACCAGCCTGGGGAAGGTTTCATTATGGCAGGACTTCATCGCACTCATGGTTTCCCTGTTATTGAAGAAACGAGCTCAGATTTCCGAGCACTGAGGGTGGTTAAAGATGGTTTTTCTGCCGTCTATGTAGGGGGGGGGGCACACTGCTCATTGAAAAATTTAAGTAGGAAGTGCTTCAAGCACTGTACACTTCATCCAGCAGTCTGTGAGAGACTTGGCCAATGTCAGTCATATAGAAGTGACTGGTTAAAAGATATAACTCTTTTTTATGCAAACAAAATAAGTAAACTTCGACACTGCCCCCAACCATCCCATACCTTCTGCTGCTTGAGGTAAGGTGCTCACCTCATCCCTTCTCACACCCTAGTCAAACCTTCTCAAAATTTCATCCAAAAAAAACTTAGTTCAAAGCATTAAAAATTCACATACTATGACATACATTAAGGTATGTTACCACAAGGCTGTATTTAGAATTAGTTCTGCCTTTGAATGCGAAAGCTGTCCCTGTGTTGGTGGGATAGTCCCTATACACAGGCTTTGAAAGGACACAGTTTAGCCAAAAAGTGTGCCTGTCTGTGCATGATTGGGGGGTGGTTTTTCAGTGGATTGGGGAGATCACCAACAGGAATTATTTTGCCCTGATTTTGCAGTTATAAATGTTTGGAGGTATGCTTCGTATGTATGTCACACAGTGGGAGATGTACTCGTATCAAGCCTTGGAGAGAGATAATGGGGGAGATTTATCAAAGCTTGCAGAGAGTTAAAGTGGAGAGAGATAAAGTACCGGCCAGTCATCTCCAAACTGCCATTTTATAGGCTGTGTTTGAAAGATAAGTTAGGAGCTGATTGGTTGGTACTTTATATCTCTCTCCACTTTATCTCTCTCCAAGGTTTAATACATCTCCCCCAAAGTCCCACAAAGTCCCACAGGTATAGTTATGAAAAATATTTGTCTGTCACAAAGTAACCAGGAATAAGAGGAAAGAAGCAAAGAAAACAAAACTATTTTTCTAGAGCTTCCAGTTCATTGTTACACTGTGCATGGCTCTGCCTAGGCCTATGTTGGTAAATACACTCCTGACTGTAATTATGCATAAATATTTTGGGATATAGTTAGTATGCTGGCGGACTATTGAAATACCGGCGTTAGAAGTCTAATCCTGGACTAAAGATAGGCGTTGAAACCCCAACGCCAGTAAAGATCCAAGCACCGGAATCTCAACAGCTTCCATCCTGATCAAAGGGCGCACTTTAGGTTTAGGCACCATGGGGGTTTAGGGTTAGACTTTGGGGGGGAGGTTAGGGTTAGGCACCACTATGGGGGTTAGGGATAGGCACCACTGGGGGATGGTTAGAGTTAGGCACCACTGGGGGATGGTTAGAGTTAGGCACTAAGAGGGACGGTTAGGTTTAGGCACCAAGGGAGGAGGGTTAGGTTTAGGCACTAACGTGGATTGTGCGGGGTGGGAAGGGTTAGGGTTAGGGTGCAAGAAGGGAGGGTTAGGGGGGGAAGGGAGGGTTAGTATACTTACCCTACCCCTGTCGGGATACCGAGCATCGGGATGCTGCATCGGGATGCTGCTGTCGGAATTTTGACAGCAGGCATCCCGAATGCCGGTATTTCATACCGAACCCAAATATTTCAGCTATGTGCTTCAGTAGTCTTAATATAGAACCACTGGTTCTGCAGCACAAATAGTCTGGGTTACATGAGAGATACAGGGGTCTATTCATGCAGCAGTGAAAAGCCCTGTTTCATGAAGCACTGCAGAAAATGGGGCTTTTCACTGCTTCCTCGAATGCAGGGAAGGGGTTTACGTGGAGAAGTCTACAGCTGGGTACACACTATGCAATGTCTCATTCATACAGCTGACAAACGATATACAGTAACGTTAAGTACATTGGTTCGTGTGTACAGATGATGTCATTCACAGACATATGACATCTGCCTGTGTGTACTGACATGTAATAAAAGAAGTGGGTGAACCACACCAATGTGTGACTTTTTCTTCAAATGATATATCTAGTTGTTATTAACATTCGTTTCCTAATGAAGAGGTGCTACCCACTAGGAGATTTGGTCAGTAGTCACGTACAGAAGAAATAATGTTACGGTGCACTGGTCACATCGATTCATTAAAATGTAAGTTTAATTTTTAAATTAAAAATAAAATAAATACTAAATAATTGAATTAATTGAATTATAAATTATTAAATTATTACCGTGTAATAATAATTAATTACCATATAAAAATAAATTATTACCATGTAACCCTACATAAATTGCACTTAAATCAAAAGAGTAGGGTGAGAAAATAGCCATATAATGTGTGGTGGGGAGTATTTGAACACACAATTAAAAGGCAATCTGAATATAAATGGGGAGTAAAGTACAATGTAGTCTCTGTTACTATCTACAGATGCTATGTATCATAATTCCCACATACTGTAACTGAGCTACTTTTACTTTTACATATTGCAACATATCAGTAAAAATCTTGCAAATATCTTGGTACAAATCCCCACTAGTATATAAAACTGTATTGTGTATATAGGTGATTGTCCTCACTATTACGGTAGGGTTAACAGTGCTAGGGTTTTCTGAATTTATTATTGTGTGTTCTATTAGGAAAGCTAGAATGTATTGCACTTTATTTCCTGAACCGGGCCTAAATAAAAATATATACTGAATTACTCATGAATACTTCTCCTATAATAACTGTATAATCCTTTAATGGGGATTAACTGATATTTACTTACCAGTTGTGTTATAGATGTCACAATAGCTCTTATACAGGTGTCAAAATGACTCTTAGATTGTCACTAATAAACCAGTATTCTGTATATACAGTATGAGTCAATATGGATATATATACAACATACAACAGGGGTTCCCAACCACGATCCTCAAGGCACACTAACAGTCCAGGTTTTAGGGATAGCCATACTTGAGCACAAGTGACTTAATTAGTGCCTCAGTTATTTTGATTAAACCATCTATGCACAATCATGGATATCACTAAAACCAGGACCGTTAGTGTGCTTTGAGGACTGAGGTTTGGAATCACTGACATACAGGGTACATTAAACTGGCCGCAGGAACCCACTGACACGGACATCACAACTGGGCGTGCAAATGTGATGTCTGGCCAGACATATCGAATGGCCGATTGGTAAGTGTATATTCTTATGTTGCCTATCCACTAGAATATTTTGACAGGCGATTGCACGATAAAGACGTTGTTATCGTGCACTCGCTTGGAAATCGTCCACAAATCGGGCACTTTAAACTCAGAAACGACCAGCGATGCACGCGCCCGCTGGTCGTTTCCGACATCAATCATTGGGCAAACATGCGGGTCAACCTGACGATAATGAAACAATAAACAATTATCCAAACCGCCTGCGCCTTGTGATTGCAGCCCAGTACAAGCTAAGGAGCACCACTCCTTCAGATATATAAACCGAAAACAATATAAGCGTTCCACAGGCGCTGTCACAACTTCAATTACTCTCTTTCTCCTGGAGTGATATATCTCAGGTTGGAAACACAAGAATAAATGATTAAGCTCCACTTCGATGATCACAATATTCACAATCTAATAGAATTATTTCATAGGGAACTCACCTCATTAAGGTGCCTTAAATTCATATAAAGGTTTCTTTGCTTTCTTTCACCAAAAAAAAAGAAGACCACATAGAGTAGGGTACAAGTCCTCCCTGTAGGGAATGAACTCTCCTGGGACCAGGTATCGATGTTCCCCAAAAGGTATGTTTGTATCCCTTAAAGCTCCAAGCAGAGATGTCACGTAGTGGGTAATTAGGAGTCCTTTATTTGTGTTCCTTTTTCCATAAACAACATTTATTTCAAGTAAAAGATACAAGTAAAACTGAACAACATGTACTGGGCTTCTCCAATGGAGCATGAAGTCACCTCATCCGGATTAAAGCGACCACAGGGTCTGGATTTACACTGGAGTAAATAATCTCTACAAACTTTGGGCCATATTCAATTAGGTGCGGAAAGTCATTTTCTGCGGAAAAGTATCGCCGGTGACGTAATTTCGTCAATGCGAAAACTTTACCCTGTATTCAATTACGGAAACTTTTCGCCGGTGCGCAAATGTCCGGAAACCACCCAGCACCCTTTGGACAGTCCCCCAAAGGTAAACTGTGTCAAAATGAATGTCAAATATAATTAAGATCACACCAAAAAAGTACTTTCATTTTGGGAGTGAAAAAGTCCAAAGTTGGGGGACAAATGTAAAAACTAGCGAAGTAGACTCCAGGGGGGTCCCCAAGTATGCCCCAGGTGTTTTTAAGTTTGCATGTGGTTACGGCAGGTGGATTTTTTAAGATTTTTAAAACTTCACTTTAGCAACTTTAAAATATGCTAGCACCCATTTTCATGTACCCCAAATTTGCTGGGACTACTTATTTTCTGCAAAAAAAACTGCTAAATGCTATTCTTCATCACTTCTACAAAGACACTAAATAGCAGCTATTGAGAGCATTTAAGTATCCCAAATACCTTCAGCAGGCCTATTCGTGGGTATCTATAGTGATCCCCATTGTCAGTGCATCTTTTGGGGGGGGGTGTCAGGCTGATTTCCCCCAATCTGACAGCACTTTTCGCCAAGTCCGAATTCGCCGGGTCCCGTTTTCGCTGATTTCTAATTGAATCCGGGGATAAGCCGGGACAAGCGCGATACTTTTTCGCATGGAAAACCAGCGATATCAGCGAAAAGTCTGGCATGCGACAATTCTATTGATTCTCAAAAAGGAGTAGTAATGAGGGACCCTGAGAGTGGGGTAGCAGATATATTTATTAATTACCAGTTATTTATATAGCGTCAGCATATTGCTTTGCACTTTATAATTGGGAACAAAATAGCAATAAGACGAGGTAAAAAAAAAAAAGACAGGCAGGTAGGGGGCATTTCAATTGGTTTTAATGCCACAATAATTAAAGGGTGCCTGTTGGAGCAAATCAGTTAAATTTGGCGCCATTCATTTCTGCAATGGTATTCCCTACTTCTTCCCTGTGGAATGTAAACCGGAAGGTGTCATCTGCTCCAGTTAGCGGGCACTGTCGGGTGCGGTTAGGAGCCCTGGAGCCCTGCAGTTGCCTAGATGACATTGGCCCGTGGGCCAGATGCGACCAGAGGTGCTGATAGGAGGGGTAGCAGGTACTAATTACCTGGGCCCGGACTTGAAGTAGGGGCCTGGGTCCAACACCGCACCCCTTCCCTTTTAACTATCAGCAGTGCAGCACATGCTGCTGTGTGCTGGGCTGCAGTGGAAGAACAGGGAAGAGCAACAGCAGTCTCCTCTTCTCTGCCTGTAGGGGAGAGGGTTCACAGTGATAGTGTTCCCCCTGGTTTTGCGCCAGGCTGACAGTACCCCCTTCCCCAGCACGCAAGGTTTTTTTAAAAAAAATCAAAGGGTGTGGCTACACAGTCCGCAATAAGACCACGCCCCCTCATCAGTAATGGGGCCCGGGACAGCTCTTAACGACCCTGGATGCAGCCCACAACCAGGGGCGTCTTTAAAGAGGAGGGTACCCATGTGCATCCCCCGTCATGGGCCTCCTCCTCTCACCCCGGCAGCTGACTGACGTGGCTGGCCGGCCACCACAGAATCAGTAGACTCTGGGCACTAGAGTGTGCCCTGAGTCTACTGCGTATGAACAGATCGTCGGGGAAATGGAGCGGCCGTCATTTTCCCAGCGATTTCCTCACAGCGCATGCACAAAACGCTGGAAAAATGTCCGCACCGACTATTTTCCAATGTTTTAAGCAACTCTGAGAGATGCGCGGGACCGCAGAGAAGTAAGTTTTAGATAATATGGGTGCAGGTTGTGCGGTGTGGGCCCCCCCTGGACCTGGGGGCCCATGTGCACCGCACACCCTGCACCCATTATAGATACGCCCCTGCCCACAATGCAACTGGGTCTGGCCTGATTCATCCTGCAGCACCTGACAGGTCAGTCTCCTGTGGGGAACTGGGGCAAATACACCAATGTGTTTTATTTTTTCCTGTGGGGGCCAATGTGTTTGTTTGTTTTTTATCGGAGCCAATGTGTTTGTTTGTTTTTCCTGTCAGGGGCCAATGTGTTTGTTTGTTTTTCCTGTCGGGGGCCAATGCGTTTGTTTGTTTTTTCCTATGGTGCCAATATGATTTAATTTTTCCTGTGGAAACTAATGTGTTTTATTTTCTCCTGTGGGGGCTATTCTGTACACTAAAGCTGCTGCTGCATCTGAGTATGCAGGTATGTGCAAAAAAATGCAAATGACACAGAAGCTGAGGACACCATGTATTGCGACGCCATCCTGCGGCTTTCAAAATCCAAACATCTGCGTAAAATGTTGCAGCATCTACGTACAAAAACATAGCATCGGTTGCAGATCCTTCAATTATCTGCCTCCTGAGCAACCTTATGGTCGCTCAGAATGGCCAGGGGAATGGAGACACCGGAGCCATTATCTTTTTTGTACAGAATCGCAGATGCAGGAAGTGACACCTCGGATAAAGGATGTGACACGCCTGTGTTCTTTGCCACCTATTCCCGTTACTTCCCACAAATGCTTTCTGACTGTCAATCACACTGCAAATAAATAGTCACTATGAGCGACTACGGTAATGTACCTTGACCCATTCGTATGTGCAGACGACCAATAATCGCTCAACTAAGAAAATATCACAATTGTGTACATATCTGAATCGGGCCCTAAATTTCCATATGGTGGCATATCCTTTGCTAACACTTTTGTTATTCATTCATTTGAATATATGACAGATGTTTTACTTACTTGATTTCTTAATTTCTACATGCCCTCCTGACCAAGTACAGATGTGTCTTCATTCACCTAGCACTTTTGCACCATAACAGCACCAGAAACTTGACATGACTTAAATGCTATGCCAGGGAGTATTTTCTCTCTTTTGTGTCTTATTTGCACCACATACTGTAGCATCTTTTTTTGCACCACAGCCTCATACCAACAGAGGTAGCACTGCCTCATACCAACAGAGGTAGCACTGCCTCATACCAACAGAGGTAGCACTGCCTCATACCAACAGAGGTAGCACTGCCTCATACCAACAGAGGTAGCACTGCCTCATACCAACAGAGGTAGCACTGCCTCATACCAACAGAGGTAGCACTGCCTCATACCAACAGAGGTAGCACTGCCTCATACCAACAGAGGTAGCACTGCCTCATACCAACAGAGGTAGCACTGCCTCATACCAACAGAGGTAGCACTGCCTCATACCAACAGAGGTAGCACTGCCTCATACCAACAGAGGTAGCACTGCCTCATACCAACAGAGGTAGCACTGCCTCACACCAACAGAGGTAGCACTGCCTCATACCAACAGAGGTAGCACTGCCTCATACTAGGGGTGAGCGGGTTCGGATTTCTGAAATCCGAACCCCCCCCGAGCCCCCCCGATCCGAGGCCGATCCGAGTCAGGCTCGACTTTTCCCGCCTGACTCGGATCTGAAATCGAGGCAAAACTTCATCATCCCGCCTTCCGGGTCTCGCGGGTTTTGGATCCTATATAAGGTACCCGCGTCGGCGCCATTTTCTCACTCGGCTGTGGACAGTGAAGAGGGAGGGTGGGAGTTAGGGCTGGCTGGGCTGTGTAGTGTAGTGTAGTGTTGTAGTGTAGTGTAGTGTAGTGCAGTGTAGTGTTGTGCTGTGCTGTGCTGCACTGTGCTGCTGTTGTCCATAGGGGCTGTGTCCACTTCTTCAAAGTCCATAGGGGCTGGTTGGACTGTGTTGTGCAGTCAGTTGTCCATAGGGGCTGTGACCACTCCAAAGTCCTGTGCAGTGTCCCAGTCCTAAAGGGGTGCTGTAGTGTTGTCCAGGGGGTGCTCTGTCCATCAGGGATGCTCCCCCCAAGTGCTAAAAAAAAAAAAAAAATTCTGTGTTTGTGAATTGTGTGCACTGTGGCTGCACGTGCATCAACAAAGTAGTGGCAAGCGTGCGCCTGTATCATAAGTAAAGGGCCGGCTGGCTTGTCCGTTAAAGGGTGCTGTAACCCCCAAAGGGCACTCCAAACAAAATAAAAAAATATTTTCTGTGTTTGTGAATTGTGTGCGCAGTAGCCGCACATGCATCAACAAAGTAGTGCCAGGCGTGCGCCTGTATCATAAGTAAAGGGCCGGCTGGATTGACCGCTAAAGGGTGCTGTAACCCCCAAAGGGCACTCCAAACAAAATAAAAAAATATTTTCTGTGTTTGTGAATTGTGTGCACTGTAGCCGCACGTGCATCAACAAAGGAGCAGCGCCAAGCGTGCGCCTGTGTCCCATAAGTAAAGAGCTGGCTGGCTCATTTCTTAAAGGGTGGTGTAACCCACAAAGTGCACTACTCTCCAGCAAAAATAAAAAAATATTTTCTGTGTTTGTGTGCGCCTTAGCCGCACGTATATATCAATATAACATAAATGGAGGACCAAACTTTCTCCGATAAAAATAAAATAGGGAAAGATCAAGAACCACTTCCTCCTAGTGCTGTTGCTGCTGCTGGGAGTTGTTCATCATCCCAGAGAGGAAGTAGGAACACCACTACTTTTACTAAACAATTGACCCTCCAACAGTCCTTAGCGAGGAGGATGAAGTACGACAGCAGTCATCCTGAAGCAAAACGTATAACTGAGGCCTTGACTGCTATGTTGGTGTTAGACATGCGTCCGGTATCCGCCATTAGTGCAGTGGGATTTAGACAATTGATGGAGGTAGTGTGCCCCCGGTTTCAAATCCCGTCTAGATTCCACCTGCATCCTCAAAGCAGCAGCGACAAGCGTGCGTCTGTCTGTTAAAGGGTGATGTAACCCTCAAATTGCGCTCCACAAACAATAAAAAAATTCTTCTTTTTTTTTCTCTTTGTGAAATGTGTGGGCTGTAGCCGCACCTGCATCCTTAAAGCAGCAGCGACAAGCGTGCATCTGTCTGTTAAAGGGTGGTGTAACCCTCAAAGTGCTCCAAAAAATAAAAACTATTTTTTTTATGTGTTTGTGACTTGTGTGCGATGTAGCCGCACGTGCACCAACACAGTAGCAGCGCCAAGCGTGCGCCTGTGTCATAAGTCAAGGGCCGGTTTGGACATCTGGTCCGGACTGAAGGACGTGCCAACAATTTCTGACAAGTCTACTGTCACTGAATATGATACTGTCCTCAAAGCAGCAGCGACAAGCGTGCATCTGTCTGTTAAAGGGTGGTGTAACCCTCAAAGTGCGCTCCACAAACAATAAAAAAATTCTTCTTTTTTTTCTGTCTTTGTGAAATGTGTGGGCTGTAGCCGCACCTGCATCCTTAAAGCAGCAGTGACAAGCATGTGTCTGTCTGTTAAAGGGTGGTGTAACCCTCAAAGTGTGCTCCACAAACAATAAAAAAATTCTTCTTTTTTTTCTGTCTTTGTGAAATGTGTGGGCTGTAGCCGCACCTGCATCCTTAAAGTAGCAGCGACAAGCGTGCGTCTGTCTGTTAAAGGGTGGTGTAACCCTCAAAGTGCGCTCCACAAACAATAAAAAAATTCTTCTTTTTTTTCCTGTCTTTGTGAATTGTGTGGGCTGTAGCCGCACCTGCATCCTCAAAGCAGCAGCGACAAGCATGCGTCTGTCTGTTAAAGGATTACATCGGTGACAGCATCCAAGTAGGCATGTCAGACAGTCCGTACATGTACTGGCAGGAAAAAGAGGCAATTTGGAGGCCCCTGTACAAACTGGCTCTATTTTACCTGAGTTGCCCCCCGTCCAGTGTGCACTCCGAAAGAGTGTTTAGTGCAGCCGGGAACCTTGTCAGCAAAAGGCGTAGGAGGTTGCTTCCACAAAATGTGGAGAAGATGATGTTCATAAAAATTAATTATCAACTTTTCCAGGGAGACCAGCCTCCAGAACGTACAGAGGGACCTGTGGTGGTGGATTCCAGCAGGGACGAATTAATACTCTGTGAGGATGAGGATGTACACAACACTGAAGAGGGTGAGGAATCGGTGAATGAGGAGGATGAGGACGACATCTTGCCTCCGTAGAGCCAGTTTGTGCAGGGCCAGGTTAATTGCCAGCTTGTTTTGTGAGGGCCCAAACAAACCAATCATTTCAGCCACAGTCGTGTGGCAGACTCTGGCGCTGAAATGATTGGTTTGTTAAAGTGTGCATGTCCTGTTTATACAACATAAGGGTGGGTGGGAGGGCCCAAGGACAATTCCATCTTGCACCTCTTTTTTTTCTTTGCATTATGTACTGTTTGGGGCCTAGTTTTTCAAACTGCCATCCTGTCTGCCACTGCAGTGTCACTCCTAGATGGGCCACGTGTTTGTGCCGCCCACTCGTGTCGCTTAGCATAGTCATCCATCTACCTCGGTGCAACCTTTTGGACATAAAAACACTATTGTGAGGTGTGAGGTGTTCAGAATAAACTGGAAATGAGTGGAAATTAAGGTTTTTAAGGTTAATAATAGCATAGGAGTAGAAAAATCAACACATTCTGTGATTTTAGCTGTTTTTATGCTTTTTTAAAAAAAAATACAGATCCAAAACACAAAACCCAGAACCCAAAACACCGAAGGGTGGTTTTGGCAAAACCAATCCAGATCCAAAACACGAAGAAAGATCCAGATCCAAAACCAAAACACAAAACACGAAAAGTGGCCGGTGCTCACCCCTACGTCATACCAATAGAGGTAGCACTGCCTCATACCAACAGAGGTAGCACTGCCTCATACCAACAGAGGTAGCACTGCCTCATACCAACAGAGGTAGCACTGCCTCACACCAACAGAGGTAGCACTGCCTCACACCAATAGAGGTAGCACTGCCTCACACCAACAGAGGTAGCACTGCCTCATACCAACAGAGGTAGCACTGCCTCATACCAACAGAGGTAGCACTACCTCATACCAACAGAGGTAGCACTGTCTCATACCAACCGAGGTAGCACTGCCTCATACCAACAGAGGTAGCACTGCCTCATACCAACAGAGGGAGCACTGCCTCATACCAACAGAGGTAGCACTGCCTCATACCAACAGAGGTAGCACTGCCTCATACCAACCGAGGTAGCACTGCCTCATACCAACAGAGGTAGCACTGCCTCATACCAACAGAGGTAGCACTGCCTCATACCAACAGAGGTAGCACTGCCTCATACCAACAGAGGTAGCACTGCCTCATACCAACAGAGGTAGCACTGTCTCATACCAACAGAGGTAGCACTGCCTCATACCAACAGTGGTAGCTCTGGGTACTTAGAATTTGCACTTTTTGTTTTTTGCAATTGTGGCGTTGTATATTTGCATGATGGTGAATCTCAGTCATATGGGTCCCCAGTCTCTTGCCTTTCCTCATATTTGTGTCTTTTTCACACTGCTATTACAATGCCTAACCACTAGTAGTGCACATGATACATATGCCTTCTCATATACAGTGCCAAAAATATGTATATGTAGGAAATACTGAGGAAAAAACGCATGGTGCTACTTAGTCACATTTTTCATGACAAGCCAAACAGGGCTATTTGGTATAATTTTGGTATAAGTGTGTATGGACGCATCTGTAAGCTGCACTCCCTCATCTGCCATTTTTCACATATCTATTCTCTACATCTTCTATGATAAAATCATCTCAACTATGAAGCTTGTATCTATAAAAAGCAGTCTCTTGACTAGACCCAAACACCCATTGACCGTTTCCTTCTCTCGGCTTACCAGTCCTTAAAAACGTTTTCAATATCTTGTTTGTAACTGACTATTCCAACTTGTCACATCAAATAGTCTAACAGGTGAGGTTTAGTCTGTATATCGCTCCCAACATTCCACAAAAATAATTTGACCTCATCACTGGCAAATCCAAAGATTTACTGATGCACTTGATCTCTGCAGCCTTTGACACATTGGAACACCCTCTACACATAGATGTTGGAGATGCTGTACTGAAATATTCCTGTAGTGTCAAGTTTAATGACCCCACCCCATCTCCACTCTTATTATCATCTGGTGCACCCCAAGCATTAGTTCTAGGTCCTTTGTTATTTTCAATGTAGATTGCTTCTCTTGGTAAATTAATTAGATATTTCAGTATAACTCTACTCTCCAAATCTCTCACAATCTCTTGTGGATGGACCTCTCGATATATAAAACTGTCTTTTAAAGACAGAATTCCTTTATGTAACATCTCTATATGTATTTAAAACCCGACTAATAAAAGCCACTACTTAAGCACGATGTCTGATTGTCACCTTTGATAATGCCCTATTCTTTGTTCATTATATTCAGTTTATAATATATCTAAAGCATCGCACTCTCATAAAATAAAAATGTTTGTATAGTACATCCATACAGTAAATCAGACAAGACATAACCAAGATCTTTGTCACTGTCCAGCCTTAGTCTATTAGTTACATATACTGTCTAACTATATATATCTACATATATATAGAGATTTATATATATACTATACAATATATACATACATATATATAGAGATTGTCACAGTACATGTAGACAAGGGCACTCTCCAAAGTCATATTAAAAAATAACTTTTTATTTATTTAAGCTTCAAGTTGCCATCCTCAATATACATAGGAACAGAATGTCGTCAGGTCATATGTTAACGTTTCAGTCCTAAACGGACCTTCCTCAGGACATTAAATCACAAAAATACATGTACTGTGACAATCTCTATATCTAGGTGGATTTCATGAATCCTAGTCGCACCCCTATGATGACTAATTAAAGTTGGTGTGAGTGCAAGATCTATGACATACATATATACAGATTTATATATATATAATAATACAATATAAACATACATATATATATTTAGTACATATATAATATTATATATATATATATATATATAAACAAATAATTGTCTGCACTCACAGTAAGCACAAACATTCCTGGGGTGCTACACAATATATGAACATGGAGATAACAGCTCCAGTCATAGTGAAAACAAAATCGGGGTGCACTCACCAGTTTGTAGAATAAAAATATCCTTTATTGAGGCATATCAACAGTAAACAACACCAACGTTCTGGTCCCCATAGGACCTTTATCAAAGTAAATTTATGAATGTACTATGGGCCTTAGGCAATTTACTTCCAGGTTTGGACCCTGCAGAGCTACTACACGTGAGGACAATAGGATGCGCACATGTTAGCAATCAGAACTGGAGAGGGATTGAAAGGATTTCCTCTCCGAAATTGTTTTTATTTTGTAGCCTATAGACTACAATGACTAATACCATCAAAAGGTAACATCGGCTATGGGGAGGCAGGCCCTGAATATCAGTTTTTTTTATGGGAATTTGTATGTACATATCTTGAATGTTATTATTTGTATAAAGTAACTTGTAGTTTAGATTCTGTCTTCTTTCAACATGTGACAATAATTATCAGTTTTGTATCTTATAACATCCTATGCTCTTCTGTAGCAGTTGTACTTGGTATACAGTATCTAATAATAAACAAAACAACAATACAATTACAAATCTGTCACACATGCTTGCGGTTTGTATGATGTTTCTATCAAATCTACAGCAGGCAGATAACCTTGTAGAAATTCTCTCTTTATGATAAGAATTTATAGAGCTGAACCAATTCAACGCAAAGCCTGCTGTTTGTATCATCACCTCATGTAACCCAAGAAATAGATGTATCATTATGGATTAGATGTAATAAAACTGTATATATTACATATATTATCTAGTTATCTAATAAATGACAAATATATTTTACATAATTTGTTCATACTGTTTTTCTGGATTCTTAAGGTGCGTACACACTAGACGATGTGCTCACGATGCAATATCATCAGCTATTTCCCTTGAACTCTTCCCGGCAGCTCCAGGACACGACATGGTGCTACAAAGTCTCCAATCTGTCACTGTGTAAGATCTTTCATAATTTCTGTCACTTGGTTCTATAAGCATGTTTGTAAATAAGGAGCACATTTACTATATGTTTGGTGACGTATTCAATCTGCTGGCCATCGCCGGTGGTTTCCACCTTCAAATAGCAAATATACTATTCCGTAATTTGGTGGTATAAAATCCGCCCGCGATGTGTACTAAGATATTCCTTTGAGTGTCATTACCAGACTATTTAACATCAATAGATGGTAAATATCATCTATGGAGGGCGGATGGCGGCCATGGTCCAGACATGCACATTTTGTGCGTGTGGTATCAAAAGCCAAAGATGGTTTCCACCTAATGGTTCACTCGTGGATGGCCATCCCTAGTGATATGACTATTTCCTTTCCTGAAGCATCATGGGTATGAGAAAGTAAGATTAAATACAGTAAGTAGCCACAAGTCTAGTGCTGATTGGTCATTTCAGCAAAGGAAGAAGCTTTGCCCTTACTTTAGTTCTGTTTGTAAAAATAACAATGGCCTCAGGGGCAGCTGCCCTTATTTCTGGACCTTTATACAGTCATTTGACAATATAGTGATGAAGTAAATTATGAAAGGGAAATTCCCATTATTTCTGTGCCCTAATGTACTTACACAATGTTAGAAGAATAGAAAGAGATAACAATATTATAAAACACATTTACGTGTGCACAAAATGGCTGACATAAATATGGCTTAGAATTAAAGCTCCATATCCTAATAATGGACCTGATCCTGAGTTGCTCGCAGCTCCTTAGACATTTCAGCAGACTGCGCATGCGCTATAGTGAATACATCAATGTAATAGTCGGACGCATCTGAGCCGCTTCTCTGCACACATGAAATGGGGGGTTTTGGGCGGCAAATGGGTGGACGCATGGAAGAAAATCTTCTTGTGGGAGTGTTGTGGGCGTGTAGCCACAGTTGCGTCCTATTCTAAGTGTGCGTATGGAGAAGGGAAACCTGTATCAGAAGGATCTCTTACACCTACCCCATGCTGGATGCAAGTGCCAATACTAATGAAGATGGCTGCAGACAGAATAACACTGGGTGGCGTGATGATCCCACTTGAAGATGTATATATATATATAGTTGTATTGGCATTGTGTTTGCAAAATATCTGTATCCCATATACAGTCGTGTATGGAGCTGCATGTCACTCAGAATCAGGCCCAACATGGTAATAGGCTTTGTGAAATAGCTGTGACACTGCATAATGTTCAGATACATACGGTCCAGAGTGCACAAGGATTGAGCCAACTTTCTCCATACCAGCCTCTTTTAGGTTGGTACAGGGTCCACTGAGTTCATGGCAGCGACCTTGGAAGTTTTCTTGCTCAAAGATGACAATCTGTAAATAAGGAATCAGAATATTACATACATTGTGGGTCATGCTGAGCCGAGCGTACAACCATTCACTTACTGTAGCATAACGTATGAATGTTTGTGTAATTGCAACACAGACAGCCCTGCGCTTAGACATGTACATGCCTGTTAGTAGCTACATCACGTGTGAGTGCCTGATATCTGGTGTAAATAAACACTAACAATGATGATGGTGTTGGACCCCAGCATTAGCTACCTGCTTCTGATTGGCTGATTGTGGATTTACCTCTGAAGTTGATTGGTGCTCTCTTCATTGATCATGCTTATATTATATGATTTTGTGGCAATAGTTTAGAATGAATTGTTTGCTTCTTTCTTTTATACACGACAAGGAAGATTATACCTGCTGTGTTACAGAGGGTTTTTTATGTAAATCAAATCTAATAGTCAATGCTTTTTTCGCTATCAAAACAAATGCTGAACCTTTTGATGTGCTTATGACGTGGTTGTATGTACAGTAAGTGTATGTAATCTGACATAAACTTTGTTTACATCCTGCCTGTATTGGTGAATAATCACTCAGGCACCATATACACGCACATCTACTAATCCTGATTTATCCAATAGGGCAACCAGCTTTTGAACTTAAATGTTAATAGATATACAGTATGTTTTAAAGCTGTTCTGCAGTTTTGAGATAATATTGATTTGTAGCAAATCAGCCCTAAGAGTCTACTGTGTTTAGCTTCATCATATTCATTTAATGCATATTTATTGGAAATAAAGTATTGTATCAGTTTTATTTGTTTCCGCAAGTTGGGAAAAAAAAATCACTCAAAATAGTGTATATCCTACAGATACAGAGCCGGGGACATCTTGAGATATGTACAATTGGAATCAATGTATCAAGCAGTGAAAAGAGTGGAGAGGTGAAACAGTAGAGAAGTTGCCCATAGCAACCAATCAGCTTCGAGGTAGCATTAATCAAGTAGATTCTATAAACTGATATGAGCAACTTCCATACTTGTCCACTTCTCCACTCTTTCTTTCACTGCTTGATACACATCTCCTCCATAGTGAGAAAAAAACATTCCACAGTAAACACAGTAAAATGCAGATTATCCCAACTAATTGGGACTGAGGGTAGTTTGAATGACCAGATTATTTGAATAATTGGACAAGTATTAAATTATGTATATTGCTTTTTTGCAATTGTATGAAACAATTTAATTATGTGGTAATATAACTTAGTAAAACAAATTTGATTTGGTTAGTTGCCAATACTGATAATTGGTGTTCTTATAATCATCTTTCTACTGTTAATGCAAATTGTTTTGGATACAATAAAATCACTTGGATCCTACACCCTCCTCAGCATGTAAATGCCTGGCTTAATATATAATATATAAATGACAGAGCTGATTCTCTATGAATATGTAAAGGACATGTAGAATAAAGCTCCTCCTCCATAACTGTGATGACCAATGGTGATCAGCCATATACATTTTTGGTTTGAATGGCTCATCTGGAAACACTAGGGGTATATTTACTAAAGTGTAATGGATAAGTTGCCCTTAGCAACCAGTCAGATTCTACTTAACATTTAACTATCACCTTCTAGAACAGCGTTTTTCAACCGGTGTGCCTGGGCACACTAGTGTGCCGTGGGCAGTTGTGAAGTGTGCCGTGGTGGTGGTCAGAGCTGCCAGGCACATAATACAGTAATTTGTGATCCGGGCTGCTGCTGAGCTCCTCTGGGAGGCTCAGGCGCGCCCGGGCCGTCACCTGCCTAGACGCGGCGGCGTGACATCACAGGTCACGCACACTGTGTTGCCTCCTGCAAGCCCGCCCACCTGCAGTAGTGACCGAGCCGGCACTTTCTGCCCGCGCCAGTGACAGAGCCATGGCTTCCTGCCCGCCCCACGCCAGTGACCAGCCGGCGCTTCCTGCCTGCCTCGCACCAGTGAGAGATCCAGCGCTTCCTGTCTGCCCTGTGCCAGAGCCAGCACTTCCAGCCCACCCTGTGTTTGTGACCGAGCCAGTGTTTCCAGCCCGGGGGGAAGGTGAGCCAATCTGCTTTTTTTTCAGTTGGGGAGCAATGTGTTTTTTTTCTCTGTGGGGGCCAATGTGATTGCTTTACTTTTGTGGAGGGCAAATGTGATTGCTTTATTTCTGTGAGGGCCAATGTGATTGTTTTACTTTTGTGGGGGCCAATGTGATTGCTTTATTTCTGTGGGGGCCAATGTGATTGCTTTATTACTGTGGGGGCCAATGTGATTGCTTTATTTCTGTGGGGGCCAATGTGATTGCTTTATTTCTGTGGGGCTCAAAAATGTGATTGTTTGTTTTATTCCTGTGGGGGCCAATGTAGTGTGTTTTATTCCTGTGGGGGCCAATGTATGTGTGTTTTTTTCATAGGTCGTGCACGCCAAATCGCCAGATGGTGTGCCATGGCAATTTTAAAATCTTGTGTAGTGTGCCTTGTTTTAAAAAAGGTTGAAAATCACTGTTCTAGAAGAAAATAGCTAGAATCTGATTGGTTGCTGTGGGCAATATCTCCAATTCCAAAAACTCTCACTTTAGTAAATTTACCCCCTAGGAATCTTCATGAGAGTATTTTATAATTTTGCTGAATGGGTTTCACAGATTAAAGCACCAGTAAAAATGGAGGTTGAAAGAAACATAAGGACATTGAATGTTTTTTTGTTTTGGTGACAAATAAGTTCATCCCTACAATTGATAATGTTGTAAGGTCATAGAGACCGTTTGTTATCTTGTATACTTTCAGTCCGGTTTTATATTTCCTTTACAAACCATTAATATCCTCCCTAATATCCTTCCTGCTCTGTTATCAGTACTCAGCATCTATATAATTGAATTTATAAAACTGAACCTCCACCAGTAGGTTACATTCACAGCACACAAAGGACCTCATTCAGAGTCAGTCGAAGCGGCCGCACGGTCGTACGCCACCAATGTTCGCTATACTGCGCATGCGTAAAGTTCGCAATGTGCGTGCGCAAACTAGCCGCTACGATCAGAAATTTCTCTCTCCTTGAACACAGCCAGGTCGGTAGTTTCAGTGACAGATTGAGACATTTGTGGGTGGTAACAGGGGAAAGTGCTTGAAAACGGGGGAGTGGAGATCCAAACGCAGGCGTGCCTAATGATGCGGACGGCGTTTTGTGGTAGTGCATACGGTTTATGGGAGTGCATAATTAACAAAGTAGCGTCATGGCACATGTGACATGGGAGGTTTTTACAATGACATGATCGTAGAGCTTAAGAGAGGGTATGGTCAACCTTAAGCTCTACGACCAGTTCCGATGGTTCCCGATGGTCTCGATTAATCCTTATATGCCCGGAGATGACGTGCAATGAGTACGAGAAGGGGGCGTATTTTTTTGTCTTCCGACCGCTTCCTCTCCTTGGTCGGCCAGCTACCGATCCGAACTTAGGGACGCAACTTGCGAGGGAATCATTTGCATATACGGCCCCTTTTCCCGTACGACCGTGCGGCCGCTTCGACCGACTCTGAATGAGGTCCAAAGTATCACCATGTAGTACATAGGAGAAAAGAATAGGGCATGTGCCAGAGGAAACATAAGAACATTCCTATGTACTTTTTATAGCTATTTATACACAAATATAAGCATTATTTTGATGAAAAACGTTAGTTTATACTAGTGATTTCCATATTTTCTTGAATCACGGCACCCTAGAATTTCAGCATTTTTTTCATGGCACCCCTAGACTAAAGGTTTCTTACTGAGAAAATAAGAAAAATATATATTACAATTCACTTACTTCCATTCCTTAGGCTCAGTTATGTGGTGGTGGACAGGGTTGTGTCTGTGTTTGTACACACATTTTATGATTAGCAGCCCCAGCTCTGGTTTTGCCTATTACATTGACTATAAATAATTTGATTTTTTTTGTGCTGGCCACCAGAGTGTGGCACCCAGTGTAGGAACCACTGGTTTACACTGACAGTATCTGGCCAGCACAGTGCAGTTATTGTGTTATAGTTACAAAATACTCAGGTAAAAGTAATGATAACAATTGGGCTGATGTTGTGTTGGATTTATGCCAGTTTGTATAGTGTAAAATATACAAACAGGTTCTTCATATGCAGAGAAAATAAGGCCACATGCCTCTGTGTATGCTGTGCGTATGCTGATTTGCTAATATGTGACATGTGTGCCCACTTGAGACTGTAGAGCTGAGAGGGGAGGGAATGGCTGGCTTAATGCACAGAGATGCATAAGTGTACACCTGTCAAAGCCGTTCCAATTGTGGGTGCCTGAGGGCTGGGGCAGGGCACATACATTCTTATCATGACAATGGTTGCCAGCTCTAGCTGGCCACTTTTGATTAGCTGATAGCTGATTCATAGCTGAAGCCGAAAAGAGCATTGTTCATGCATAAATTATATCATTTTATGAAGGTATTTTATTCATGTACAGAGAGAGAGCTTCAAAATAAAATGTTTAAAAATATAGTTTGTCATGCTTACCTACAGTACTCTCCTGGAACATTTAGGAGACTCCTTCATTTTTGGGAGTCCCTGGATCCCTGGAAGAGTAAGTGGTCCTCCCGCATGCTGTCCACTTCCTAGTGAAATGGGCAAGATGGGGAGCATAATTCCGGTCTATGAAGAGGGGTCAATATCAGTGGGGTCACAAGGGGGGTGCGGGCCGCACCCGGATGTCACCTGCCGAGAGGTGACACCAAAGTACCTCAGTGACAGGAGCTGGTGCTGCACTGTAGCAGTATGTGCAGCACTCGGCTCCTGACACAGTGAGGGAGCTGGCACTGCACACAAAGTGGTTCCCAGGGGCAGTCCGCATCTCCGGGACCTCCGGAGTAACTAAAACAGGTGTTCGGTCCTCAAGGCCATGTTAGGCCACACCCCTGCCAGTGAGGACACGCCTCCTATAATCTCTGGACTGTCCACACCGGGTGTCACCAAGGTGAGTGATGCCACTGGTTAATATGACACGTTTCTATGAGAATTACATCATTTTATCCCTGCTTCCTAATAAAGAGATGTGCCCAGCCCTGTCCCCATTAGCCTACAACCGAAGGGAAGAAATCAAATGTAGGCAAGCATGACTACAATGAAACTTGGTGCATATGATACTGGTGCAGATCTGCATGCAAATTACTATTCTTAAGGGGCCTATCCATTACCCGACTTTGTGAACAATCCGACCAAAACCAGGAGGTTTTGCTCGCATTGTTCACAAAGTCGGGTAATGGATAGCCGGCAAGGACCAGTGACGCTTGTGCACGCTGAGTCCTTGCCGTCCCTGACTATCTACTGAACATGCCCGTCAACCTGACGATGCTCGTAATGTTCGGCATGTTCAGAGATAGGAGGTCGGGTTCCTTCACTGAATGACGCTCAGTGAACGCTGTTCAGTGCGGTGTCGGCACCTCGGCGACCTGAAGGTCTGAACGCTAGACGTTCAGACTTTCAGGTTGCCTAATGGATAGAAACCTTAACAACTTCACACAACTTACAACACACTAAATACTCTCAAACATAACATCAGAGAAGTACAGTTCATTGAGTAATGTGAATTTCTGCTCTTTCATATTTTCAATAAATCACACACACTTTGTATTAGTCATGCTGTATGATCCATATATATTGGTTCACTCATGTATGTTATTTTAATTTTACCTTGTGTTTTCATTCTGCAGTAGGTTTAAATATGTCTGTCTGATATATTCTACGATGTTGGTATGGCCTACTTTTCTCCCAGACTTGTAAATTATTAAAACGATGTTTCCACATGTGAGATATGTGCACAATGAGCAGGCTGCAAACAGCAAATATTAGGCATAATGTCAAAATCAGCATATTTGTAAACCCTATTATATTCTCTTTTTTATTAAGGATTCTCTCTCCCTCTTCCCTATTCATCTATTCTGTCTCTCTCCCATTGTTCTCATCTTCTGTGCTTTGTGCGGGTACAGATTATCACATGCTATGCCCAATTTCCAAATGTTCAATTTCCCAGGACACTGAAACCCGAATTGTACACAAATCTATGGGTCTCATTCAGACCCGGTCCCAAGCACCAATGTGGGGGTGGCTACACAAATGGAGGCGTTCCTTAACGAACGCCTACCGTTTTGTGGGCGGCCGCACTGACATCATCAGTGATGTCAGTGGGGAGTTTCCTGCTCTTTCAGAGCAGGAAGCTCCCTGGGGCTTGCGGCTGCCGAGACCCAACCTAAGGGTCTCGTCGCAAGCCCCGATGGTGTTCACCATCGCGACCATCAACCTGGTCGGTCG
The DNA here is from genome assembly GCA_031769625.1 of Taudactylus pleione. NCBI lineage: Eukaryota > Metazoa > Chordata > Amphibia > Anura > Myobatrachidae > Taudactylus > Taudactylus pleione. Next base: position 1,537,784 of record JAUIMM010000077.1, on the reverse strand, counting down.
TTAAGCTGTGGTTGGTAACCCACAGCTTACCTAACGACCAGGAGGCTGCACTTCAAAAATGAAGCGGCCACCCTCATTCAGAACGAGCGCTTGCTTCTTGCGAGCGCCTCTGAATGAGGGCCTATATCTCTCTGAAGCCAACCCCCAATGCTGCATAAACACAATCTGTATGACTAGTGATCTGTGCGATATAGAGTTGGCCACAAATGCACCAAATTCACAGGCCGCAATTCCCACCACATGAAAAGCAGCAGCAGCAATCTGAGGATGTGTACCAGATGGAAACAAGAGCATATGCACCTGATTTACGCTATGCATACATCACATACACTTACATGCAGTATCACGTTTTTATCCATTTATTTTATTTGCAAATGACACTTTTGGCATATAGAAAACTACTAAAGCCTTTCAAATACAGGAGAAACAACTGCCCATCTTGTGTACTTTCACACAAGCAAATGTATATTCACGAACATTGAGAAACTCGCAAACAGCCAATCACAAGAAATTTGCTCATACTTGGAACCATCATCATCAAAGATGCTAAGTTATATGTCCTCCTTTCCACCCCACCTCACCTATGCAGGTACAAAAGGTGTAAGTAGCAGAATCATATATACCTGTGTGCACCTACACTACTGGGCATGCCCAGAACAATTTCATGTAAGATTCTTAACACTATACCAACTATCATAGTACTCAATCGACTAGTGTCAGTGTACAGCAGGTTCTATCATAACCTTGCCTGATGAGGCTGCGCACGTTTCTGGTTATTGCAGTAGGAAAACCTTGCTTAGTATTGGCTTGTACCTAGATTGGATGTGAACAAAACCGAGGTTCATCTGTTCTGATATTCCACGTAGTATTAAGCTGGCCACACATCTAAAGATTATCTGTCCGTCCAGCCTACTAGTTGATTGGTTGGAATAAAAATCTGGTAAGGAATACAATTAGCAATTTGCTCCCAAATGCTGGAAAATGGACAAAAACTGTTGTTTGAACAAATTGTTTAGGTCAAACATTTAACAAACTTGTCTGACGACCATTTTCATCTGTTTTCTGGCATTTAGGAGCAAATTGCTGATCATCATTTACTCCCATACGTTACCAGATTTTCATTCCAACCAATCAACAAGTTGGCTGGTTGGATGTAAGTTGGTCTAGTGTGTGGCTAGCTTTAGTGAGTGAGCTACCAATGGCTAAAGGAATCTGCCCTTAAATGTTACTATATACTGTAAGATTTCCTTGTTTTATTCTTGGGATGGCCAGTGCTGGCAAAAATGTCAGTGCGTGCTGACACTATAATTACCATGGGGATCTATAAATCACAACTGATACATCCACACAATGAACACGATGAACACAAATGTACTCTGATAGAGGAGAACCAATGTACAAAGACTGACCCTGATTGAAAATAGTGCTGAGTACAACCATGATGGAAGCATGTATCTATTCACAAGACTGACTGGAACGTTAACCTAGGACAGCATTGTTCTAGGGGAAGCTGAGAAAAAGCTTTATGACATCTGCCATTTTACAGGCAGTTATGGGCAAATTATGGCCCTTCTCCTCCCTGACAAGTAGGGAGGGGTGAGGGAGCTCAGCTCATAATTTGTAGTGAAGCACAATGATCATTAGTTTCACCTACCTTTGAGTTAGGTTGCTGTTTAGTGGCTGGAGCCTGATGGTCAGATGCCATTGTTATACTGATGTTTTATTCCTGAGGTAAAAAAAACACATAAACAATCAGAGGAGTCTTATAAGTGATTGCTTTACTCTATGAATCATCATAGACTAAAGCCGCCCATACACTGTGCCATATGCACCTTGTGACGCGGTGGCCGACTGCCCGATATGCCATCACCCCCCACCCGCATAGCACTGCATGGGATTGTATATCGCATCCCCAGATCAAATGAACATGCAGTAAGATCTGGAGGTGCGATGTATGACCCCACGGGAGCGCGCTCTGTCCGATATCATGCCCATACACGGTACGATATAGCAACGAAATCGCACCAATCCGTCGAATCGGCTGCTATATCGCACTGTGTATGGGCACCTTTAGGATTTCTTCTGTTTAGTCAATTCACACACAGGCACTAAGGACATGTGGTCAATGGCTGGCGAGGCACACATGTATAAAGACACAGTTTTTATATGAAAACACTGGAGCATGACTGGGAGTATGATAGGACTGCACGTCCCTCAGCTGCACCCCTTGCACCTATGGAATTTACGCCAATGACTAATGGGGATTTTGATTGCTACAAAGAAATTGATTCTTAGACCAAGGACAACTCAAATAAATGTTATCTGGTCAACTCTTATTTGGAAGCATAAATGTTTTACATATAGCTCTGGAAAACAAGCTGCGACCTATAGACTTCCCTGCAGTCATTGTACAATGGATTTGCCATGGTGCTTATGAAGGGGTAACTTGGTCCTCTATTAGCTATAACTATTAGGCTATTAATTAAATATAATTTTTTAATTAATTTATTTTTATTTTGAAATAGTTGACATTTTATGTGATCTGAGTTTTATGATAAATATCTATATATGCAATACCAAATATAATATCAATATATACATTCAATATAAACAAACATATCTTTTACCCATTTGGAGCTCATGACTGAAAATTCTTATTTAAAATAATAATTTTCCTTTTTCTATTGAGCAACAATAGCAAGCTTGGACAGGGTTGCATAATAGAGGACATAATCTGAGTTTCCACCTCAACTGTGGTCCAATACACCAAGGAGAACATTAGCAATCTGAATTATGGACCCAATTAAAGCCTGCTCTGAGCTATATAAACCCATCCAAATCAACTGACAGTCACTCTTTGAAAAAGCCCCCATTGAAAGGGGCGAAACGCGTCAGGGGATTCCCCCTTACTACACGGCATTTCCTACTTGTGGATGATCTCCAGTGGAACCGCCAGCTGGTTTGTTTGCAGCCGCTATTTGTTCTCCGCGGAGTCACTGCAGAGAGGCACCGGCATTGTTATTTTAGCTGGACGGTACTGTCAAGTGAGCAGAGACGAGGAGAGATTGAGGGACTACTGAGTCCAAATACCCCAGCTCCAATACCCGCTCACTTTAACTGGAGAAACAAGCTTCCATTACATACAGCGGCGCTGCACCGCTTGACCTGTATTAAGGACAGCTGAGCAGTGTCGGACTGGGGTATGAAGGGCCCACCAGGGGAAATGCAGTTGTAGAGGCCAATGCTTAAGGGGTGTTGCCAACCACCAAAGAGGCTTGGAACCATTACAGAGGACAAACCAAGCACCCATGTTCCTGCTCTACCGGGGTATTGACCTTCTAATAGAGTAATAAATTATAATTCAAATGTATGGTCTGGAACCTGACATTAGAAGAGTGGGTGTGGCCCTCAAGCATTGGGGCCCACCGGGGATTTCCCCTGTACCCCTGTGGGCCAGTTCAACCCTGCAGCTGAGGATAACATATCAGCTCAGCAGGAGCCAAGGGAGACGGTATAATTGTTTGTGCCTAGCCATACTTGCTATAGCATTAACTTATTTCACTGGAGAAATTGGCATGTTTTTTTGCTCACCGCAACGCTATATTACCTGACCTGTACAAAGGATAGGTATTACATCAACACAGCGGTTTTTCAATATTCGGCTGGCAAGTTAGTATATGACATTCAACTGTTGTATGGTGGACACATGATCAATATTCTAATTGGACTGCTCTGGGCATTTTACCCTCTGTATTGATTTCAAATATTCATGCCATATCATACACAAGTAGTAAAGTGGTTTTTAGTGTACATACATATGCTCAATAGAGGTTTATTGTCTTGTGTATTGTATATTTTGAACAATACGAGTTGTATTTGTCTACAGATTATGTGTATTTTTAATTGGGAACAAATATCGGATTAAAAATTAATATATTAACAAATTAGTACAAATTTCCTATTTTGGAGCCATGACTGATTTATGTATGCATGTGAAGTCTGCTATCTTGCAGTAGATTCCTTTATATTAGCGCAGTCTGATACAAATTGCACCTCTTATTTGGAAGCATAAATGTTTTACATATAGCTCTGGAAAACAAGCTGCGACCTATAGACTTCCCTACAGTCATTGTACAATGGATTTGCCATGGTGCTTATGAAGGGGTAACTTGGTCCATTATTAGCTATAACTTTAGCTTTAAATGCATACTGTACATATATAATTTTTGTGCTCTCCTAAATTCATCATCTTATCAAACACAAAAACGAACAAGCTGCCTGCGTGTCCAAGCGAGTTAGATGTCTGCTTTGAAAAGATAGTCTGGCGTGAAGACTGTTTGTGACTCCATGCAATCAAAGCTCAGACATGTCATAGATTGAAATAGTTGATACTGCTCCACAATTGAAGTCAAAACCCTGTAATATTCCATACTCTCATTGCTCATTTTCCAAAATGTTATAATTGCTAAATAATGAAGACACTCTGGTAATTACATAGACAGCCAGGGAATTTCAGGGCACATAAGTTATATCTCCCGAGCTTCTTCATGATGCCTGCTCAGTTTACATGTAATACAATTTAGCACAGCATGTCTCCATAATAACATTTGCATGTGAAGTCCTTATAGTGTAATAGTAAAGCTTGCTATGTGAAGATTCAGTCAGTGGGTGATACAATATAATAGAATAGAAAAGAGATAGACACAGGAGGCAGAGGAGTTGGGCCACAGCAAGTGTACTACCTGTAATGGTATTTACATTTGTGTTAGCAGTGTTATTTTTGCGAAACAATCCCAATGGCTGGAGGCCACACAGTCATTAGCAACTGCAATCAGAGGTAATGGTCTAGTATACTTGAAAGACAGACTGCTATCGAGAAGCACGATCAGAATTAATGCCAGAAAATTTGGTACACTGGGAAGTCAGGGAACTATCAGTAAGAACAGTCAGAGAACTGTCAAGCCAGAGAATTATCAGTAAAAAGGGTCAGGGATACTGCTAGAGTGTCGGTACACTTGGAAGTCAGAAACTCATCATCAATAAGCATGTTCAGAGTTAATGGCAAAAGTTCTACGCTTGTGATAGTCAGGAAGACGAGATACCGATATACACTGTTACATGGACAAAGTAATCTAGCAACAGTACAGCTAGTTTGCCTGGTTAATGCAACAGCTGAGGTGCACAGGTTGGCGGCAGGGCCAGATTAACAATGGAGAGGATGGAGCTACAGCTCCAGGCGTCCACATAAAAATAGGCCCATTGTCATGACAACATGATGTTGACTGGCCATCTGCTCTCCACACGGTCAGCCATAAATCATAAGTAGTAAAATTGTATTTCTATTTACCTCACAAAATTGAGCATTTTTTTCTTTTACATATTTAGGGAAACATTGGGTATAGGGGTGTACACACCCACATGGCACTGGCCACACCTATACAGCACTGGTCACACCTCCTCTGCTTCTCATAATAAGCCCTTGGTCATTTTCAGCTCCAGGCCCATGTGGCCCTCAATCCGGCCCTGGTTGGCGGTGATGATATATGTCACTAGCCCAGGGGAACCCAACCTCGGTCCTCAAGAGCTACTAACAGGTCACATTTTCCAGATCACCTAGCTGGTGCACAGGTGTAGTCATAACTCACTAATACATTTGAAAAGATCCACAGGTGGAGCTAATTATTTCACTTGTGATTCTGTGGGGAGACCTGTAAAACATGCACTGTTGGTAGCTCTCGAGGACCAGGGTTGGCTACCCTTGCCCTAGCCCATATAGTTATCTCCGTCAGAGAGCACTACATGTTTTATCTGGGGCAACTCTGCCAAACCCCAACGGCACTCGCGTCCAAGTGCGAACAAGCCGTCCAGTGCATCAACCAAAATGCCAAGGACAAGAAAGATTGTGCAAATATTTCCAGGTAAGAGGTTCATCAAAGCTGGCTCTTTAGGCATAACATAGCTGGTAATACACCACAGGGGATTGTACCAAAGTTAATGCAGTTTGTGACTCTGCTTAAGGCTTAACATACTATTAATTTGCCATTGTGAGAGATCTCCTTCAAACATCCCTGCACACCAGGGATATGTGTGTTCTTTTGTCACATCATATTGGCAATAGAAGAGAATGATCTTATACATTGAATTCAAAGAGCAATTATTTTCATTATAATCACTTTCTGCCTTATTGAAGCTCACAGTCTAAATTCCCTACCACACAAATTCATTCAGACATGAGGGTCCACTTTTTCGTGAGCCAATTAACCTGTATGAAGAAACTGAGGCAGCCATTAGAAATATGAACATGAACACAGGGAGAACACACCAACTCCAGACAGATAGTGCCCTGGATAGAACTGAATACATGCCTCCCATTGCTTCTAGGCAGCAATGCTAGCCACTGTGCTACCAAGCCACAATACTGCCATGATGTTTAACTTGTAAAATATAGTAGCTGATGTGTGAGTTGCTCCAAAAGCTTGTGATCTTGTTTGCTTTCATAAGGCCAAACCACACAAGCTTGTCATAGAGCTGTCACTTAACGCAATGCCCTACAAAATTATTTGAGTTTTTTTTTTAATGTGATATACAGTTAGGTCACCGTCAGTACAATAAGAAACAATGCAGTTCTGTCTAAGGATTATTGAGTATTGACCTCCTTTGACTAAATAATAAACTGTCAGTTATGCTGTACCATGCACCAAGGTTTCAATGTGAGATACATCCTACCAGAATAACAGTATGTGACAGTGACATGAATAGGAGGAACAGTTGATTGATGAATGTCATTTTAGGAAAGAGACTAAATAAAGGTTGAATAACCTAGCTCCAGGAGCACAAACATGCTTTGCCAACCAACAAAACATAATGATTTGTATAAATAATGCCTTAGGTTATTCTGTTTGTGGCGATACCAGTGATTTTTGAGAAACATAATCTATGCAATTAATCTTTGTGCTAGTAATGGAAATATTTTCTTAGAGATATTACATCTTCACTGACATGTTCCCACTGTAAGACCGGACTATTTGTATTGTTTAGAACAAAATGAGAAAAACCAAGTAAGCAGTTCTTACCTGTATGCCAGTACCCGCTTGTTCCAGTAAAGGCCCTTCGGCTCCTGGTTACATTTATACTGAACAGGGATAGAAGAATAGTGCCAGGACTATTTACAAAATATTTCCAGCGTGATGCAAAGCGATAATACTGGATTACAGCTCTGATGAAAACCCAGCTCTGCTGATGCACAGCCCGTATTGTTTTAAGAAGCAGAGTTGGAGAATTATTTCATTAGCTTTCACATTTGGCTGGCCCAGCATTGTTTGGTCTGTTAGTTGGGAGATTTGAACTTTGCATGCATCAGCGCTCTGAATGCCAAGACCTGGAACATCTCGTTTGAACAAATATACCAGCCAACCAGTCCTGCTTCAGGGCTTATACAGTGCACCCGGAAAATATTCACAAGACTTCACTTTTCCACATTTTGTTATGTTACAGCCTTATTCTAAAATGGAATAAATTAATTTTTGTCCTCAAAATTCTACACACAATACCCCATAATGACAACGTGTAAAACAGATTTTTGCTAATTTTCTAAAAAAAAAAAAAACACTAAGAAATCACATGTAAATAAGTATTCATGGCCTTTGCCATGAAGCTCAAAATTGAGCTCAGGTGCATCCTGTTTCCACTGATCATCCTTGAGATGTTCTTACAGCTTAATTGGAGTCCACCTGTGGTAAATTCAGTTGTTTGGACATGATTTTGAAAGGCATACACTTGTCTATATAAGGTCCCACACTTGACAGTGCATGTCAAAGCACAAACCAAGCATGAAGTCCAAGGAATTGTCTGTAGACCTCCGAGACTGGATTGTCTCGAGGCACAAATCTGGGGAAAGGTACAGAAAAATATCTGCAGCTTTGAAGGTCCCAATGAGCACAGTGGCCTCCATCATCCATAAATGGAAGAAGTTCGGGACCACCAGGACTCTTCCTAGAGTTGGCCGGCCGTCTAAACTGAGCGATCGTGGGAGAAGGGCCCTAGCCAGGGAGGTGATCTTGAACCCGATACTCACTCTGTCAGAGCTACACCATTCCTCTGTGGAGAGAGGAGAACCTTCCAGAAGGACAACCATCTCTGCAGCAATCCACCAATCAGACCTGTATGGTAGAGTGGCCAGACGGAAGCCACTCCTTAGTAATAAGCACATGGCAGCCCACCTGGAGTTTGCCAAAATGCACCTGAAGGACTCTCAGACCATGAGAGACAAAGTTTGAACTTTTTGGCGTGAATGCCAGGCGTTCTGTTTGGAGGAAACCAGGCACTGCTCATCACCAGGCCAATACCATCCCTACAGTGAAGCATGGTGGTGGCAGCATCATGCTGTGGGGATGTTTTTCAGCAGCAGGAACTGGGAGACTAGTCAGGAAAGATGAATGCAGCAATGTACAGAGACATCCTGGATGAAAACCTGCTCCAGAGAGCTCATGACTTCAGACTGGGGCGATGGTTCATCTTTCAGCAAGACAACGACCCTAAGCACACAGTCAAGATATCAAAGGAGTGGCTTCAGGACAACTCTGTGAATGTCCTTGAGTGGCCCAGCCAGAGCCCAGACTTGAATCCAATTGAACATCTCTGGAGAGATCTGAAAATGGCTGTGCACCAACGCTTCCCATCCAACCTGATGGAGCTTGAGAGGTGCTGCAAAGAGGAATGGGCGAAACTGCCCAAAGACAGGTGTGCCAAGCTTGTGGCATCATATTCAAAAAGATTTGAGGCTGCAATTGCTGCCAAAGGTGCATCAACAAAGTATTGAGCAAAGGTTGTGAATACTTATGTACATGTGATTTCTTAGTTTGTTTTCTTTTAATAAAATTTGCAAAAATCACAAAAAAAAACGTTTTACATGTTGTCATTATGGGGTATTGTGTGTAGAATTTTTGGGACAAAAATTATTTTATCCATTTTGGAATAAGGCTGTAACATAACAAAATGTGCAAAAAGTGAAGCGTTGTGAATACTTTCCGGATGCACTGTAAAACCAATGATTCTTGTCCTTTGTAGTAACCTGTACCTTGCACAGCTCAGGAGTCTACAGTAGAAATCACTCACTGTCATTCATTATAATTATAACAGCAGTCATATCAAGCATCCCAGCATGTACTTAGCTGTGCTAACATTGTAGTGTAGGCACAACAATAACAAAAGCTTTATCAAGATAACCTCTATGTATCGCTATATTTATCTGTAAGAGAGTGTGGTGAATAGAGAGAGATAAAACACAGACATGATACAACTATTTTATGAAGAAGAGTAGATGTTTATTAAAAGGTGTAAACAGATTGGAGGCTGCACAATGAAGGCTGCTAAACCAAATACAGAGCTGCTCGTAAACATTTCACAAATAAAAGGTCCCATATGACAGGGTGAAATGAAATGTTGATTCACCGCAATATTGAGGATTCCCTAATGCAAGTTGCATATGTAAATGTTTTCATATAATGGGCTGATAAAATATATGCATGTTTGTTTCCTAAATAAGTTGTTTGTTGGACAGACACACAGAGATACTGCTCTGTTATTGCCAGCTTTAACAATATTCCCATGTGTGGCTCCAAAACAATGATCTGAATGAAATATGCCAACTGCACCAATAGATCACATGTGATATATCCTCTCATCCTGATCTGCACACATATCTATGTCCACCCATGTGATAAATCCACTCACCCTGATCTGCAAACATGTCTGTGGCCACCCATGTGATATGTCCTCTCATCCTGATCTACACACATCTCTGTGGCCACCCATGTGATAAATCCACTTATCCTGATCTGCGCACGTCTGTGGCCACCCATGTGATAAATCCACTGACCCTGATCTGCACACATGTCTGTGGCCACCCATGTGATAAATCCATTCATCCTGATCTGCACACGTCTGTGGCCACCCATGTGATAAATCCACTCACCCTGATCTGCACACATGTCTGTGGCCACCCATGTGATAGATCCATTCATCCTGATCTGCACACGTCTGTGGCCACCCATGTGATAAATCCACTCATCCTGATCTGTACACATGTATGTGGCTACCCATGTGATAAATCCACTTATCCTGATCTGCACACATGTCTGTGGCCACCTATGTGATAAATCCACTAATTCTGATCTGCACATGTCTGTGGTCACCCATGTGATAAATCCACTCATCCTGATCTGCACACGTTTATGGCCAAATTGGACACATTCCACCTTAAATGTTATATTACATGACAATATAGTAAAAAACATATATTTTCTAATTGTACCAGATCTATTTTGAATAGCCCAGTGTTTTTACTGATCTCCCCACCACACATGAATGTAAGATTGGCATCGGCAGACCTAATGGGGATTGGTGTTGCCTACTTGGCAGTCATAATCTGAGTAACAATAAGTCATTCTGGATAAACAAAGAATTATTCTGGGGTGGGGGGTTTCTAATTTTTAACTTCCCTGTTATCTTATCTGCAGAACATAAAATACATCACAAATAATAAAAAGGAGAATTATGTGAGCCAGACATTAGAAGTCTCTAATCCTTTGTTAGCTCTTTGTAAATGGGCTGTTTCCGTCCTTTATAAACTTCCTGACCACATCAGTTGCAGTATAAGATGGGGTATATTAAGGCCATTTGTTTTTCCTGAATTTAATACAGAAAAAGTTCCATTTGCAAGAATGAAAGTAGCATTGGTAGAAAACTTTCCTTTAAGGGAATTTACTTCTAACTTCAAAGTTTCCCTATACATGCAGTGTTATGTTAATGTGTCCCCAAAATTGTGTGGAATATTCCTTCCTCATTACAATCTAATGCTGTTAGGACTTGTCCAGAAACCACATGAACTCCTGGAATCTGGCTATAGAGGTCTTCACCTATGGCAGCAACCTTTTCCCGATTTATATTCTCAAAGGTACTAAGGTACCCCCAGGTCTTACACTCAAGATAGTTGTAATTTAAGTAGCCGCAGAGAGTGCAGCTGGAGTAATGGACGACAGAAAGGTAACCTAAGGCAGGAAATAGTGCAGGAAGTAGGGGCGTATCTATAATGGGTGCAGGTACCCATATTATATAAAACTCACCTGTCCGTGGTCCCGCGTCGGGTGTCAGTGCTGCACAGAGCACCAGAAAATGGCCACCGCGCCCACCTTTCCGGCATTCTGCGCATGCGCAGTAGACTCTGGGCACTCTAGTGCCCAGAGTCTACTGACTCTGCAGTGGCAGGCCAGCCGCGTCAGTCGGCTGCTGGCCGCCGGGGAGAGAGGAGGGGGCCCAGCACAGGGAATGCACAGGGGCCCCCTCTTCTCTTAAGACGCCCCAGGCAGGAAGGTTTGGATTACTGTAGCAATGGCAGGGCAGGTCTAAATAACTGAGACAATGCAGGAAGGTCTAGATACCAGTAGCAATGACAGAGCAGGTCTGCATAACTGAGGCATTGCAGGATGGTCGATAACCAGTAGCAATGGCATAGCACTTCTGAATAACTGAGGCAATGCAAGAAGGTCTGGATACCATTTTTCTTCACTTCAGTATTCCCCCTTAGGCTGCCATACCCCACTGGCACAGTTCAGTACAGGGAGGGGGACATGCACTTTCTCCAGGCGCCATGGTTCCACGCTACTCCTCTGCATAGAAGGTATGAACAGGGCTGGAGCTACCATTAGTCAGCTTTAGGCAGCTACCTTAGAGCAATGGCACCTGAGGGGGCAGCACTGAGGCTCCCAGCACAGTAATTTATTCCAAAGTAATACACTCTACAAACTCAGTAATGCCTCCTACATGGAGTATGTACAGGCATGGTACAAACAAAACAATTGTTCTAAAACAAAACTAAAGTTTGCACCTGTTTGCAACAAAGGTACCTTGCAGATAATGTTAGTTAAAATGTGGGCGTATCCCAATACGATTCATCCCATATATTCGCATGTACTGCAACCAAGCACACACGCACCCAGCAGTTGTAAGCAAAGAACCGGGACTTTCAGGATCAGCAGAAACCATTGGACCCTTGTAAGTTTAATACCTTACCTAATATTCTGTGCTATACCATCCTGATACTGGCCGTGATTCAGACTCAGATGCTATTGCTATTGCAGCTGCTAACATGTTAGCAGCTGTGATACAACTATTAGAGTAATGTAGCAGGAGGCATCACGCCTCCTGCATGCATTACTGATTCGGGCTGCATCCGTGGACGCAGCATCAGATCATCTGCGTGATCCTCGGCCGGCTCAGCGACCATGGGGTAACGCCCTAAAACGGCAGCAGACTATCAACTACTGACAGTCTGCTATCGGACAGCGTGCAGGATCGCAGACCCGTACTGCACATGTGCAGTACAGGTCATGCGCCGGCACAGAGGAGTCACAATCGGAGATGTGTGTTAATAACCATCGGGTTATCGCTTATCTCTGAATCAGCCCCACTGTGCGGTATATTGTTGGAGGTGAAGAGTTGCGAGGGTGCAAAGGAGAAGCACCGGATCTAGTTAATATGCAATGCCGGCCGCCGATATACTGCATTCCCGCTGCCCGGCTAAATGCCTATGCTGCTATTCCAAAGGAGATCAATATACCAGCATCGGCATCCCGAAAGCCTGAATCCCAAATGTTAGGACCCGGGTAAGTATTAGAGTTTCCCCGGGGATGAGGGGTTAGGTTTAGGCACCCACAGGGGGTAGATTAGGGTTAGGCACCCCCTGGGGAGGGTTAGGGTTAGGCTATGGGGAAGGGGGTTAGGGTTAGGTACCACCAGGGGGAGGTTAGGGTTAGGCACCACCAGGAGGAGGTTAGGGTTAGGCACCCCCCTGGGAGAGTTTGGTTTAGGGTGTGGGCAGGGGGGGTTAGAGTTAGGCACCACTGGGGGAAGGCTAGGGTTAGGCACCACCAGTGGAGATTAGGATTAGGCACCACAAAGGAAGGGTTAGGGGGGGAGAGGGGAAGGGTTAGGGTACTTACCAACCCTATCGGGATCTCACTGATTGGGCTTCTGGCATTGGGATTTGAACTAGGGGCTATTCAGCCGCCGGCATATCATACCCATCACAGATACACACAGCACCCTGTATACGGATATCAGTATTAGAGTGCATTTATATATGACCGAGAATATGCAATACTGTATGTTTATCGACTTTCCACATATAAAATAATTCATCATTAAGAATTATTAACCATCGATGTTAAGAAAACCCTACCTACAGATTGTAAAGTTGACTCATCTATACTCATTCAAGGATTCTATGGTCTATTGACTATTACAATACATATGAAAGAGTTCACAACTCATCATAAGTTTGCATAGACTTTTTATGGCCAATTACCTTTCAGACATTAACACATTCTGGTACATACTAGCAAGTGTCGTACAACAACCTCTCACATTTAAACACCCCAGTTACCCCAAATGCTTCAATAATTAACATCACACATGTTGCAATATGCCTAGAGTGCTCAAACATTTATTTATGAGTTTGAGAAAGTGAATGGAAGGAGGAGATGGTGGAGAGGCAGATGGAGACCTGCGAAAAGAAGGAGTGGGAAGAGGGGGTGGACATTTAGAGCTGAGTGTCATTGGCATACAGGTGATACTGGAAGCCCAAAAGAACTGAGGAGTTCACAGAAAAAAAGAAGAGGGCCAAGGACAGAACCCTGCTGGACACCCACAGGAATGATGGATGGGGGAGGTGGAACAAGAGACAGAGAAGCAAAGGTAGATGAGGTAGGAGGTGAACCAGGAGAGAATGGTGTCAGAGATGCCAGTGGTCTGGAAGGTACGAAGCTGGAGAGAGTGATCCACGGTGTTAAAGGCTACAGAGAGGTCCAGGAGGCTGAGCAGGGAGAAGCGCCCTCCTGGATTAGGCCGAGAGAAGATTGTTTGTGAATTTGGCCATGGCAGTTTCATTGGAGTGGAGGGGGCGGAAGCCAGATTGGAGAGAGTCAATGATAAAGTTGTCAGGTAGCAGCTGAGACGGTTGTAGACAAGCCGCTCAAGTATTTTGGGAGTAGAGAGATGGGGCATTAGTTAGAGAGTGAAGAGAGGTTGAGGTTGTTGTTTTTTTTAAACGGGAAAGACAAGAGCATGTTTGAAGAATGGGATGAAGATGCTAGTGGAGAGGGATAGGTTGAAGAGGTGAGCAAGGTGGAAGCAGGCAGTGTGGGATAGGGAGTGAAGGAGGTGAGAGGGTATGGGGTCCAGGGGGCAGGTGTAGGGGGGAAAGGACAAAATTCATAACTCATAAGTTTGCATAGACTTTTGATGGTCAAATACATATCAGACATTAACATATTCTGTCATATACTAGCAAGTGTGGAACTGCAACCTATTGCATTTAAACACCCCAGTACCCCCAAATGCTTCAATAATTAACATCACACATATGACAATATACTTGGAGCATTCAAACATTTGTTTATCTGTTTTATCACTGCTGTGAAACTGGACTTCTCTTATTGTTTGAGCAGCTAGGGTATTACATACTATTCTCAACCTCGCCAAAGCTGAACTCATTGTCTTCTCTCCCTCAAGATTCTCCTCCCTTCCTGACCTCTCGATTACTGGTAACACCACTATCTCCTCTGTTCCCCAACTCCAATGCCCTGGGGTGGTCATTCTTGACTCCCCTTTCCTTCGCCCCCCACATTCAAACCCTTGCTCAATGTATCAGACCCCACTTCTCCCACAATGCCACCAAAACTATTGTGCATTCACTGATCACTTCTCGTCTTGACTACTACAACTTTCTCCTTACTAACCTACCCCGCTCCCATCTTGCTCCTCTCCAATCTATACTGAACACTGAAGCTAGGCTTATCTTCCTCTCCTGTTGCTTCAGATCTGCCTTTGCTCTCTGCCAAGCCCAACACTGGCTCCACCTCCCTTGTAGAACTCTCTTCAATCTCCTCCCCTCATGTGTAAGGCCCTTTCCAACTCCACTGCTCCCTACATATCCACCCTCATCTCTTTACATACTTCCTCACGCCCTCTCCAGTCGGCCAACGTCCGTCGCTGTTCTTCTCCTTTGGTTACCACCTCTTACTCTTGAGTCCAAGACTTCTCCCGTGTTGCCCTCCACCACTGGAACGATTTCCCACACATGCATCAGACTATTCACTAGCCTGAAGAACTTCAAACAAGTGCTGAAAGTCCACCAGCTAACCGTCTCACTGTGTAGTTAAACTCACCCTCTTTGCTCCAGTCATCCATTTGTCTCCCCCTCCCTTTATTATGCAAGCTTGTTGAGCAGAGTCCTCCTGTCTCACCTACATTTACTCCTGCTACCTAGCTACTCTCTTCATTTCCTCCGTGGGCTCCCTGTCTTTGGTTCACACCTCCTTCAGTGGCTCTAGACCTGTTAGCTGTGCCAAGCCTATGAGCACAGGCTTCAGCTTGCACTTAATATATAAACTCCTCCTCCCTGCACCAGTGGCTGTGTGGATTGATGTAGTATTATCTATTTAAATGTATACTGTATTGTACTGTTTATTGTTTTGTTGTTTCCCCTTTGTACAATGCTGCGGACGACTTGTGGTGCCCTATAAATAAAGGCTAAAAATAATACATTTATAGCATCTGGTACACAAATAAGAATTAGAGATGAGCGGTTTGGTTTTGCTGACACCAAACATACCCTAACTTTGGGGTTCCGAGTTGAACTGAGGAGCTCATGTAGACCCGCTCACTAGATGTGTTTGCTTGCTAGATCCGTATGGAAATTGCGTAGGCAGGGCGATTGTACGGCAAGGCATTAGCATGCCCACTATGTCTTAGAGTGGGATCGTATTGTGTATGCAGACGCCCACCAGCCTGTCTTAAGACGCCCACTTGCACACATCATATCCAGGAAGTGTATGCAACCATCGGTACATCGGGTAACATCGGATGCGATCGAAGCGGTTGAGGTTGACCATACCCTGCCGCAAGCACTGCGATCACTTCAGTGTAAAAACCAGTCAGGTGACGTGTACAATGGCGCTCCCTCTAAATTATGCACACCTCTAAAACGCTCAGGCACGCCTGTGTTCGCACCTCCACTCCGTCGTTATTAATGGCCAGCCCCTGTAACCATCCATAAACAGCTTCTCCTGTCACTCACTCTGCTGGGCTGTCTATGTGCATTCTGATCTCTCGCAGTGGTTTGCGCACGCGCACTGCGATGCACAGAATGCAAACAATCGTCTGGCTGTGTGTGATCGCATCCTAGCGAGCGGGTCTGAATCAGGTCCTGGGGCTAGTCTTGGGTCTTCTTGCGTGTTTTTGATCACATGTAAGTACCTCTCTTGTGAGTTCAGGTGCCAATATAGGTCAAAATTTACTGGAAATGACTGGAAAATAATGTTATTATTAATTAGTACATGAACAACAAACAGGTCCAAGTTACATGATTTTAGCTGTTTTTATTTTTTATTTTAAGAGATCCAAAAACTAAATGGACCGAAAACACTTGAGGATGGTTTTGCCAAAACCAAAGCACAGGAGTTCGTGCACATCTCTAATAAGAATTAAACATAATAAAGTGTGCTATTAAGTTTGAGTTTTATTAAGATGTAAATGCGTACTGAACAGGATTTTCTGTTCCCTCCTACTGTACAGATGTGTGAGGAAGAAGCTGACACTGCCGCTATTTCAGTTTGTTATTTCAACACCTTTGTGGTTGCAGGGAGGAGACGATCTTTAGCACACATCCTGTTGTGCTGTCTATGCAAGAGCCATCGGAAAAGTGTCAGAAATATTGTAATATAGCAAACTGTAACCCTAACAATGTTCTGTTGGCCATTACAGTATCATACAAACTTAGACACTTACAATGTTAGATAGTGGAGACAGCAGGACGTAGAGGTGAATTGTCTTTAAAATTGTGGTTTCATTTATACTATTAAAAATAAATAATAAATCTTCCCACTTTTCCTCCATATATTCCCATTCTCAATCTGCAGGATTCTTACTAGTATATTACATTTTTAAATCTATAATTTCCAGATCTCTCAGCTTAACTTGAACAAGGGAGGTGAAGGGTAGTGAACAACACATTTACAATGGGAAGCACATTTACTGTATGCTGTTATTATACATATAGGAAACCATAAGACTACCTGTATTCTAGTTATATGTGAGCAACTACTGTGCCAGCAACCTGCACAATGAAGTGGTAAAACTACTAATTCAAAGTACTATAGTTTGTCACTGAAATATTTTAATGTAAAATTTAAAATCTAGGATAGATGTTTTTCTATGAAGTGTGTTCTAGAACATGTTTCTTCATAAGAGTAACTGACCTAGAAAATAAACTGATTGCCACCCACGAGTCTGTTTTAAAGGTATATCACAACTAGTGTAAAAATATATATTTTAAATGTATTTGAAGAATTTTGTGTATATGTGCCACCTAAATACTACAGTATGTTACACTGGCTCCCCCTGCTGGACATAGAAGCTTTTTTTTTTTTTTTACCTGTCAGACTGGAAAACTCCTTCATATATCATCATAAGACTATATAGCATGATCATATGACAGTTCTGGCTCTAATAGTCCCGCATTTTGTTCTTGCATGTGAACCTGGCAAGTCAGGGTTTTTATGTATAGCCCTGCAACTCAGGTAACCGACACTTAGGGTTAAATTTACTAAGATTCGTGTTGATCCGAGATTGCTATCTCGGGTGAAAATATAACTTTTTTGTTAATCGTGAATTTACTATCATTAAAGTCGGATGATTTGTTCATCTTTTGGGGGTGAAATCGGTTGAGTTAATGTCGCAAATTTGGCCGTTTTTACCACTAGAAATGAATTCACCATCGGACCTAGCCTGGGACCCCTTTTTTGGGGTGGTCCCCACCTCACCTGAGATCCCCGGCTTGGGCTGGCCGGCTTGGGGTGAGAATGCTTTGGCCAAGGAGACCCGGTAATAGGGTCTCCTGGCTGTGGCATTACACCCTGGTTGGTTTGGGTCCGGGGCTGGTTTTAAATATAGGGGGACCTGTGTGCATTTTTTTCCCCCTTATATTTAAAACCAGCAATGGCCCTGCAGCCAGGTGCTGGTTCTTAAATTACGGTGGAACCCTACTTGTTTTGTTCCCTGTAATTTTCGGAACCAGGACTAAGTGACCATTCAGGGGTTTTGAGGGGGGACCCCATGTCAATTTTTCAAATAAATTAACCCTTACAATAAAAACAAACAAACAAGCAGCCTGCACATATTTCACTGATACGTGCAGCCTGTTTGTTCGAGAGAGAAAGTCGGGCAGGGAACTCGGGGCTTCAACATGGACAGGATCGATCAAATACGCCATCAAACAAAACGATCCTGTCAAAATCGGGAGCTTGGTAAATTCCCTACTTTTTAAGTGAAAAAAACTTTCTAAATTGAAAAACGGGACAAATCAGAACCAATATGAATCTTAGTAAATTTTCCCCTTATACTCCCAACTCAAATAGTGTCTTCATTGTGCCACACTCCCTCCTGGCCATGCTTCCGTTCTAAGAAAAGTTCAGTTGTTCATTGAATATGCACTGTAGGGGATATAAATAAGTGGTTGACAATTATGCTGATGACAATCAAAGACAACATATTGTCTAGTGTAGAATACAGACAAGGTAGTTGAGCAATACTTCGCCTTAGATATAACATAGTATTCCATGTTATGTTAGTTATTATTAATATCCCAAATTTTGCCCAAACATTATAGCAGTGTGAACTTACCATGTATTATTGCAGGTTCAGGGGGTTTACAGCAAACAAAACCCCAAAACATATAAGTAGTGCTACATGCTTAGCAAAGGGTGCAAAGTATGATTGGAGTAAATATTAAACAGGTGTAATTCTGACCCAACTGTCCAGTATAAGCCCATGTACATCATATAGAGAACAGTATGCAGCATGCAGAGGCGGTTTATGAGAGGAGGGTGCCCGTGTGTAGATTCCATGTGAGCCCGCTCCTCTCTGCGGTGCACCAAACTCTGGCGTTGTGCCATAGTCTACTGTGCAGGTCTCCGGGAACATAGCGCATGCATCATATTCCCGGTGACTTATTTACTGCGTATGCGCAAATCTCTGGAAAAAAAACCTGCAGCACCAATTTCCCAGTGATTCTGCTGCTGCTGCAGTGCCGAGAGAGGTAAGTATAGTGGGCAGCCCCCTGCTCCCATTATAGATACACCAATGGCAGCATGTACAATCAGTGGCAGGGTTGTATTAGTCACAAAAGATAAAATGGTACTTGTGTACTTTACGGACTCATTACAGAGAGAACCCAATGAATGTTTTAAATGGTACTTGTGTACTTTACGTACACAAGTACCGAAAGTTGTCCCCACCTAAAGAAGAAAGTTGTTCCCTTCGCAGGCTCGCTGCGCTGGCCACACTTCGGGCTCGCCACAAGGTTATATTCCCCCTCTATGCCCACTTGGATGGTAAGGAATGACGCTGGATACTGGCTGATGACATCAGGGTCCTCTCCGTGAAGAAGATTTAGACATTACCATGACTGATAATAATAATGAGTGTAGAACACTTGGGTTCTCTCTGCAATGAGTCCGTAAAGTACATCTCTGCAATGAGTCCGTAAAGTACACAAGTACCGATAAATACTATTTTGCATGTAAATCACTTTTTGCCTGATGGGTATTGCTGATGTATATCTCCATAACACCTACCTCTGTAGATCCTATGGGTCAATCATGGTTGGTAGCTCAGTCTCTTTCCTCAGGCTCTTTGAGGTGAACAGGAAACGTGTTACCTACATATGCAGGTTTAATAGCAGGAAAGTTTGTGATGTGCAAGATACAGAATGTGTAGTAATGAACTCTTACCAGCTTTCATATCATAAGGGAACTCTGTCTCACTATCTCTCTCATCTTGTTTATCTATGTCCACGGCTGGTGCTACATGCCTCCCAGATCTCCACATCACTGTTGGCAGTTTTTTAAACTCCTGTATCCCAATTCTGTAGTTGGTGTACGTATGCGTGTGCATATGCTTACAGTGCAGGTGTAAGAGGGGTGCGGTGCAGTGCCTGCTGCTGTGCAGGTGTACGTCAGTTCCTTACCTTGCGTGGCACCCTCTCACCTTCAGGCCGTGTGTTGAACGGACGGTCCTGGAACTCCCGAATAGGACACGGACACGATGACCTAGGACGATGTGAGTGCCGACCCTCCTCACGTCGACCGACACGCCCTACCGAGCCGAGGGATAAATTCAGGTTTTAAGTGAAGATCATCATTGGCACTTTTGGCCTCAGATCCCGAATTTTCACCTACCGGTACTCACGCACGAGGTGAAGATCCGTCCTTGCAACGGGTTGCAAGGTTCACCATCCGCCCAGAAGGAAGGAAGGATAGGTAGTGACAAACAAACAGGGAGAGACAGTACACACAGATATTTCTCACCGTGTCAACTCTTGCTCTTCGTCCGCTCACTCGCCTACAGGTCCCTGTAAGGAGATACACAACACAGCCGTGCAGGGCCTAAACCTATGTCACGCAACTACACATACTAAAATGACATAGTCCTCAACCTACAGTGTGTGTAGTGTAACATGTATAACAATAACTGAACTTTTACCCTGCACGGAACACCAATCACAGACTCTAAGTACACAAGAGCAAAACACGGTGCTGTCCCTTTATATGCCTGCCACCTACCTATCCAGAGCTGGCCAGCTCCTCTTCTCAGTGACTGGGGAAAACACTACCTCATTGGTGGGATCCGGACAGCTCTCCACAACTGCTCACACCTCTAATCATCTATGCGGGGCTACCTTTCTATATGAGTGGCACACCTAATGGGCTCAGGGCCCTGGGCCTAATGCCCAGGGTCTTACCAGCGGCTCAGGGCTTATGCCTGCCTACTGCAGGGTACACGAGGGACTTGGGCCTACTGCCCAGAGTCCCCTTTCCAAAACGTGGCTCAGGCCTATGGGCCTGCCTAATGATGTGGCTTACTATATAGGGCCTAGTGCCCTCCTGTATGGGTACAGGCCTATGCCTGGTTTATGGCCACAGGCCTGGTGCCCGCCTACTTTATTGAATAGTGGCCTGGGCCTAGTACCCAGGCCACTTACACCTAATTAAGGGAAAATCCTTTTACGGGGCCTAATGCCCGCTATTGTGCCCCAGGCCTTATGCCCGCCTATTTGCGCACGGGCCTAGTGCCCGACAATGCCCCACGGGCCTAGTGCCCGACAACCCTGGTGGTCTAGGGAAGGGGTATAAGGAAGGCCTCATGGAGGGCCTACCTGCTCCGTTGGAAGTGGCTGCGGGGGGGAACTTCGTGAAGCTCTTTCACTTCCTTCCCCCGCAGTCCTCTCCGGTCCCCAGCCGCATTCTTCGGCCGCTGGCCCGTCCTGGCCAGCGGCGCCACCTGTTCTTTTCTTCTTCCAGTCGGCACCGCCTGTCTTCTCTCTTGACAGTGGCGTCTTCTGGCCTCTTCCGTGGCCGCCGCCCCTGTTGACGCGCCACTTTTCCGCTCTTCAGGAGGTCTTCTCTCCTCCCTCTCTGCCGCTGAACTGCCTTTTCCCGCTCAGCGCCGTCTAATACAAGACGGCGCGAGTGGGCGGGGCTATGACGCGGTGAGCCACGATTGGCTCGTCGCATCCGCCTACTATTGGCTGCTGGCCTGCAAGACAGGTTTGGCTCACGGCCAGAGCCAAATACCTGCCGCACGGAACGCCACGCCCGACGCTTGACCGGCGCTGGGAACAGGTACTCTGTCCCAGCGCTGGCTACCTGTCGCTTCTTGACTGCTGGGCGCCAAGCTCCGCTGAGCTTGCACCTAGAGCCAAGCTTCTCCTAGCGCCACAGTACCGCCGGCACTGGTGAAAGGGACCAGGCAGTCCCTTCACCAGGTGCCCGCGGCATCTGCACCGACGCTGGGGACATCACTGTCCCAGTGCCGGCAACGGATGTGTCCCACATAGGACACATCCCTCTGCCTGTGCCGATGCTGGGATCAGCCACTTGATCCCAGCATGGCTCTCCACACAGGTACTGGTAGTGCATGTGTTTTAATTGAGGCTACAGCTATTATAACAATGACAAAACATTCAATGCTTTAAAATGTTATTAGAAAATGAATATGGTTCAATGGTTATTTCTATAAAGAAAATCAATGACAAAAATCATGACAAAAAAAGGAACCTTGGTCTGGCCTGGAACCCAGACTCTTGTTCTTTTGTACATAGGTAGTCATGGCCTTTGTGTCAGTCTCATTCAAAGGTTATTTTTTGCCCCTTTGTTGCATTGAGCCAGGTATCAGGTTTTTTTTAGCTTGTCCCATTCTCTGCTGGGTGGGGGGTTTGTATATGTGTTCAAAGACCCTGCTGAAACCTTGGCACTCTTTGGAAAGTCCTTCTGGGCTTGATTTAGTTTCCTCTCTATGGGTAGTAGCACAACAAATTTGTCTCCTATTCCAGTGAGCAAATGTGTTTCCTGGCAGTATAGATTTTCAGTATTATATTTAATGTTTAAAATAAGTATTAAATAAATTCACCTATATCTTGATCCTCAGTCAAAGAATACTCCATAGCTGCATAAGCTCATTGAAGTACTCAGCTGGTGCGATAATGGTGGCTGGTGAACTAACAAGAGATGGTGAGTAGCTTTCTCTTTCCACTAAAGTTGACATTCCTGAATACAGGTGCCAAGATGGATGCCAGGGAAGTGGGATAGTCTCAGCTTGGGGTTTCATCTTTAATGAGGTCTTCTAATTGTTTAAGAAAGAAGGCAAGCAGTTCTCTAGTCATTCCATCAAAGCTTTGGTGTCAGAATCTAGAATTCAATTGTGTACTTGGGGCCTGATTCAGACCCGCTCGCAAGCGGGTGGATGGTTGTGCATTGCGCACGGGGCTCGCTACAAACGGGGCGGCTGTCGATGTTGATCGACAGCTCGCCCCATTTTGTAGACGGGGTGGGGTGGTGGCTGGACAAACGGAGGCGTTCTTGAAGGAACGTCTACCGTTTGTGGACGGCCCTACTGACATCACCAGTAATGTCAGTAGTGAGCTTCCGGCTCTATTAGAGCCGGAAGCTCACTGGGGCTTGCGGAAGACGAGACCCTACCACAAGGGTCTCGTTGCAAGCTTGATGGCCGCGATGGTCGCGACATCGCGACCATCACCTGGCATCTCGCAAAAGATGTGGGTGGTCACCCACAGCTTAGCGAGCGGCCAGGAGGTCGGCTTAAAAAAAAAAAGCAGCCACCCTCATTCAGAGCGAGCGTTCCATTTTTATGAGCGGCTCTGAATGAGGTCCTTGGTGTCTCTCTGAGTACATTGCTCAATCTGGGCCAGTCTTGCAGATACATTGGCTGTCAGGACCTTGGTCGATTTTGGACTCGGGATGGAATCAGGAGTCGAGGCAGGAACGGTCTTGTTAAACTGAAAGGCAGCTGGTTTAATGAGAGTATTTAGATTCATGGTATAAAACAAATATATAAATACTGTAACAAAAGTTCATGGGTGAACTGAGGATAAATGTCTGGCAGAGAATAAAAGTCCAATTGCTGTGGAACTGTGAAACAAGTGTCTGATAATAAAACAAATCCAATAGATGTGAAGCAGAGAAGCAGGTGTCAGGTAATTAATTAATCCAATTGATGTGAGGCAGAGAAACAGGTGTCTGGTAATGAACTGACAGAGAAGAAATTCCAATAGAGGTATGCTGAGGATCAGAGGTCTGTAAACTGCAGTGGGTTCTGAGTCCGTGCAGCTGGTCAGTAATAAGTGGAGGGTGAGACATGGGGTATAACTGATGGGTGCAGGAATCCTAGGAACTGCCTGGAATCCTGATAGGGAGCAAACAAGTCACTGCTGAGACTGCAATATACCAAGGTTAGGGAGCACAGAGAACTCTCACGCAGCAAGGCTGAGAACATGTTGCACTGGCACCATGGGAAGGTGCTAGATAGGCTGCTGAGAGTCACATGCAGAGCTGTAACCTGATTGGCCCATACAGGTCAATGCCCAAAACCAAGATGGTGGCGCCCAGCAGTCTGCAGCACAGAGAAGCTGACAGACTTACCTGTATCAGCATGGCCTGTTCCCCCGGGACTTCCTCGCACACCTTGCGCCAACCTCCAAGAACCAGCACCCCCGCCGGTAGGACCGCGCCAGAGCGCTCGCACAGGCAGACACCGTGAGCCAGCAGGTAAGGACACTCTGATCGTGACATTGGCAGTGTGACCAATACATGTGAAAGATCATCTTCAATGTAGCTGAAAGCTTTTTGCTGTTACCAATAAATGGATCCTTCTTCTCATGGAGTGCTGTGGCCCAGGGCAAAGCCTTTAATAGGGTGATGGAATGACCGTTTGATCCATAATACTCGTAGTTTGAACTGTAGGCACGTCTTGGTCAGAAATAAACTGCACCCTTCAAAATTGGCATTAAAACTCTAAGATGCACCAATTTTAATCCCACATTATATTTGGGCTATCCAGTAACCCCATATAGCAATAGCTCTCACCAGCCCCCAAATTACATTAATATCCCCACAGTTTTTTGCACTACAGAGCTTGAATTATGTGGGAAGCAGTCTTCTTTGTCTAGCTCTTATGTGGTCTCTGTATACATGGGGAGTGGGCATGGATGAAGAGCTGGTCAACATGGAGGTAAAGTGAGATGGGGCAGAAGTAGATGGGGTGGAGTAAGGGAAGGTGAAAAACAGAAGGGAAGGAAATGGATAGTAGAAGAGGAGAGAAGGGAGGGTGGTGATCAGTTCAGAGTTCAGCCCTCAAATTCTAGCAGGCAGCAAGTGTAATAGCCCATATAAGTAGCAGGTCAGGACCTTTTCAGATCATTCCCTATCTGTAGGTCCAAGGCAGAATACTCAGGCTAGCAGACTGTGTGCTGAGCTATTCATGACAGGAGGTTGCACTGTTCCTCCTGCCTTTTGGCCTGGACGCTCATCACTTTCCCCTCCCTCCCCATCGGGGTTGAGTCAGCCAAGGCAGGAAGCAGATCCACACAGAAAGTAAAAGGATATTTAATAAATGGCTCTTCCCTGGGGAGAGGTAAGCCATCAGAAAGGGCACCAATGCCTGAGCCAGCCTTTCATAGACCAGGGCGTATCAAACCAGGGTCTGGGTTGTCGAAGCCGGATGATTGGCTGAGACAGAATCTGTTAAGATTAAAATCTGCATGACGCCATTTTGCGAATGGTAACAAGACGCCATTTTGCGAATGGCCGCCCAACGCCATTTTAGCGAACCTCACACAATATCAGTACATACGGTGATGTTATTACTTAGCGTCGTGCATCTATTAAAAGTACATTTATTAATACCCATAATAGGAACAACTCTGCAAAACACGTATCACGGTGCACCCCACAAACACGTAGGCGCACAATGCTAACTAGCATCTTTTCTTAATATCCTTATACTTACACATTGCACACTTACATAGAAAGGTCCCTAGCATTAAGGTTAATATTCAAGGTTATATTCATTATTATGTTATGAAGTGACTGTATTTGAGATCTAAGGTTTAGTACATGATAAGCAGACCATGTTTGCTGCTATTCTAAACCTCTGTTTATTTGCAGACTTCCGGTTCCATTGGTGAGGAAATCGCAACATGCGTCTGCGAATTATGGATCATAGAGAGATAGGCATTGAAATGTACTCTGTAATGGAATGTTTATTAGCCACTTTAGACTTGTTCTTCAGCGGGAAAATGGACACAAAGAGCTGTTGGAGGCTGAACTATTACAATACAAACTGACCTATGAACTGTATCGTAACAGAAGAACCAGGAAGAAGAACCAATGGGATTATGCCAACTTGTTCTATTGTATTGCCTATCTCTGTAAGGGTACATAAGCAAGCACTCTGAATCTGATAGTTAGTCATTTTTCTTTTCTGTTGACGGAGGTTTCATAGTTGATGCCGGGAACTCTGGATCCAGAGCGCATGCGTATGTATCGACTGTACCTAGTGATTGTATAATTTGTTTGCACTAATTGTATTTAGATCACAGTGTGTAACTATATGCTTTTTGGTGAATAATATCTTTTTGTGCTTTGGAACCATAATCAAAGTCTGGAAAGCAATTATTTCTTGTGCGACTTACAACGCTAAATAGCGACATTTAGGGTGTATAGATCATTAGGTAATCATAGGGTTCTCCCTGACTGATAGTTAAGAAAAAACCCACAGTGGATACTGCACTTGTTCAAACACTCAATGGAATGCCAAGCTCCAAGGTTTGTGAAAGTCAAGAAGTGGATTTATAAGGTGGATTGTTGCTTTGGTTGTATCTGCTTCTTTTCTCTTTTAAGAACTTCAATTATACAACATGTTCCTTTAGTTACAATATATATTAATACAATTTGAAGGCACTTGCCTTTTAAGTAAATTCACAGGGCCTTTTGCAAATGGAGTGGAGATAATAAAGTCCTTTTTCTGGTTAGGGTCTACATTACACTTCTTGTGGCCCATGTGCACACTCTGTATAACTGGCTACTAACTAAATTGTCTACTGTAAAGGATGTTCAGAGCACTCTGCAGTAATAGATGCTTTTAAAGAAGTAATACAAATAAAAGTCATATAGTAAAAAATTGATTCATAGATGGAAGAGCTTTATTTGCTATAAATTTACAAATCCTGAGATAACCAGATTACCAGTAGTTAAAACATGTCAGTATTCTACATAGTACGCACAACAAAACCTCACAGATTACCCCTAGACATCTCTTCTAGGTTTAGAGAATTTGTTTATATGCTTTACTATTGGTTTGGATTTTATGCCTAAACACCCTGGAGTGAACGAGGAATAATGAACCGCTGACCATACAGGAGAATAACATCAGAGAGTGTGAGATCATTACGTAAGGCAAAGATGGAACATATGTATATTAATCTTTCTATCCACACATCATTCACTTTCTGTCTAATAAGTTAAATGAGCATATCCCTCCTAAAAGGGAGTCCTGATGCAGACGAGTGAAAGAGGGTAAGGCGAACACATGGGAGCCAGGTTTTTAACATTTTTGGGGATGCTCACATAAATTCCACCATATGACTATAAAATAATATGCATATACAGTACATAACTGTGGGGAAGGATGCTACATCGCCACAGCGCTGGCCCCTGTTGGTGGATATGTTGAGTTAACATTCATTAATACACTGTTTTTAAGATATATTAATCATTATTGCCTATACACCTGGAATGAGACTCCAACCTCTCAGACTCCCAGAAGAGCAGGCATTACTCCTATGAAACTGCTTACCTGCCTGCTAAATGGGTGGTCATGGCATAGTTGTATGAAGTAGTGGTTGGCAAACCTTGCATCATGAAAACCACAACAGGTTCAGGAAGTATGACAACAGGTTCAGGAAGTATGCCGGTGGCCATCTTGTTGTTGAGTTTTGTGTTCAGTCATGCTAAGGAAAATGCACTTTCTGCAGAACTCCAGCTTCCGGGCCTGTATTCTGCATACACAGTAATCTACAATGGCTGTGATGATGCAAATGATGCCTTCAAGCCATGCCTGTGTACACTGTGTGGGCAGGGTGCAATTAGCCCCAACATGCACATTGCCTGCCATATTAAATTGTATCTTTACTGTAAAAATATATAATTTTTAATTCCTAGAAATCAATTCTTCTTCTCTCTATAAGTACATGTAACTAGGGAATAATGCCATATGTACTTTTTTACTTCAAGTCTGGATGGTTACCTTCCTCATGACCAGGACAATTTCCACTTTTTGACTATGTATGTCATATGGAATGTCTTAGTACTATAACTTAGTAAAGACAAATAAATGTTATATTGATATTTTTTTCCTTTTTAGGGGGGGCTAATTAATAGGTATTTTTTTGGTAGAAGAGTGGAATATATCTCTTATTTTTTTTTAGGGGAAAATAGGTAAACAATGCCTGACACCCTTGCAATAGGACCAAAGACAAAGGACTTAATTTACACACTGCTGATATTTCACAGATAGATCAGGTCTTTGACTAGGGCAGAGGTTCCCAAACGCAGTCCTCAACGCTCCCCAACAGCTCAGGTGTTAGAGATATCCATGGTTGAGCACAGGTGGTTAAATCAAAATGACTGAGGTACTAATTAATTCACCTGTGCTCAACCATGGATATCTCTAAAACCTGAACTGTTGGGGAGCCTTGAGGACCGCGTTTGGGAACCTCGGGCCTAGGGTGAAAGAAACCTAGCTAAATCCCTGGATAGAAGGAAAGGTATTGAGGAAGAAAATTATTGTTTTATTTCTTTTTGTTCTAGAAACATTTACATTTTTTTTTATAGTGCGGGAAGTGTCTTATATGTCTACTACACACATAAGAGCTTCTATGAAATCAAAGTTACACTTGATCTCATAGTATTAGCGTTACGAAATATGTCCCACTACCTGGACCCTGTGCGCAGAATGCCATTGCGTACTGTTTACATACAATCAGTAGGGCAGGAATGGAACTAATATGATTACTGCCCACAAACTAGACCCTTAGGCTGCCACTAACAGTTTGTGGCAAGCCTGTAATTGAATTGCACCCAATGTGCCTTTCCAGAATGTACATCACAGTTAGTAATAGTGCTACTTTCTCCTCGCCCCCAAACAGGTGCACAGGAAAAGGAGCCATGTTCTGCTTACTGTAATTGGCTTATATGTGCGCATGTGAACAACATGAGATGTTAGGTAGCACATTGTCTCTAATTGCATTGGACCCTTTGAGTCAATTATTGGCCGAGCACCCAGTTATCTCAGTATAACAGAACCCCTCTGAGGATGTGGGTAGAGAGTTATTAGGACTTTCTTGTTTAATAATTAAGTTACAGTTTACTAAAATTAAGGTGCATACACAAGATCAGATTTTCTGTCAGATCTGAATGATAACGATTTTTAAAATCGTTCAATCGTTCATATCTGACAGAAAATCTGATATGTGAGCCTGTAACGATGAACGATGCGCATTCCCAATTGTCAGATAACGATATCTGACATCTGATGTGTTTGCAGTCAGATTTGGTCGATTTCATTCATTTTAATACAGTCTTTAATCGTTCAATCATTCAAATTTTTTGTAAAATCGTTCAAATCATTGGAAAAACCATTCAGTCGTTCAATCGTTCATCTGACATATCTGACCGTGTGTATGCACCATTTGGCAAGTAGACTGTTCCTTTAGTTCTTACTTTCTTTTTATTAAAACATTAATTGGCTTGAAAATGGGAGACCGGATCTCCAATCTGTTTATTCCTGTAGCTAAACTGTCAACACGTGTTACAATTGTGGTTGGTCAGCATATTCAACAAAAGGTCAAATCTGTGGGCTATAATTCCACATCTGACAGCTAAATTGCACATATATGGCAGCTCTGATAGAGGTCACTATTTTCCATCCATGTTGGTCTGAATAATGTGGCAATTGGATTAGGCAGTGGGGTAATTCTCTCCCTTCTAAATAAATGAGTCTAAAGTATAATGAAGCAAAAACATGACCAATTATCCATCCAAATATTCATTGAATGAGTTCCTGGTAGAGATGTGTGCCGACCCTTGTGTTTTGGTTTTGGATTCATCTTCGTGTTTTGGTTTTGGATTCAGATAAAAATTGATAAAAAACAGCTAAAATGTCCGAATCCAAAACCCGAGTTCGGTTATTAAATCCAAGTTCCAAACCGGCCACAGATCCGAACAGAAATTAATTTTATCTATACATATAAAACATTGATCCCGAGTGGGGCTTAATAAGGATTTTGAGGTGTAATGGTTTCTGTGATTTTGATTAGTATTTAACATCTGTCTTATAGTCCTAGATTGTTTCTAAAACCTCCGGATTATGGACACCCTCTCCTTTATTCCACATATGGACTGCCCCTATAGAGGAATATACACTAAGGAAATACTATGTCAGTTACCTATATAAAGAAAATGGAAAGAGAAATTGATGCTGTCAAAGTTCTTTTCCGGAATCCACTGTATATGGAAGAATTACTCTGTATTGTTATTGTCATTATTATAATTTTCTCTGTTATTATTGTGGTTTTGTTACACATATTTCAGAGATGGTTTTAATGTACATTTATGCTTTTATTGTGTATTGTGTATTGCTTATAGTCTTCCTGTAAGGTTACAACCATGTTCCCTAGACAACAGCAGTGGCAAACGCAGGATTTCTAGAGGGGGTTTCCAAATGCTTGATTTTAGAGTGAGTGTGGCCAGTCCATGAAGAGGGCATAATTAGCACTTATCCAGCTTTAATATGCGTCATACAAAGTGTATTGTGTGTCATAATTCCAGCATATACAGGACCATCGATCACAGTAAGCCATTACATGCGGCATTAGGGCCATCCTGTCTGAGCTGAATGTTTTTATTTTAGATGTGGGTACCATTCCAGAGCATTGGAGCAAGTCCGGGAGTCTGGGAGCAGCAGAAGAACCTAGCACTGCCCTGGACATATATCTAAATATTGGGCTCTATAGCAGTGCATCCCTAACAGTGCATGTTTTCCAAATCCCCTAATGGGTGCACAGGTTATCTATTACTGGCTGAAACATGTTAAAAGATCCACAGGTGGTGCTAATTATTTCATTTGTGATACTGAGAAGAACATGCAGCACTAGAAAATTTCCATTATATTACTATTTCTATTGTGGTCATGGTGTGGGCTGGGGAGGGGGGTTTCCAGGCAGACGGAACCCCCCCTGCGTTTTCCTATGAACAGGCGACGCTAACCTTAGAGATGTTGCCATGGATACCGCATTCACTTCCGGCTGATGACACGTGCGTGTCACTTCTGGTAGCAATCGTGGTCCCGCTAGCAGTACATTGGATGTATATGACAGTGATGTCACTGCGTTCCACTGTATCGTGTTGCCGGAGGCGTGCCCTAGGTCACGAGTTGTGCTGACTGGAGGTTTGGCATGATGGATATCATGCCCGCGTCTGGTGAATGATGCGGGCACATCACTTCTGGTCATGGACGCGATCCTGGAAGTAGAATGGGGATGATAATGTCATCATAAAACCCTGCTGATTCTTCAGTGTTAGGCGGGAACTCTGCCTTTCACCTGAGCTGATTGGTGATAACCTGTATAAATCATTAGAATCATACACCTTGCTCCATGTCTTGACAAGGGCTCCCAAGGAGAGCTGAAACGCATTGACCGTTTGAGTGTATGATTTTTCTACTAGAATCCAGAGGTATGTCATTTATCATCTTTTTACTACTGGATTTTCCACCTACTCCAGTTAGTTATCAACTTTTGGACTACCTCTGGCCACATGTTTTTATTCTTTTTTTAATAATTTTATTGGATGATTTTTTATTTACTATATGTATTGCAATGTATGAATACATTTTTTGGGGGACTTAAAACCTATGGACTAT
This sequence comes from Taudactylus pleione, assembly GCA_031769625.1. Classification (NCBI taxonomy): domain Eukaryota; kingdom Metazoa; phylum Chordata; class Amphibia; order Anura; family Myobatrachidae; genus Taudactylus; species Taudactylus pleione. The sequence continues at coordinate 1,506,392 of JAUIMM010000077.1, read as the reverse complement.
TATGGATTTCTGATGACCATTTTCCTTTGAGAACAAAGGGAAAAAAGATACCTTGATGTGAAGTCACAACTCCATGAGAATTGTGAGTTCGGTATGCAGTGTTTTTATTATTATTATTATTATCGTTTATTTATATGGCGCCACAAGTGTTCCGCAGCGCCTTACAAAGTACATAAATAGATTGATTTACAGTGACTTACAGTACAATACAATACAATACAGGATATGGATAATATACATTGCTGCATTCGCAACCATAACACCCAGATAAGCAACGATGCAAAGCAACCAAGTGTTAGGTGCCCTGGTAGAGAGAGAGAAGTAGATGAAGGTAGAGTAAGGAGAAGCACAAGAGGGTAGAGGGCCCTGCTCATAGGAGCTTACATTCTAAAGGGGAGGGACAGACAAACGGGTGACAAAGATTGGGTGGGCAGGGAGGAAGGAGTATGTAGCAGCAAGTTAAGATGAGAGCTGAAAGGCTTTGATGAAATAGTGGGTCCTGAGAGCCCATTTGAAGGATTGAAGAGAGGTGGAGAGTCTGATGGGAAGCGGGAGAGAGTTCCAAAGGTGGGGAGCAGCGCGGGCAAAATCTTGGAGGCGGGAGTGGGAGGAAGTAGTCAATTGGCATGAGAGGCGGCATGCATTTGTTGAACAAAGAGGGGGGACAGTAGAGTGAAGGGAGATGAGATCAGACATGTAAATGGGAGAGGAATGGCTGAGGGCTTTGTAAGTGAGTGTGAGAACCTTAAATTGGGTTCTAAAAGGCCAGCGGAGAGCTTGTAGGATAGGGGAGGCAGATGCAGTGCATTTTGAGAGGAAGATGAGCCGAGCAGCATTGAGGACAGACTAGAGAGGGGAGAGAAGGGATTTGGGGAGGCCAGATAGGAGGAGGTTACAGTAGTCTAATCTGGAGATGACCAATGAGTGAATGAGGGTTTTGTTGGCATCCTGGGTGAGAAATATGGAAATATTTTTAAGATGAAAATGACAGGACTGTGATAGATTCTGGATATGTGGTTTTGAGGGAGAGGGAGGAGTCCAGGATAACTTCAAGACAGCGCACTTTGGGGCTAGAGGAGATAGTTGTGCCATCAATTGATAAGGAAATTGTGGGAAGTGTGGTTATGTAGGGGGGGAGGGAAGATGATTCGCTCAGTCTTAGACATATTAAGTTTAAGAAATCACTGGGACATCCAGGAAGAAATGGCCGAGAGACAATTGGAGACACGAGTGAGGGGAAAGGGAGAGAGGTCAGGGGAGGAAAGGTAGATCTGAGTATCATCAGCATAGAGATGATATTGGAGGTCAAAAGAGCTGACGAGTTCACCTAGTGAGGATGTATAGAGTGAGAAAAGGAGAGGTCCAAGAACAGAACCTTGGGGAACACCTACTGCAAGAGGCTGTGGGGGAGAAGAGGAGCCATGAGAGGAGACAGAGAAGGATCAGTCAGAGAGGTAGGAGGATAGCCAGGAGAGGGCAGTGTCATGTAGACCAAGGGAGTGAAGGATTTGAAGAAGGAGAGGGTGGTCCACAGTGTCGAAAGCAGCAGAAAGGTCAAGGAGAATGAGCATAGAGTAGTGGCCCTTGGATTTAGCAGCAAGGAGGTCATTGCTGACTTTAGTGAGGGCAGTTTCAGTGGAGTGGAGAGAACGGAAGCCAGACTGAAAAGGGTCAAGGAGGGAGTGAGAGGAAAGAAAGGTGGTAAGGCGCTTGTAAACAGCACGCTCAAGAAGCTTGGAGGCAAAAGGGAGGAGAGAGATGGGACGGTAGTTGGAGAGAGTGTTAGGATCAAGGGTAGGTTTTTGTAGTATGGGGGAGACAAGGGCACGTTTGAATGCAGACGGGACAGTGCCTGATGATTAAGAGATTAAGGAGATGGGCAAGATGGGAGCAGGCATAAAGAGAGAGGTAGCGGAGGAGACGTGAAGGGATAGGGTCAAGGGGGAGGTGAAAGGGGGGGAGGACTGGATGACTGACATGACTACCTCTCCAGATACAGGGAAGAAGAAAGTTAGAGTCGGTAAAATGGAAGGAGAGGGGTGATCTGGGAAGAGAGGAGGTGGATAGCAGGGGGACTGGTGGGATATGATGTCCTGACGTATGGAGTCAATTTTAGATGTAAAGTAGGTAGCAAAGTCAAGGGCAGAGAGCGAGGAGGGGAGGCGAGGAGGGGGTGGGCAGAGGAGGGAGTTGAAGGTGGTGAAGAGACGTTGGGGATTTGAGGACTGAGAGGAGATGAGGTTCTTGAAATATGACTGTTTAGAGAGGGAAAGGGCAGCACTGTATGATGAGAGCATAAATTTGAAATGGAGAAAATCAGCCTTAGAGCGTGATCTTCTCCACTGTCGCTCGGCAGTTCGCGAACACTGTTTTTCTGGGCTATTGTAAAGAAACCTTTATGTGTATTTTCCAGACCTTTTCTGATGTGAGTGAATGGTACGCAAGATCTTTCCCTCTACTAAACACACTTTGGGTGTGAATGTCTCCATTTAAAGATACCTTTTTAGGAGGCGCTCATATATGTTCTATGTGAGTCGGGTTCGCATTATCTTAAGTGCACTATACCTTCTACTGTAAGGAATAGTATCTGGCTGTTTTTTCTTCGTGAGAATACCCCTCAGTGACAACCTATTTATCTTTCCTTGCATACACACCATATGGAGAGAATTTACGTGGTGAATCCTGAGGTGGAATTGTGCATAAAGAAGTGTATGAAGATTTCACTTCAAGCATTAAAAGGACTGTCTCAGTTCATCACATACAATTTAAGTATAATTTGTTATTAGCGCCTGTTTGTATCCCCTGTGTTGCCTTTTATTATTGTATATGTAATTATTGATTTGGTGATTTCCATTTAGACCTGGGAGATGATTTAAGGCTGCTTTTGCGCATTTACAGTGTAACCCACCACACTTTTTATATATATTTTTTATATATATATGGCTGCAAAAATGTTTAGAAATATAAAAACATTAATTGTAATTTTTTTCCTGCAATAAGTTCAAAACATTATGAAAACTATGGTTGCAATAAAAAATAATCACAGTTAAGCTGGCCATACATGGGACGATTTTTAACACTATTTTGGCAGATTCTACAGGTTGGACAGACCAATTGTTTGCAAATAGTTGTATTTTGTATCTTCTGCGACCCCGATGCGCGTCCCCGTCGTCGTAAGTTGTATCGCAGATCAGATGGTTTTGCAGAGAGATCTCAACTGATCGTGTACGATGTGATACACTTCTATGCATCTTATCCTATCAGCTTAATGATCAATTGTACATCATTTGACCACATCTTATGAATAATTTCAATGGAGGAATTTCAAGGGAAATCGTACAACTGATCTTACCAACTTTGAATCTCACCGTGTATGGGGGCCTTAACATTTGATGTTTGATTTTCTTTGCTTCATTTTGGGTAATTGCCAAAATACAAATGAAATTCTTCTTATTCATTACTAATTAAATAAGTAATATAACTATGTCACAGCCACAGGCCATCCAGACTCATTTTTGCAAGTCATTGCCCTGCGTCGGTAGTGTTTTGTAGCTTATATCAATAATTCAAACAGTAGGTTTTGTTCAGCACCATATCACCAACTTTATTCAAATGTAACATGGACATTAACAAACAGCCAAAGTTTTTAATTGCAAGAGAACAGAAGAAGCATACCACTCAGTTCCTTATTACAGCGTATTACTGTATGTGCTTCATAAAGTCTTCCTTCAAATCTGGTCTCTGCCATTTCTCCCCTTCACATCCCCATTTACACTTACACCTTTTTCCCTTATGTACTCACTACCCCGTGTGATACCCAGTGTCACTTCTCCTTCTTTCCCCCTTTTCCCATTATATACTTTAAACCCAAACATCTGCTGTTTTATATGTAACCATTAACTGTGGAAATGTGTAAACTGTTCCCTCCCTATCGGCTCTAGGTGCGTAAATAACGTTATTGGAAGTTTTTGTAAACAACGTTATTGGAAGTTTTTGAATGTAGTAATCCTTTAATGTCTATTTGACAATTTTTTTCTTTCTTTTTGTGCATAACTATCTGGCAGCATTTAGAAACAAAGAGAAATGTAAAAGAAAATGTAACATTTATGATTGAGGCCACTGGTAGTTGGTGGGAAGCAGAATAAAGTATTTACAATCTCTGCATTTTGCCAACAGTAATGTACTCTTTATACCATTAGCTTAGAACACAGGAACTGATTTAGACCCGCTCGCTAAGATGCATTTGCACGCAGCCAGCCGATTGTTAGCATTCTGCGCATGCTTACGCATCGCAGTGCGCGTACGCAAACTAGTGCGAGCAATCGGGAAGCATACGCTCGCTGCACACAGGCTGCCCAGCAGAGTGAGTGACAGGAGAAGCCGTTTGTGGGTGGTGACAGGGGCTGGCTGGTAGAAATGGGGGAGTGGATGTGCGAACGTAGGCGTGCCTGAGCGCCTCAACGCCGTTTCAGAAGCGTGTATAATAAAGAGGCAGCGTCATAGTACACGTCACTTGGCTGAAATTTACACTGAAGCGCTCGCAGTGCTTGCGGCAGGGAATGGTCTACAAGTGCTGCGATCGCATTCGATGGTACTCGATGTTACCGATGGTTGCATACACTTCCTGGAGATGACCTGCGCAAGTGGGCATCTTAAGACGGGCTGGTGGGCATCTGCATACACAATGCGATCACACGCTAAGATATAGTGGGCCTGCTAATGCCGTGCGATCGCCTGCCTTGCCTAATTTGCATACTCATCTAGCGAGCGGGTCTGAATCAGGTCCACAGTTCAAATTGGGCAGCAGGAATGTTGTTATAATTGGGAACAGTGTGATGAAAATGACATGTACAGTACTGCTATTTAGTCAGTCAGCATTTTCTATACCTCTACGTTTTGTAATAATTTCTACAGTAACTATGGTTACAATTCCAAACTTTTATTTCCCAATCAAAATATATTAATTACATTATATGCCATGCTCTATAACCAATCATCCTTTATATAGTGCCAGGCTTGTATTTTCTTTTTGGTTTATTTATCTATGTCTTCAGCCAAAACTTTTAGGTTCTTATGCAGAGTTAGTAGGAAATAAAAAAGGAACAAAACAGGAGCAATTTACTCCTGGACAAAGCATGTTGCAATGTAAGGGGTGCAAATACATTTATTTTATTTTTCCATGCAGGGATAGTATTGGCTGCTTTTAAATGTAGTGAACAAGTACTTGGCAGCCTTCTTTTTACAATGAAATTCAGAATTAAGCTTCAACACACCCCTCCCAACTCTAAGGGCTAAACTTGCTAAGCAGTGCTTCAAAACTGACACGTCTTTGGTAATTTCGACCACAGGTTTTAAAGAGGTAATAGTATTAAATCCAAATCTAGGCATGTTTTGTATTTCCATTTGTCACAACTTTAATTCCATTGGCTAAAGCCACAACCGGCTATGATACTGTAAGTGCTGCTTAGTATATTTAGCCCTAAATCTAACCTCACATTTTATTATGATTATTATTATTATTATTATTATTAGCAGTTATTTATATAGCGCACACATATTCCGCAGCGCTTTACAGAGAATATTTGTCCATTCACATCGGTCCCTGCCCCAGTGGAGCTTACAATCTATATTCCCTACCACATGTTCACACACATACACACTAGGGATAATTTTTTGCTGGGAGCCAATTAACCTACCAGTATATTTTTGGAGTGTGGGAGGAAACTGGAGTACCCAGAGGAAACCCACGCAAGCACCGGGAGAATATACAAACTCCACACAGTTAGGGCTGTGGTGGGAATTGAACCCACGACCTCAGTGCTGTGAGGCAGTAATGCTAACCATTACACAGTCTGTCTGTCACACTCACAGCACAACATGGGTTTGCCACGGTGAAGATTTACTCCTTGTGTTTTTTAAAAAAAAATTGCTCCTAAAGGCCCCCATACATCAGAGATTGATTGCAGCAATCGTGCAATTTGCAATCGATTGTGTAATAAAAATCTTTCCCTTTTTCAATCGATTGTGGCATCTCTGCAATCTGCAATCGATTGAAAAAGGGAAAGATTTGTATACACAATCGATTGCAAATTGCACGATTGCTGCAATCAATCTCTGATGTATGGGGGCCTTAACTCTGCATAAGCCTTCACACTCTATAAACTCTATTAATTATATTTTTTAAATAGGTTTGTCAAAAATTGTAAGTCGAGGTGCACTGGTTCATAATGTCCTTGTTAATCAATTCTCTGCTCTTCTGGAAGGCACAGGGAACTGTTACTAATTCCCAGCGTGCATGGAAACATTGTAGAAAGTAGATTTACATAGAGTTCATGCAGACAATTATTATGCATGTGCTATCCGCCCAGAGGCTATTCTGTATGAGCTGGCTATGCTGTGTGATGTTCTTGATAAAAGGTATGATTGAAAGAATGTGTGTGTATGTATGAGGCAATATGATTTCTGTATGTAATGTTTACTGGAGGCTTAATTGAAATAAATATGCACATGTAATACATTTTTTACAAAATAAAATAGATATTTGAATACAGTTAATTGCCTTGATTATTTAAGTTCTATCTATTATAAATATATTTTTTATTGCAGTACTAATTCTGTTGTAGAATGAGCTGTTGTGCTCTGCATCTGGCACACCCTATATAAGGGAGGGCCATATATATATATATATATATATATATATATATATATATATATATATATGCACAAATAATTTTACAGTTTAAGCAGTTTAGTGCCACAGATTAAAGTAACCACACACACACATTTACAGGTGGAGTAGACCTTACTGAGCCCTCTCCTGTACACCACAGCTCACATGACACAGTTAGTCCCCATTGTTTTCAAAGGAAAAATTGTTATAAAAATTTAGCTAGTTGATGCTTATTATTGAGCCATCTAAATGCAATGCTGCAATAATGGCTGCTCAGTAAGTATATACTGTTTAGGAATACAGGCAACAAAAGTATTTAGTGATTGCAGTAATCTTTATTTAAGATTACGGACTGACATATTAAAGAGACGTTATCAAATTTTAAAATCATTTTACGCGTCTCTTCTTGCCGTGCTTGTCAGTAGAAGAGGGTGACAACTGGTGTGTGTGCTTTGATCTCCTTCAGCTACTAGTAGGGGCAGGGGCTGCAGCGGCTGCTGCAACTGGGGTGGGAACAAAGCAGCCTCGCTTGTGCCACTGCATGTCACGGATACGGCGAACAGACTGGATCTGGGGCTGGTTGGCTTCCCAATCATTCCAGTGTCTGTATTCATTCTTCTCAAAGACATACTGACGACCTCTGTAGCCGGGGTATTCATAACCTACCCAGCTGCAAGAAACAATAAACACGTTAGATTGGATTGTATGCATGCATATTCATCACTGACACTGTATCTGCTTAAGGCAGAAGCTTCTTACTTTGTGATATCACTATTTGTCTTCTGCTAACATTGTTTATGCCATACACATTGTTCAAGCCAGAAAAAAAGACTTTATTATTAATATAACAGTCCCTTTGTATGTAATTGACTGTACAGGAAGTTATAATTCTCATTAGCAATAACATTTTCATAGCTGATGTAGGAGCTCTTACGTTCCATTGAGGACCTTAATACTGGCCACTCGGTCCTGGAAGCCATGAGCCCACAGACTTGGTACATCATCATCCACAATCTCCATCTTCCTTCCATTGTAACCAGCATTTTCAAACAGGTGGATCTTATGCTCAGCGCTGTCCTACATGACAATGAGCATTGACAAGTTTTAGGTACAGGCTTTGGTCATTAACTGCTAAATAGTAGGGATGTGCAGGCTCGGATAGGTTCGAGTTTGCACGTGGAGTTCGGATTTTTCCCTCCAAAAAAACGGTACTCAGAAAGAGGCAAAACGTCATCTTGCATGGACGAACATCATCATTCTTGGACAAAAGTCCAGGAATGATGATGTTCGTCCGTGCAAGATGACGTTTTGCCTCTTTCTGAGTTCTGTTTTTTTGGAGGGAAAAATCCGAACTCCACGTGCAAACTCGAACCTATCCGAGCCTGCACATCCCTACTAAATAGTATACCTAATGATAATTAAGATGGCAACGCAACAGCCTTTCAGAAGAAACTAAGGGGCATAACCATCATTGTGTTATGATTGGCCCCAATGTATTAGTTATATGACTCATGACGAGTTGTGACGGCAGATGTTGAACTTCAAAAAAAATAGCATTCCCAGCGAGCCCTACCACTAATACTTTCACCCCTAAATAATAGCAGCAAAAGTTTACACAAACTGGCAGTGTTACTGTACTGAGCTATTGCACACAGAGAGGGTTGGAGGGGGACAGAGTGATGCGAATGGACCCCTCTTCACAACCCAGACCTCATTACCATAGGAAGGAGCGGGGCTCCGAGAACAAAGCTATCTAAACATGGCATCAGTTCCTGCAATCAAACTCTATTTGTGTTGTGTTGTCATAGTCATACTTGTCTACCCTCCCGGAAAGACTGTGAGTCTCTTGAAAAACGGGTGGTGATTCCAGTCCCCTGAAAAGGTAGGCAAGACTTCAGGAGGCAGGAGCCACCAAGTAGCAGCCACCCACCTACCGAGGGAACAGGCGATCGATGATGCAATTCACATAGAAACGTGTTTTCATTTGTTTAATTCCACTAATATGTTAAATTATAAATTATATCCTGGTTTAACTTGGTTACTGTTTGCTGCCATAGGGAATGGGGAAGAGCTAAATTAAATAATCTGGGATTACAATTTAAATTATACTTGCAGAAATCAATACTAACCAGCCACTAATAAATCTAAATCATGGTAATCTTGAGTTTTAATATGTACTTTTATAACTGTACAAAGAAAACTACTACATTTTTTTTTATTATTATTATTGTTAGATTGTAAGGTCCCACAGTGCTTTGCAGTGATGAAGTGTGGCAAAAATAGGTTATACATAAAAAGAGACAAACAAGGGAGATAAAAAAAGACTTGAAAACAAAGGCAGGGACCTGCTGATGAGAAAGCTAACATTATAATTGGAAGAGGGCACAGGTGGTGAGTCGTGAGATTTGGAGGTTGGTGGGAGATGATGAGAGAGTAGATAAGAGTTTTTGTAGCATCTTGGTTAACAAAATGGCATATTCTAGCAATATATCTAAGGTTGGGGTGACATGCAGAGAGAAATACTGGATATGAGGAACAAAGAGGAGGGCAAATTCACGTGTGACCAGTGCTCAAAGTGAGCCAGTATACGGTAGTACGCCATACCGCCATTTCAGCCAGTGTCCCGCTTGTCAGTCGAGCAGCGCCAGCATTACTTGGAGATGTGTCCTGCTGGGGACACATTTCTGATTGGTGCTGGGACGGAGCATCGCTCCCGGCGACAGGACAGATGCGACAGCAGTTTAAACTTTAAAAAGTGTTGGTGGTGGCATTTTTTTGCCGGCTGCTAATCAATCACGGCTCATGGACCGGCAGCCAATCAGAAGCAGGCACGTGGCTGCTTCTGACTGGCTGCCGGTCCGCGAGCTGTGATTGGTTCACAGCCAGCGCAAAGTTTAAACTGCCGCCGCTGGCCTCTGCCCTGGAGCGAGGACCTATGGCCGATCAGAGATGTTTCCCTGCTTGATGTGTCCCTGCTTGGCATGGAGGATGAGTACAGGGGGTGAGAGAGGGAAGCGGGCAGTGAAAAGTGTGGGTGTGGAAGAGGGAGAGGGAAGCAAGCAGTGTGATGTGCAGGGGTTGGGAGAGGGAAGCAGGCAGTGTCAGATTCAGGTTGTGGGAGAGGGAAGCAGGCAGTGTGAGGTGCAGGGGGTGAGAAAGAGAAGCAGGCAGTGTACAGTGCAGGGGGTGAGAAAGAGAAGCAGGCAGTGTGAGGTACAGAGGGTGGGAGAGGGAAGTAGGCAGTTTGATGTACAGGGGGTGGGAGAGGGAAGCAGGCAGTGTAAGGTGCAGGTGGTGGGAGAGGGAAGTAGGCAGTGTAAGGTGCAGGGGGTGGGAAAGGGAAGCAGGCAGTGCGATGTGCAGGGGGTGGGAAAGAGAAGCAGGCAGTGTGAGGTACAGGGGGTGAGAGAGGGAAGCAGGCAGTGTAAGGTTCAGGGGGTGGGAAAGGGAAGCAGGCAGTGTAAGGTGCAGTGGGTGGGAAAGTGAAGCAGGCAGTGTGAGGTACAGGGGGTGGGAGAGGGAAGTAGGCAGTGTACAGAGCAGGGGGGTGGGAAAGGGAAGCAGGCAGTGTGAGGTACAGGGGGTGGGAGAGGGAAGCAGGCAGTGTAAGGTCCAGGGGGTGGGAAAGGGAAGCAGGCAGTGTAAGGTTCAGGGGGTGGGAAAGGGAAGCAGGCAATGTGAGGTACATAGGGTGAAAGAGGGAAGTGGGCAGTGAAAAGTGTAGGGTGGGAAACGGAAGCAGGCAGTGTGAGCTGCAGAGGCTGGGAAAGGGAAGCAGGTAGTGTGAGGTACAAGGGGTGAGAGAGGGAAGTAGGCAGTGTGATGTCCAGGGGGTGGGAGAGGGAAACAGGCAGTGTAATGTGCAGGGGGTGAGAGAGGGAAGCACACAGTGTGAGGTTCAGGGGTGGGAGAGGGAAGCAGGCAGTGTGATGTTCAGGGGTGGGAGAGGGAAGCAGGCAGTGTGAGGTTCAGGGGACATGAGAGGGAAGCAGGCAGTGTGATGTGCAGGGGGTGGGAAATAGAAGCAGGCAGTGTGAGGTACAGAGGGTGGGAGAGGGAAGTAGGCAGTGTGAGGTACAGGGGGTGGGAGAGAGAAGCAGGCAGTGTGATGTGCAGGGGGTGGGAGTTGGAAGCAGGCAGTGTAAGGTGCAGGGGGTTGGAAAGGGAAGCAGGCAGTGCGATGTGCAGGGGATGGGAAATAGAAGCAGGCTGTGTGAGGTACAGGGGGTGAGAGAGGGAAGTAGGCAGTGTGAGGTACAGGGTGTGGGAGAGGGAAGCAGGCAGTGTGAGGTTCAGGGTACAGGAGAGGGAAGCAGGCAGTGTAAGGTGCAGGGGGTGGGAAAGGGAAGCAGGCAGTGTGAGGTACAGGGGGTGGGAGAGGGAAGTAGGCAGTGTACAGAGCAGGGGGTGGGAAAGGGAAGCAGGCAGTGTGAGGTACAGGGGGTGGGAGAGGGAAGCAGGCAGTGTAAGATTCAGGGGGTGGGAAAGGGAAGCAGGCAGTGTAAGGTTCAGGGGGTGGGAAAGGGAAGCAGGCAATGTGAGGTACAGGGGGTAAGAGAGTGAAGCGGGCAGTGTGAGGTACATAGGGTGAAAGAGGGAAGTGGGCAGTGAAAAGTGTAGGGTGGGAAACGGAAGCAGGCAGTGTGAGGTGCAGAGGCTGGGAAAGGGAAGCAGGTAGTGTGAGGTACAAGGGGTGAGAGAGGGAAGTAGGCAGTGTGATGTCCAGGGGGTGGGAGAGGGAAACAGGCAGTGTAATGTGCAGGGGATGAGAGAGGGAAGCACACAGTGTGAGGTTCAGGGGTGGGAGAGGGAAGCAGGCAGTGTGATGTTCAGGGGTGGGAGAGGGAAGCAGGCAGTGTGAGGTTCAGGGGACATGAGAGGGAAGCAGGCAGTGTGATGTGCAGGGGGTGGGAAATAGAAGCAGGCAGTGTGAGGTACAGGGGGTGGGAGAGGGAAGTAGGCAGTGTGAGGTACAGGGGGTGGGAGAGAGAAGCAGGCAGTGTGATGTGCAGGGGGTGGGAGTTGGAAGCAGGCAGTGTAAGGTGCAGGGGGTTGGAAAGGGAAGCAGGCAGTGCGATGTGCAGGGGATGGGAAATAGAAGCAGGCTGTGTGAGGTACAGGGGGTGAGAGAGGGAAGTAGGCAGTGTGAGGTACAGGGTGTGGGAGAGGGAAGCAGGCAGTGTGAGGTTCAGGGTACGGGAGAGGGAAGCAGGCAGTGTAAGGTGCAGGGGATGGGAAAGGGAAGCAGGCAGTGTGAGGTACAGGGGGTGGGAGAGGGAAGTAAGCAGTGTACAGAGCAGGGGGTGGGAAAGGGAAGCAGGCAGTGTGAGGTACAGGGGGTGGGAGAGGGAAGCAGGCAGTGTAAGATTCAGGGGGTGGGAAAGGGAAGCAGGCAGTGTAAGGTTCAGGGGGTGGGAAAGGGAAGCAGGCAATGTGAGGTACAGGGGGTAAGAGAGTGAAGCGGGCAGTGTGAGGTACATAGGGTGAAAGAGGGAAGTGGGCAGTGAAAAGTGTAGGGTGGGAAACGGAAGCAGGCAGTGTGAGGTGCAGAGGCTGGGAAAGGGAAGCAGGTAGTGTGAGGTACAAGGGGTGAGAGAGGGAAGAAGGCAGTGTGATGTCCAGGGGGTTGGAGAGGGAAACAGGCAGTGTAATGTGCAGGGGGTGAGAGAGGGAAGCACACAGTGTGAGGTTCAGGGGTGGGAGAGGGAAGCAGGCAGTGTGATGTTCAGGGGTGGGAGAGGGAAGCAGGCAGTGTGAGGTTCAGGGGACATGAGAGGGAAGCAGGCAGTGTGATGTGCAGGGGGTGGGAAATAGAAGCAGGCAGTGTGAGGTACAGGGGGTGGGAGAGGGAAGTAGGCAGTGTGAGGTACAGGGGGTGGGAGAGAGAAGCAAGCAGTGTGATGTGCAGGGGGTGGGAGTTGGAAGCAGGCAGTGTAAGGTGCAGGGGGTTGGAAAGGGAAGCAGGCAGTGCGATGTGCAGGGGATGGGAAATAGAAGCAGGCAGTGTGAGGTACAGGGGGTGAGAGAGGGAAGTAGGCAGTGTGAGGTACAGGGGGTGGGAGAGGGAAGCAGGCAGTGTGAGGTTCAGGGGACGGGAGAGGGAAGCAGGCAGTGTAAGGTGCAGGGGGTGGGAAAGGGAAGCAGGCAGTGTGAGGTTCAGGGGACGGGAGAGGGAAGCAGGCAGTGCAATGTGCAGGGGGTGGGAAAGAGAAGCAGGCAGTGTAAGGTGTAAGGGGTGGGAAAGGGAAGTAGGCAGTGCAATGTGCAGGGGGTGGGAAAGAAAACAGGCAGTGTGAGGTACAGGGAGTGGGAGAGGGAAGCAGGCAGTGTAAGGTGCAGGGGGTGTGAAAGGGAATCAGGCAGTGTGATGTGCAGGGAGTGGGAGAGGGAAGCAGGCAGTGTGAGGTGCAGTGGGTGGGAAAGGGAAGTAGGCAGTGTGATGTGCAGGGGGTGGGAAAGAGAAGCAGGCAGTGGGAGGTACGGGGGGTGGGAGAGTGAAGCAGGCAGTGTAAGGTGCAGGGGGTGGGAAATGGAAGCAGGCAGTGTGATGTGCCGTCTGGGAGAGGTAAGCAGGCAGTGTGAGGTACAGGGGGTGGCAGAGGGAAGCAGGCAGTGTAAAGTGCGGTGGCTGGGAAAGGGAAGCATGCAGTGTGAGGTACAAGGGATGAGAGAGGGAAGTAGGAGGTGTGAGGTGCAGGAGGTGAGAAAGGGAAGTAGGCAGTGTGAGGTACGGGGGGTGGGAGAGGGAAGCAGGTAGTGTGAGGTGCAAGGGGTGGGAAATGGAAGCAGGCAGTGTGATGTGCCGTCTGGGAGAGGTAAGCAGGCAGTGTGAGGTACAGGGGGTGGCAGAGGGAAGCAGGCAGTGTAAAGTGCGGTGGCTGGGAAAGGGAAGCAGGCAGTGTGAGGTACAAGGGATGAGAGAGGGAAGTAGGAGGTGTGAGGTGCAGGAGGTGAGAAAGGGAAGTAGGCAGTGTGAGGTACAGGGGGTGGGAGAGGGAAGCAGGCAGTGTGAGGTGCAGGAAAAGGGAGAGGGAAGTAGGCAGTGTGAGGTGCAGGAGGTGAGAGAGGGAAGCAGGCAGTGTGAGGTGCAGGGGGTGGCAGAGGGAAGCAGGCAGTGTAAGGTGCGGTGGGTGGGAAAGGGAAGCAGACAGTGTGAGGTACAAGGGATGAGAGAGGGAAGCAGGCAGTGTGAGGTACAAGGGGTGGGAAGGGAAGCAGGCAGTGTGAGGTGCAGGGGGTGGGAGAGGGAATTAGGCAGTGTGAGGTGCAGGAGGTGAGAGAGGGAAGTAAGCAGTGTTAGGTGCAGGGGGTGAGAGAGGGAAGCATGCAGTGTGAGGTGCAGGAGGTGAGAGAGGGAAGTAGGCAGTGTGAGGTACAGGGGGTGGAAAGGCAAGCAGGCAGAGTGAGGTACAGGGGGTGGGAAGGGAAGCAGGCAGTGTGAGGTGCAGGGGGTGTAAGAGGGAAGCAGGCAGTGTGAGGTGCAGGAGGTGAGAGAGGGAAGTAAGCAGTGTTAGGTGCAGGCGGTGAGAGAGGGAAGCATGCAGTGTGAGGTGCAGGAGGTGAGAGAGGGAAGTAAGCAGTGTTAGGTGCAGGAGGTGAGAGAGGGAAGCAGTCAGAGTGAGGTACAGGGGGTGGGAAGGGAAGCAGGCAGTGTGAGGTGCAGGGGGTGTAAGAGGGAAGCAGGCAGTGTGAGGTGCAGGAGGTGAGAGAGGGAAGTAAGCAGTGTTAGGTGCAGGGGGTGAGAGAGGGAAGCAGGCAGTGTGAGGTGCAGGAGGTGAGAGAGGGAAGTAAGCAGTGTTAGGTGCAGGAGGTGAGAGAGGGAAGCAGTCAGAGTGAGGTACAGGGGGTGGGAAGGGAAGCAGGCAGTGTGAGGTGCAGGGGGTGTAAGAGGGAAGCAGGCAGTGTGAGGTGCAGGAGGTGAGAGAGGGAAGTAAGCAGTGTTAGGTGCAGGGGGTGAGAGAGGGAAGCATGCAGTGTGAGGTGCAGGAGGTGAGAGAGGGAAGTAAGCAGTGTTAGGTGCAGGAGGTGAGAGAGGGAAGCAGTCAGAGTGAGGTACAGGGGGTGGGAAGGGAAGCAGGCAGTGTGAGGTGCAGGGGGTGTAAGAGGGAAGCAGGCAGTGTGAGGTGCAGGAGGTGAGAGAGGGAAGTAAGCAGTGTTAGGTGCAGGGGTGAGAGAGGGAAGCAGGCAGTGTGAGGTGCAGGAGGTGAGAGAGGGAAGTAAGCAGTGTTAGGTGCAGGGGGTGAGAGAGGGAAGCAGGCAGTGTGAGGTGCAGACTTGAGATGAAAGCAGAGGCTGAATATCGTTATCAAAATTCCTAAAGCTTGCTGGGGGGGTGGTACAACTAAAATTTCCATGGTAAATAATTGGCTGCGCAATCCTATAATTCATACCCATAAACTAATCACTGTGTAATCAATCTAATGTTTATTGCCACAAGCTCATGAAAATAAAATAACATATACAGTATAATACTCTATTCATAAAATACACATACTGGAAAACAATATAAAACATCTCAATTGTTTGACACATGCAGTGGTAACTTTGTTGATATGAGTTAGCAATATTTTTCAACAAGGTTACTCTCTAATAACTGGTTTAAATAGATAAGTCTAATGCTGCCCATCCACTAGACGAGCTGAAAACGACTGCACGATTACGACCTTGTATGTCTGTGATGAGCCTGAACTGAACGAGCAGTCGTTCAGTGTAGGCACAATCAATCATCTGCAAACATGCTCAACCTGATCAGCTTGTTTGCACAATGATAGATGTCTTTTAACGATCAGTGGAAGCCCGCATTGCTGGCCGTTTTAGTCATCTTAGTGAACAATCTTCAAACGATTAATGAACGATAACGACATCGTTATCGTTCAATCGCTCAATTTAATCGCCTAGTGGATGGGCAGCATTATGCAGAAAAAGTCATAATTTGTTAAATAGACAAAGGGCCTGATTCAGAGCCGCTCGTAAGCGGCCGCTCGTTCGCTCCGAGCGATGTTCGCACATCTGCGCATGCGTATGGGTTTTAGTACGCATGCGCGAACCAGTCAGTGCGGTCGAAATTCGTGTGCTCGCAAAATAGCGAATGCCTGCTATTTTGAGTGACAGGATGAGGCGTTTGTGGGTGGTAACAGGGGAAAGTGCTTGAAAACGGGGAGTGGAGATCCGAACGCATGCGTGCCAAAAGGTCAAAACGGGCATTTTAAGGGTGTGCATAATTAACAAAGCAGCGTCATCGACCACGTCAGTTGGGTGTCTTTTAGCCAGAACTGCTCGCATGATTGCGGTAGGAAAATGCAACCACAAGAATAGCGAGCAGTTCATTCGCCTTTCGATGTACTCGATTAATCTAATAAATAGCGGAGATGATGTATGATGCGAGCAGCCAGGGGGCGTTTTTTACAAAAAAACGTCCGCATGTTTTGTTCGCTCATTCAGACATAGAGGCGTCAACAGACCGCAAAGAGCGAACGGTCAATTTAAATAGCCAGCCCCTTTTTCTGGATGAGTGAGCGCAAATAGCGTACGGCTCTGAATCAGGCCCAAAGTTCCAATGTCAAGGTATATATGCTCTAGTGTTAGATAATATTACCATCATCAGTGGATAGGCACTGTATGGCTATGAAGCAGATTGTAGCACTAGTAGTTCTCCTTAGTAACCGATTAAAGCACTGATAGTTGTTTTTAGTAGTCGGATCGATGATGTTAAATGGTCACAGACTTGTACATTAGTCTGTGTTAAATGGCCGTGCAAGGTGCAGGATGCCTCCAGTTTGTACCCAGCCCCTGCTCTAGAGCTTCGGTACTGGGTACAGATACTAAGTTTGGAGAGGAAGATGAGCCTAGCAGCAGCATTGAGCACAGACTGGAGAGGAGACAGATGGGATTTGGAGAGACCAGATAGGAGGAGGTTACAGTAGTCCAATCTGGAGATGACCAGAGAATGTATGAGGGTTTTGGTGGCATCCTGGGTGAGAAGGGTTTGAGCTTGGAAATATTCTTGAGATGGAAACGACAGGACTGCGAGAGGTTCTGAATATGTCGTCTGAAGGAGAGGGAAGAGTCCAGGATGACTCCAAGACAACGCACTTTATGACTAGATGAGATAGTTGTGCCATCTATTGATAAAGAAATAGTGGGAAATGGTGTTATGTGGAAGGGTGGGAAGACGATCAGCTCAGTCTTAGACATATTAAGTTTGAGAAATCGCTGGGACATCCAGGAAGAGAGAGCAGAGAGACAGTTGGAGGTACTAGTCAGTAAAAAGGGGGAAAGATCAGGTGAGGAAAGGTGGATCTGAGTATCATCAGCATAGAGATGATAATGGAGGTCAAAAGAGCAACAGAGTTTACCTAGAGAGGACGTATATAGAGAGAATAGGAGAGGTCCAAGAACAGAACCTTGGGGAGCACCTACTGCAAGAGGCTTTGGGGGGGAGGAGGAGTTGTGAGAGGAAACAGAGAAGGAAAGGTCAGAGAGCTAGGAGGACAGCCAGGAGAGAACAGTGTCACGTAGACCAAGGGAGTGAAGAATATGCAGCAGTAGAGGGTGATCCACAGTGTCAAAAGCAGCAGAGAGGTCAAGAAGAATGAGCAGGGAGTAGTGGCCTTTGGATTAGGTCATTGCTGACTTTCGTGAGGGCAGTTTCAGTGGAGTGAAGAGAACAGAAGCCAGACTGAAAAGGGTCAAGGAGGGAGTGGGAGGAAAGAAATGTGGTGAGGTGGTTGTAAACAATACAAAGGGCCTGATTCAGGTTGTAAACAATAGGAGTTTGGAGGCAAAAGGGAGGAGAGAGATTGGTCGGTAGTTAGAGAGAATGTTAGGATCAAGGGAAAGTTTTTTAAGAATGGGGAGACAAGTGCATTCTTGAATGCAGAAGGGACAGTGCCAGAAGAGAGGGAGAGATTAAGGAGGTGGGCAAGATGGGAGCAGGCAGAAGGAGAGAGGTAGCGAAGGAGGCGGGAGGGGATAGGATCAAGGGGAGAGTTGGAAGGGGAGGAGGACTGCATAAGGGCCTTAACTTCCTCTCCAGTTATAGGGGAGAAGGATGTCAGAGTCGGTAAAATGGATGGGGAGGGGTGATTCAGGAAAGGTGGAGGTGGAGAGCTGGGGGACTGGTTGGATATGATGTCCTGATGTATGAAATCAATTTTAGATGTAAAATAGGTAGCAAAGTCAATGGCACAGAGCAAGGAGGGGAGACAAGGAGGGGGTGGGCAGAGGAGGGAGTTGGGGATTTCAGTACTGGAAGGAGATGAGATTCTTGAAATATGACTGTTTAGAGAGGGAAAGGGCAGCACTGTAGGATGACAGCAGGAATTTGAAATGGAGAAAAGAGTGTGATCTTCTCCACTGACGCTCGTGAACATTTTTGTAGGTATCTGGTGCATTTAGAATGCCAGGGTTGAGGTTTGGATTTACGTGGGTGAGTAGTGATCGCCAAAGCAACAGAGTCAAGAGCAGAAGTAAGGGAGGCATTCTATAGGGAAGCAGCTTGTTCAGGGCAGCAGAAAGAGAGGATAGGGGAGAGAAGCGAGTCAAGTAGGGAAGAAAAGAAAGCAGTGTCGATAGCTTCAATGTTACACTTAGTGATGGCGGCTTTCAGAGGTAGAGGAGGGGAAGGAGAGAGGGATAGGTTAAAAGAGAGAAGGTGATGATCAGAGAGGGGGAATGAGGAATTGGAGTAGGCAGAAATATCACAATGGTGAGTGAATACCAGATCAAGCAAATGCCCACTCGCATGGGAGGGTGAGGCGGTCCATTGGGAGAGGCCAAATGAGGAAGTGAGGGTGAGTAGTTTGGAAGCAGAGGATTATGTGGGTATATAAATTGGAATATTGAAGTCACCTAGGATAATAGAGGGAAGATCTGAGGAGAGAAAGTGACTTAGCCAGGAGGAAAAGTTGTCAAGGAACTTGGAGGGAGGGCCAGGGGGACGGTAGATAACAGCTAATCTGAGGTGTACTGGTTGGAAGAGGCATATAACATGAACTTCAAATGTAGAGAATGTAAGGTGAACTTTAAGTGGCATGGAACCGTACATGCAGAGATAGCTGAGACACAGTTGGTTACACAAGACCAAGACAGCAGAGCAGAGGTGAGTCGAAGTGAGGTAGTTTTGAGTGTCATCAGTGCAGAGGAGTTGTTGAGGCCTAATAAGCAAATTAGATCCCCAAAGAAGAGGCGTAAATAAGAAAAGCAGGGGCCTAAGAAGAGTTTCCTGTGGGACCTCAATTAATAGTGAGAGCGGAGGTGACAATGTGCCAGTGGTAAGGACACTAAAGATATGATTCAATAGGTAGTAAGCGGACCATAAGTACTGTGACACAATGGCTAGTGAAGGGTGTGCATATGAAGCGGATGATCAACAGTGTCAAAAGCAGCAGAGAGGTTCCAGGGGATGCCTTTGCAGTGTAAGAACTTCCAGGTCTATGACCCTGAAGTCCTACTGCACATGTGTCTCCATTGGCCAGCATATGCGCAAGCCACAGAGTACACTGAGAGGGACCCTATTGGATCCCTCTTGGGGAAGTCTCCACTAAGAAGCCCATGGGATTCTATTAGGTTGCCTATTGGGAACAAGCTCAGAAAAGTTTAGCTTTCCGGACCTTGATGCATATGAGCAATGTGGTCAAACCTCAGAAAATGTTATTTTCAGTGGTACAAAGAGATTGGTACCCCCTTCATCATCATATGGTATAAATAAAATTTGTCACGCCCCTTCCCCATGAGGTGACACCCCTTTTTGGTCAAACTCTTTATTTGCAGGGTGGGCGCTACCACTATGTAGGAGCGCTGGCCACTGTAGAGCACCTCTGGAATAATGTGTACATACTACACTACTAGTAACAAACATACAGCCGCTGGCGCCGGTAGCTGTGTGTTTGTTTAAGCAGCCGTAATAGGTCACTCATGAGGTCCATTTTCCGTCTCCCGCAGTGGGTGATGGGAGAGACGTCATTATGTATCTCCCATCATGCAGAGCGGGCTGGTCCGTGGGGACAAAGGAGCGGATGCCGAAGCAGGGATTAAGGTAAGTGGAGTTTTGGGGTTTTTTACATTTATGTCTGTCTAGCCCTGGGATCACTGCTGGGAGGGGCGGACTACTATTGGGGGCGCTGCTGGGGGGGGACTACTACTGGGGGCACTGCTGGGGAGGGATTACCACTTGGTGCACTGCCGGGTGGGGCTACCGATAGGGGTACTGCTGGGGGGACTACTACCGGGGGCATTATTGGGGGGGACTACTACTGAGGGCACTGTTGGGGGGACTACTACTGGAGGCACTGCACTGGTGGGACCACTACCTGGCACACTATATAAGGGGCACTGCATAGGGGGACCACTACCTGGGGCACTATATAAGGGGCACTGCATAGGGGAACAACTACTGGGGGAACTGTATAAGGGGCACTACTGGGGGCACTGCATAAGGGCTTGTGTAGCTATCCGAGGGTGGGGGGGAGGGTGCAAGGTTGAAGAAATGCCTAGGGTGCCAAGAAACCTTGCACCGGCCCTGTTTATATGTGTAATATTTATACTATATAATATTTATACTATATACTATATATACCATATTACATATAGTGTATTTATATTATATGAATCCAGCACCTCTCACACTGACAAGTAGGAAGGCTCCTGTAAGCATATGTGCACATTCGGTTACAAACTCCTTTATTTAACACAGATTTCTCAATACTGTCATACCTGGGACTCAACCCCATCACCTCTCACATTGCAGTCAGAAACCTTACACATGTTCAGAGGCTTCCTTACAGGAGAGATATCTCCATGTGTAAGGTGCCTGACTGCCATGGAGGAGGTGATGGGTTCAAGACCTATGTGCGTTAAATAAAGGAGGATGTGACTGAAGGTGCTTGGGGAGGTGGCCAGATGAAGGGGGTGTTGGTCAGAAAGGAGATAGGGGCAGCCAGGAGATGCCGGGGATATCAAAGAAGAGGAAGCTCCAAGAGAGAAAGATTGTAAACACAGGCACCTCTGAACTGCGTCCCCTGCCCTGCGGTACCTTGTGGCATGGCACGTCACACCACCCTAGTTACGGCCTGGATAGTGCATCCCACCCTTGGTGTGAGGAAAGCTCTTGTTGAATGCTCTCATGTTTATCTTTGAAATAAGTAGCAAAATCATGGATGGTAAAGTAAATTTAAGATGGCAAAGATGTGCCTCTGTTTAGAAGACTGTATGAATATTACAGAAGTGAAGTACTGTATGTTTGTTTGGGAAGTGAAAAGGGCAGTGCTATAGGATGGAATTATGAATTTCTATTGGTGCTCAGTAAGGCAGGAGCATATTTGTAGATACAAAGTCTATTTGGTGTGCCATGGTTGAGGTTTGGATTGTTAGACAGCGTAGTTGATTTAGGGCCTGATTCAGAGATGGTTGCTATTGCAGAGCCGCACAGAAGCCTCTGTGCAACACCATCCAACAAAATGTAAATGCAGCAGAAGGTGCCTGGAGGAAACATATACTTCCTTGCTGCATCTGAGAGATCGCTGCCTCGGATCACCATCGCACCCTCAGCCTGGCCGGTGCCACTTACGAGGCCAGGAAATTTGGGTCCACTGACACAGACTCGTGGCCTTCCCTCCCGGAAAACGGGGTCGATACACCCCCGTTTCCGGGAATGGTGGGCAGGAACACCCTCATTCCGCCTCCAAATGCCACAGCTTGTCAATCAGGTTGTGGCTGGGAGACACTGTGAGCGGACTCGCAGGTGGAGAGCTGCATATGTGCAGTACATATTTTGTCCATGCGCAGTCCTCCAACAACTGGAGATGAGCGCTAACAATCAGGTTAGCGTACATCTCTGAATCAGGCCCTTAGTTAAAATGACAAATAGATAAGGTGGAAAGTATTTAGGTGTCTCTGTACGTGTGTAAATTTGGGGGCAGGGGAAGCATGAAGTTAGGTCATGCTGAAGAAAAGGAGGTTGTGGTTAAACAGTGTAAAGACCAAGCTGGAATTATATATTATAGTTCCCTGTCTTTTCTATAATAGCACTTTTATGCACAAATGTCACCAGGGCCGCAGAGAGCCGGCCCAGGGGAAAGGGGCGTGGCCTAATTGCAGATGTGACCGCACCCCCTTAGTGCAGCGCGCTGGGGGAGGGGGCGCTGTGAACCCCTCAACCTGGCACAACTCCAGGGTGGGCGATCGTTGTGATCGATCCCTCCCACAGGCAGAGGAGACTGCTGCTGCTCAGCGACAGTGAGCAGTCTCCCACTGCAGCCCAGCACACAGCAGCGTCGCACCCAGGCCCCTCCAACAAGCTTGGGCCTGGGTAATTAGTACCTGCCCCCCCCCCCTCTCTGCGCCCCTGAATGTCACTACCACTTATTTTCCTTCTAAGGGCCTACTTAGGGCCTGATTCAGCAGTGCACTCAAGAGCACTGCTGCACACAGATATTCGATTATCGGCAATCTGCGCATGCGCAGGACCCGGTATGCACATGTGCAGAATGGGTCCTGTGTGATCACATGTATGATCACATGCATGAGCCCCCGTATGCCTCTGCCTAATTGACAGACAGAGGTGTTTACAGGGGGGTGCGGAGGCGGGGGCGACCTGTGTTCCCAGAAATGTGTGCTTGTCACCCCTGTTTTATGGGAGTGGCAAGGCCTATACCTGCATCCATGGACGCAAATTTCTGGCCTCACAAGATGGCACCATCCAACATTGAAGCCAATGGTTGCGATGGTTATTCCAAGCTGTGACCTGCTTTTTATCAAGGACGGAATTGCAAAGCTGCTTGTGTGCGGCTTTGCAATTCCGTCCTCAGCTGAATCAGGCCCTTAGTCTGCCAATATAGGCAGTGATTACAATTTACAGTTTAATCATTTTATACCAATATGATATAAATCATCGCATGTGTGTGTCTAAATAAAACACCATTCTCAACTAACATGGTCAGCATCCATGGAAAATGTGGAAGGCCCTTTACAATATCTAAGATCAACAACACTAATTAATTTAAAGATATGTATTTGGCACATATCTGTTCATAAATGGACACCATCAACATGCAATAAATGTCTCCTATCTCTCACAATGTTCAAGGGACGGATGGACATCAGATAGTCACTCCTGTGGCTGTTAGACCAGGTGTCCCATCGGGGATAGTCGCCCTTTTCTAGGACAAATTGTTCCCCACCAAACGCTTGACGCTCAAAGCTAAGCCATCTAAATGAAGAGGAAAATTGTATCAAAATCAAGCATCATTGACACTTTGTAAAAAAAAAAGAGAATGTTATCATTTAATTTTGTCTTCATATACGTCACATTAATAAGTATCTTTAGGGGTAAATTTACTAGGCTCAAATGAATTCAAATGGGGCTAAATCGCACGTTAAATGCATATTTGCAATTTACTAAATGCTAAAATCGGCCGAGTTTGTCCCATTCTAAAGGGAAAAATCGGTCGAGAACACCTGTAAGTTGGACGGTAACATGTTTCGGACAAATAGACCATCGATCCAACTTTGCCATAGATATCAATAGGACCTGGGAATTTACTAAGGATTCAAATTTGTAATTGCGACCGAAATATAGTGGAAATTGGCCGCAAAAGACGCTAAAACGAACCCAAATAGAAATCTCAAATAGAACACCTTTCTCAATTTCAAGTTTGACATCTAAACATACTTAACCATCACTGACAACTGAAATCTGTGGCCACTAAAACGGGGTTAAGCATATGCATACACTTCTCTCCTGTTACAAAGAGAAACTAAGCATGGCAGAGTTTTCTGTGCTGGATGGAGATCTTGTGGGGGCTGTGAGATACCTGAGGCTCTGCCACCAGGCTGGAACAAACCAGGGTCATGAAACTGAGCATGGTCAGCATTGGGCGATGGCGAGATCATACATGCCGTGGCGTGTCTCGGTAGTGTCGAGCGTCTTTTTGTGCGACTTTGTACATTCAAATGCGTAACTGGTAGCACAAGAACCTTCTGCTGATTAAAATGATATTCAGCATGCCTATATTTTGTGAGCGACACAGAACATAGACATACTGGATATCATTTTAAATCAGCAGAAGCTGCTTGTGCTACCTATTACGCATTTGAAGGAAAAAAAGTTGTACAAAAAGACATTCTGCGCTACCAAGTCACACGGAGCTCCCGCATTATGTGTAGCATAACTTGTAGCGCATGGGGGATAGATGTATGTGGACACATATGTACCACAAAAGCTGCACAAGCCTAGTTTCTTTAGGGGACGATTGAACCTAAACACTTTGTTCGATGGCGAAGTCATACATACCATGGCGCGACTTGGTTGCACCGAGCGTATTTTCGTGGGACTTCTTCCAAATGCGTCTTATTCGCACTGCGATGTGAATAGGTAACACAAGAAGCATCTGCTGTTTAAAATTATATGCAGCATGCCTATGTTTTGTGTTGCTCACAGAATATAGGCATGCTGCATATCATTGTAATCAGCAGAAGCTGCTTGTGCTAGCTATTCACATCGCAGTGCTAATAAGACGCATTTCAAGGAAAAATAGTCACACAAAAAGAAGCTCGGTCCAACCGAGACACACGGATCTCCTGCCTTATGTGTAGTGCGACTTGTAGCGCGCGGAGGATAGATGTAAGTGGACACATCTGTAAGTACCCCGAGTTTTTATTTAACAACAAAACAAAACATTACATTACACAATAGCAAACGAACACCATACATTAATGTCTGCCACCCACACGTATGACACTTTAAACCAATCACGCACGGTCTCTTTCAGGACTTGCAAAATCGGCAGAGTTAAAGTGATTGCGTACGCATTGGCACAATACAAACGGGTGCAAAACCTGCCATGTTCGGCCAAGATGATCAAAATCGAATGCAAAATGCAAATGAAAATTACGAATGGTTACGAATGAATGTATCATCGATCAACACGAATGACAACAAATCGGCAGCTTAGTAAATTCAGTAACCTGTTCGAAAAATGAAACACATGAATACGGACAATGTCATTCGAGATTGATTTAGGATAACATAGAATAGAAATCGGCGCCTTAGTAAATGTACCCCTTAGTGTTGATAATTATATTAATTTCTAAGTCAGTAGAAATATATGTTATACCACGTATATTTAATGTAATAGCATAAACTGAAAAACTGTGTAACATAAAATAAAAGGCAAAAACAATACATCAGTGACAACAGAGCATGCACAACAAAAATGTGCAGTAGTATAGGTTATAGGTACTTGCCAAAAGTAAATCCCACATTTCTTAATATTGACAGAATTGTGAGACGGGCTATTGTCTGTTATTTCACACAGCGTCATCGTAGATAGCAGTCTTCTGACATTTCATTGGTATCTCACATACATGTTACAACTATGGTATAACTCATAAATAGGAGATTTTCTAGGAACCTTCAAAATAATCATCTTTACTTTTTCATGATGTAGTGAAAAATATTTATATTGTATAACTAGTGTCATGATTCATGCACTTGTCTATGGTCGGAAAGCAGCATTCATGCCCAACTCACGGTCCAGATTCCACTTGTATGGATCCAACTTTCTCCAGTCCTTTCTCTCCCAGATTCTGGCACTCCCCAGTAAGCTCGCACCGCTTCCCCTGGAAATTCTCCAGTTCATAGAGTGTAATCTGAGGAATAAAAAGTAAACCAATAGCTAGCTATGCTCATTCTGTTGACAGTCCATTCCTTGTTCTTTATATAGTGTATAAAGTGTATTTTAGGATTCTCCTTATGCAGAAAGTTTCAGGTGTAGTTTTTGAGTCCCATCAACCTTACAACCTATTTTTGTATGTCTGATACATGGAACAAATAGATTTGTCACGGTGATTGGAACCAAGGTCTGCAGCTAGTCTGTAAATGTATTTAATATAAGGTCAACACAGGTTACCACTGAGCTTCTTGTGATTAATGACATGCTGTAAATCTTTGCAATTAGAGTACATGTTGATTTGTGTACAATAAAGTTTAATTAATTGCTTACTGACCCTGGTATGCATCAGTTGGGGCTCTTCAAAACTGACATTGGCCTGTAATCTTTATATATTTACTAGTTAGCAGCCCGTCAAAATGACGGGACATTGTCGCACCCGCGAAAATTCCCGTTTGATCGCTGAAGCTGGTCACTTTTTGCTCATTACTTTGGCAGTTTAGGAGGGGTGAGGGGGGGACCTGCGAGTATAAATGTCATGGCCGGCTGCTGTGCGTGCCTGAACAGAGCAAGAATTGAATTGCTCCGTCGGGCACCATCTAGTGGTCGCAGGCACGCAACACACTTGAATTCTCCCCATAGAGGTGAGGTGCAGTGTTAAGGGGCCTATGCATTTGCAGACTTTCTGAACGATGCAATCAAAACCAGGAGGCTTTGATCGGAACATGCAGAAAGTCTGCAAGTGGATAGCCAGCAAGGACCAGTGATGTGCATGCATGCTGGGTCCTTGCCGACCCCAACCATCTATCGAACATGCCCGTCAACCTGACGACAGTGTCAGGTTCGGCTTGTTAATAGATAAGGAGGTTGGGCTCCTGCACTAAAGACGTTCAACGTCTTTCAGTGCGGTGCCCACACCTCAGCGACATGAAAGTTTGAACGCTGGACGTTCAGACTTTCATGTCGTTAAATGGATAGGCCCCTTTAGCCATATATATATATATATATATATATATATATATATTTATTTATTTATTTTCAGCTGCATAGATTTGGCTAACAGAGTGGATAAATTGTCCTCCTGTGGGTTCCAGAATCATTTACATCTACATTGGACCATCAGCTACATCCACACTAGCTCATCAGTTACATCCACACTAGCTCATCAGTTACATCCACACTAGCCCATCAGTGACATCCACACTAGCTCATCAGTTACATCCACACTAGCCCATCAGTGACATCCACACTAGCTCATCAGTGACATCCACACTAGCTCATCAGTTACATCCACACTAGCTCATCAGCTACACCCACACTAGCCCATCAGTTACATCCAGGGGCGTCAGAACGATTTTAAGTGTGGGGGGGTAACATAAAATCGTTCCGGCCCCACCCCACTTCACCCCTTTATTCCCCTCCCCACCATCTTACCTAAGTGGTGGCTGCAGTCTGACAGGGGCTGTGCTTTATAGTAATAGGCTACACAGCCTCTGCACCGCACAGAGGAGGAAGTGTAATGTGTGGTGTTTTAACTTAAACACCGCACATTACATCTCCTTCTCCATGCGGTGCAGAGGCTGTGTAGCCTATTACTATAAAGCTGCACAGCCCTGACAGACCGTAGCCACCGCTCCTTTGAAATGTTTTTTGGGGGGGACCCAACCCCTTGCCCCCCCCCCATTCTGACAAATATGGTTACATCTACATCCATAGTAGCTCATCAGTGACATCCACACTAGCTCATCAGGACATCCACACTAGCTCATCAGTGACATCCACACTAGCTCATCAGTTACATCCACACTAGCTCATCAGGACATCCACACTAGCTCATCAGTGACATCCACACTAGCTCATCAGTGACATCCACACTAGCCCGTCAGTGACATCCACACTAGCTCATCAGTGACATCCACATTAGCTCATCAGTGACATCCATACTAGCTCATCAGTGACATCCACACTAGCCCGTCAGTGACATCCACACTAGCTCGTCAGTGACATCCACACTAGCTCGTCAGTGACATCCACACTAGCTCATCAGTGACATCCACACTAGCTCATCAGTGACATCCACATTAGCCCATCAGTAATATCCACACTAGCTCATCAGTTACATCCCTATTAACCCATCAGTGACATCCACACTAGCTCATCAGTGACATCCACACTAGCTCATCAGTGACATCCACACTAGCTCATCAGTGACATCCACATTAGTTCATCAGTGACATCCACACTAGCTCATTAGTGACATCCACAGTAGTTCATCAGTTATATCCACACTAGCTCATCAGTTACATCCACATTAACCCATCAGTGACATCCACACTAGCTCATCAGTTACATCCACACTAGCTCATCAGTAACATCCACACTAGCTCATCAGTAACATCCACACTAGCTCATCAGTGACATCCACACTAGCCCATCAGTGACATTCACACGAGCTCAAGAGTTATATCCACACTAGCTCATCAGTTATATCCACACTAGCTCATCAGTGACTTCCACACTAGCTCATCGGTGACTTCCACACTAGCTCATCAGTTACATCCACACTAGCTCATCAGTGACATCCACATTAGCTCATCAGTGACATCCACACTAGCTCATCAGTAACATCCACACTAGCTCATCAGTAACATCCACACTAGCTCATCAGTGACATCCACACTAGCCCATCAGTGACATTCACACTAGCTCAAGAGTTATATCCACACTAGCTCATCAGTTATATCCACACTAGTTCATCAGTTATATCCACACTAGCTCATCAGTGACTTCCACACTAGCTCATCGGTGACTTCCACACTAGCTCATCAGTTACATCCACACTAGCTCATCAGTAACATCCACACTAGCTCATCAGTTACATCCACATTAGCCCATCAGTGACATCCACACTAGCTCATCAGTGACATCCACACTAGCTCATCAGTGACATACACACTAGCTTGTCAGTGACATCCACACTAGCCCATCAGTGACATCCACACTAGCTCATCAGTGACATCCACACTAGCCCGTCAGTGACATCCACACTAGCTCATCAGTGACATCCACACTAGCTCATTAGTGACATCCACATTAGCTCATCAGTGACATCCACACTAGCTCATTAGTGACATCCACAGTAGTTCATCAGTTATATCCACACTAGCTCATCAGTGACATCCACACTAGCTCATCAGTGACATCCACACTAGCTCATCAGTGACATCCACACTAGCTCATCAGTGACATCCACACTAGCTCATCAGTTACATCCACACTAGCTCATCAGCTACACCCACACTAGCCCATCAGTTACATCCAGGGGCGTCAGAACGATTTTAAGTGTGGGGGGGTAACATAAAATCGTTCCGGCCCCACCCCACTTCACCCCTTTATTCCCCTCCCCACCATCTTACCTAAGTGGTGGCTGCAGTCTGACAGGGGCTGTGCTTTATAGTAATAGGCTACACAGCCTCTGCACCGCACAGAGGAGGAAGTGTAATGTGTGGTGTTTTAACTTAAACACCGCACATTACATCTCCTTCTCCATACGGTGCAGAGGCTGTGTAGCCTATTACTATAAAGCTGCACAGCCCTGACAGACCGTAGCCACCGCTCCTTTGAAATGTTTTTTGGGGGGGACCCAACCCCTTGCCCCCCCCCCATTCTGACAAATATGGTTACATCTACATCCATAGTAGCTCATCAGTGACATCCACACTAGCCCATCAGTGACATCCACACTAGCTCATCAGTTACATCCACACTAGCTCATCAGTGACATCCACACTAGCTCATCAGTTACATCCACACTAGCTCATCAGTTACATCCACACTAGCTCACCAGCTACATCCACACTAGCTCATCAGTTACATCCACACTAGCTCATCAGTTACATCCAGACTAGCTCATCAGTTACATCCACACTAGCCCATCAGTGACATCCACACTAGCTCATCAGTGACATCCACACTAGCTCATCAGTGACATCCACACTAGCTCATCAGTTACATCCACACTAGCTCATCAGTGACATCCACACTAGCTCATCAGTGACATCCACACTAGCTCTTCAGTGACATCCACACTAGCCCGTCAGTGACATCCACACTAGCTCGTCAGTGACATCCACACTAGCTCGTCAGTGACATCCACACTAGCTCATCAGTGACATCCACACTAGCTCATCAGTGACATCCACATTAGCCCATCAGTAATATCCACACTAGCTCATCAGTTACATATATATTAACCCATCAGTGACATCCACACTAGCTCATCAGTGACATCCACACTAGCTCATCAGTGACATCCACACTAGCTCATCAGTGACATCCACATTAGTTCATCAGTGACATACACACTAGCTCATTAGTGACATCCACAGTAGTTCATCAGTTATATCCACACTAGCTCATCAGTTACATCCACATTAACCCATCAGTGACATCCACACTAGCTCATCAGTTACATCCACACTAGCTCATCAGTAACATCCACACTAGCTCATCAGTAACATCCACACTAGCTCATCAGTGACATCCACACTAGCCCATCAGTGACATTCACACTAACTCAAGAGTTATATCCACACTAGCTCATCAGTTATATCCACACTAGTTCATCAGTTATATCCACACTAGCTCATCAGTGACATCCACACTAGCTCATCAGTGACTTCCACACTAGCTCATCGTTGACTTCCACACTAGCTCATCAGTGACATCCACATTAGCTCATCAGTGACATCCACACTAGCTCATCAGTGTCATCCACACTAGCTCATCAGTTACATCCACATTAGCCCATCAGTGACATCCACACTAGCTCAGCAGTGACATCCACACTAGCTCATCAGTGACATCCACACTAGCTCATCAGTGACATCCACACTAGCCCGTCAGTGACATCCACACTAGCCCGTCAGTGACATCCACACTAGCCCGTCAGTGACATCCACACTAGCTCGTCAGTGACATCCACACTAGCTCGTCAGTGACATCCACACTAGCTCGTCAGTGACATCCACATTAGCCCGTCAGTAATATCCACACTAGCTCGTCAGTGACATCCACACTAGCTCATCAGTGACATCCACACTAGCTCATCAGTGACATCCACACTAGCTCATCAGTGACATCCACACTAGCTCATCAGTGACTTCCACACTAGCTCATCAGTGACATCCACATTAGCTCATCAGTGACATCCACACTAGCTCATTAGTGACATCCACAGTAGTTCATCAGTGACATCCACACTAGCTCATCAGTGACATCCACACTAGCTCATCAGTGACATCCACACTAGCTCATCAGTGACATCCACACTAGCTCATCAGTGACATCCACACTAGCTCATCAGTGACATCCACATTAACCCATCAGTGACATCCACACTAGCTCATCAGTGACATCCACACTAGCTCATCAGTGACATCCACATTAGCCCATCAGTAATATCCACACTAGCTCATCAGTTACATATATATTAACCCATCAGTGACATCCACACTAGCTCATCAGTGACATCCACACTAGCTCATCAGTGACATCCACACTAGCTCATCAGTGACATCCACATTAGTTCATCAGTGACATACACACTAGCTCATTAGTGACATCCACAGTAGTTCATCAGTTATATCCACACTAGCTCATCAGTTACATCCACATTAACCCATCAGTGACATCCACACTAGCTCATCAGTTACATCCACACTAGCTCATCAGTAACATCCACACTAGCTCATCAGTAACATCCACACCAGCTCATCAGTGACATCCACACTAGCCCATCAGTGACATTCACACTAACTCAAGAGTTATATCCACACTAGCTCATCAGTTATATCCACACTAGTTCATCAGTTATATCCACACTAGCTCATCAGTGACATCCACACTAGCTCATCAGTGACTTCCACACTAGCTCATCGTTGACTTCCACACTAGCTCATCAGTGACATCCACATTAGCTCATCAGTGACATCCACACTAGCTCATCAGTGTCATCCACACTAGCTCATCAGTTACATCCACATTAGCCCATCAGTGACATCCACACTAGCTCAGCAGTGACATCCACACTAGCTCATCAGTGACATCCACACTAGCTCATCAGTGACATCCACACTAGCCCGTCAGTGACATCCACACTAGCCCGTCAGTGACATCCACACTAGCCCGTCAGTGACATCCACACTAGCTCGTCAGTGACATCCACACTAGCTCGTCAGTGACATCCACACTAGCTCGTCAGTGACATCCACATTAGCCCGTCAGTAATATCCACACTAGCTCGTCAGTGACATCCACACTAGCTCATCAGTGACATCCACACTAGCTCATCAGTGACATCCACACTAGCTCATCAGTGACATCCACACTAGCTCATCAGTGACATCCACACTAGCTCATCAGTGACATCCACATTAACCCATCAGTGACATCCACACTAGCTCATCAGTGACATCCACACTAGCTCATCAGTGACATCCACACTAGCTCATCAGTGACATCCACACTAGCTCATCAGTGACATCCACATTAGCTCATCAGTGACATCCACACTAGCTCATTAGTGACATCCACAGTAGTTCATCAGTTATATCCACACTAGCTCATCAGTTACATCCACACTAGCTCATCAGTGACATCCACACTAGCTCATCAGTGACATCCACACTAGCTCATCAGTAACATCCACACTAGCTCATCAGTTACATCCACACTAGCTCATCAGTGACATCCACACTAGCTCATCAGTTACATCCACACTAGCTCATCAGTTACATCCACATTAACCCATCAGTGACATCCACACTAGCTCATCAGTGACATCCACAGTAGTTCATCAGTGACATCCACACTAGCTCATCAGTTACATCCACATTAGCCCATCAGTAATATCCACACTAGCACATCAGTTACATCCACATTAACCCATCAGTGACATCCACACTAGCTCATCAGTGACATCCACACTAGCTCATTAGTGACATCCACAGTAGTTCATCAGTTATATCCACACTAGCTCATCAGTGACATCCACACTAGCTCATCAGTGACATCCACACTAGCTCATCAGTGACATCCACACTAGCTCATCAGTGACATCCACACTAGCTCATCAGTTACATCCACATTAGCCCATCAGTAATATGAACACATGCTCATCAGTTACATCCACATTAACCCATCAGTGACATCCACACTATCTCATCAGTGACATCCACACTAGCTCATCAGTGACATCCACACTAGCTCATCAGTGACTTCCACACTAGCTCATCAGTGACATCCACACTAGCTCATCAGTGACATCCACACTAGCTCATCAGTTACATCCACACTAGCTCATCAGTTACATCCACATTAACCCATCAGTGACATCCACACTAGCTCATCAGTTACATCCACACTAGCTCATCAGTAACATCCACACTAGCTCATCAGTAACATCCACACCAGCTCATCAGTGACATCCACACTAGCCCATCAGTGACATTCACACTAACTCAAGAGTTATATCCACACTAGCTCATCAGTTATATCCACACTAGTTCATCAGTTATATCCACACTAGCTCATCAGTGACATCCACACTAGCTCATCAGTGACTTCCACACTAGCTCATCGTTGACTTCCACACTAGCTCATCAGTGACATCCACATTAGCTCATCAGTGACATCCACACTAGCTCATCAGTGTCATCCACACTAGCTCATCAGTTACATCCACATTAGCCCATCAGTGACATCCACACTAGCTCAGCAGTGACATCCACACTAGCTCATCAGTGACATCCACACTAGCTCATCAGTGACATCCACACTAGCCCGTCAGTGACATCCACACTAGCCCGTCAGTGACATCCACACTAGCCCGTCAGTGACATCCACACTAGCTCGTCAGTGACATCCACACTAGCTCGTCAGTGACATCCACACTAGCTCGTCAGTGACATCCACATTAGCCCGTCAGTAATATCCACACTAGCTCGTCAGTGACATCCACACTAGCTCATCAGTGACATCCACACTAGCTCATCAGTGACATCCACACTAGCTCATCAGTGACATCCACACTAGCTCATCAGTGACTTCCACACTAGCTCATCAGTGACATCCACATTAGCTCATCAGTGACATCCACACTAGCTCATTAGTGACATCCACAGTAGTTCATCAGTGACATCCACACTAGCTCATCAGTGACATCCACACTAGCTCATCAGTGACATCCACACTAGCTCATCAGTGACATCCACACTAGCTCATCAGTGACATCCACACTAGCTCATCAGTGACATCCACATTAACCCATCAGTGACATCCACACTAGCTCATCAGTGACATCCACACTAGCTCATCAGTGACATCCACACTAGCTCATCAGTGACATCCACACTAGCTCATCAGTGACATCCACATTAGCTCATCAGTGACATCCACACTAGCTCATTAGTGACATCCACAGTAGTTCATCAGTTATATCCACACTAGCTCATCAGTTACATCCACACTAGCTCATCAGTGACATCCACACTAGCTCATCAGTGACATCCACACTAGCTCATCAGTAACATCCACACTAGCTCATCAGTTACATCCACACTAGCTCATCAGTGACATCCACACTAGCTCATCAGTTACATCCACACTAGCTCATCAGTTACATCCACATTAACCCATCAGTGACATCCACACTAGCTCATCAGTGACATCCACAGTAGTTCATCAGTGACATCCACACTAGCTCATCAGTTACATCCACATTAGCCCATCAGTAATATCCACACTAGCACATCAGTTACATCCACATTAACCCATCAGTGACATCCACACTAGCTCATCAGTGACATCCACACTAGCTCATTAGTGACATCCACAGTAGTTCATCAGTTATATCCACACTAGCTCATCAGTGACATCCACACTAGCTCATCAGTGACATCCACACTAGCTCATCAGTGACATCCACACTAGCTCATCAGTGACATCCACACTAGCTCATCAGTTACATCCACATTAGCCCATCAGTAATATGAACACATGCTCATCAGTTACATCCACATTAACCCATCAGTGACATCCACACTATCTCATCAGTGACATCCACACTAGCTCATCAGTGACATCCACACTAGCTCATCAGTGACTTCCACACTAGCTCATCAGTGACATCCACACTAGCTCATCAGTGACATCCACACTAGCTCATCAGTTACATCCACACTAGCTCATCAGTTACATCCACATTAACCCATCAGTGACATCCACCCTAGCTCATCAGTTACATCCACACTAGCTCATCAGTAACATCCACACTAGCTCATCAGTTACATCCACACTAGCCCATCAGTGACATCCACATTAGCTCATCAGTGACATCCACATTAGCTCATCAGTGACATCCACACTAGCTCATTAGTGACATCCACAGTAGTTCATCAGTTATATCCACACTAGTTCATCAGTTACATCCACACTAGCTCATCAGTGACATCCACACTAGCTCATCAGTGACATCCACACTAGCTCATCAGTAACATCCACACTAGCTCATCAGTTACATCCACACTAGCTCATCAGTGACATCCACACTAGCTCATCAGTGACATCCACACTAGCTCATCAGTGACATCCACATTAACCCATCAGTGACATCCACACTAGCTCATCAGTGACATCCACAGTAGTTCATCAGTGACATCCACACTAGCTCATCAGTTACATCCACATTAGCCCATCAGTAATATCCACACTAGCACATCAGTTACATCCACATTAACCCATCAGTAATATGAACACATGCTCATCAGTTACATCCACATTAACCCATCAGTGACATCCACACTATCTCATCAGTGACATCCACACTAGCTCATCAGTGACATCCACACTAGCTCATCAGTGACATCCACACTAGCTCATCAGTGACTTCCACACTAGCTCATCAGTGACATCCACACTAGCTCATCAGTGACATCCACACTAGCTCATCAGTTACATCCACACTAGCTCATCAGTTACATCCACATTAACCCATCAGTGACATCCACCCTAGCTCATCAGTTACATCCACACTAGCTCATCAGTAACATCCACACTAGCTCATCAGTTACATCCACACTAGCCCATCAGTGACATCCACACTAGCTCATTAGTGACATTCACAGTAGTTCATCAGTGACATCCACAGTAGTTCATCAGTTATATCCACTCTAGCTCATCAGTGACATCCACACTAGCTCATCAGTAACATCCACACTAGCCCATCAGTGACATCCACACTAGCTCATTAGTGACATCCACAGTAGTTCATCAGTGACATCCACACTAGCTCATCAGTTACATCCACAGTAGTTCATCAGTTATATCCACTCTAGCTCATCAGTGACATCCATATTAGCTCATCAGTGACATCTACAATAGCTCATCAGTGACATCCATGCTAGCCCATCAGTGACATCCACGCTAGCCCATCAGTGACATCCACACTAGCCCATCAGTGACATCAAAACTAGCTCATCAGTTACATCCACACTAGCTCATCAGCTAGATCCACGCTAGCCCATCAGTTACATCCACACTAGCTCATCAACACTGCAATCGCACTGCCTTTATGAATGCACAGAGGAAGCCATCGCAGAGTAAATGACAGGCTGTGAGCGTTTGTGGCTGGTGACAAACACAGGCATGTCTGTCCATTTGAACGCCATTTCATGGGCGTGCATAAATTAGCCACTGCGATTGCATACCCCCCTTAAGTACTCACTGCGTGCGACGAGACTTTCAGTTTCTTCTGCTTGTCAGACCTGGTCTAAATGTTGCGTGACGGGCCAATGTGTGTCGATGGTAACAATGTATATGCCGGAATGCGACGTAGTGCTGATGTGAGAATGCAGCAGTGGGCGTCTCTATGCCCGCTGCGATCTGAAAGGCATTAGCATACATTTGCAGCTGAGTTCTGTATGGATTCACAGCTGCGTACGCAGTAACAATCCTTGCTGAATCAGGCCTAGAGTCCCCTAGCTTTATTTAAAATGTTTAAAACCTGGTTGAAGCTTCTTGATAGAAACTTGGTGTCTCTTGTTTATCTTTGGGGTGACAAATACTCTCCCCGCACCTCCTCCCTCTTTTTTGAGACTTCATAACATCTCTTATCCTTATAATTTATTTTTCAACTACTAAACACTGTGCTGGGAATATCCCGAAATAGGTATGTAATTGGCCGCCGGTCTCATAACTACATCCCGAATAGCCCACCTCCTACCAGGAGTATGAGGTACATGTACAGTACATATACATTTACATAATGCACCATGAAGAAATGTAATAATAATTATACTAATAATTAGTGGCCTTTAGGTACACTTGCACACCTGACCACTAAATACTTAATCATCCAATCAAGAGGCAGCAACTCAACATATAAAAGCATGCAGACATGGCAAAAAGACTCAGTAGTTGTTCAGATGGGTTGGGTATGATTTGCCGGCGGATGGATTCCCGGTGGATGAAATACTGATACTGGAATCCCAATGGTGAAGTATCCCGACAGGGGCCGGTAAGTGCCCTAAATCTCCCCCCCTCTCCCTCCAACCCTAACCCTCCCTTGGTGGTGCCTAACCCTAACCTCCCCCCATGTGGTGCCTAACCCTAACCTCCCCCCATGTGGTGCCTAACCCTAACCTCTCCCCAGTTGTGCCTAAAACCTAACTCTTTCCGCACCCAAAACCTAACCCTTCCAGGGGGTACCTAACCCTAACCTCCCCCCAGTAGTGCCTAACCCTAACACCCCCTTCCCGCATCCTAACCGTAACCCTTCTCGGGGGGGTGGCTATCCCTAAACCACCTGGGGAGGATCCTAAACCTAATCTCCCCCCATAAGCTAATACTTAGCCACAACGTCTTCGTTCGTGATGCTGGTGGTCAGTATGCCGGACATCACTATCCTGATGTCTTCAGGATAGCCACGTCGTCGTTATGCCAGGTGTCGGATTCCGGCACCGGTATATCGACGCCGCGGGATCCCGTCCACCGGCATTTTCAACGTATCCCGCTCAGACCAAACACCAGGATGAGGAAGAAATATGATCAAAATGAATTTGACTGCGGAATGATTGTTGGTGCTAGATGAGGTGGGTTGAATACCTCAGAAACTGCTGATCTCCTGGAATTTTTTTGTACAGTCCCTAGAGTTTACAGAGTTTGCACAAAACAAAAAAAAAATCAAGTGAGTGACGGTTCTGTTGACAAGAAAAACATTTTTATTGAGGGGGAGATTGACCAGAATAGTTCAAGCTAGCAGAAAAGCAACAATAACTCAAATAACCATGTGTTATCACTGTGATATGCAGAAGATCATCTGTGAACACAAAGCACATCAAACTTTGAAGTGGATAGACTACAGCAGGATAAGCCCACACTGAGTTCTGGGGCAAAGGGGGTCTTACCCAGTACTAGAAAGGTTATGTATTAAAGTGGCCACTGAGTGTGTGACTTGTAAGAGTGAATATGCCAGCTTTACATAGTCAAATTAAATTATTTAATACAACAAATCAATTATTTAAGGAATCTCTAAATTAAATATTTCAGTAATGGAAATGTATGTTTTTATAATGTTGTAACAGCCTTCCGAGAATTGACATTCTATTTTTGCTTGCTTGACCTTTTGGAGACTTTTTGTGTTTTTAATTGTTATACTGGTACTGAACTCACAGGAACTAGTAGGAGGAGGTGTGATAAAAATGCCCTGGTCCCCAGCCACGTATCTTTCACTTTGTGGTACTGTATGTTTAAGTTCAGCCACACACGGTAAGATAGGATGTGAAAGTCATGCAGGATAACAGTGATACTTTCAGGTCTATTTAACTTGTTCCTGACTTCTAATTATAAATTTGTGTTTGTAGTGATTGAACATTGTGCTGAGGTGGTGAAGGAGGCAAGGAAGCATTACATCTTTTTTTCTGGCCACCTAATTGCTCTATGTGGATGTTATGTAAAGCTGAATGGGAAAGCTCGGACTTTCCAGTGGTGTCATCTCCAAGGATTTCCCCATGACTAGGAAGCCCTCGCAGCTACATGGTGCATCTGTCTCAGATGCAGGGAAAGAGTGCAATCTGCATGTAACACTGGTACACAAAAATAAATGAAGAAAGAAAAAAGAAACAACACTTTATTCTAGGCCAGATAATTTTTCAGCATGTTTAACTAAATTAATGATTGCCAAGATGGGTAGGGTGGGGGATGAGGGAGAGGGAGTAAAGAAGAGAGGTAAAGAGAGATACACAAAAAAACAGATATAGAGACTATAATGCATTTCATTCACAATGTTAAAAACTTGCCAATTACAGTTTGTCATTAAATATAAAATCACAGATGTTTGGTTTGAACTTGAATGGCAAAATACAAGCAGTTATATATCATATGCAGATGACTGTTTAGCATCGAATCAATGCTAATAAACCTGGCATGAAGGATGGGACAGGGTGTTGCAAGTTGCAGAGTTTTGGATAAGGAAATAGGCTGCAATCTTATGAAGACATACAATGGCAATTAAAAGCACGATAGGGGCAGGTGCAAATGGTAAATAAAACATACAGCAAGATCATGTAGAACCCGAATGCGTGTCTGGTGCATACCTGCAGTCCTCTGAAGACCTTTCCTGAGATGGTATAATTAGCTTGATTGTGATTTGTCCTTTGGGCTTGGAGTCATGCTGCTATTTGCTGTAGCTTGTTACTGACATTGAAAGGAGAAATCCAGCAATCACTCTAAACAAAGCAAGCAAACGAGTGCCAATAGAGGAATAAGGGAGGCTGGGCCGCACACTGCACAGACAAAGGTTGTGATGATGACAGAAATCCCAGGTCTGACCCGGGATTTAGAGCATATTTCCAACCCGGATCAGACCCGGGAGAGACCGGGTCGGCACCGTTCACACAAGAGCCGGTTCTGCAGTGACCCGGCCCTTCCGATGTGGCAGTGGACACTTGGAGATTATGTCGTCTCCAAGCGCCGCTAAAGCTGGCCACACCGGAGCCGGGTCTGAAGTGACCTGGCTCTTCCGGCGTTGCAGTGGACGCTTGGTGATGATGTCATCTCCAAGCGCCACTGAAGCCGGCCACGGTAGTATCTAGATGCCCTTCACGTAGCAGACCCTGACGTCATCAGTTACTGTCCAATGTCATTCCCTACTATCCATGTGGACATAGAGGGGGAATATAAACCTGTGGCGAGCAAAGCGAGCCACCGTGCCCAAAGCGTGGCGAGCAAAGCGAGCCCACGGGGGGACAAATTTCTTTGTTTGGTGGCCTTTATGGGCATG
This sequence comes from Taudactylus pleione, assembly GCA_031769625.1. Taxonomy (NCBI): domain Eukaryota; kingdom Metazoa; phylum Chordata; class Amphibia; order Anura; family Myobatrachidae; genus Taudactylus; species Taudactylus pleione. Next base: position 1,466,716 of record JAUIMM010000077.1, on the reverse strand, counting down.
GAACTGCACTTCCGCTCTCACCTAACGTCACTTCCAGGTCCTTACAATGAAGGGGAAATAAGCTCAACCAGCCGGCCACACCAGAGCTGGGTCTGCAGTGACCCGGCTTTTCCGGCATTGCACTGCAGTGGATGCTTGGAGATAATGTCATCTCCAAGCGCCACTGAAGCTGGCCAATCGGATAGTACACCCAAAGTGTGCCGAGCAAAGCAAGCCCACAAGGCGACAAGTTTCTTTTTTTGGTGTGAGTATGGAACTGCACTGTATGGGCATGGAACCGCACTTTTGCCCTCACTGTACGTCACTTCCAGGTACTAATACTGAAGAGAAAATATACCTTTCCCATGCGGCACGATCTGGGTCATCGTGACCCAGATTGCGCCGTTTACACTGCAGGGTGACATGGGAATGACCCGTGGCCAACCCTGCAAGCTACCAGAGTTGGATCCCCGGGACCCCGGACCCGTGTGGATCTGTTTACACTGACAAAAATCCTGCGTTGATGTGCGTTTACGTGCATCAACCCTGGATTTTCAGGTCGGTGTAAAAGGCCTGTTCTGCCATTCTATAGCAACAGGCAGCGCTAGGGGACCACACAGAGGACCTCATTCAGAAGCGCTTGCAAGAAGCAGGCGCTCATTCTGAATGAGAGCGGCCACTTGTATATTTAAGTGTGGCCTCCTGGTCGCTAGGTAAGCTGTGGGTTACCACCCACAGCTTTAGCGACCGACCAGGTTGATGGTCGCGATAGTCAAGACCATCGCGACCATCGGGGCTTGTGACGAGACTCTAAGATTTGGTCTCGTCAACCGCAAGCCCCAGGGAGCTTCCTGCTCTGATCGAGCATGAAGCTCCCCACTGACATCACTGCTGATGTCAGTGCGGCCACCCTTAAGGAACGCCTCCGTTTGTGTAGCCACCCCCCCGCCCCGCCTACAAAACGGGCTGAGCTGTCGATCAACATCGACAGCCGGCCCTTTTGTAGTGAGCTCCGGAGCGAGATAATTTCTCTCGCGCTCCGGGGCTTGCGCACGCACAGTGCGGCCGCTGCGCGTGCGCAGGGCCTAACCATCAACCCGGTTGCGACTGGGTCTGAATGAGGGCCAGATTGTAAAGAGGCAGATAGGAAAAGGGACGTATCCTATTGACTGCCGAGACGCAAACAGCCATCAGGCCCTGTTCTAAGCTCTAGTGAATGCATTTGGAAAAGCCATGGGAAAGGGCATTTTATTGCTAATTTTCCTGTAAAGGTTCTTTAAATAAAAAAAACTGTTATTTTAACTAAGCCAATTGGCTCCTGCAGCGCTTTTGTAAGAAATGCTTATTATAAAATACATTATTATTTGGCACCACTTATTATGTAACTGTCATGTACAGTATTGCCACCTGTGCAAAGTACAATGAAGGAACCAGAGATGGATGGACAGAGCAATAGAGTGTACCAAGGTAAAAGAAAAGAAGGTAATTTTTTGAATGATGAAAACATCAATATAAAGTGAGTGAACATCTGCGTGAGAAATGTAAACACATTTAGTCAAACCTGGACAAAACATGCCTCTGATGACGTTGGCTGTCTCAATGCAACACGTACAGTAATGCAATTATATTTACATTCCGGCTTACATCTAGTTTTCTGCCTCGGACATTTTCTGCTCACCACTGACCATTACTTTCACCATTTCCCACCTTCCTCACCAAGGGCTTAAGTTGGATCTGGCACACAGAGCCTCACTAACACAGGCACTGCACCATCAGCTACATACCTGGATTCCAGTGGTTCTCCAAATTTTAATTATGGCACCCTCGAGTATCAGCATTTTTATACGGCACCAATAGGGAAAAAGTTTCTTATTGACAAATTCATAAAAAAATAAAATAAAGTAAATTGTGCAGTTATGTGGTAGTGACCATGTTTCCGCTTCTGCTTGGCTACTTATTATATGATTGGCAGCCGAAAGCACTGTTTTTTTCCTGTAATGATTTGGTCCTCGGCCATCAACCAGTGGCACCCCTGCCAGTGCTCCGCAGCACCCCTAGGTGTCACGGTACCATGTTTGGGAAACACTGCCCTATTGCATCACACAAAGATGTGGTATACAAGCCGTGCATTGCTTATAGGAATATCCTTTCATTAAAATATTGGGACCTGGTTTTCTACATTTGAGACTATCTATAACAATCACTCCCAAAGGAGGTCTGATGTGGTTATTTACATGTTCCTATTACAAGAGGTTGTTGTAACAACACACATATATATAATGGGCTTATTGTTTCTGTCTTTTAAACCATTGTTTTGTCAATGTGTTTATATATCTCATGCAGAAGTCGACTCAATTAACGATTTAATTAATTAAAAAGTTTAATTTTTTTTGTACCTTGCTTTCCTTCATTTTTTAGTTATGTTGGAATGTTTTCAAAATAAAGCCATGTTATGCTGGTACACACTAGTCAATTTATAGGGCTCAATCCAATTGTCTGCGATGATCTCGCAGGTGCGAATCATTGCGACAACAGCCATAGGGCTCCATGCAAAATTATGCAAATTCGGGCTGGGAGTGTGCCGCGATGGGTGCAAGATGTGGTGCCATTGCCGGCATTTTAACACTGTGGCAACGGCACATCACACCCTTCGCAAACAATTGGATTGACCCCATAGTTCATACAGCTGACAAACGATAGATATCGTTCAGTCCATCTGGCAGTGTGTACACACAATATATCTGTGCTAGACATCTTTCACAGTTATATTGCATAGGCCGTGCTGCATGACATATGCGGTATATCTAAAAGATATATCTTTCACATCTGCTTGTGTGTACACACATCCAACCAACCAACACATAAACTGGCCACAGGGACTAGCAATAATGACATCACAGCTGGTTCTTCTGGCCAGACATTTCGAGAAACGGCTTGTTAAGTGTGTATGCACAAGGTCGTTTTTGCATAACCTTATTAAATCGTTAGATCGATCAGCGGGTTGGCCGATCTAACGATTTGGCGTTCAAGTGTGTACCCCACTTTAGTCCAAAAAGGAACCAAAACAATCAATGTGAAATTTGTACTAGGAAACAAATAAGGTACTGTAACACATTTACTTACTTGTCTGTACTAGTCTGTACTTATGTATCTTGTCAGTTTTATCCCTATGTATGGGGCTGTGGGACCCTTGTGGAGTCTTATAAATAAAATACAGAAATAATAGTCAACAAGAACTACTGCAAACTAGTCCACAGCTATTAGAGCGCTGACACCTTTTATTGTACATCCATTATCATGTCAGTGTGAAATGTGTGACTTAGACCAGGATGTGGTGGCACTATATTTAAATGATTGTAATGATCATTATTGTGCACAACACGATTAACTATAAAAACACAGAAAGTGAAACTAGTTAAATCCTGTTTGTTTTCCTGGTAGCCGTATATAGTTCTAATTAACATGTAACCTCACTATTTATACACACACAGTAACATTGCATTAGTGCATAAATGTATCTGGGTATTGTTTTTTACTCTGCAGTCTGTGGGATGGTCTACAAAGTCCCACTGAGAATGGCTTTACAGTGTAGGGGTCCCAAATTCTGTCAGGAAAATACTATACAGACATAAGCGCACTACTGATCCCAACATGCCATGTTCGCAGTGCTGCCATCAGAAATTAAGGGGCCCAAGACTAGCAAAATAGGCGGGCCCCACCCCCGCTTTATTCCTACACAAAACTTTTTTTTTTGTCAAATCTCTCTAGCCCTGCGGTGTTTCCCTGACCCCAGCCAGTAACCTTCTGTCTCTCCTGCCCTGCTAGCCTCTCATCTCCACTCTCCAGCCAGCCTCCGCATCCACATGGTAGTCCCTTACCTCCTTAGTCTGTTCTGGGCCTGGCTGCTCCGTCCTCAATGTCCCGCAGTTCCCCTCTCTTTCAGCGCCTTGACGTCATGACGTCTGGTGCGCCAGCTCACAAAAAAAAAACAAAAAACCTTTATTGCACATGCGCGGAGTTCGGAGACGGTGCGGCAGTAGGAGGCAGAGTGGCCAGCCTCCCTGTCACTCACTTTTATTATGCGGTGCAGGGTATTTGGGCCCCTTGTCACTTTTAATTCAAGGAGGTGGTAGCGGGCATCGGTAGGAGTGGGAGGGCCACCCCCTCTCACTTTATTGAATGGCGCAGGGCGGTAGGAGCAGGCACCGGATGATAGGAGCGGGCTCCTGCTCTCTGTCTGTGTGTCCGGGACCGGGACGCCAGTACAGGCAGTATCCCCCCTGATGGTGGCCCTGCATCTTCATATACAATCGTATTACATTTAGAGATCTGCGTGGACCCACGTGTTTTGGTTCTAATTTATTGTCGTGTTTTGGTTTTGCCAAAACCACCTCAAGTTTTTTGGTTTTAGTTTGGAAGTTTCAAAAACAATTTGATAAAACAGCTAAAATCATGTAATTTGGGCCTTTTTTTGTTCCTACAGTATTATTAACCTCAATAACATTAATTTCCAGTAATTTCTAGTCAATTTTGACCACCTCACAGCTCACAATATTGTTTTCACCCGAGGCTGCAGCAAGCTGACTGGCTAAACTAAGTGACAGAGCAGTGGCACAAAAGCAGGGCAGTTTTAAAAAGAATATAGCACATCTAGAAAACAGAGTTGCACCCAAGCATAACTAGCCCCTCTTTGAGTCGGCCTGGTTAAAAAAAAACGGTGAAAAAAAGTAGGGGTCCCCCGTATTTAATGAACCAGCTCTTGGATCTGGTCCTGGACCTAAAAAGACAGGGAAAAATTTGCGTAGGGGCCCCTCGTACTATTATAACCAGCATCGGGCTACACTAGCAGGGGTAATGCCACAGCCAGGGGACAAACTTGACGGGGTCCCCCGGCCAAAGCATTCAAACCCTGAAACTAGTCATCCCAGGCCAGAGATTCCTGGGGAGGTGATTGGCTGTGTGATTGTATCTTAGCCAATCAGCAGGCTGGCCATTGATTGATAGAGACAGTCAATCACAGCCAATCAATGGCCTGTTCCCACAGTAGCAGCCGCTGATTGGCTGGCTAGGCTCCAAGTGCAGGAACACACATGGGTCCTGTCACTTTTGCGAATAGTGCTATATGTACAGCATGTACATATAGTGCTGCTATGTCGGGCTGGATTGGGTGTGTGGTTTGTTGTTTATTCAAGATGCTACTGAAGAAGAAGACTGCGTGTCATGCCTCACATGCTGGTACTTGTGGTTATCCAAGTACCGGCATGCGGGGAAGGCGTGCTGGGACCTGTAGTCCTAATGTAAAAGACAATATTACTTTCAATCTTTCTTTACACCTGTTATCCTCGCACCCACCGGCCAGGGGTGTCGGGGATAGTCCTGGGCTTGAGCCCCGACCTGGGGTACACTGGAGAGGGGGCATCCCTTTATTGGGGGTCCTCACCTCCCCTGGAATGCTCAAGAGCCCGGGGCTAGTTATGCTTGGGATGGGGGACCCAACGTCATTTTAAAAAAAAAAATAACACTTTTACAGGGGTATTCAATATGAAACGTTAACTTCACTGTCGAAGTTAACGTTTATATCGGAGTTTTTACCTGTGTTAAAGTATCGGGCGCGCTCCCGCTTATCTCCGTATTCAATATAAAATTAACAAAACGGGAAACTCCGAAGTTGGATTTGCGTAAAGTTACGAATTTTTCCTTAAAATAATTGTAAGACCCCCCTAAAGTTGTAAAAACATGGGGAAACACTATGGGTACCCCGTTTTAGCCTTTAATTGGTGTTTCTAAATTTTTACACATTTTGTTTACAGGTTAACAAAAACGGGAATTTTCGGGAAATATTCTAGGGACCCCCCTAATGATGTCTAGACATGGGGGATCACTATGTGTACCACCATTTTTAACTCCTGAAGGAAGTCGGGCTTTCTAATAGCCGTGGCAAGTGCATAAATGCGACTTTAAAGAAAGTGGTGCAGAAGAGCATTTAGAAATTTTTTTGGGGAAAAATAACTATACCAAGCAAATTTGGGGTACTTGAAAATGGGGGTCAGCATATTTTAAAGTTGCTAAACAGACTTGAAAAAATCGTGAAAAACCCACTTGCGCAAGGAGCTGCAATGAAAAAAACACCTGGGGCATACTTGGGGACCCCCCCCCAGAGTCAAGTTCGCTATTTTTTAACTTTGTTCCCCAACATTTTTTTTTGGCCCCCAAATTCAAAGTGCTTTTTTTGGGGTGTCCCGATTTTTTATATATTTATTTTTTGACACAGATCGTTTCAAGGGGTAATTCTGAAGGGTGCAGGTTATTTTTTTGAAGCCTGCACCCCTAAACTCCAATTCTGTACTTTTTTTCAACACCTATTCAATGGTGAAAACTTATCCCCGTTTTTTATCTTCGACTTTTCAAAACTGCGATAAGTCTTTGATATTGAATAAGGTGTAAAAGTAAAACCTCCGATAATGACGTCATAGCTCCAATATTAACGCAAAAACGGACTTATCGCTCCCATATTGAATACCCCTGTAAGGCTTTAAAAGAAAAGACTATAGTGATCTGTGCATGCTTCTCCCAAACTCCTGCTCCTCCCAAGCCATGGCACCCAGAGAGGGACCAAAACCAAACCAAAACCTGTGAATTTGAGTTCCAAACTGACTGCAGCACAGAACCGGGACTTGATTCAAATCTGATCCCAAAAGTGGTTCCGAACTTTGACTCGATACGACCCGGAACCCCTAAGTTCGGGTGTGTTCGTATTTCAGGGAAACCGAACTGCACACCTCTAATTACATTGTATGCAGAAAGAGGAAACTGCATCCTTTACATGAACACTGGACATGATCTAGTTCTATTGCACTTTATAGAGACATAAGATCACCACTCTTCCAAACATATTATATAACCACTGTATTAATACAATACAGTTCTATTAGATACTATACAGATAATGCACATGGCATCTCCTCAATATGACCAGACACTACATTCATATCACATATTATACAGACACAGACATGTTGTGTATCTTATTCACCCCACGTCTGTACTTTATTTCCCAAAATACAAATGTTTGTGGGGCCTATTTATGATTCCCCCATAATTTTGTCTTAATAACTATAATTACTTGTCTTTGCATATCACTTAAAAAATCTATATATATTTTGGAAGGGATGCATTTATTATGCCGGTGGACGGGTTGCCGGCAGTTGAAATAACAACGCCTGAATCCCGCCGTGTGGGCATAATGCCGACGCCTATATCCCGATGGACATCAGGATACTGGTGTCGGCATCCTGACTGCCGGAATCCCGAACGTCCAGACGTTGGTTAGGAACGTTGGTTGGTTAGGAACGTCCAGTCATGGGGTTGGTTAGGATTAGGCACTCCCGGGGAGACTTAGGGATAGGCACCCCCCCGGGAGTGTTAGTGTTAGCGTGCGGGGAGGGGGGGTTAGGGTTAGGCACCACCCTGGAGACTTTTAGGGTGCCGGAAGGGGAAATTAGGGTTAGGCACCACTGGGGGGGACTTAGGGTTAGGCAACCCCGGGGAAGGTTAGGTTTAAGCACCATTGAGGGTAGGTTAGGGTTGGGGGGGCAGGGTAGGGTTAGAATACTTACCTAGTTGTGACGGGATTTTCTGCTGTCGGGCTTCCGGAGGTGGTATTTGAACCAGCGGCTAAAGAGCCATCGGTTTTTCAATACCATTCCATTTTAGGACAATTTAAAAAAAAGTCTGATCATGTTGGGATATGGGGTCTGATGAGAGCCCGTCCTGGCAAAGAGTAACAAGTAAAGTGGTAGCTTGAGACAGAGTTGTACCTAGACTTTTTGGTGCCCTGGGCCAGCAAGAGCATTAGGGATGTTAGGGACCCACCTGATGAGGTCACCGTGAAGTGGTAGGTGGGCAAACATCTTTGGCCAAACATGTACTTAGAACCTCTATATAACACCATTTATTATTCTTAGTACTTAGAGTGTGCATCAGCTTCCCCCTTGTTATCTGCAATAGAACTACAGGTCTCAGCATGGTAGCACCTCTGATAATGTTGTAATTAGGTTGTTTTTTCCAGAAAGAGCATTGGTAAGCTTCAGCCTCAGCAGCCTGGCCAAAGGAGCAACCATTACCACCGATGGTCGATGGTCGCAATGGTGATTCCAGGCTGTGACCTTGGGCGCAGCGTTGGGATCGCAGAAGCAGCAAGGAGGAGTTTCCTACAGACACCTCCTGCTGTATTAGCATTTTAGATGAATGGAATTGCACAGCCGCTTGTGTGCGTCCCTGCAATTCCGTTCATCTCTGAATCAGGCACTAAGACGCAGTGGCTGCGATACTGCATCCTTCTCTGAATCAGGCCTTCTGTACCAATGTAAACTTTACCACTAACTGCAAATCAGGTCTTGTATGTGCATATGCTGTTATGAGGGGTGTGGTAAGTATTACTGCTGGACGCATGGCCGGCGGTTCAAATCCCGACAGCGGCAGCCCGGCAAGGGTGAAAATCCTGATCGTCCTAAGGTATTTATCGCTAACCTAATTCCCTACCCTAACCCTCCCTTAGGGGTGCCTAACCCTAACCTCCCCCCCAAGTGCCTAACCCTAATCCCCCTTGTAAGTGCCTAAACCTAACCCCCTCTTCCCCGCTGCCTAAACCTAAGTCTCCCGGAGGGGTGCCTAACCCTAACCTCCCCCTGGGGGTGCCTAACCCTAACCCCCCCTTCCCCTAGCCCCTAACCCTCCTGGGGGGGTGCCTAACCCGGAGTCCCCCCGGGAGCCCTAAACCTTACCCTCCCCCCCGCGGCTGCCCGCGCCCGGCGCTCGGCTTATCTTCGTTCGGTATGCTGGGCGTCGGTCTTCCGGCGTCTGGTTAATGACAGGCGTCAAGTTTTCGATGCCTGTCATTAGTACCATGCCCGGATTACAGTGTCTGGAAGCCGGCGGTCGGGATTTAGACCATCGGCTTCCGGACTACATCCCGTTATGAGGCCCTATAAGCCTACAGTGCAATTATACCACATGTTTGTTTCATACATCTATGCTGCCCATGTGCATAACCTCCACAAGTATATGTAATATTACACTTGCATACAGTACAGTATTTAGTAATCTAGCCAGCAGCCCCTTTCAGCTCTGTCCTGTTAGAGGCAACCTGAGGGTTTATTGAGGAGTCACTCATGTCACTGGTATACATATATTACCTTGTAGTTGCCACCAATTCCACCATGGCTCTTGCCAGCTGCCATCTGCTCTGGAGTACTCTGTGGTTCAGTCATGTTTACCTGAGGAGAGAAAATACCATGCAGTGAAAGTTGTCTGTAAACTTTTCTTGGGTTTAAAATATAAATTATGATGTAGTGTATATTACTGGCAAATACAGCAAATGCGTGAAAGATAAATTAGCATAAATTAAAATAAAATAAGTAAAAGAAAAGTGACAGACTATACCATTTAATTAAACATATTATTAGTGGGTGTTAAGAGTACTACCGTATTAGTATATAGTTCTATAATACGTCAATCCTCTGCAATGTGTAGGTGCGATATTCGGCTGCGCACATCACGATGGAATACGGTACTCCAACATCGGCAATTTTCATGCACAAATTGTGATGTTGGTAGTTACAAAGTGTCTCCTTTCCGACCACTGTGACAGTATTTTGTGGCCATTACCTGTAATTCCACCCTAATATTATATGATAAAAGTCTGAGGGGTCTATTTACTAAGCAGTGTTAGGAGACAGAGTGAAAAGTGATAAGGTGCCAGCCAATCAGCTCCCAACTGTCATCTCACAGGCTTTGAAAAATTACAGTTAGGAGCGGATTGGCTGACACCTTATCACAGACTTATCACTTTTCACTCTGTCTCCTAACACTGCTTAGTAAATAGACCCCTGAGAAACATATATCCTTACTGTTCTACCTTTTAATATAAATAGTTGGTCAGATATATAGTAATGATTAAAAATATTATTTACAGAAACAGGAACATATGCTTGGAACACATTGCTGGCAGATGTCATTTAATGAGCAACAGTAAATGAATTTAAGTTTACACAAAGCAGACATATGTCCTGGGAATAAACATTTCATTAAACATTTTAAATGTGTCAAGTATAAAATGACATAAATAATGTAATATTTTATATTTACTATTACCTGTATGACTTTATCCAGATAAAGACATTCCACTGTAAAGTGGATTCATGTATTTATGGTATATCTCATTCCACACATCAATGGCTTATCTACAACACATTTTGTTGAATATATCAACTAGTTTCAGTGGTGTTAATAGATAGACAGATTGTCTGTAGGCTGAGGCCGTTATGACCTTTAGATCACATAAGAATGTAGGTCGATAGACTTTTAACTGCCTCACCTGTCAGCCTTTGTAGTTATCCAGACAAATGAGCTTTCAGACCAAAGGCTGCCAGGTGGGACAGTATATTGTCCGTTGTTAATGAATGCTCTACTGGCTGACTCCATATGTAATGTGAATTGGTTATAAGGCAAATCATGTTGTATATGTAAATATAACAATTATGTTATGCAGGCACAACTTTAGTTAACGTATATTGATATTTTAAACTTTAATTGTACACTGCCCTTATTTTACTTACATCCCTTTTACACCGACCTAAAAATCTCGGGTTGATGTGCATCAACCCGAGATTTTTGTCGGTGTAAATGGATCCACACGAGTCCAGGGACCCGGGATCCAACTCAGGTACTTGCAGGCAGGGGTGTCTTAAGAGAGGAGGGGGCCTGTGTGTACTCCCCGTGCAGAGCTCCCTCCTCTCTCCCCGGTGGCCGGCAGCTGACTGACGCGGTTGGCCAGCCACCGGAGCTTTAGTAGACTCGGGCACTACAGTGTGCCTGGAGTCTACTTCGCATGCGCAGAACGCCAGAAAAATGGCTGCGGCGGTCATTTTCCGGTGTTCTGAGCAGCGCTGACACCCGACGCGGGACCACGGACAGGTAAGTTTAATATAATATGGATGCAGGGTGTGCGGTGCAGGCAGGGGCGTGTTTGGAGAGGAGGTGGCCCGTGTGCAGTCTCCGACATGGGCCCCCTCCTTTCTGGCTGGCAGCTCACTGAGCTGTGCGTGGCCAGCGCTGGAGTTATAGACTCTGGGCACTAGAGTGCACCCAGAGTCTATAGAGTATGAGAAGGTCTCCATGAAAAAATGGCCTTGGTGGCCATTTTCCCTGTACTGCGCAAATGACGGGAAAATGGCCATGGCGGCCATTTTCCAGTTGTTTTTACAGCGCTGGACCCCCGTGCCGACGTGGGACTCCGGAGAGGTAAGTAATACTATGGGTGCAGGGTGTGCGGTGCGGGGCCCCCCTGGACCCAGGGGCCCGTGCGCCCCACACACCCTGCACCCTTTATAGCTACGCCCCTGGGTGCGGGGCCCCCTTGAACCTGGGGGCCCATGTGCCCTGCACACACTGCACCCATTATAGAAACGGCACTGTTTGCAGGGTTGGCCACAGGTCGTTCCCGTGCCACCCTGCAGTGTAAATGGTGCTATCCAGGTCATGACGACCTGGTTCATGCCGCATGCTGCCTGATTGGCTGGCTTCGGTGGCGCTTGGAGATGACATCATCTCCCAAGCGCCCACTGCAATGGCGGAAGAGCCAGGTCACTGCAGACCCGACTCTGGTGTAAACAGCGTAGACTCGGAAATATTTATTTTTATTACTAGTTATTTATATAGCGCACACATATTCTGCAGCGCTTTACATAGACTATTTGGCCATTCACATAAGTCCCTGCCCCAGCTTGCAATCTATATTCCCTATCACATACTCACACACATACACACGAGGGTTAATTTTGTTGGGAGCCAATTAACCTACCAGCATATTTTTGGAGTGTGGGAGGAAACTGGAGCACCCAGAGGAAACCCACGCAAATACAGGGAGAATGTGTAAACGCCACACAGTTAGGGTCGTGGTGGGAATCGAATATCCTGGGTCGGCGCTGCAGTCTGAAAGGGGAAAGTTCCGGATCTGATCCGGATTGGAACCCTGTTCCAACCCCCGTCAGACCTGGAACTTTGGTATAAAAGAGGTATAAGTTACCACTAGAGGGCACCTCTGAGGTAATTACAATAAATTGTACAGTAAGTACAGTAAGCGCATTACCTCCATATTTTAAGCTCTCTTATGAAACCCTTTGTTTTCAAGTTTGCCTTTCTATATCTCTATTTGCCTGTTTTATGTACGTCCTGTTTTCTACACTGTCTGGCACTGCAGAGTCCTACGGTACCTTCGAAATCATTGATAATAATAATATTATTATTATTATTATTATTATTATTATTATTATTATTAATACATTTAAAAGTTTCACTCAGTGGATTCCAAAAAAATTATTTTGCAATTAATGTAATTATATTGAATAACAAGTAAGGCTGTAAATGAATAACAATTGATTAACAACAGCCATACAGGCAGAGAGTAAGAGAGGCAATACAGAATACATTTATATTCCTAGAATATAGAGATGGCATATGTGAGAAAAAAGTGGCAGGAGAATAGGTTATCCTGATGTAGGAAACTCAATTATATCATTTTAAAACTGAGGCTGCCCTTGTCTGCTTGGATTCCTTTCATATTGAGGGCGGGATATACTAAGCACTAAAATGCAGTGAAACTTCCAAAAAACTGCAATTTTCTGAGGTTTTCCGCAGTCCCCATATGTTAGAAACATTCTGGAGCTTGTGTGCAATAGGCAATGTCTATAGAAACCTATGGGCTTCTGTTTTTGCAGAAATACACAGTACTTCTACACAGGCTGTCAGACGTGCAGATTGTATGCAATAGGACTCCTGGCCATGAACCCTAGAAATCCTCAGATCGTGAGATACAGCTCTAATAGGGAGAGCAGTCCTGAGAGGAATAATTTGTCATTATTCATGTACATGGCATTAATAAATGCAGCTATGCATGCGATAAGAGACGGAATGTATCGCATGCAATATGTAACATATGATACATCACGCCGTGAGGACCAGTCAGGGCTGTTCCCTGTTATTATGCTGAGAGGGTGGCATCTGAAATGGGGTTGCTAACTTCCCTTACGCAAACTAGTAAAAACATTTCTATACTGTAAAACGTTAAACAAAAATAGTGTGACTTTAATTATTATTGGAAATTATTATTGGAGCTGCTAAACATCTTCAGACCCTCGCAGTTTGCCTCAATATAGGTATGCCTCAGTGTGGCTATATAAGTGTATGATAGCCAATGCAGTGTTGGCAGCAAATCAGGCTTACATTGCTAAAAGAAACGTGTACGGAAAAATATGTATATCATGTAGCGTTGTACGCAATTCCAGATGTGACAGTATCCGGGAAGGTAGTAGCATATGTCCCTGTGCGCCACTAGTCATCATCCTCTGTAAGTGTACCTGCTCTATACTAGGTGCAACACATACGCCGTCGGCATTTGTGTGAAAATGCCCTCACTGAACATTGCCTACGTGACAATGCCCCATCACAGCTGCCTCTTTGGTCATAAGTGTTGATGCGATTGACATGTGTAATACTCTGCATGGCCTGTACTTACATTGTGCACCCATTTCCTGAGCAGGGAGAATTCATGTAAGATATGTTCTGCAAGTGCGTGCATGTCCAACTCTGCATGAGCCCCACAACTGACGATTCATGTATCTGTCAATAACTGTGGTACTAGTGACTCTATCTTTATATTCAGCAGGTGAGAATCATTTTTGAGGCTAAGGGGCATATTTATTAAACCCATTTTGATGGAAATCCTCAGAAACGGATGTATTAGAGGTTCTGCAGGAGCTATCGAAGATATTTGCTACAGTTTCCCTGTTTCTATGGGGGCTGCTATATTATGAGACACCTAGCTCTGGAATGTGAAGCCTCGTTAGCTAACGCCGTCTTAAGATAGCGATAGCCATTGTAGCCTGATGCAATCACTTTACTTTATACAGTGCTGGGATGGGTGCCTATCAGAACCTCTGCCCCTACATAAAAGAATTTGCGGTGATAAGAAAATCTATTAATCGGGTCTAAAACTCAATAATTAATAAATGGGCCCCTAAAAAGCAGCACTACTTTTCCATTTTATCATTTAGCTTTACCTTGCCAAGGAGCACAGGGCCTGATTCCGATCCGGATGCTTTCACGCAGATTGAGCAACTTTCCGCCATTGCGTATGCATATTGCGCAGCGATGAAATAGTGATTTCAGTCACAGAAAGGATTTACTCTCACGGTAACTGACAGGTAGTCAGCGTTTGATGGAGATAGCGGGGGGGGGCTACAGAAACGCAGACATATCGGGTCCGGTTAAACACAATTTTCTATGCATGCATATATTAGCCACTGCGATCTTGCTTGCAGCTGGAGATCCCTCTGCGGTGTCAGGTGAGTCACACTGTTTGAAGCAGGTCACACTTGCTCAGAAGGTTGATGGGCCCGATCTGCATCAATGTTTCCGATGTTTTTGCTATTGCATGTCAACAGACAGTTATGATAAGGCAGCAGTGGGCGTCCCTATGCATAAACGTATGAGTCATTAGCATATATTCACAATTACGTCCGGAGCGGAATCGGGCTCACATTTATTTGCTCGCTTTTGCTTTGCTCACAGTTCGCAATTAGCCCCAGAATGTGCAGAACAGCCATATGAAAGCAAATAAATGTGTCCTAAATTAGACCCATGTTGTATTAAACACCCCAAATTAACGATTATTTTCAAATGTGTGTAACTCATATTAATTTATAACAGCAATATAACAATAGTCAGCAAAATTGGATCCAAAAACCAGAATAGGAATTACAGATTATAGATGCTCAACATTGAAAAACAGGGACATGTCTATAAAACTCACCATTATCCTTAGAAATAGTAGGGACAGTCGGATAAGTATGCTACTGAATACAAAAACACCTCTCCTGTGAGCTTTCTCTATATAAACATCGCTTTGGTAGTTGAGTGTAAAACATTGTCATCAACATTTGGTGTAGAAATAAGGAAAAAAGAGGGAGCTAGAAATAGTTCCAACACCTTCCTCACCAATTCCTGGTGCTTGTGTGTATTGTACAAAGCTGCAAGGCTCAACTTCTGGTGTGCCAATACACTCACAGTATCTCACCACATTTCTATAGAGCTGAATTATCACTTGGCAACCGCACTTTCCCTGGGTCACAAAACTGAATGCACTTTATAATTGTTTCTAATTTGAGAGTCTTGTCCGTTGTACTGATTCCTAGCAGCGCCACCTGTCACCCTGACCTTGATCATCATGCACGTCATTGTCAATGGCAAAGTATGCTAATATCTCCAGCAACACGTTATACATAGAATGCAATGCCCAGATGGATACTATATGATCCACATACTATACACTGCCTTAATGCAATACCTAATAACACTGGCCCATATGAAGATACATAGCACTGTTTTCATCACAAATACTGTACTTAAACTTTAACAAAATCCCCATATTTAATTAAAACAAAACTAGAGGACCATTCCTGGTAATATAAAGGCTTCTCTATGTAGCGATGTGACCTAAACTGCTAAATTCCAATATGTATAGTGCTGTAAGACTATAAATTCATGTTCTCAATCATCGGACCATCATAAACAGCCAGGAAGGAATAATTTCTCTGATGGTCAATTTATCAATACACCACCAAAGCCATCCCCCCTGCAGGGAGTAGAAAAGTCACAGAAGATAATAGGAGCAGCTTTCACCCATAGCATAAACACAGACTTATGGACATCCAATGATCAAGAAAATGTAGAACTCCAGAGATTTGCCAAGCACCCGTAAAGTGTGTGGAGCCACTGTACCTCTTCTGCTGACTGTGTTCCAGAATGATCATACCCTGCTGGAGAGGTGGACCATATATATATATATACGGTAGCTGTCAATAGAGCTTTAGAGTATAACGGTGCTGAGGCAGCAGCTGTGTCTATCGCATTGTCTCCATCACATTTCACATGAATAGCCTGTGCTGGGCAGTCAGCGAGCACATCAGACACTGCACTGCCCTACAGCTAGACAGCTCATTTTCAGGAGATTAGTGATTGACATTGGGTCAGCATGTTCGGATTGCCTCACTAGGGCACCTCATGCCAAATATTTGGGCTCAAATGCAGCACTCAGCATTTTATAAAGTATCATTTTGAATCCCTCTGTCCCAAAGAGAGAGGACAAACAGCAAATGGAGATGAGGTATGAATCCCAGCCTCACAGTACATTACAGGATGAATGAATGAATAAAAAAAAAAAAATTGTACCTCAAAATGCTACTCACATTAGTTCAAAACACTGACAGGTGTGATTTTTTGTATTTACAATGTCCGCTTTATTTATTATTCTGTCTGAACATATAATCAGAGCTTTACGTCCTACATATGCACTTCATGTTCTATCCCTATTACATAATGTGTGGTTTGTGCTGTAACATAGTCAGTGTTTTAACAATTCAGTGTAAATTCCAGATGAAAGTTTAGGACCTCGGACTTTGCATTACAACAAACCATATTATCACGCCTAGTATATGAATGGGCAGAACTCATTTTGAGACCCCTTGTAAGCATCCATGAGATAAATATTGGAGTGGCCTTTTGTTATGTGGTCCTCCTGCCATCTACCATTGTATGTGGTAATCACATATTAGACTTTGAAGTATTGGGGGAGTTTCAGATATCAATAGTCGATCTCAAGGGAGGGGGGATGCTTAGACATCTGTACAGTTTACCACATCTGGGTGCCCTGTCCCTATCCCATTGCTTAAGAAAAGTATTGGGAATGTGTATTTTCTGGGATGGCTCTTCTACAGTACCTATGGGGGACAAACCGGGTTGCAATGAAGATGAGAGAAGAAAGTTGCGTGGCTTGTTGGGGTTGGTTTTCTCTGCTATTCCCGAGAGTCTTCATGATGGAGAAACCAATAGGTGTCTTGCTGATGAGATTTCTGAAGGGTAAAATGCGTGCAAAACTCATGTACTTTTTTTTTATACTTGTAATACTACTGTATATTCCTTTATGAAGAGGATAGATACTCACAAGCCCTAAAATGTTTTATGCTAACATAGCATAGGGTAAGTGTTCAACATTATGTGAAATAAGATTCAAGATTGCAGTTCAGCGTTGTATACTTCTAAACAAAGATTATTGATTCTGGTCTGAATAACATAAAGATTATAGATTTCCTTGTTCCAGAGGCAAAAATCATATTGATGAGGTTGGAGATAACAGAAAAATTCTTGCTGATAGGGTTAGATAAAGCATAAAAAGGCCACACCCCACCCCGACAGTGGTTACTATGGTATGGGGTGGTTGTGGCTCTGTGCAAATCTGAGGAGGCTTCCTGATGTTTTTTGGTCACAACCTACCAATCAGCTTCAAGATGACAGCAGTAGCCACCGAATGCTTGTCACCTCCAAAAGGGCTCTTTTCCACCCACTCCATCCCAGAGGTGAGCACTTCTTCCAAGGCTGCATTACCAGCAGTGGTGCTCTATAATTTGGTGTTGCCCTGCTGGAGAATTGCTGGCTTTACCGGAAGGCTGCCATATTGGAATCAGCCTTCTGCGCTACATACCCTTCCTTTCACTCGAAGTGGCAAGTTGCTGCAAAGCTCTGGCCTGTATTACCCACCTATAAGTGCTTGAGCAATATACTGGCCTCTCGGCTATGCCATTTATTGTTTGTGATTGTGGGCTCAGAAGCAGCTCCTCTTCTGCATAGCTCCTGCATTGTTCCCATTTTTAGCAGCACCTGGAGCACTGGATACAATAATATATTAGGGATGTGCACCGGCCACTTTTCGTGTTTTGTGTTTTGGTTTTGGATCTGGATCTTTCTTCGTGTTTTGGATCTGGATTGGTTTTGCCAAAACCACCCTTCCATGTTTTGGGTTCTGGGGTTTGTGTTTTGGATCTGTATTTTCTTTAAAAAAAGCATAAAAACAGCTAAAATCACAGAATTTGTGGGTTTTTCTGCTCCTATGATATTATTAACCTCAATAACCTTAATTTCCACTCATTTCCAGTCTATTCTGAACACCTCACACCTCACAATAGTGTTTTTATGTCCAAAAGGTTGCACTGAGGTAGCTGGATGACTATGCTAAGAGATACGAGTGGGCGGTGTCAAAACCGAATAATTGGGTAAGACAGAATCTGTTTGGCAATCAGGAAAACCTGCACGACGCCATCTTGTGAATGGCAGCAAGACTTCATTTTAGAAAAGAAAGCTTACACAAGCGCCATTTTGTCAAAAATACATAGTACACAATCCACAGTGCAAAATTGATAAAAGTAGCAATTTTGCTACTCACAACACAAAGTTGCTAAAAAGTAACACGAACAGCTTTTTAATAATCTTCCCCAACACATACCGACAGTTTTCAGCACACATAAAAATGACTTCCCAACATGATAAAATCTCACAGCACTATTTTGTAAAAAAAAAATAGATAGTCAGCCTTCCCTCAAACGCATGCAGACAGTGTTTAACACATAAACACTAACTTATTAGCATTTGGAATCCTATACAAAGCCCATCCTGGAGAAAATCCCTATACCATAACACGACACAATATACCGTGGTGCTATGAGCATTTTTACATAAGAATATATGAGCTGTGGCAATTGTAATGTAGCCTAGCTATGGAGCTACACAATTGAGTCCATCCCCACAACCAAAACAAGCAGAATAAAGAGTGAGGCTCCGACTGCACTGCTGGGAGCCTCCACCCTGTATGAGAACTAAATTCACCGTATAAACACATTTTGCAATTGCAGTTTAAAAACATCAGAAAAATGCATGTGTGCTTGTGTATGTGTATATATATATATATATATATATATATGTATGTATATATGTGTGTGCATGTGGCCCATCATGCATGGACTTACGTGTATAATATCACACACAGACTTATATTTGAAAAGTAGCAAAATTCCCTGCAACTCATACACACAATGTTAAACAGAACACAGTCAGCTTTTTAGTGATCCTTCCCAAAATCATACTGGCATGGCCACACACACACATAGATGCCCTTCCAGCTTAATGCTGCTTGCTGAGTGCCCCACCGACCCTCAGACGCACAACGCAATTCAGTACTGTTTCTCCCCGCATACATACATTTAAAAGCAATGGTCCCGTAACGCAAAAAAGATAATTATTACTTGGTTTAGTCGCAATGCTAGCATATAAAGAAATTAATGTTTTCTGTAACTATGGCTTAGTAAATGACAATTGGACCATGTTTGGTGCCGTACTGATCTATTGTGTTCCCACAGCATTCCGGTGGCATCAGTGAGAAGATCAGAACATGCGGCTTTGAAATATGAATGTTAGAGAGAATAACTTGAAATGTTGTATGCCATAGTTAGATTAGATTTATTATGCAGCGGGAAGGTGAACACAATCAGGCTGTTAGAGGCTGGGTTGTGTCTTTGCACTGACCTATGAATTGTACCGTAACGGAAGAAGCAAGAAGAGGAACCATGAGAACCTGCCAACGTATTCTATTGTATTGCTTATTCCAGTATGGGTATATATGTGAGTGCTCTGAAACAAGATGCCAGTCTGCGGTGTTCCTGTTATGCTGTTCGACGGAGGTCTCATTATTGAAGCCGGTATCTGGTTCCAGAGCGCACGCGTATGTATTGACTGTACCTTATGACCTAATGTTTGTACAATTTATTTTGCGCTCATTGTTAGATCATAGCGTGGTAACATCTGTACTTTTACCTGAATAATGATCTTTAGCGCGTTGGACCGCTATTCAACTGTCTTAGAGTTTTATTAATGGTATAATTAAACACAGCGCTAACTAGCGACATCTTGTGGTTTTAGAAGGTATAGGCAGGTTTTGTCTTAGAGGTTCTCGGCAGGTGAATCTTAGAGGTTTATAGGCAGGAATGTACTAAAGGTTTATTTACGATTCAACAGTTGGGGGTTTGTAGGTTTATCACGTTATCTGATACATGGTAACACTCGGTCAGTTCTCTCTCAGCAAAAGGGTGGAGGCGCCTTTTGAGAGACGCATTAGTCTTTCATTACCACAGTGTTGCTGAGAGTGTACTGCCAATTATTGTGAAGAGGAAGCGCTGATCAGAATCCAGGGACAAGGAGAGAAAAGTCGTTTTCTCTCGTTGATAAAAGTTTAGAGGGAGTCGCATAATAGCATTAAGGTAATAACACGTGGGCCTGGTCGCATCACTGTGTATGCGACTAGTCGCACAATTGCGTACATGTACTTCCGGTTGTGCTGCCATGTGTTTGAACAAAGCCATTGAGGTTTTCATATTTTTTTATATTTCCAATATCTGGGTTAACGTGTATTTTTCTGCGCAGGAAAAAAGTGTGTAACAGTGAATACTTGTTGAACAAAGTTAAGCATATCATATGATCCTTAAGGGCTAGGTGCAAGGATTAGCCTAGCTGCTCGGTAAGCAGCTTTACCGTTCTATACACAGTAGCAGGTGTACATGTTGTCTTTGTTGTAGAGAGGTGCGTGAGAGTAGCCGACATACAAACTCTCATAGGTGTGGAAGTTGCCTTACTAAATCTTATCCGGTGTGGAAGTTGCCTTTTTCAAATCTTATCCAGGTGTGGAAGTTGCCTTACTAAATCTTATCCAGGTGTGTGGGCGCCGCCGACTTAAATCGTCCACAGGTAAGTGAAAGTGTCTTGATTGTCTTTCACGGGCTTAAATCTTTATTGAAAAGCGTAGGTGTTGTCTCAGAATGGGAGCCAAGCAAACAGTAAAGATGTTAGGCAATGATGTGCTGCTAATGGAGGCGCCGATTGGATTGGCCCGTCGTATCATGCATACCAAGTACGGTACTTATGCAATAAGGTATTGTGATTTATGGTTTAATATGATGAGGAAGAGTGTTAGACCGTTTCCCAGAATAAAAAATGTGTTAGACAATGTCCGGGATCAGATCAGTTTGATGCGCTCCAGAGAGAAAAAGGTTAAATATTTTGAATGTTTAAAACTGTGGCAGCACGAGGGGGAAATGTGGCTGAAGAATGTACCTGCGACACAAACAGGCGTCGCGGGCACAGTCTCGGGCTAAATAGCGCCGTGGACACATCGCTTGATAACGCGCACGCACTGCAAGGTAGCATCGCAGAAGGTAGTACAGATGGTTCACGCGCACCACCACCGCCCTATGCGGATGGGGGTGTAGGTGCAGTCAATAAAAATAATACCCATAAAAATGTAACAAGCAACTTGTACCCTCTCTTAAGCAATTATAAAGTAAATGTTCATGATGCGGATGATGAGCCTATTGTAATGTCTGCCATTTCCCATGCTGGGCAGATGATAGATGATAGATGCTGCATCACCACAATCATGAGTGGTGCCGCCATCTCCATCGGTAACAGCAAGGGAAGTGTTAATGCCCTCTGCACCCGTAGAGGAAGTTGTTCATACCATACGCAGCAGCAGCAGACTAAACCCCCAGCCAGGTAACCAGGTCAAAGGTAGCAGCGCTACCGGTCTGCATCCCATTCAGACAATAACTGTTCCAAAAGGAAATGCAGACGCAAATGGTATAGTGCCCATGAGGGAAGTAGTAATGCATTGTCCTTGGACAAGAGCAGCACTAAATTCCATCATAAATGATTTCCCCGATCCCAAAAAGGAATTAGCCAAATGTCAAAGATTTTTAAGGAATTTGGGTAGTTCACATGAACCCACTAATAAAGATTGGCGTGTGGTGTTAAGGGCCTGTCTGCCACACAATACCGACGTGACAAAATTTATCACGGATTGTGTATTGGATGATGACATTCCCTTAACAGACCAAGTAAACCAAGGTAACATTTCCCGCATTGTAACTCAATTGGGTATATATTTTCCAGTAGTAGTTAACTGGAACAAAATTTTCACCATTAAGCAGAAAGAGAGTGAGACTGCAGAAGATTACTGCGATCGGGCTCTGCAGGCTATCACCCTGTACACTGGGATAGAGGATATTAAAGGTAGCACTCACCACATGGGGATGATAGTTACGATACTTGTGGATGGTCTGAAAGAGAGTTTAAAAACTCGGGTTCAGACCTCACAGCCTGGCTGGCGGGGACTTACAATAGATACCCTCATAGAAACCGCCATAGAACATGATAAGAACATCTCCAAAAAGAGAGAAGCCCAGAGCGAGAAACTAATGGCTGTCAGTATACAAGCTCTGGAGGGAATGACGGTAACATCACAGCCAACAGACACACTTGCACTTGCACACGCACTCACTTCTGAACAAGTATGTGCTCTCACTAACCCCACTCAACAACAAACACAACTCTATCCCACTAACCCGATTCAACCACAGGTCCCAGGCTATCCACCAACTTCTTATCCCCCACAATACCCTTACCCTCCCTATCTTTACCCATATCCACCACCTTTACCCTCTGCGCAAACCTCACAACACCACGTCTTCACCCGAAACATGAACCTGTTTTAACTCTAAACAAACAGGACTCTTAAGTAGAAACTGTACAGTAAAAGGAGTAGGGATCCCACATCAGGGAAGACCTAGATATCCCCATAAGGGATATGCACAGAGGCCAGCAAATGTTCAGCAGACACCAGCTCCAATTGTAGCCGTAAATGCATTATTGGAGAATGGTAGCCAACGCTAGGGGTCAGGTCATACCTTAGTCTACAGATGGTCAGGTTAACGGGAAGTACTAGGGAAGAACCGGTCATGATGGTTGATGTAGTTGGTACTGAATATCCTTTTCTTGTAGACACAGGGGCGAACAGGTCAGTGCTAAAATCTCCCGTTAATTTGCAGGTGACCAATGAGACAGTACCAACAATGGGTGTAACAGGTAAAGTGGAACATTATCCTTTAACAAAGTCCACAGAGGTTACTATTGGGCCGTTGCATACCAGGCATTCTTTTCTCCTGGCTGCTGCGGCTCCTACTAACCTACTGGGCAGAGACTTGTTATGTAAGATGGGATGTGTTATATATTGCACCCCTGATGGTGTATTTTTAGATATCCCAGAGAGAATGGAATACGAGGTGCGGGATATGTTAGACACTCCTCAAAGGATAATGTATCACTCTACAGTTTTAAATGAAACTCCATCACAGGTAGATGAAATGTTGTCCCTAATTCCAGATTCCCTTTGGACCAAAGATGGACAGGACACTGTATTAATGGCAAACGTAAGCCCTGTAATGGTAAATTTAAAAAGCGGAAGGCAAGTCCCAAAAATTCCCCAATACCCACTAAAACAGGAGGTAGAGTTAGGGGTGTATCCCATAATTGAGCGGTTATTGCAGCAGGGAATTTTAGTACATACAGCAAGTGTAGCCAACAGTCCCATTTTTCCAGTGAAGAAGGCAGGTGGGAGGGGTTATAGGCTGGTACAAGACCTTAGAGGGGTTAATAAGGTGGTAGAGAGCCAATTTCCCGTAGTGCTGAATCCAGCTGTCATCCTTATGCAAATTCCACCAAATGCAACCCATTTCACTGTCACTGATCTTTGTTCTGCTTTCTTCTCTGTACCTCTTCATCCTGACTGTCAGTACCTATGTGCATTCACATACAGGGGCGTACAATACACATGGACACGATTACCCCAGGGTTTCATAGACAGCCCCAGTATCTTTTCCCAGGCATTACACGATTGTTTACAGTCTTTTCAACCCACCAATGGATCTGTTCTAATTCAATATGTAGATGATTTATTGCTATGTTCTGACTCGTTTATGTCATGTTTGAATGATACTAAACTTTTGTTGCTTCATCTCTCGCAAACAGGACACAAGGTTGCTAAGGACAAACTACAGCAGTGCCAATCCAGAGTTAAATACTTGGGACACTGCCTAACCCAGGGGCTGCGACATCTCACTACAGATAGAATCCAGGCTATACAAAACATGACACTGCCACGTAACCAACAGCAAATCCGTACCTTCTTGGGAATGTGTGGATATTGTAGAATGTGGATCCCAGGTTTTTCTATTTTGGCCTTACCTTTACAGGAATTAGTCTCTTCCTCAAAGCCCGATCGTGTCATACACACTGAGGAATCAGAGCAGGCTTGGCTTAATCTTAAGGATAGTCTGACAAAAGCTCCTGCATTGGGGATACCCGATTATGAAAAACCTTTTGATTTGTATTGTACGGAAGCTGATGGTTGTGCTGCAGGTGTCCTTACACAAAAACATGGGGATGTTAGTAGGCCCATAGCATATTACAGTGCACAATTGGACACTGTGGCGAGATCACTCCCAACCTGTTTGAGAAGTGTAGCAGCAACGGCTCTATTGGTCAGCAAAAGTGAGGATGTGGTATTGGGCCATGATATGATTGTCTATACCCCACATGCTGTGTCTGCCCTGTTGAACTCTGCCCAAACCAGACACGTATCCTCAGCTAGATTCACCAAATGGGAACTAGCTCTAATAGCACCCTCAAACATCACTATAAAGCGGTGTAATACGTTAAATCCAGCAACGTACTTACCGTATGTGCATAAGAATGCACAAAGGGTGGAGGATGAGTCTCTGGTAGAAAGTGAGTTTTGCAAAGGTATTGATACGCATGATTGTATGGATTATCTTAATCAGACCTTTACCGCTAGACCTGACATACGTGACATACTTTTAGAGAATGCAGATGTGACATTTTACACGGATGGGAGTTGCCATAGACAAACGGACACAGGTGAGTTATGTACAGGTTATGCTGTTGTAGATGACACAGACATCATAGAAGCTGAACCTCTTGGTCCTCCTCACTCAGCCCAAGTGGTGGAGTTAGTAGCACTGAGAAGAGCATGTGAATTGGCAGCAGGCAAATCTGCCAACATTTACACTGACTCTAGGTATGCGTTTGGGGTGGTTCACGATTTCGGAGCTCTATGGCGTCTGAGAAATTTTATGACAGCAGCAGGCACACCAGTCGCACATTCCAGACACATAAAAGGATTATTAAAAGCAATTCAGTTGCCCAAAATGGTAGCGGTAATAAAGTGTAAAGCCCACACATGTGAGGAAGATCCGGTATCATTGGGCAACAACAGGGCGGATGAAGCTGCCAAGTGGGCAGCAGGTTTAAAAACAAATGTATCCATAGAACAAATAATGGTTTTCCAAACAGTTGACATGCAGAAATTAATTGAGATGCAAAATTTGTGTTCTACCCAAGAGAAAGCAAACTGGAAGTCTAAGGGATGTGGGCAAGAGCCCTCTGGACTCTGGAGGGACGGACAAGGTAAGCCGGTGGCACCTAAGGTGTATTACCCAAGCCTGGCAGAGGCAGCGCACGGACTGACTCACTTGGGAAAACAAGGTATGTGTAAGTTAGTGAAGGCATATTGGTGCGCACCGGGTTTTTCTTCACAAGCGGACAAGAGAGCAATGTCCTGTCTGACCTGTTTGAGGAAGAACATAGGGAAAACGATCCCTACCGAACCATCCCACATTCCCCCGACTGACGGTCCTTTCCAGGTAATACAAATTGATTTCATCCAATAACTACCCTGCAGGAATCTCAAGTATGTGTTAGTTTGTACCGATGTATTTTCTAATTGGGTAGAGGCATACCCAGCGGCCACTAATACTGCTGTATTCACTGCTAAAAAGATTGTACAGGAATTTGTATGCAGGTATGGTATCCCT
The DNA here is from genome assembly GCA_031769625.1 of Taudactylus pleione. Lineage (NCBI taxonomy): Eukaryota > Metazoa > Chordata > Amphibia > Anura > Myobatrachidae > Taudactylus > Taudactylus pleione. The sequence goes on along the minus strand of JAUIMM010000077.1, from coordinate 1,441,073 downwards.
AGAATGATTGAAAGTGATAGGGGTACCCATTTCACCGGGGACGTCTTCCAGATAATGTGTAAATTGATGGGTATTGATAGCAAACTCCACACCCCATATCGACCCCAAGCCAGTGCCAAGGTGGAGAGAGTGAACGGCACTATTAAAAACAAATTAAGTAAGATCATGGCTGAGACTGGACTAGCATGCCCAGAAGCACTACCTTTGGTCCTACATAGCATAAGGACCACTCCTAGGCCTCCACTTAATCTGTCCCCATTTGAAATACTGTTTGGTAGACAACCTCATTTAATTATAAGCCCACAGGAAGACCTGAAGAGTAACAGCGAGGTCACTGTTAACTATCTTATAACAATGAGCTAACAGTTGCAGCAACAACAGCAGAAATTTAAATTGTTGTCACCCGATATGCCAGAGATAAACTGTCATGATGTCAAACTGGGAGAATATGTTATGATCCGAAATTTTTTACGCTCAGGTTGCCTAATAGATCGATGGGAGGGGCCGTACCAGGTGCTGTTGATGAGTGCCACATCCTTGAAGGTGGCCGAGAGAGATACCTGGGTCCATGCTACTCACTGCAGAAAGGTTAATCAACCGGTGGAGAAGCAGGGCAGAGTTGAAGCAGATAATGAGGATCTGGCAATTGCGAACCTGCTCCGGGAAAATTAAAAGGTGACAGTGAGAAACCTGAGCTAAAAGAAAATTGTAGATCAGTGTCACAGCAAAAGAACTGTTCTGCTGTGTTCATGTGTGTACTCTTCTTTCAGAATTTCCATCATGATTGGTTTATCTGGAGATTCCTGGTTCTTGTGACGGAGGATAGATGGAGGAGGCGGGAGCTGATGCTGGTGTAATGGAGTGAAATCGAGAGGAGGAGTGCTATACCAAACCAGGGGAGTACCGGTCCAATTTCAGTACAGTAAATTGTTGTGAAAATATGAATAACAATAATAAGGAAGAACTGTATTACAATCCTGAGTTATGATGTAGTGTATAACAATGTAGCCTGAGTTTGAGTGGTCGTGCATGGATATAACGTTTATGTTGTTTTAAGTCATCTTAGGTAATGCAGTCCCAACCCCTTTCAAGGCTCCCTTATAGGATAGGTGCATCCCCACATCTTTCCCATGATCCTGCAATGTGTGCGTATGAGGGCAGTTTTATGTCCCTCCCGGAGACGCATTATCTGAATGGTTCAAATGACCACACTGTGTTATACAATAATAACATTGAACGGTATATTCTCATTCATGGCTAAACAGATTCAGAATAGGTTGTGATAGCGCTTGATTGGCTATCAAAGGGTGGACTGTCGAAACCGAATAATTGGGTAAGACAGAATCTGTTTGGCAATCAGGAAAACCTGCACGACGCCATCTTGTGAATGGCAGCAAGACTCCATTTTAGAAAAGAAAGCTTACACAAGCGCCATTTTGTAAAAAATACATAGTACACAATCCACAGTGCAAAATTGATAAAAGTAGCAATTTTGCTACTCACAACGCAAAGTTGTTACAAGTCCCACATGCCGAGCGGAATCACTCCGTCTTAGCTCCTCCTTCACTTTCTCCAGCTGCTTCTGCAAAAGCCTGATGAGGGGAATGACCTGACTCAAGCTGGCAGTGTCTGAACTGACTTCACGTGTGGCAAGTTCGAAGGGCTGGAGAACCTTGCACAACACGGAAATCATTCTCCACTGCGCTTGAGTCAGGTGCATACCCCCTCCTTTGCCTATGTCATAGGTGGATGTATAGGCTTGAATGGCCTTTTGCTGCTCCTCCATCCTCTGAAGCATATAGAGGGTTCCACCGCGTCACAACCTCTTGCTTCAGGTGACGGCGGGGCAGGTTCAAGAGTGTTTGCTGGCGCTCCAGTCTTCGGCACGCAGTCGCTGAATGGCGAAAGAGGCCAGAAATTTTTTCGGGCCACCCAAAGCGTCTCCTGCACGCTCCTGTCGCTTTTCAGAAAATTCTGCACAACCAAGTTTATTGTGTGAGCAAAACATGGGACGTGCTGGAATTTGCCCAGATGTAATGCCCGCACAATATTGGTGGCGTTGTCAGATATCACAAATCCCCAGGAGAGTCTAAGTGGGGTAAGCCACTGGGCAATGATTTCCCTCAGTTTCTCTAAGAGGTTGTCGGCGGTGTGCCTCTTACTGAAACCGGTGATACACAGCATAGCCTGCCTTGGAATGAGCAGGCGTTTCTGAGATGCTGCTACTGGTGACGCTGCTGTTGTTGCTGCGTAAGGTGATACATCTACCCAGTGGGCTGTCACAGTCATATAGTCCTTAGTTTGCCCTGTTCCACTTGTCCACATGTCCAAGGTTAAGTGGACATTGGGGTACAACCGCATTTTTCAGGACACTTTTTCTGATGTTTCTGTACAGTCTCGGTATCGCCTGCCTAGTGAAGTGGAATCTAGACGGGATTTGGAACCCGGGGACACACTACCTCCATCAATTGTCTAAATCCCACTGCACTAATGGCGGATACCGGATGCACGTCTAACACCAACATAGCAGTCAAGGCCTCAGTTATACGTTTTGCTTCAGGATGACTGCTGTCGTACTTCATCCTCCTCGCTAAGGACTGTTGGAGGGTCAATTGTTTAGTAAAAGTAGTGGTGTTCCTACTTCCTCTCTGGGATGATGAACGACTCCAAGCAGCAACAGCAGCAGCGGCAGTAGTAGGCGTAGCAATGCAGGATCCTCCGGAGGAATCCCGGATAGGAGAGTCAGTCATGCCAGTGACATGGCCTGCAGGACTACTTCCAATCCTGGCTAAGGAGGAAATTGACGAGGAGGGAGTTGACGGTGTCGTTTGCAGGCGCTTGGATACAACAGGAAAAAGGGATTTAGGTGTCCCTGGACTGCTTACGGTCTTAGCCAAAGTTTCTGAACTTGACAGTAACTTTTTATGAACGCGCTGCAGGTGACGTATAAGGGAGGATGTTCCTAGGTACTTATTTCACCTTTACATATGGTACATATGGCAAGACAGTTGTTGTCCGGATTTGGATAGAAATATTGCCAGACCAAAGTGGTGGAATGTTTGGTCTTTTGCCCAGGCATGACCGTGATGGGCTTTTTCATCCCACGGACAACAACTGTCTCCCCCGGAGCCTGATTTAAACAAACCACATCACCATCAGAATCCTCCTCGCCAACTTCCTCCTCAGTGCCAGCTACACCAGTATCCTCATCCTGTTGTACTTCAACAGTGACATCTTCAATTTGCATATCAGCAAGTGGACTGTGGGTGCTCCTTTCAGCACTTGCAGAGGGCGTGCAAATGGTGGAAAGAGCCACCTCTTCCCGTCCAGTGCTGGGAAGGTCAGGCATCGCAACCGCCACCACACTTGGACTCTCCTTGGGGATTTGTGATATCTTCTTAGAACGCACAGTTCTTCGCTGTGCTTTTGCCAACTTAACTCGTTTGATTTTTTTAGCGGGATGAGGGCTTCCATCGTCATGTGAAGCTGAACCACTAGTCATGAACATAGGGATAGACCTTAGCCGTTCCTTGCCACTCCGTGTCGTAAATGGCATATTGGCAAGTTTACGTTTCTCCTCAGATTATTTAAATGTTTTTTTTAAGGTCATTTTCCTGAACTTTGTCATTTGGGATTGTATGTGCCCTCTACTATGACATTGGGCATCGGCCTTGGCAGACGATGTTGATGGCAGGCGTATACAGAGGATAATTCTGTGAACGATCTGAGAGCAGAGCAGATGGCCGACATACCTGAAAGCTCTAAACAAGCCCAAACAATTATTGTAGCTTTATGTGCAAATTTATGTTAATTAAACACAGAATTGTAAAAAAAAAAAAAAAAAAAAAGCTTCCACTCTTGTGTATGCAGGTCCTGATGCAAGCACAGTTTTGTAAAACTTGCAAGATTTATTTGCAGATGGATCAGGCCCAGTATCTTCCCAGGGGAGTCTAGATAGTTAACCAGATATTAGCAAACTATTTGCTCAATATTAAGCTAGTTTGTACAACCTCAAAAATAACATTTCTATCAGTTAACCCTTGGTGGCCCACATATCATCCTTCTTAACAGAGCCACAACTGCTGCCATCGTCTCCTACAGATTTAAATGAGTTGAACATTGCATGGATGCAACAGGAGGTGAAGCAAGTGATCAGAAACCTCCCCTCTGATAAAGCACCTAGGCCTACCATTATTTATTGGTCACGTTCCAGGACTGGTAGGTGCCCACTGTTTCTGCTCTTTCTAATTAGATCACTGATTCCTGTGTATTTACAGCGGAGTTGTTGAAAGCCCAAATTGTAACTATCCCTAAGCTTGGGAAAGTCGCTGCAGACTGTAAGCCCATTGTGCTCCTCAATGGAGATATGAAGATATACGCTGAATTAATAGCTAATTGCATTAGCCACCTCATTCCTCGACTGATACACCATGACCAGGTGGGGTTTGTATTGGACAGACAAACCTCCGAGCATCTCTGATGATAAAGTTGGTAGTGTATGGAGTCAATTTCTTGAATATTTAGTTGGCCAGAAAAGTTGTTCAGTTGGCTGATCTGATGGAAAAGTTGGCAGTATATGGCAATTAGTCATATGACTGAACAACTGAAGCTTATTGTTCTCAGTCATTATACCATTGGTGAACAGTGACATCAGTCCATTGCTGACATCTGCCAAGTTATACTGAACCTCCTGCAGTTTGTTAGTTGTATTTGTCTTTGTACACTTTACATCCAGTTGATTACACATGTTTCAAAAGATGACAGAAACAAAATAACTGTAACAGAGGTTTTAACACGTTAAAATTTAAGTATCCATTTTTTTGCAGTGCTTAAATTAGGTAGGCACAAAATAAAGCAGTTTAATAATATTATTAGTCACAATTACTATAAATTGAGGGGAATCAGTATTACATACAGTGTTGCTTGAAAGTTTGTGAACCCTTCAGAATTTTCTATATTTCTACTGAAATTTGGCCTAAAACTACCTCAGATTTTCACACAAGCCCTAAAAGTAGATAAAGAGAACCAAATCAAACAAATGAGACAAAAAAATTAGACATGCTCATTCTTTTATTAAGGAAAATGATCCAATATCTGTGAGTGGCAAAAGTATGTGAACTTTTGCTTTCAGTATCTGGTATGCACCCCTTGTGCAGCAATAACTGCTTCTAAACATTTCCAGTAATTGTTGATTAGTCCTTAACATCGGCTTGTAGGAATTTTACCCCATTCCTCTGTGGGTTTCCTCCTATGAACTGCTCGCTTCACAGGTCCTTCCACAACATTGCGATTGGATTAAGGTCAGGACTTTGACTTGGCCATTCCAAAACTTTAAATTTATTCTTCTTTAACCATTCTTTTGTCGAATGACTTGTGTGCTTTGGGTCGTTGTCTTGCTGCATGACCCACATTCTCTTGAGATGCAGCTCATGGACAGATGTCCTGACATTTTCCTTAAGAATATTCTGGTATAATTCAGAATTTATCGTCCCATCAATGATGGCAAGTCGTCCTGGGCCACATGCAGCAAAACAGGCCCAAACCATGATACCACCATCGTGTTTCACAGATGGTATGACGTTTTTATGTTGGAATGCAGTCTTCTCCTTCCTCCAAGCATAATGCTTCTCATTTACACCAAAAAGCTCTATTTTGGACTCATCTGTCTATAAAACATTGTTCCAATAGTCTTCTGGCATGTCCAATTGATCTTTAGCAAACTGCAGGTGGGCAGCAATGTTCTTTTTGGAGAGCAGCGGCTTTCTCCTTTCAATCCTGCCATGTACACCATTGTTGTTCAGTGTCTTCCTGATGGTGGACTCATGAACATTAACATTAGCTAATGTGAAAAAGGCCATCAGTTATTAAGAGATTACCTTGGGTTCCTTTGTAACCTTGCAAACTATTAGACACCGTGCTCTTGATCTTTTTTGGTCGACCACTCCTGGGGAGTGTAATAATTACGCTAATTAGAATTTTCGTCATTTGTACACAATCTGTCTGACTGTTTATTGGTGAAGTCCAAACTCTTTAGAGATGGTTTTGTAACCTTTTGCAGCCTGATGAGCATCAATAACTCTTCATCTGTTCGGGGCATAATACACTTCCACAAACATGTGTTGTGATCATCAGACTTTGATAGATCCCTGTTCTTTTAAAAAGACAGGTTGTCCACTCAAACCTGATTGTCATCCCATAGATTGAAAATACCAGACTCTAATTTCACTTCAAAATATCTGCTAAGCCTAAAGGTTCACATACTTTTGGCACTCACAGATATGTGATAGTGGATCATTTTCCTCAAAAAAAAATAAAAAATAAAAATGAGCAGGTCTCATTTGTTTGATTTGTTTCTCTTTATCTACTTTTTGGACTTGTGTGAAAATCTGAAATAGTTTTAGGCCAAACTATAGCAGAAATATAGAAAATTCTGAAAGGTTCACAAACTTTCAAGCACCACTGTATATACAGTGGTGGCCAAAATTACAGACACTTTTTTAAATTTTAATGTTTTTCAACTTCGAATGCTTCTAAAAACTGTGACACTTCATGCAGTGCCATGATTCATATATCAAATTAAAGGAAAATTAATGCTGAATTCAACACAATAAACAGAGGTCAAATATTTGCATTACAAGGGAAGTTGTGCAGTGAAAACAACATTTAGGGTGAAAATCCCTGTGTACTTATGATGTTACTGTCCTATCAGTATTTCATTGGGTATCCTTTATTTTTCAAGACAGCAGTACAGCGATGTGGCATTGAGCCAACCAATGTTTGGAGCTCTTCCTCCTTTATTATGTGGTGCCATGAGACAATTATAGCCTCAATTAATTGTCTTTTATTGGATGGACGCCTCAGATGTACCAGTTTTTTCAAATGGAACCTCAAATGTTCTATGGGGTTCAAGTTTGGGCTATTTCCTGGCCATCCCAGCACCTGTATGTCATTCTCCGTGAACCACTGTGTGCATATATGTGCAGTGTGGCAGGGAGCTGGATCCTGCTGGAAAAAAATGGGGCATTATTTGGAAAAAGATCCCTGATAGAAGGTAGAAGTTTTGGTTGTAGGATGGTGTCAATGTACTTTCTGCTGTTCAGTGTGCCATCTATGACATAAAGGCGGCCTACAGCATCTGCTGTCATACATGCCCAGATCATAACAATTGTAGGATTCTTTGTTGTCGCTTGAATGCAATCTGGATGTACCTCTTCCCCGATGCAACGTCTCACATATTTTCTCCCATCACTACCAAATATCGATATCTTAGTTTCGTCACTCCATATCACTTGTTTCCACTGACATTCTGTCCATTCAATGTGTTCTTTTGCCCACTGTATTCGTTTCTGCCGCTGCTCAGCAATGGCTTTTTTCGGGGAATCCTACCTTATAGGCCAACCTCCGTTAGTATTGTCTGTACCGTTCTTGCACTGACAAAAACACCAGTTGCACTCAGGGCCTGATTCAGACCCGCTCGCAAGCGGGTCGATGTTGGCCCAGTGCGCATAAGCACGAGGGAGCCGGCTTCGTCGTGCGCATGCACGAGACCCGTATAGCGACGGCCAAGCCATCGCTATGGGTCTCGCTACAAACGGGGCATGCTGTCGATGGTGAGTGACAGCACGCCCCCTTTGGTGGGCGTGGCTGCCCAGACGGAGGCATTCCCATTGGAACGCCCACCGTCTGGGGCCGGCCCCACTGACATCACAAGTGATGTCAGTGGGAGTGCTTTCTGCTCTGATAGAGCCGAAAGCACTCCAGGGCTTGCGGCAACGAGACCCTACCACAAGGGTCTTGTCGCAAGCCCGATGGTCTCGACCATCGCGACCATCATTTTGACCGCTCGCTATAGCTGTAGGTGGTCACCCAAAACAATGCGAGCGGCCAGGAGGCCGCTCAAAAAAACAGAGGGACGGCCCTGATTCAGAGCGAGCGCTCTATCAGAGCGTCCGGCTCTGAATCAGGGCCTCAGTTCACTGCTAATGGCCGCAGATGACATCCATCTGTCCCTGATGCAAATTAGTTTTATTCTCCTATCATCAACAGCTGTTGTGCACTTTTTCCGGCATTTTCCTTCTTTGTTTTGTGTAGATTGTGTTTCCTGATAGCGTAAACAAAACTTTCGTACTCCTGATGTTGTCACATTCCCACCAACTTCTCGCAATTGCTGCATACGAAAGACCATTTTCACGTAACACCACAATCCTGGATCTCTTCCTGGGTGACCAGTCATCACTTTGCCTGGACGACATTGTTGTATTTATTTTTTTACACCGTCAATAGCACTAAACAATACACACAAACATTAAACCGTAATTGCACTTCAGTAACCAACTTTATTCTGCAAAATGAAAAAGCCAAACTGACCTTTCCCACCTTTGAACATGAACTTGCACCTGCTCATAAATGACAGCTGATTGGTCCTCAGTACGATGATTCCGATTGGCTGGTAGTAGCTGTTACTACAATCCGCTTCTTGAATCTCACGCATCTGTGCTTCTTTGTCTGACTAAAAGTAGCATAACTTCCCTTGTAATGCAAATATTTGACCTCTGTTTATTGCGTTGAATTCAGCATTAAATTTCCTTTCATTTGATATATGAACCATTGCACTGCGTGAAGTGAAAGTTTTTATAAGCATTCAAAGTTGAAAAACATCAAAATTTCAAAATGTGTCCGCAAATTTTGGCCACCAGTGTACATATCACAATGTGGAAGGAGCAGTTTACACATCTTAATACTTCTAAAATCTTAACCACCCTCTTACACATTGAGCACCTTACCAGTGACATCCTATGGGGAAATGCTGTACAAAATATTTTATAGAGGATACTTGTCCCTGTCTAGAGCTACTGTGTTTGGGATTAGATTCACCTAAATGTCTTGTGTGCCATTTCTCCTGCCATGCTCTTCCACTGCCTTTGGGTTTGCCAATTGAATAAAAGATTCCGGGTCCAGGACAAACAATATAACAATATGCTATGTCAGACTTTTCTTCCGTTAACCCCGGAATGTGTGGTGTTGGGTGTACATCGTTCAGATATTCCCATGACCCATGGTAGAGGGAAACTTCTTACTATTATTACTGCTGTTGCCCGCAAATGCATCCTGCAGCAATGGTTATCTCCGCTACCACCCTCCATTTCCCTCTTTAGGGAAAAACTATCTTTTATATTTAAAATGGACTGGATTAATGGTTCAAGGCGACAAGGGTTGAAAAATTCTTTATCATTTGGGTGTTACAAAGTCCCAAATTAGTACTTGCTATCAAACCATGCAATGGTATGAAACCCTTGTTATTATGTGATCCCCGATACGAATCTGATAATTCTATGACTAGGTGGAGTTTCAATGTATACCATTACTGTAGTTTTGGACCCTTCTTCTCCTGGGCTCGCTGCTGCCCTTTCTTTTATTTTGTTCCTTCCTTTCTCCTATTTTTTTTTACCCCCTCTCACTATTCTCTCCCTACTCCCTTCCCCTCCTTTCATTTTCTTATTTTCAGCAATCCTTTCTTTTGATGTGTTTATGATATCTGCTAAGATCCTTATGTTTCGTTATAAAAAAAAAAAAACACCAAAAAGAGGAGATTGGATGATGGATAAACCTTCCTTTTTTGTTCTTTGATTTTTTCCATTATACAAATATCCACATGTGGATTTTTTAAATATATTTTTTCTTATGTATTTTGTGTCCATGTCTCTGTCAGGATCTAATGTTGTGCATTGTCTTTCTATGTTCATAATATGTTTCATATTGTACCCACATTGCATTATGATGTTATGGCTTGTAATGTCCTATGCTCATCTCGCACTTATTTAGCTCTATGGCAATCATTGTAAAAAAAAATGACTTGTTACTATGGCCATTCTTCATTGCTTCAATAAAAACAATTTAAAAAAATATATATATTTTCCCCTTCAATTGATCATCACCATTATTGATATTAATGTCAGTAGTTCAAGCAACATAAAAAAAAATCACTAATTTACAACCTAGAATAAACAAAACGTGTGTGTATGTATATATATATATATATATATATATATATATATATGTGTATACACACACACACACACACACACACACACACACACACAGGAACTCCTTTACAATAAGGTCTCCACTGACATATGCCAAAATCTTGAAAATTGACTGTCCCCCCCAAGGTGCAAAATATCAGCAGACAAAAAAACAGCAGCAGTAAAGGAGTCATAACGGTTTTCTTGCACAAACGGTGCCTATAGTTACACAGCCACTACTACAGTGTAATTTATATTAAGGGGTAAGCATTTTCCTGGTGTGTAATCTAAATACTCATAAAAGTACTCTTTGTATTACCCTGCTGGTTACGGATAGGAATATCCGGTCAATGTTGGTTGACCGTTCATTTGTAAAAGACATATGGTCCTTAAGGCACCCTAACAGTCCAGGTTTTAAGGATATCCATAAGTGACCACAGGTAACTTAATTAGTACATTAGTCAATTTTATTTAAGCACCTGTGTTCAACCATGGATCTCTCTAAAAACTGAATTGTTGGGGTGCCCTGAGGACCACATTTGGGAACCTCTGTATTATTGTATTGTTCTGGGTTGATTTTGCTGAGTCTTTTATTATTGCAACCAAATAAACTGTGAAATAGAGCACTGACACTCCAATGAAGTGCTAGCAAAGAAAAGGGAGATTTCCATACCATAGAGCAGGGGTTCCCAACCGCGGTCCTCAAGGCACACTAACAGTCCAGGTTTTAAGGATAGCCTAACTTGAGCACAGGTGACTTAGTTAGCACGTCAGGTATTTTGATTTAACCATCTTTGCTCAAACATGGATATCACTAAAACCTGGGCTGTTAGTGTGCCTTGAGGGCAGAGGTTGGGAAACATTACCTTAGAGACTTGAAATCTGCACAGCTGCAGATCATGCATCGGAACCTCAGACTGACCTGGATCAGCCCCCTTTGTATCATCCAAGACTATAATGGGAGCGGGGACTACGGCTTTATAACCCTAATCTGCTTTCACAAGCACATTACCTTTATGTGGGGAATGGTTATAATTTACTTGCATACCGATTTCAGTCCCGTTGTATTTGTGTGCATCTCAAAGGCTGAATAAAAAAAATAGATCTCAGTCCATCTTTTATATGAGCAGTATTTAGCCATCAGCTTAAATATGCTTCACTGTTGAATCTAGACTAAAAGGACAAAGGAGTAGGTGACAAATAACACAACACACTTTTTTTTAAATATGTATTCAAAACCAGTTTTATTGCAATATCATTTTTGTATAATGGATTTGTGTATATATTACATAATGGAATAAAACTAACTTTGTCACAGGAGCAGCAAACAATACAATCTGCAGCAGGTCACTCCGCATTAAATAGCCTCTTTACTAGCATCTTCTGCTGGTACAGTAGTGCGACAGTAAGTGCCATGGTGTCTAGGAGTATCTACAGGTGTAACTTGTTTACAGTAGGAGTGATACTGAGGATTCAAATATACAATGATTTTAGCCCCCCTTCTTATTGGTGGTCATGTCTCTATGATATACATTGCTGGCTTTTTGGGGAGATAAAGTACCAAAACAACATTCATACCAGCTACTACAAGCCTGGGTTGTCATTAGTGAGGTTTTGGTTCACAAACACTTTTTATTTTTGTGAAGGTACTTATGGCAATGTATTTATGTCATGTTTAAAGCCATTAAAAGAAAATATACACCCATGTACAATCTATTTTAGGATGAAATTACCCATAGTCCATAACCTGCAATAAATGTTGTTCCTGCCAGAGAAAGGGTTAAACTGGAAGTGTAAACTATGTACTGCAACACATTAATAAATGTGACAATTTTAAAAGAATGTGATGTATTTTAAAAATAAATGAGGGATATTTTTGAAAGTGGCAGCACTTTAAATTCCCAGCTTTAAACACCAAAATATATCAACTAAGCCTATAAATTGTAAGACTGAGAGCAGAGCCATCTCTGTCTCTGTTATCAGCCAGCCTTGTTTTATTACGATTTTGCTCTCACCAGGGACCCTGATGACAGTTTGTATAAAACGTAAACGTTGGAATCACATAGCAGTGTAGCAGCCTAAATGTATTGTCCTGTTAGTGACGACTGTTTGTACTGCAGACAATATATATATAAAATTTCTTTTTGGACTGACAAATTTGATTTACTACAAAACACACGTTGAGCGGTTGAAAATGCAGTAAAAGGATTAAAATTTTTCAGTAATAAAATCTTTGCTGCCAGTTTTGCGAATATCTGTTCATGTGGATTTTACTTTATTACTTCATGCAACGACCCGGCAGCTTCCACTCCTCAATAAAAACAAATGTGTGAAGAAATAACAGTCTCTGTGCATGATCGCAAATAATGATGAGTTTTATTTAAGAAAAAAAAAAAAAAAGAAAAGGCAGAATTTGCCCCTATTAATGATTGCTCATTTTAACTTGCTCTCTCTGGCAAAAAGTAAAACATATTGCACACCTATACAGCATGTAATGCTTTTTTTCCCTATACACTTACAAGAAATAATCTGGAATTTATCTCCCATTCCACCAACCAAACTGATCTACAAAGGCATGGTCAGCGACTTCATTATTCAGCTAATCGGCTTTGATGGACTCACTAGCTGGTCCATAACACAAGGCATCACAATGTTGTCAGTTTTTCATTTACACAATGTAAAAACCTGCAGCACAAGACACAATAATTGCAATGGTCCCCATTTTACAGCATGAATTACAAGTAAAACGCATGAGAAATTTACACTGATTCTGAACAGGTTAAAAATTATTGCCGTTTCCTCCATATTCATGTCTGGCACTACATAGACCAGGAGAGAAAAGACCAAGGAAGGGAAAAAACATTGTTGTTCAGTAATAAAACAGTATCCTACAGAGCCCAAAATAAAAGCAAAGAAAACCAAAAAATAAAATGTGTCCATTTTGACATTGTCTCTCCTATTAACATTTTTAAAAAATTATTTTACAAAAAGTAGTCAAGCGTTTTTTTTTGTTTTTATTGGCAGTAAACATTTTGTTCTTTTATATATATATATTTATATACTCTGGGACGAATAAATCATCTGGATAGTGAACAATAATATTCTAAGCGACAAAAAGATAAATTCATTTGTGAAGTTAAAATTTTTCATAAACAAATACAAAAGTCAGTGTTTTACCCCCACTCATTCTAATTGAGTCTTCCACATACAGAACATGTTCACACATTCGCTCCATTGACAGGTGCTAGTGGCCACTGTCCTGACTCCCTTCATGTTAAAAGGTCATCAGGAGGCATGACCTTTGGCTTTTTTGTACAGCTCTGTTTCAAGTAGAAATCTTTTTTTAAGTTTTAAAGTGACTTTTCTCTCTTCTACAATAAAATACATTTTTGTTTGTATCTGTGTAAGTACTAAGCAGCTTTTTTTTCCGCAAAAATGGGAAGGCACAGAACACGTTGCAGTTGAGATGAAGCAAGACAGCGGAAGGGTGTGCATCTGTAGGGCTGGGTGGATTAAGGCTTATGTTAGACTGCTGTGTCCTCTTCTAGTCGAGTGTTGGTTCTGGATAAAAGAAACAGGATTTAGTTACAAATTAAATCAGTGAAGATCCATTTTAATGTAAACAAACGTAAAACTGACAGCACATGTTCTAAAGTGAAGAAATTTTGGTATAAAGTTCATAATTTTGTCCAACAGATTACGAAGAGCAATCTTCCTTTTTCTTGGGAAGCATTTCTATTAGCAGATTTTTCTTCCTGGGCTCCAAATCTAATTCAAAATACATTGTTGCCATTATTAACAACTATTATAACCCAGCAAAATAAACTGATTTTACAGTATTGGCTATCAAAAGGAGTCCCGTCTTTAGAAATGTTGAATGCAATATATTTTTATAGACGCGCTGCTCTTTTTGATATTGAAAGGGGAGTCAAGACCTTTATTTTGAAATGGGAAAAATACTTTTTACCCATTACTACATCTGATAATATTATGAAAAGTTTTTGACAATACCACTTGGTCTCTGATGAGACGAATAACTTGACAGCTAGGATCGGTACATAATGATATCACTTTGTAGGATTTACTCTCACTGAAGAATAGCTAACAGAATATATAATTATTATATGTTTTGATGTTTGTAAGAGGATTCATTCTATTTTTATTGTATTTTCATTACATTTTGTTTCTTTACCTTTACTTATTTTATTGTATTTTTATTATTTTAATTTTTTCCTTTTATTGTATATCTAGTTTGTTGACCCTGAGTCTAATAGTATTTAATATTATAAATACGGTCTATATATCTGGTTTTGGGGGGTATGTTTTAGACTCTTTCCTTTTCCCCATAAAAAGTAAAAAAGACAAAATTCAGATACTCAATATTTCACAAAATGTATGTACTTTATTGCATATGTATGTTCTTTATAATGCAAGGTATACATTTGTTGTAACATTTTTTGTGTGTGTGTAATTTGTACAGAATTTTGGATATAATAAAAAGATATTTAAAAAAAAAAAAAACTGACAGCACATAATTCCAGTTCCGTGTATAAAAATCAATTCATAATAAAAATCTTATGTATATAATATCATTTCAAGCTGATTCCACAAACATGAAAATGAGTTGAGGGGATATAGATGGCACCAGGCATGGGCAACCCAATTTGTTAAAATGTCTCTGCCTTTTAGATGTAGTGGAACAGAAGATTTATAGCATGTGCAGCCAACACATCATATTGCTAGTAACAATGCATTTTAAACACAAACATGTTTGATATGTATTTTCACCACTGTAAAAAAAAAATTAAAAAAAGCCCCTCTAATAAGTATTTTCAGTGCTGCATACGGGATTGGAAAATATTGCTTACAAATGCTAAGAAAAACAATTGCAAAATATTATATTATTATAAGAGAGCAGTGCCTGTAAAAGTAGTGTTAAATATAAGGGGCCTGCTGTGTCCTAAGGGGTTGTGATGTTTATGTCTGGGAATGAGTTCAAGGATTAAAAAATAACCAATTGTATGACACAGTGATGCCATAAAACCCTGTGGACTGCACACCATGTATATTCATTATGCACACATCACAGCAGGCAGAAAAACAATATCACCTGTTAACTGTGGTTTTCATATTGGCTCTGTCTCTTCTTTGACTTCAGCTCTTTTAACCACTGGGGGGAGCCACCAGCCGCTCTGAAATCAACATAAAGCAACTGAATAATCAATTCTGTAAATTCCAGACTATTAATAGTGTGCGCTACACATAAATAACACGCTTTAGCTGAAAAGCCATATCAGCACAGCTGTGTGGCAAGGGGGTGAAATTGCAGGTTATTTCTAATAACAAAAGGACAATATATATATAATATTCACCACTAAACAATGAATATGGTTACTATTTTCATTGCTTAAAATACAGGTGGAGGGAGTTAATGTGAAAGAAAGGGTGCAATGCACTGCAGCACGGAGAATAGATCTGCGGCCACTCACACTGTGCATGCAAGCGGTGCTAGTGTATTGCTGAGCAATTAGCAATGCTCAGGCAAACTTTCTCTGTCTTATGCCAGCATACACTATACAATTATTGGGGCGATCCGCCAGATATGAGCAGGTCCCCTCGATAATTGTAATGTGTGTGCGGGCAACCAAGGGTAAAATATTTTTCGGTCAGGCATGCCGGATTGTCCAGCATGCCCATCAGATGCAATATTTTGTATGTTAAACGTTGGCCGCATCAGTGTATGCCCAGCCGCGGCCATGGAAGGAATGGGGAAATGTCTCCTGCCCAGGGATGGAGTGCAGATATCTGGCCCAGTACACTGTGAGGTATCTCGCAGCGTATGCCTGTGACAGCTGCAGGGTGTCAGGCTGCCAGATAAAATGTCTGTAGGTCTGACAGGCATTTTATCTGGCAGTGTATGCCCAGCATTAGTTTTACATATGGAACTTAAACCTAAACATAGGTCACAAATCTCCAATGATAATCTGACTTATTAGAGCTTTCCCAGTGACATGGGGGCCTGGTGCTTAGCACTGCACTGATTCTGACCCAGACTACTATCTGCAGGGAGTTTGCATTCGTCCTCTCTCAGCAAATAAATCTGCATCTAACTATATTGTCCATGCTATAACTAGTTTTGCTAGTGAAATTCTACCCTAAGCTCCGCCAGGACAAGACAAGGCAGCAACATGATTTTCTCTGGTCAGTACCTCTAATAGATGCTCAGTAAAATAAATTAACACAAAAATGTTTAAGTTGCCAAGGAAAAACAATATATAATACATATAGTTGTAACAGAAGTCAATAGTCAAAGTAAAGGACAAAAGTCCTTATAGGAGACTACCCCAATAAAAGTGAAAATTGTGGGAACAATCCTCCTCTAAGCTCATGTGACAGCAACAGTTATAATCACAGAATGCCACACTTATTACTATTCTGTCTCGCTAGGTGCCGACCCATCAGCAGAAGGAGCCCCACCTCCCCTAGTAATACAGTAAATATAAGAAGTCCAAGAGCCCCATATACGGTCATATTTACGTTTACGCTTGGTATATAGAAACCTCTCATGCCCAACGACCTCATTCATAAGCCTATACCAGCTAATGCAGAGCCCCTAGAGGCCATCCATGTTTGAGCGCTGCAGACTTTAGCAGGGTCAGTGAATTAATGACATATTGACCAGTGAATCGATTGACCAGATCACAGAAACCCAAACCAAAAATACAACTTTTGGGGGATGAAAGATGGATCTGACCCCCCCCCCCTCATTCTAGCAATACAAATGGTGACCTGGGCCCAAAATGATTGGACAGCAGAGCATTCCCAGAGAAGATGTCAAAAACTTCAAGGGAAGCACTTTGAGTACACCGTTCAGAGGCACCATACTTGAATTTACGCAGAATCAAAGCTACCTTATGAAGTATAAAAAAACGTAATGTTGGAATCGCACTGCAGAGGTGGCTGACAAGGGGCTGCGCACCAATAGAGACTACTCCTCATCCTCCAGAGGGCCCGAATCCTCCTCCCATTTAAGACTTGCAGATAGTGGAACGACAGTACGATTAAGTCATCATAATCGTACAGTCATTCCTCATCCCCTGCAGTGCCTACACTGAACTATATATCGTTCAGTGCAGACACCCTCCCTCATCCTTGAACATGGCCAATCTGTCGTTATCGGCAAACTGACCGGCATGTTCAGGCGATGATTGATGTCGGAAAAAAACAGCGGGAGCGCGCATCGCTGGTCGTTTCCGACATTAAACTGCCTGATTTATGCACGATTAATGAGCGATTACGTAATTGTTCAATCGCTCATTTATATCTGAAAGTGGATACGCAGCTTAAGCGACGTCAATTCAGCAACAGAGCTCTCAGCGAGCAGGTATGATTATATTCTAGAGATCAGTCTCTCTCTCAATGGAGGACTAAACAGAGCGGGAAAAGGGCATGACAAAGCTGTAAAAAAACGGAACAAAGTTCGGAATCCTAAATTCATTCTGATTAGCCTCAAAAGGTTTTAAGAACCTCATTGCTACACAAATGTTGGAGAAGAGACTACTCAAGCACACCATAAAGGACTATCTAACTGGGCCAATTCTCCAAGGCTAGTAGAAGAATTCCACAAGGGCAAATCAGGGTCCATACCCTCCCCCCTACCAAGGTACGGGTTTGTTTCCAAAGTATGTGACCTTGTGCGACCCAGGGAGCTCCCCCTCTGGGACAGCCACCATCAAACAAGAGTTGTAATGGAGAATGCCCTCTAGAAATAGTATCCACCAATAACGTATGAAGAGCCTTGCTCTCATCACCCAAAACCCAATCTGATAAATGTATCAATCGAGAGGCCATGTAATGGAGACAGAGATTCGGGAGTGCTAGACCTCCCAATACCCTCTGCTGATATAGGGTCCTAAGCTGATCCTGAGGCCGCATGTTTGTCCTCACTAGTAAAGAAAGGTAACTATCAGATGGGAAATACGAGGAGAAATATAAACTTGGGTCTGCTGAAATACATATAAATGTAGGGAAAACTACCATTTTAATTGCCAAAGGTAGTTTATTCCAAACATGCATAGTCAATTTGTGGCTGGACATAAAGGGACGGATGCAATTAGCCACGAAAAGACGTGGTTTTGTGAAAAGTTTTCGCAGGTGTGAACTTTTTGCCCAAAAAGGTGAATCGTGCAATCCTATTGCCGAAGCTTTTGCACATGCGAGTTCTCCATAGACAAAAAACTGTCGAAAAATTTTCAACATCTCAGAGCAGCTGAAAAGTTGTGCAAAATCCCTATTTTGTGACTAAAATGTGTGGACTTGGTTCAGAACCCCTTGGACACACCTCTAATGACAAATAAGGCAAAACGTTTTTTTAATTAGCTTGAGTTGGCCAATAACTGCGTCATTTTTGGGTGAAAAAAAAAAAGTGTTGGAAAATTAATTTAAAGTAGTGGAAAAGGTATTTTAGGGTGTGTCTGTATGGATGGGATGTGTTTTAAACATTGCAGGTGACTGCACCTGGTGTATTTTTTTATGTTTTGTAAAAGCGCACTTTAGGACTCAAAAGTATATTTGCATCCATTTTAATGTACCCCTAATTTAACTGTAGAATTTATTTTGCCCCCAAAATTGTTTTTTTTTTAAATAAATTTTCTACTGTTATACAAATATGCATATAACAGTCATTTCACCCAGCTTAAGAACCCCAAATACTTTTATTAGGGCCATTAACACACTTCTAAATAGATTTCCAATGTCAGTTAGCCTTTTTATGGGTCACAGACAGATTTCCCCAAAAAGTGCTGTACTTTTTTGTGGGTTACTCCACAAACAGTTTTCCTGCATATGCGTTTTCACATCTTTTGTAATAGCATAGTGTGAAAAACGGTAGCGCACATAGACACAAGATGGGGAAATATCGCACCAAAACGTGCGAAGTGTGCGAAAACTTCCCCAACGTTAAGTTTTCGGTTTATCACATCTAATTGAATTGCCCCCTAAATGGGACAAAATCTGACATAGACGAAGGGTTCCAAATTCCCAAGTATTTAAACTGGGAAGTCCAAATATAAATCAAACTTACATTTACAGTACCTGCGAGCTTCGCAGGAAGTGTTCTCTAGCTGATGTGTGTACTCTGCCTATGCGGGTGCAAGCATCAGCTACCGTAACTGCATTTATGTTTAATTGAATCTGTCCCTTAAAACTAGAATTATACATTTTGATTACAGATTTGTATATTCCTGTGTGTATGCTGCATTTGAAGCCTTGTAGTGAAGACATACAAATGGAATAGCGATGGCAAACAAGGGTAACTTATAGGGAGGTAGAATATCTTTAGTAATGCCTCATGCATGTATGTAAAGTGATATTCTAAAGAACCTGTGTGTTCTATTTGGTAATATCTCCATGTGTGGGCACAGACTGTAGATAGGGCACATTTAGCTATGAAGTAAAGACATGCTGAACTTTATATCTAAAAGATATACTCATTTATGATTGTAATATGCAAATGATCTAACAAACTAACATGGCATTATTAGATCTTTATATTTACCTTACCAAAATTAACTATTTTGCACTTACCCAATTGTAGCAAATGATACTATATACTATAGTAAAGGCGAGCTACTAAGTGCATGACTAATGCTGACATTATACATCTACATTTGCACAATCGCTCCAGGGTGAGAAAGCCAATCTATTTGTGCACCAATAGGACTGGGCGCAAAATGTAGCTTCTCTCTTTATGTCAGAAGCTTGGTAGGTAGTGAGTGCTCCTGCGCCTACTTATGTACCTACGTGGAAACAGAGGGGTGGATAAGGCACTGGCACATACTTTACAAAAAAAAAAAAAAAACATTAATAAACATTAAAAAACATCCCATGCTCTTCACACTGATGCTGCCCAGCCTATAACCCAGATGCCACCAACAAATGAAATATTTGCAAACAAAAGGTATAAGCAATGTCACTTGTAAATGTGCCACAAGCATACAAAATGAATAATCCACAAAGCGATTGTTTGATGTATTTTAATATGTTTTATCTTCATCTCTCAACTGTTCATACATATGTAGTGAAGGAAAAGTAGCCTATTGGTGAAATCATCTAGAGAAAAGCACCCTAACAGTCCTTATTAACAGGCGGCCATATCAAGACCATAGGGCTTCATAGATGCAGACTCTGTCCAGCTTTCAAATCTTGTAGTATGGAAAGTAAATCAACAACATTGAATATGGGTATGGTACTGAATAACGGAATTTATCATGTGACAGAAAACACGACGTATAACTATTAGAATAGGACTGTGGGCTACAATATGTGGGCCTCATTCTGTAAGGATCGTATGCAGGCAGCTTTGCAATAGCGATCCTTGCAGACATGGTAATGCAGCAGGAGGCAGCAGACTGTCAATCACTGACAATCTGCTGCCAGTTTGCGTGCAGCCTCGCAGAACGGGTCAGGCGCCTGCGCAGTTTCCCAAACATCGGGAATCGGCGTTCAGCAGTGCACTAGCGTGCGCTGCTGAATCAGACCCTGTGTACGGGACTTTTCCTACAGTGTAAAAAGAGATTAACAGAACATGTCAAGTAAATCAGGAGAGGTTTCGAGAAACGTTCAGATTCACAATATTTAGAAAAGGTAAAGTCCGTTAAAATAAAAAGTCAAAGGAGAAATGATTATAAGCCGCCTGCGAGCAGGGCCCTTGTAACGCTTTGTCTGTGTTATTACCCAGTCTTGTTCTATTACTGTTTTGTTCCCAATTGTATAACGTAATAGAATATGCTGGCGATATATTAGTAATTGTTATTAAATACTTTATTAATAATAGTAACACAGTATTGGCCACCATAGAAAAACAACCAGAAATTAGATGGTTGTCAGAGGACTGAATTTAGATTTTATTTTTTTTGAGAAAGATTTAATACTGGCCAGCATAGTATAGTATATTATTCTGCATTTATACAGATCATCATCGGTTTTCACCAACTGATTTCTCAAATGTCCTTCTTTTCCGCACTGCAAAAGGACATATGGCTAAGGAAGAAAACAACATATTGGAATGATGGAATCCCACATCAGTACAAGGCAAAGACATTGTGGATTCTTCAGTTATGTAGTGCAGGAGCATTGCTTACACCTCCAGCTTGTAGTATAAGGCAGCTTGCACAAAAGGGTTACAATTAAAAGTGAGGGAGTAACCAAGCAGTACTTCTTAGTGGTAGTAAGTAGGACTTTGCAGTGCCATTATTACAGTTATATTTCTATTATATGCATTTCCTATACAACCCACAATCTCACAAAAGAAAGGCCAAACTTATTTTGCAGGAGTTGTTTCAAACACTGTGATGTGTATATGCACCTGGCTATTTTGTACATTCGTGAATGACCTTTAGGGTATGTATGTACCAGAAAAGTAGAACCATCTGATATACAATATAGTCAACTGACCTGTCTTGTATGTCTGCAGATGTTGGCAGGAGTTTGACACCCATTGTTCCTTGTGGTAGAGGGGATTTTGGCGACTTTGAAGGTTGAGCTGAAGCTTCACTACTACTTTCTGCATCTTGCCTTTTCCGAAGTTGAGCCTATTGAAAGAGACAGATCTAAGTACTGAATGCAGCAATGAAATCATTTTGTGGTGGGTAGAAGAGACCATGTTACTTTACCATGATTGACCTAAATATTGATTCATAAAATGTGAAGCAAACCTTAGTATTTCCCCTCACCAGTGTTTTGGCATTAAACATATGTACATTGTATTAACTGTATGTCACTTTTTTGTTAATCTAACATGCAGTAACATGAAGCGGAGTACTAGATTCAGGAAATCATCCAATCCCGTTTTCTCCTTTGCAAAATTGCTCTGTATGGGACAATTACATGGCTCCAATGTAAGAAAGTCTTTCTTAGCTGGAAGCATTTGATATCAGCTCTCACGCACCTTCATATGGAGTGTCAGCAGATCTCCAATTCAGTGCAGCTCAGTGGTCAGGTAATAGCAGAGGAAGGAGGGTGGGGATAGGGGATTATGCTATAAAACTACATGAAGAGAAAAGGAGTATACAAAGCCTCTATGCTCAGTACTTCATTGACTGAGGTTGTTGTGGCCATAGCCTAACACTTGGCAAACTGCTTCTCATTAACACAGGGCAATGTCTACTTCCAGGTAACCAAAGTGATTTATGCTAATAAAGAAAACATCTTTATGGGATTGCAGCTTTCAGACCCATCTCTATGAGGCAGTTATAGCAGTAAGCTGATACAGCAAATCACAATGCAGCCAAGCTGCCCACACACACATAGGGATAACCTTTTCCAGGTAATGGCTGATCAGAACAGTCAAACTTTTACACTCACATTTTGGAACAAGGTGTGCTACTCACACAATAATAACCACAACATCCTACAGGAAGTGATTTGCATTGTAAATACAATATTTGCATAGGTACCATAAGGCAGGAAAACATAACTTCTTCAACATTTATGCTGACACCAACATTCCCTGTATCATTAAGAAAGCACTGATTCATTGGCTTTGTGGTATTATATACAAACTATAGTGGCTATAGTTTAACAATGATGTAAGACGAACATGCAGGACATTAAAGTTATCGTAAAAGTCTTAATTTTAAGGCCCGCTAAACTGTAAATGAAAGACATTTTATTTGAGGAGAAAACCTGCTGTTCCATACAGTGGGAGGGTAGGAACATAGAGTGCAACCTTAATGCTGTACAACTCATTTAGGAGAGTCCTGAAGAACAGCATATTTTCAAAAGCGTGCTACTGTCATATCGTAATTGTACAGTGTCACGGTTCTCAGTGAAGAACTGTAAAGAGCAATCTGAGGTGGAAAAGGGTAGAGCACTTGCTATACTTAAAAAAATGTAAATAAAATTATTTGGGGCACTTTATCCACATCCTCACCAACCTATAGTAGATATATTTTGCTGGGCCCCAGATTAGGTTTGTAATAAAATTACATTAAGGCTACTTTAACCCATTTCAGACAACCCCAAATAGTTATACATCCTGCTATATCGGGCCTTAGAACAGTCACTTCCAGAAGTGTGCCTTGGAGCCATCTCAGAACACTGGGGTTACTATAGAAACTCTGCAATGTTATTTTGACGTGAGTTGGGACAATGCCCATATTAGGGTGACCCAATATACATTGCCCCTGCACCCAATCAATATGATCATCAGTACTTCAAGTAAGCTGACAAAGTGGAAGTACACGGGAGACCTGGATAAGATACTACAGCACCCCTAGTGGAGGGCAACAAAACAAACTCATCTCCAACATTACAAGACTCACCTACACCAAGTGACAAAAACATTTCATATGTGTAACAGAGAATGATTGTTGCTCAAATATGTAAAAAGAAAATTTTATGAATCCCCCAAATTTTGCTTGTCCACCATCTGCTCTGATTTCCCCTAAACACTATAAAGACATTTGCAGCCATGTATACTCAACATAATTTACTTTAAAATATAATAATCAAAATAAAAGTATGTATTTATGTTTCTGCACTATACATTTGTTAGAGCTGGCATACAGTATACTTAACACCACTATACTAGGAAGATAAGAATAAGAAAATTCAATTTTGGGAAACATTTCTGTGCATGTACTAATAACTGCCTGAAAATAACTAACTAATAGAAGAATCATAGAAATGTTTTTTTTCCCCTCTGGCTATTAACGTATGAAGTACCCTCAGTCATGAAGAGGTTAAAATAAAAACCAGGATTTCAGCAACCTTCCCTGATATCAATTTAGGTATGAATAGCATTTTCAGTACGAGTGACAGCTGACTGAATTCATTTACCATCAGAGTGGAGTGGTCCATTCCAGGGAACATTGGCATCCGCTGGGTCTGAGCTGAAGACCTTTGGGGCTTTTCCTCTTCTTCATTCATGTCCTCCTTTTTCTGAGGTTTGTCATCTAAAATACCAGGGATATACAATAATCACAATATTACAACATACTGTAGGTGCATCCAGTCATGTTAAAACAAAAAAAAAAAAGACGGCAAAGATAAGCGAAGTACAGCCTGTGCTAAGGAATGTACAAGTGGGAGCTTTCCATATGAAGTATTAGGTGTCTTCATGGTGTAAATAGTTTCATGAGAGACTGCAACTGTTTCTTAAAATGTTCTTTGGAAAGGATTTACTAGAATATAGCCAATCATACTGCCTCCTTCTACTAGTATCCTGTGCTTGGTAAGTATTTGGATGTGAATCAGGATATACTGTATCAGTACACCTCTCTGCCACTAAAAACCCTTTTAAAGATTATAGCCCCTTTTGAAATATAGTTGTCACAGGGCCTCATTCCATAATTGCCTACCCTCCCGATTTGGTCGGGAGCCTCCCGAAAATCGGGTGCCGCTCCCGACCTCCCGGGAAGGCAGGCAATTCTCCCGGCTGCCGCTCACCCCTCCTATCCCCCCTGCTATAACCCCTGTAACCCCCGCAGCAGGGGGGGGCGATGACGCGATTCACGCCATTTTGGCCCCGCCCCCTGCTGCACAATGCCTATTTTATCGGCATTGTGTAGCGGGGGTGGGGCCAAACTGACGTGATCGCGTGACTCCGCCACGCCCACAAGTGACGTCACCCGACCGGCCACTCCCCCTTGTCTCGGCCACGTCCAACCCGTCCTGCCGATCTGGCTGCTCCCTCCCGGAAGGAGCAGCCAGAATGTTGGCAGGTATGCTTCATTCAGAGATGGAAGCAATGGCAATTTTGACGCAGATTTTGTGCATGTGTATAAGCCGCACTGTGCACGTGGTGTGATTATTTTGCAATTCCGCATGCACAGAGAACCCATATGCAAATTATGTGACAAGTCAGCGTTTGGGGGAGGAAACAGGAAAAATGCAGGTATGTATTAGCATTTAAACGCTGTTAAATGGGCGTGAATAAATTAGCCGTTGCAATTACCTACGCAGCATCAGGAGACCTGCAGTGTTTGCGGCTGGTCAGGCCTGCTGCAAGGGCAATATTGCTGCTCAATGTGCGTCGATGTTACTGATAGATGAGAAGACCATGGTGGGCATCCTTATGCTCTGGTAAGCTTTGGAACTACTAGCATATTTTTGCAGCTGCGCTCTGTACAAAATCGCAGTTGCGATCGCAGTGTCGTCCCTCTCTGAATCAGGCTCACAGTCAAGGTTGTATCTAGGGTAGTGCGGCTGGTGCCATCGCAACAGAACGCTGGATGCCCTGGGGCGGAACTGACCCCCACTACAATCTGTATTTTCTGGGCATCTGCTGCTGTGTGCCCAGGCAGCCCTTCTCTCACTTCGAAGCTCCGCAAGGCTGTGACTGTCCCGGCTCCTAAACCGTGTGTTGGGAGAGATGTCATAATATCTCTTACACAGTGCCCCCCTTAGGGAGCAGGCGCTGGGGACACAGACATGAGGGCGCTGGGGACACAGACATGAGGGCGCTGGGGACACAGACATGAGGGCGCTGGGGACACAGACACGAGGGTACAGGTGCTGTGGATACAGACATGAGGATGCTGTGGACACAGACAGAGTGCAGATGCTGGGGATACACACATGAGGGTACAGGTGCTGGGGATATAGACATGAGGGTTCTGAGGATACAGACATGAAGGTCAAATTGTGTTGGTCTTTCAGTGTGGGTAATATTGGGAGATGAGGTCTTCTGGGGTGATGTCTGTGGTTTCTATTTTGGCATGCACTACAGGGGGTACGGCAAGGCCATGCCCCGCCCACAAAAGACCACACCCTTTAAAGAATGATGTTAGGGGATGGGGTGATCTTTCTGGTACAGGGCACCAAAATGTCTATGGCTCTGGACACAGTATCATTGCAATGGAGGGCCTGTATTACAGCACAGAGGGCTGATTCAGACCCACTCGCGAGCGCTGGCGCTCGCAAGTGGGTCGATGTTGGCCCAGTGCGCATGAAGGAGGCAGCTCCGTCGTGCGCATGCGCGAGACCCAGATAGCGACGGGCAAGCCGTCGTTCCGGGCCTCGCTACAAAGGGGGCGTGCTGTCGATGGTGAGTGACAGCACGCCCCCTTTGGTGGGCGTGTCGGGGCGTGGCTGCCCAGACAGAGGCGTTCCCAAGTGATGTCAGTGGGAGTGCTTTCGGCTCTGATAGAGCCAAAAGCACTCCAGGGCTTGCGGCCACGAGACCCTACCACAAGGGTCTCATCGCAAGCCCGATGGTCGCGATGGTCTTGACCATCGCGACCATCTTCCTGGCCGCTCGCTATAGCTGTGGGTGGTCACCGACAGCTATACGAGCGGCCAGGAGGCCATTCTAAAAATGAAGAAGGACGGCCCTGATTCAGAGCGAGCACTCTGTCAGAGCGTCCGGCTCTGAATCAGGGCCAGTGTCCCTTTTTCTAAACCACAGATCCATAGCCATCACTTCAACTAAATGTTTCAACTCAATCCCCCACCCTTAGATGACAAATACAGTATACAGTAGTTTTCATTCAAATAAAAATGACATGTGGTAGCCTTTGTTCCAATTTGGAATAGACAAGGAGAATAATTTATTGACCTTTAAATTTTGCTTCCATTTCACTTCAATACAAAACCTCACACTTCCAACTCTCAAGTACGCGCACAAACATGCGCGTACGTATACAAGTACGTACAGGCATCACACACATACAAGTACGTACAGGCATCACACACATACAAGTACGTACAGGCATCACACACATACAAGTACGTACAGGCATCACACACATATACAAGTACGTACAGGCTTCATACACATGCACGTGCGTACAGGTATCACACACATGCACGCATGTATACAAGTACATACAGGCATCACACACATGCACGTATGTAAACAAGTTCGTAATGGCATCACACACATGCACATACGTATACAAGTACGTACAGGTATCACACACATGCACGTATGTATACAAGTACATACAGGCATCACACACATGCACGTGCGTATACAAGTACATACAGGCATCACACACATGCACGTACGTATACAAGTACGTACAGGCATCATACAAATATGCACGTACCTACAAACATCACACACATGCACATACGTATACAAGTACGTACAGGCATCACACACATGCACGTATGTATACAAGTTCGTAATGGCATCACACACATGCACATAAGTATACAAGTACGTACAGGCATCACACACATGCACGCACGCACGAGTACATATAAATGTATACAAGTACGTACTGGCATCACACACATGCACTTACGTATATAAGTACATACAGGCATCACACACATGCACGTATATATACAAGTTCGTACAGGCATCACACCTGCACGTACGTATATAAGTACGTACAGGCATCACACATGCACGTACGTATATAAGTACGTACAGGTATCACACACATGCACGTACGAATACAAGTACGTACAGGCTGCACACACATGCACGTACGTATATAAGTACGTGCAGGCATCACACACATGCACGTTTACAGGCATCACACATGCACGTACGTATATAAGTACGTACAGGTATCACACACATGCACGAGCATCACACACATGGACAACACTCATGCACGTGCAGGCATCACACGCAGTTCCAAACTTCAAGCACACACACACAGGCATCGCATGCACTTATGTAGGTAAGTACATACATGCATACAGATGTGTCCACATACATCTTACCTCTGTGCGCTACAAGTCGCATTCAACATAATGTGTGAGTGAGAGCGTCTTTACATGCAACTTTTTACCTTCAAATGCACCTTATCAGCAGCTGTGACACTAATGTAGCATTTTGCATGCAGATACACCCGCAGTCGCACACATAATATAGGCATGCCACATATTTTAATCAGCACAAGCTGCTTGTGCTTCCTATTTAAATCACTCTGCGAATAAAACAAATTTGAAGGTAAAAAGTCACACGAAAAGACACTGTGCACTACAGAGTCACGCCATGGCATGGCGCGGCTAGAAGGGCGGTTTAATATGCAAAGAAGAAAGATGTTTGTGGACACATCTGTACATACAGGCATCACACACAAACATCACACGTATGCACAGGCATCACACACACACACACACACACACACACATCACTCATGCACGCACCGGTTTCGCGCGCACACAGGCCTCATTCATGTCTGCACACAACACTACCAACCTTCAAGAATTCACACACAGACATCACATGCATGTATGTACACACATACAAGCATCATGCACAAAGGGACACCACACACACAGACATCACATGCATGTATGTACACACATACAAGCATCATGCACAAAGGGACATCACACACACAGACATCACATGCATGGGCATCAGACACACATGCATGGCATGCATCTCTTAGGACCATTGGCAGGAATGTTACCTGTGGAATCTGTGAACATCCAGGGGTTGTCAGTATCCTCTATTACAGCTAACTGGCTACTGGACTGCAACAGCCGACTCTTGCGTTGTAACTGGCTGGGTGCTCGCCGTTGGCTCCTCCGACTTAGCTGTACTCTGTTCTTCTGTGCAGTGGAGTCTAAGACTGACGTTTGCTGTACAAGAAACATTAAAACTAAATCTTCCATCTACCTGCCTGGAGTCATTTTACATATAACTAAAGGCAACTTATAAGAACATCTGACAGTATATAGGTTATGTTTACACTTATTCATAGAGTGTGCTATCCCTGACATTATCACATTATAGGAACGGTGTGATATGTTAACTTAGCCACAGTATCAGGAAAATCCTTGAATGCTAGGTAATGGGAATCATCTACGACATATGTATTACTTAATATAGAGTCTCTTACATACAATAATCATTAAGAACAGGGCCTAAGAGGCAAATTAGTTTTAGACAACTTATTTAATTTACCTAATGAAATACCTATTTTAAAAATAAACTATATTTGAATATTAGTTCAATCAGTTTATATAAAATAATAAATTAATAAAATTTTAACGATCATGGAATAAGATATTTTTCACATTATCTTTATATTACAGAGAAAGGGCCTTTCAAAAGCCATCTTACTTACATCCACGAAAGCGAAATCGACTGCTTTGGCTTCATTAAAAGAAGGCGTGCTCTCTGTACCGTCCGTGGAATCCAGGTCCATGCTGGACCGGTCCAGGCTACCATCTCGAGCTTCGGTGATAGAATCATGCTGGTCTGTTTCGGTGTGGGATATAGATGACAGGCGGCTGTGTGACTGCTGCTTGCGGCTGCTGATGTTATCGTATGATGGGGAGTCACGCACAAAACTGCAACACAGAAAGTTAATGCTCTTTACTGATCACAGACTATTACTGAGCAGAATAGAGAAAGTAGACAACATATCAATAATTCCCTTATATTGTGGTAAAAGTTGTATGTTCCTTACTAAATAACTGGTAATAAATATGAACTGCTGATCATATACAGATGTTCCCTTGAAAATCTGTTTGACTAATTTCAATTCCTATAAACTACCTATAGATGGTGCTATGTGCGCTTCTACCAATTATAACATTTTACAGCAGCAATGGTAAAGTAATAATTATGGACAAAAATAAACTGTCTGCTAAGAAATGCTGCATTGAAATAGCAACATGAAAAGTAATAAAAAAAATGTTTTCAATATAAAATTACTTCCTATTCACTTGCCAACCATGTGACCATTTACCACGTAAATAGAGAATCCAGGGTATGGTCCTTTTTTTGGTTTGCATAAACACAATGCAAAGCACTTTACAAATCAGTAGACAGAAGAGGGCACCCAAGCTCTACAAATACTATGGTTGTCATGCATAGTAGGCAGCTTAAATATCATTATACTGTACACCATCATAACATACATACAGATGGGTCCACATACATCTAGCCTCAAGGTGCGTTAAACAGCCCTTCTAGTTGCGCCATGCCGTGGCGTGACTCAGTAGCGCCGAGCATCTTTTCGACTGTCTTTTTGCCTTCAAAGGCATTTTATTCTTAATGCTACGAATAGATAGCACAAGCAGCTTCCGCTGATTGATGTGATATGCAGCATGCCTATATTCTCTGTATGTGACTGCAGGTATATCTGCATGCTAAACACTACGTTACAGTGTTACAGCCGCTGACACCGTAACGTAGCATTTCACATTCAGATACACTCGCTCACATAACATAGGCATGCTGCCTATCACATCAATCAGCAGAAGCTGCTGGTGCTATCTATTCGTAGCATTGTGCAAATAAGATGCATTTGAAGGTAACAGACGCACAAAAAGACACTCTGTGCTACCGAGTCACACTGAGCTCCCGCGTTATGTGGCGCGACTTGTAGCGCACGGTGGATAGATGTATGTGGGCACATCTGTACACATTAGACTTGGTGAAAGATATAGTACAATGGGTACTTAGCAATAAGGTCGGGGATAAGGTGTGCTAAAAGTTCTAATTAAGA
Organism: Taudactylus pleione; assembly: GCA_031769625.1. Lineage (NCBI taxonomy): Eukaryota > Metazoa > Chordata > Amphibia > Anura > Myobatrachidae > Taudactylus > Taudactylus pleione. Next base: position 1,410,622 of record JAUIMM010000077.1, on the reverse strand, counting down.
TCAAATAGAAAGAGCCTGATTCAGCTGATTTTTGGCTGCTTGGTCAGATAATCATCGTGTACACGCAGCTCCCAGGGCCGATTATAGTACCATACACAGCTGGATAAGATTATGGGATTTGACCTGCTGCTTGACATTTGTTGAAACGAGCCAATATTGTGCAAATCTTGTGTGTATACAATTCTGATCATCTGTCCGACATTCTGCTTATTGGGCTTGATTCAGACCCGCTCGCAAGCGGGTCGATGGTGGCCCAGTACAGACGCGTGGCGTGCGCACTGCGCGTGCGCGAGCCCCGGAGCGAGCGCAAAAAGCACTCGCTCCGGGACTCACTACAAAAGGGGCGGCTGTCGATTTTGATCGACAGCTCGTCCCGTTTTGTAGGCGTGGCTTCACAAACGGAGGCGTTCCCAAGCGAACGCCTGCCGTTTGTGGGCGGCCCCACTGACATCACCAGTGATGTCAGTGGGAGAGCTTCCGGCTCTATTAGAGCCAGAAGCTCTCTGGGGGTTGCGGCCACGAGACCCTACCACAAGGGTCTCGCCGCAAGCCCGATGGTCGCGATGGTCTTGACTATCGCGACCATCATCCTGGCCGCTCGCAATAGCTGGGAGTGGTCACCCACAGCTATGCGAGCGGCCATGAGGCCGCAACAAAAAAAAAACCAGCACCCGCCCTGATTCAGAGCGAGCGCTCGCTTTTTGCGAGCGCCTCTGAATCAGGCCCATAGTTCATTTAAAAATATAAACTTTGTGACAAGCTTTAGGACAGAATGGTTTGGATCTGGGCAATAAATCATTAGTGCGTACACTAGAAATCTGATGTTCTAAAGCTTGTTTCATCACTGAGAAAATCAAAAAGTTGGTCTGATTGTAAATTATATTGTACAGGTGTGTTCCTAGCATAAGAGTTGGGAAATCAGCGAGTATCCATCCAAAATATAATTTTTTACTCACACATGGAATTGCCACAGGCTTTGTTCCAGGAGGAAATCAGTCCCGTTTTCCTCATTTTTTATTTGCTCCCAAGTCTGATTCAGGTCATAATGAGGAAAGTAGCATCATAGCGCAATGCTGTGAAGCAGGAGTTCTCAACTGGTGGTACGCGTACCACCGGATAGCATGACTAGGTGGTACTCAAGCTCGAATACCACCTATGCAGCATACAGTGCCACAACCCAGATCTCGTGGCGCTAACAGGCAACGTTGCAGTAATGACATCACAGGTGACATAACGGTCAGTGACGCGCTGGTGTGGCTGCGCCTGTAGCTCTTTGGAAGGAGTGCGTGTTGTCAGCCTCTGGGCAGAGACTGGAGCTGATTCCATGCTGCAGAATGCAGACACAGACGAGAGTAGTGAACATGAAGATGGTAAGTGGACTACTGGGGTGGAGGCTGAAACAAATGAATGGATCATGATATCGATAAATTGATACCATTGGTGGATGACATTGATGGTATGAAACCATAAGTTGTGAACCATCGATAATTTCATCCACCGATGGTCATCCCTGTTTTAAACTGGCCAGGCAGCGGGTCAATAAGGAAATGGGGGTGGGGCTTCGCTGGTCATATCTGGAGCGGAGCTAAGCTCTGTGTCCCGGCACATGGAGGGGGGATAAAAAAAAAACATATTGGCTCAGTGCCAACGATGGCATTGAACCATTGGATCACCGTCATCAATGGCAAACCTAACGCCCATTGGTGGTTAACCATTGATGTTTGATGGCCATCCCTAGAGGGGAGGGGAAGAGAACACATACTCGTGAGGGAGGAGAGGGGGAGAGAGCACATACACATGAGAGAGGGGAGGGGGAGAGAGCACATACACATGAGAGAGGGGAGGGGAAGAGAACACATACTCGTGAGGGAGGAGAGGGGGAGAGAGCTCATACACGAGAGAGGGGAGGGGGAGAGAGCACATACACATGAGAGAGGGGAGGGGGAGAGAGCACATACACATGAGGGAGGGGAGGGAGAGCACATACACATGAGAGAGGGGAGGGGGAGAGAGCACATACACATGAGAGAGGGGAGGGGGAGAGAGCACATACACATGAGAGCACATACACATGAGAGAGGGGAGGGGGAGAGAGCACATACACATGAGAGAGGGGAGGGAGAGAGAGCACATACACATGAGAGAGGGGAGGGGGAGAGAGCACATACACATGAGGGAGGTGAAGAGAGCACATACAGATAAGAGAATACATATAGAAGAGGGAGGAGAGGGGAAGAGAACTCATACAGGTAAGGGAGGGGGAGAGAGCACATACAGATGAGGGAGAGTATACATAGAGAAGGGAGGGGGAGAGAACATACCACGAGGAAGGGGAGGGAGCACATACAGATGAGAGAGGGGAGGGGGAGAGAGAGCACATACAGATAAGGAAGGAGAGGGAAAGAACCCATACAGATGAGGGAGGGGAGGGTGAGAGAGCACATACACATGAGGGAGAGTTGGGGGGAGATAGCACATACCCACGAGGGAGGAGAGCATATACAAATGAGGGAGGGGGAAGGGAGAGAACATACAGTTGAGGGAGGGGAGGGGGAGAAAGTACATACAGTTGGGGGAGGTAGAGCACTCAGAGATGAGGGAGGGGGAGAGAGCACATACAGTTGATAGAGGGGAGAGGGAGAGAGCACATACACATGAGAGGGGAGAGGGAGAGAGAGCACATACACATGAGGATGGGGAGGGGGAGAGAGAGCACATACACATGAGGATGGGGAGGGGGAGAGAGAGCACATACACATGAGGATGGGGAGGGGAAGAGAGCACATACAGTTGAGAGAGGGGAGGGTGAGAGCACATACAGTCGAGAGAGGGGAGGGGGAGAGCACATACAGTCGAGAGAGGGGAGGGGGAGAGAGCACATACAGTTGAGGGAGTAGAGAACACATACCATTGAGGGAGAGGAGAGAGCACATACCATTGCGGGAGAGAAGGGGGAGAGAGCACATACAAATGAGGGAGGGAAGAGAGCACATACAAAAGAGGGAGGGGAGAGGGCACATATAGATGAGGATGGGGAGGGGAAGAGAGCACGTACAGATGAGAGCACATACAGTTGAGGGGGAGGGGAGAGAAAGAGCACTTGAATGGACATACAGACAATGGAGGGTGCGGGCACATGAATTGACATCCATGAGGGGGGTAAATTCATACCTTCTGCAAAGTGGTACTTCACCTAATCACAAAGTGTTTAATTTGGTACTTGCCAAAATAAAAAAGGGGTTGGGGACCCCTACTGTAAAGTAACAAGGTGCTCAAAATGACTACTGGGCATACATTTAGTAGATAGAGGTGTCTTCATACACTATTGCTTCAGTCATGCCAGTCCTCCCTGATCAATGACGTGCAGTGAGGTCAATGGCTGGGGAGGCACACATGGGTCTGAGTGCGGGGAGCCTGTCTCACACCCTACACACTGTAACTCTCCCCTCACTACACTAAGCTTCAGTGTCCATTGATTCTCTCTGCCTTCATCACTGTGTCTTCTCTTGCTGCTGCGGATAGTGTTTCCTGGTCACATGACGCATCCAAGTTGTCCATCAGTGCTTAAGGCACGCACCCTCATACTCAGAGGCATGCCTCTATTAGCTCTCTTTTTGTGCAGCCAACTGCCCATTGTGGTGGCCCCACCCCGAGCTCTGAAAGCAGTGTTTGACTATACAGAAGTGAGGCTGAGCTGTTGATGCCTCATCTCTAGTCTCCCTGCAGTCCCAGGGAGCTTCAAAAGCTGGTGAGTGTTAACTATAAAAATGATTACAATAAACAAAGAAGATGTTTGTAAGTTATAAATATCTTCTTTGTATTATTCTAATCATCTTTATATAAAATCTCAGGCGTATGACAGTGGAGGCTCTGCCTACCCTGACTGCACATCTCTGTTCTTGACACGCCAGGTTCCACGAGACTCGGCTTGAGGTAAGAGCCTTTATCGGATGGAAACAGGTCTTAGTTGCAAACTGATGCAACAAACCGCATTACAAAACTGCACTGATCAATTTGATATGTGGACGTTGCATTTTAGCTCCTCGTATACAGATTCAGACTCAGTCGCACACAGAGAGACAAGTGTTGCAAATCAAATTCATCAATGCAGTCTTGAGAAGCTGTTTTGTTGCATTGCATCTAAGACGCATTTTCAGGCGAAATTACACGAAAAAACCACTTGGTGTTGCGGTTTCTTTTAGAATACTTTACCCTAACCCTTCAGGTTGCTCCATAGGTCTTCCCTTCTACAAAAATAAGGCCTAGAAAATGTGCAGGGCTAGAAGGTATAAAGGTGAGAAGGGGGACCATCCCACAATGTGTACAGCATTGTCAGAGTTTATTAACAGAAATCCATTTGTTGTTCTGCTGGTAATAAAATTATTAAACTCAGCATTTAAACGGCAGGATCACAAATCCACGACCCAGGAGAGGGAGGTGGGGCAGGTAAAAAGTACTCAAGCATTACTGGGGAGCATGGGGAATGCAAGCGAGGTGTAACCACATCTGCAAGATGGTGCAGTCATGCCCTCCTCAGCACAAAGCTTCTACAGGGAGTTTATAACAGGATGTGCCCATGCCACCTTAGCACTGAGCACTCTATTTCTTGATGATCCTGCACAATGAACCAGGGTGGCTGTCACAGGAGTGCAGTATATACCAGTTTGCCATTATATATAATGCTAGTAGATACATACCCCCCATATATATTGTATGTTCCTTTCCATTTTACATATAACAAAAAAAAAAAATGTACTCCATTTGACTACTTACCTGGCGACGTTGAATATGATGTGACTGGAGCCAGCCGTTCTTCAGCTGGTAAAGTCGCATCACATACGAATGCGCCACCCTGCTCTGTGCCCCAATTGTAGAAGAGGAGAACGAATATCCTCTGACTACCCGAACCCCAAGGCAGTGATGTGGCGGTCTGTGACCACTGACATCACTGCCATAATCGTGCCCCAGAATGCTGTGCATGCGCCGGGGATCAAGGTGCAAGGAGGGATAAAATGAAACCATATATAACGCTGGAGGTGGAGTGGGGGTAAAATAATAATAAAAAAAGATTAAACTAGTCAATTTACTTTTAAGTGCAGACTGTATTATAAAAACCTGTGTATGATCTTACTTTTGCAGTTTTGAAAAGGTGTACTGATGCCACAGCAAGAACCACAAAGTATTTATTAGTGGTGAATAAATAATAATACTACTCATTTGCTTTTTTTTGCCATTTGGGGTACATTTTCTTTGCCATGCCCTTCAGTATAAGTAAACTAATGGTATTTTGTGAAAATGCAAATACATTTGCATTTTAATTTGGCTTGGCAGATGTTATACCTGATGTTAGTCTAATCTTTTTGGCCACAGCAATAGACCTCTTAATAGAGGAAGTTAATGCTAGTAGCTTGCTTGTAAAGGTACTCTTACATTTAGCATTTTGAAAAAAAAAAAAAATAGTACATGCAAGTATTGTAACAACAAAAAAATGGAGCACAAATATGTGTAAATCAAATATTTATATATATATATATATATATATATATTTATTATACAGTGCCAACTTGTCTCCAACCTGATATTTTTAGTTATCCATCTGTATTTGACTAGTGTAAATATATTCTTGTTATAGAACATTTAATCTTGGCTTCTTGTAGTGTGATGGTAAGGCTGCATTGCAGAGCCTCTCATTTAGTGTAGTTCCACTGTTTTGCTTTCTCCACCTAAAATACCTTAATTTCCCACCAGAACCTGTCAAACTAAATGAGGTGTGATCATTTTTATATAATATTATAACTTGGGGCAATGAGATGTGGATGACATCATGCAGGGCAGAGTACAACGCCCCACTGGGGGTTGTCAGATCCAGATATATGATAGCTCACAGCCAAACAGCAGACAACACCCTAGTTGCTTCATAGCCTCTGAGATAGAACAACATAGAAATATGTCAGCATAAAAGTATAATATATGCTAAGTACAATTAATTAAGCAGAACTTTGAATATTTTGAGGTTCGTGCTCATTTATCCAGAACTGTATTCAAAGAAAGGATACACACAATGAAACATGGTATGCTAGATCCACTAAGAAAACAAATAGAATATATACATTACACACTTTGGGGCTACGGTGGGGATTACACTGAAGTACAGTTCATGGATAGTTCATATGGGAAAAGCAGATATTCCCAGGCTATTAGAAATTCTTGCCCCTAGGGTGATTCAACTGCACTAAAATGATGAATGTCTACAATAGAAGAATAGCAAGTAAAGAGTTTATCCACCTAAAACCAAAAATGAACTGATCACTACCTATAAGCAGAATATCCAAAGAAGAGTACAGAGTTTAACCCATCAACAGTCAATTCATACCTCCCAACCTTTGCTTTTATAAAATAGTGACTGGCTTGAAGGGTCATAGCCTCACAGCATGTCCCTGTTTTCATTACGCTGGGGTGTGCCCAGCACCCCCAAAGATGCTGGGCTATCCCCCGGCTCCCCCCTTACTGTGTGACGTGCTTGGCCCAACTCCCACAACCTAGCCCGCAGTTGGGACAACAGGACAATCCATAAAAGCGGGACTTTTAGGAGGTATGTTAAATTTGCAGTTAATTTCTTTATTTTAGAGTGGAGCCTATTTATAGTCAGATCAGACCATAAATAGGCTTCCACTTTTAGCATACCTTCCAATGGTCCAGATTTTGGGAACTATCCACTGACCAACCCGCCGGCGGTTGGGATGTTGGGGGACACTATCACTGCTGCTCAAGCTGTGTGTCCATTTATTGCTGGGAGAGGCTGGGGGCAAGCCGAGCAGCTGCCAGAGTGCTGGACGCCCCTAGCGTGATGAGAAGACCTTCTGCTGCTTTCACAAGGAGGAGACATATTTAGTTGGAGAACAGGACAGTGAACAGTAAGAACTTAGAAATCCGTAAAAGTAAGACTAAAATAATAAAATCATTTGTGTATAACATAATAAACACATATTTGAATAATTCAGGGTAGAGGATGCTGATACTATAGAATGTTGTGGTGGGGAGGGCGATATGAATTATAAAGGGACAGGCTCGGATTAAGGCTTTTGGGGCCCTGGGGCAACTAAGTTGTGGGGGGCCCCCCCAACAAGCCACACAGAGCTTCAGCAGGGTCACATCTACCCTATGTGGGAACGGGCAAATGCAGGATTTTCTGGGGTGTTCTAATACATATATGTTAAACATGCACACACATCAATGTAGCAAACGTATACCTGTATATTACATACACACTAACACACACATATTCAGTGTACACACAAACACATACATACACAATAACACATATACATACACAAACTAAAATTAATACATACATACACATATATACAAACTAACACAACCACAGTATGCACACAATAACACATACAGTATATATACAAAAACACATACATACACAATAGACCAGTACACAACACATGCACTTAACCATTTTATACTGCAGGTTGGTAATGGGGACGGGCACCTCACATCATTAGGCCCCGTGATTTGTGGGTAATATGGGGATGGGGCTTGCTGTATTGACTTTGCCCGTCAGGATTTTTTTATTTTATTTAAAGTACTCAGAACACCCCCCCCCTCACCGGTTGCGCTAGTTGTGGGGGCCCCTCTGTGTTTCTGGGACCCCCTGGACGACTACCCCTGTCGCCCCCTTCCCCTTAATATGGCCCTGTAAGGGGCACGTGGAGAGGTAAGAGGACATTTATATGGCAGGCATTTTGTAAGTATTAAACTGGAAAATGAGGGATGTGTGGGAGAGTGTTTTTTCAATAATGTACTACAATACTTTATGTCCATGTCTTGTCTTTTGATTAATATTTTCTTTACAGGTGGACTACAGGCACCAGCAGGCCCTTATGTAATTACCATTGACCCGGCACCCATTGCCACCAGGGAAAGAGGAAGAGCACTGCTAATTATCCCTCAGGAAGGGGATCCCTTTTTGTTTTTTTTTGGGGGGGGGGGGGGGTCACAAATTTTGATGAGAATCCAGTCCTCGGCTGACCAGTTTGGGGCTGGTTATAGTTATGGAAGGAGGACCCCATGCTGAGTGTCTCTTTGCTATAGTGTTATCCCCCGGCTGATTCAGCCAGGTGTGATTCTCCATTACCAGCCCAGTCTGAGATGTCCAGGGGTGGTTATGGATTAGGGAGAGGCCCCATGCATTTTGTTTTTCTAAAAATATGAGATATGGTAAGAACTTACCTTTGTTATCTCTATTTCTACGAAGTCCATAGAGTTCCACAGGATACCTTGGGGTATAGGTGTGACGTCAGTCATCGGGCATCATAGAGTTAAGCTTTCAGCCTCCCAGGATGCACTAGGGTCCCCCTCCTATAGCCCGCCCCCGAGCCAAGGCACCTCAGTTAGTTACGAAGCCATAGGCCGGAGGAGGAGAAGGAAGAGAGAGAAAGAAGATCTGGATACACACAAGAATCACACTCTCACCAGAGGGAGACGGAAAAAACCGGTGACCAGACCAAAGTCCATCTGCAGCACAGGTGCGACAGGGCGGGAGTCCTGTGGAACCCTATGGACTTCGTAGAAATAGAGATAACAAAGGTAAGTTCTTACCATCTCTCATATTTTCTACTTCAGGGTCCATAGGGTATCCACAGGATACCTTGGGGATGTCCCAAAGCAGTATCCTTTAAGGGTGGGGACGCTCCTGTGCTGAAAGGAGAATCCGCCGCCCGAAGGAAGCATCCTGAGAGGCGAAGGTGTCAAACCTGTAATACCTCACGAAGGTATGGACAGAGGACCACGTAGCAGCCTTGCAGATCTGGACTGCAGAGGCACCATGTCAAGCTGCCCATGAAGGACCCACATACCTAGTGGAATGAGCCTTCACAGAAGAAGGAACCGGCAGGCCTTCATGAAGATAAGCTCCAGAAATCGCCATACGGATCCAGGCTGCCAAAGTTTGCTTTGAAGCAGGCCAACCCTTTTTACGGAAGCCATAGAGGACAAACAAGGCGTCCGACTTCCTAAACAAAGAAGTGCGGTCAACATAAGTCATTAAGGCCCGCACAACATCCAAAGTGGCCTCACCCACTGAAAGACCAGGTGAGTTAAAGGCCGAAACAACTATTTCCTCGTTAACATGAAACTGGGAAACAACTTTGGGAAGAAATTCAGGCCGAGTGCGGAGCACTGCCCTGTTCCCATGAAAAATCAAGAAAGGGGGTCTATAAGAAAGAGCCCCTAAAACAGAAACACGTCTGGCCGAAGCTATGGCCAGAAGGAAAACAGTCTTAGCTGTTAGCCATTGAAGATCCACTGAGCCCAGTGGTTCAAACGGCGGTCCCTGGAGAGCCCTCAGGACCACAGCCAAATCCCAAGGCGCCACAGGTGGAACAAAGGGCGGCTGAATGCGGAGAACACCTTGCATAAAGGTGCACACATCCGGGATTGTAGCAATCCTACGGTGAAACCAGACAGGGCCGAAACCTGTACCTTCAAAGAAGCAAGGCGAAGCCCATGATCTAGTCCCGCTTGTAGGAAGGCGAGTATCCTAGACAGACGAAACTGCTGCGGTGCATAACCTCTCGGTCGACACCACTGGAAGAACGTATGCCACACGCGATGGTATATCCTCGCAGAAGACTGTTTCCGAGCTCGTAACATGGTACGCACTACAGAGCTGGAAAACCCCCTGGACCTCAACATGGCTGTCTCAACAGCCACGCCGTCAAAGACAGCAGAGTCAGGTCCGGGTGAAGACAAGGACCCTGCAACAGAAGGTCCGGTCGTAGCGGCAACCGCAGAGGACTGTCCACGGACAGACCCTGAAGGTCTGAGAACCAGTGCCGTCTGGGCCACGCGGGAGCTATCAACAGGAGCGTCCCTCCTTCCTGTTTGAATTTCCGGATTACCCGTGGAAGAAGGGAAACCGGAGGAAACAGGTATGCGAACCGGAACGTCCACCGGACGTACAGAGCATCCACCAGAAACGCCTCTTCGTCTCTTGTGCGAGACCCGTACACCGGCAACTTGTTGTTGTGCCGGGACGCCATGAGGTCGATCTCTGGAAGACCCCACTTGTCCACCAGCAGTTGAAAAACTTCCGGGTGCAGGGACCATTCCCCCGGATGAACGTCCTGGCGACTTAGAAAGTCCGCCTCCCAATTTAGCACTCCCGGGATGAAGACAGCTGATATGGCCGGAAGATTGCGCTCCGCCCATACCAGGATCCGAGACACCTCTACGAGAGCCGCCCGACTTCGGGTTCCTCCTTGCCTGTTTATGTAGGCCACGGTGGTAGCGTTGTCCGACTGGACCTGCATCGGGCGACCCTGGAGAAACCGATGTGCCTGCTGGAGAGCATTGAAGACCGCACGGAGTTCCAAGATATTTATTGGAAACTCCGCTTCTGTCGGCATCCACCAGCCCTGGAACAAGTGTGGACCTGAAACTGCTCCCCAGCCCCAAAGACTGGCGTCCGTTGTCAACAGGACCCAATTTGGTACCCAGAACGGACGTCCCTTGCTGAGATGGGTCGTCTGCAACCACCAGGCAAGGGACAGGCGAACCTCCGGGGTGAGCACTATCGTCTGGGACTTTAGAGACTGAGGCAGCCCGTTCCACTTGGACAGGATCAGGTGCTGCAGAGGTCAGGAGTGAAACTGGGCATATTCCACCATGTCGAACACCGACACCATGGAGCCCAGTAACCTCATCGCCGAGTGTAGAGACACCCGGCGGCTGTGCAGACAACTGCGCACCCTCGACTGTAAAGCAGAGATCTTTTCCCCCGTCACAAAGATCCTTTGCTGTCCCGAGTCCAATAAGGCTCCAAGGTGCAGAATCCGCCGAGACGGGATTAGAGTGGACTTCTACCAGTTTATTAACCAGCCGTGCCGTTGCAGTAGCGCAACGGTCAGGTCCAAGTGGCGCAGAAGGAGCTCCGGAGATTCTGCCTCTAATAAAAGGTCGTCCAAGTACGGCAACATGCAGACTCCCTGCAGCCGCAGAGAAGCCGCCATGACCGCCATCACCTTGGTGAACACACGCGGTGCTGTCGCCAGGCCAAAAGGTAACGCCCGAAACTGAAAGTGGTCGCTGCGGATTGCAAACCTGAGGAACTGTTGATGGCGCAAAAGAATAGGGACATGCAGGTAAGCGTCCTGTATGTCCAATGACACCATGTAGTCCCCAGGTTCCAGCGCCAGAATGATGGACCGTAGGGTCTCCATCCGAAACTTCGGCACCCGCAAAGACTTGTTGAGAGCTTTGAGGTTGAGAATCGGATGATACGACCCATTGGGTTTCTGCACCAAAAAAAGATTTGAATAGAAACCTTGGCCCCTCTGGGAGAATGGAACAGGCAATATAACTCCAGCCTGGAGCATAGTGTGCAAGACCTTCCGCAGCTCCGTGGCCTTGTTCCGGTCTGATGGTAGACCCGTGGTGAAAAATCGAGCCGGGGGTCTGTGCCGGAAAGAGAGGGCTTACCCGTGGGAGACCACCTCGAGAACCCAAGTGTCTGTCGTGGTGACCGACCAACACCGGGCGAACTGCAGCAGGCGGCCTCCCACTTTGGGATCCCCCAAAGGGAGGCCCGGACCGTCAGGCCGCAGGCTTGTCATCAGGCTTAGGGGCCGGACGTCTGGTACTCCATGCCTGCTTCCGGGGCTTGGCCGATTTCTTGGGACCAGCCTGTCGGGGAAAGGACTGTGATTTGGGCCTGCCCTGGGCCCTATAAGACCGAAAGGACGATGGTCCTGAACCAGAAGGAACAGCGGCCGACGGGAGACATGCCGATTTGGCTGCCGCCAGTGTGGCCACAATCTTGTTCAGATCTGGACCGAAGAGAACTTCTCCGTTAAAGGGCAACGCCTCCAAACCCTTTTTGGAATCAGCATCCGCCTTCCAGGATCGCAACCACAAGGTGCGACGAGCAGCCACCGCTGCCGAAGAAATTCGAGACACCAGGGTACTAATGTCTAAGGCCGCCTCGTTGATATAAGTGGCCGAATCACGGAGATTACCAATCAACTCCGTCTGTTCGGCCGGACAGTCGGAATCAAAGGACGCCTCCAATGAATCCGCCCAGCGCTCCATCGCTCTGGCAACCCAGCAAATGGCCATAGCCGGCCGCGCTGCCCCCCCCCGCAATGGAATAAGCGGACTTCAGGCAGATCTCCACCTTGCGGTCCGTAGCATCCTTAAGGGAGGACATGGATGGCATCAGCAATGTGGCACTACGGACAAGACGTGTCACATGAGAATTCACCTGTGGAGGGGATTCCCACTTAGCAAAATAATTATCCGCGAACGGATAAGCCACCGCCAGGCGCCTCTGCGGCTGGTATCGCTTGCCAGGCTGTTTCCACGCCTCCTCTAAATGGTCCACTAACTGACCCGAAAGAGGAAAGACTGTGGCGTCACCCTTCACATCCTTAAAAAAGGCATACTTGGATTTAGCAGCTGGGGGAACATCGTCCTCAATCACCAAGGCTGTGCGGACTGCGAATAAGTCCAGGAATGTACACCTTGGACCTAGCGTCAGCGTCCTTAGTATGGAGTGGTTCCTGATCGTAAGGATCCAGAATCTCCCCATCATCAGACGTCCCTTCGTCATCCTCATAAGGAGCCGACAGAGACGCCACCAGCCGTTTATGAGGCCGCATCACAGCCTCCACCTGCAACACATCCGACAAGTGCTGTACAGAACTTGTCAGGGAGTTAACCCACGCCGGCTCCTGAGAAACCGGGAGAGGGGAAATAGGGAGACTGCGGGGTACCACCAATTGTCTTGGGAAACCCTGCATGGGTGACGACACCACTGATTGCTGGGACAAACCCATCTGCGTAAACGCGGGCTGCGGAGCTAACTGGCCCACTAAGGTTGTAAGCGCCTGAGCGAAACAAGCCCAGGGCGGCTCCTGTACCGGTGCTGTAACCGTAATAGGCCGCGCCATAGACAAACACTGCCGGCAGAGGCCCTCCGCGCTACCCTCCCCCTCCGCTAAAGGTACTTTACACGTAGTACACTGTAGCCGGAGAGGAAAATCACTTTCAGACATGATGGTACAAAGTATGTGACCCCTCTCACCAATTGTTTTTGAAAAAGGCGAGAGACCACCCTGCAGCACCGCACCGCAAGGGCTTAGCAGAAAGAACAGGGACAGTAATAAAGCTAACAGTCAGAATAGAAGATACAGGCAGAGGCGCAAGCACAGTCACATACAAATGCAAAGAAATTCAATTCCTGCACTAACCAGTGCTGACAAATCAACTACACAGACACAGAGTCTGGTAGGACACAGCGCTGCATACACAGACCTGATCACAGCGGAGGAGAGGTATGCGGGGGGACTCAGACCACGATGCCTCCGTCCAGGCTTCCAGCAGCGTTCACCATGCGTTCTGGAAGATGGCTGCCGAGGAGCAGAGAGGGGGCTGGCATGGGGGAGGAGCGCTGCCACAGGGCCAGTCGGCGTGTTGCAGAGAGGGCTGTGTGCAGCGGGGGAGGTGTCAGCTGTGAGACAGGGAAGGCGCGCTCCCCTGGCATGCATTTAACCCCCAGGATGCCGCAGCGCTACCGCTCTGCTGCGGTCCTCTGTCCCAGGGGGTAGTGGAAGCGCAGGTTATATACCTGGCTCCACGCTGCAGCCAGTCCCCAGGGAGCCTCCTGCCTGGGGACTCTGGACCATGTAACAGCGGGGACCCACCGCGGGACCCCGCTGCTTACCTTACTGTCCCCCTGGATTCCGCCATGGTCCGGAACATCTGGGGTCACCGCTAGCTGTGACCCCAGATGCTCACCAGCATCCCCGGATCGGTACCGGCGTTCTGGTACCAGCGGGGGTGTAGGGAAGACAGCATGGACGTCAGGACTGACTGTCCATGCTGTACATCCAGATGTGCAGCCACAGCTGCATGCAGGAAAACTTCAGGGGCTCTTCTTAGCCCCCACTCCAACAGGTGCACCCGACTCCGGCCGGGCACCAAACTAAACTGAGGTGCCTTGGCTCGGGGGCGGGGTATAGGAGGGGGACCCTAGTGCATCCTGGGAGGCTGAAAGCTTAACTCTATGGTGCCCGATGACTGACGTCACACCTATACCCCAAGGTATCCTGTGGATACCCTATGGACTCTGAAGTAGAAATGTAATTATTTAGCTGCTCCTAGCCTAGCGGCTTTTAGCAGCATCTGAGCCACAGGCTGGCTTTTAGAAGCGGCTGTTTTATTTTATTATGTTTGTTGACATTTTGGTGTCGACCTTATAATTTGTCTATATTTTAAATGTCGTAATTTTTACTGTGTCTACATTTTAACTGTCAACATTTTGACCCTATCATTACAAACTGTCTATATATTGAATGTCTTAATTATATTCATGTCTAAATTATGTACATGTCGACATTTTGACTGTCTACATATTGTCGACACGTAGTCTGTGCCGACTGATACTGATGATTCAGTGGGTCCTTTATTTACCATGATCTTATTTTGTATGTCGCTTTTCATACTGTGTTGGGTTTTTAGATTTGTATACTGCATTTTGGATTTTGGGGCAATTCAATTGTTGCATGGGCGGGGATGATTATTGCCCTCTTCATGCCTTATTAGACCAGGTTTAGCTGTGTAAAACAGCTAAACCCATCTAAAGTCCAGGTTAAAGCACCCTAACCACAGGTTTCGCACACATTTTTGCCCGCACTCTCCTGAGGGTGCAATCAGAAATGCCAGTGCTGGCGGCTATTGCATTCAGATGGAGCAACTATTGAATTGCTCCGTCGGGTGCCTTAATAAAATAGCTGCCGTTTGAACAATTGAATTGCCCCCTAAATTATCTTGACGTTTATACCTCCTATTCTGTATTCACCCAATGTAACCTTTTGTAATGCACCAATATGGATACCTCCTTTGCAATATGGTTTTCTTTTCTCTAACAGAGTCCTTTTGGAGAAAAGTGCTACATAAATAAATAATTCTTAAAAATAATAATAATTTCAGACTTTTAAAACTTCAAGTCCCTAATCATCAAGGTTGGCAAATAAAGGCAAAACAAAATGAAGCAAGTATGGCTGTTCATGAAACGCTATTCGGCATAATTCTACTACAAACTGTACATTAGGCAAAATAAGACACAAATGTATCCTGCATTAGAGGTCCCTGGCCAGAAAAATCAATATAACTGGCAGTAAAGTGCGACTGTGTCGCGAAGCATAAAATGTTATTTGTATAATTAAGTGATAAGAAAATCATTTTGTTGTATGTATTCCTCTTCTGTGACACTGGCCACTCCACACAATGCACAATGTGCAGGTACTCAGAACAAGTGGTATTTCCAGCCTGTGAATCTGACAGGAATTCTGCCATGACTGTTCCTATAAACAAGGATGATGAGATAAGCAGCTCCCTTTTGGAAATTACTCCTTCCTCTTTATCTCTGTCCTACTAGGGAAGTAGATATCAGAGGCGTCATCCAGTGTCTGTAAATATTTGGATTTAGCAGTGAGTTAAGTGCATAGAAGCACACATATCAGCCCATGAGTGCTTATTCCCTGCTGTATGGGTGTCACAGGTCTATTTATAGGCATGCAGTTTCTCTAGCATCACAATAACAGTGCCATTACTAAACAAGCCTCAATGTACTGTTCAGTACGTAACACATCAACCTTCAGGATCAACTGTACACATTAATCTGCAGACTTATGGGGCCCATATATCAGCAATCATTAGGGCAATTCTGTATTTTGCAGAGGATAAAAAAAAACGGCAATGTATATGGTTCACAGATCGCCAATTCCATACAAAAGGTGATCAAAATCAGTATGTCCAATATGTTGGATTTCGCCAACCAATAGGAGCTGCAGATTGCTATTGTGCACAGGAACCTATCAGCCTTTCACAATTAGCAGATACATTCTTTGGTGAAAATGATCTGCGAATCGCAGGTACATATCGGCAATGTACAGTATGGGCGCATATTGGTAGATTGGTGAATCGTTAAGTCGGGTACAAACACAGAGTCTTTTTTTATGAATGCTGATGGCTGGGCCCCATAACATAATTAAGACAGACATGTACAACAAAAAAACACTCTGTAGCACAATGGAGTGACTTCATGCACTAAGCAGGGCTATGCCTGTGGCAGCTACTCAAATGATCCACTTTGTTACCTCAGTCACACTAAAACATCCATTTATATTAGTGTTATATACCTTTTAAAAGGCAAACGCTGTCACTTTAAAGGAGAACTATATTCCAGACTCAAATCAACTCATCCCCTGTACTAGTTATGTATTTGTAACAACATTTTTTTATGCACTTTTGTACTTTTCTGTATACAACAATGTTATCATCTTCTGTATTTACTATACATTTCTATACAAGCCTATAAAAATACATTACTCTGAAGGGAATGCAGAGCATTTACAGGGCGATACAAACCCAGGATGTTGTGGGTACATGAGAAACTGCATAATGCATTAAACATGTAAGCATCATAACTAGAAACAAGATTCGGAAAGACTATTAAATTAAGATAACTGGACATTTAGTTAATCATAAGATCTACAAAGAAACAAATGAAGCACTGACAATGGCAACACTAAATGTTTCTAAAATTTTAGGGGGCATTGAAAGTATAACGGTTTGTACACAGGTTTCTGTTACACAATAGAAGTAACAATGGATTTCTATGGCTGTATCAAACTACTGTTACACACAAATAATACACATCGGTGCACTGTTTGAGTAGTATGTATATCACTCTGCGCATGCTCAAACAACTAACATATGCAGAGTCATACACAACTTGGGCGCATCGATCCTTCTGACCACACAGACAAGTGGGGTGGGAAGAGGCAAGCCATGTCTACCTGCAAGTATTTCCCAAGCAAATTTTTATTCAATAACTTGCTCCCATTTTACTTCCAACTCAGCATGGGCCCCAGGTGTATAAAACCTGTCAGTGTGCACAGAGCTGTAACTTGCACTTTTCTGTTTAGAAATCATTACTGAGTGTGATTGTTGTATACTGAAAGGAAAATGTAATGCTGTGATAAGGAGAAAGAAGGGGTTAGGAGGAATCTGTGTCTCAGAAATAAATCAAACCCAAAACACTCTCCTTCCACTGTTTTTTGTGTGAGAACACATGCACGAACAGTGGAACAGAGGAAAAGAAAGAGACTGGTTATCATTAGGAGAGTCCAGTGTAGTCTCTGTTCATTCATGGTGACTGCATTCTAACTAGACCTGAGAGAGGCAGATTTGGAGGCGCGGCTAACTCAACGCCGAGAAAGATGATGCGAAAATCAGCTGTCTCCCCGTGTTTTTTCACTGATCCTTACGGAGCAGTGAATATTTTCAATGCTGAGCAGTGAGACAAGTGTGCATGCGTGACCTATAGATCACACATACGCACAAGAGCCCCGACATCTGGCGGAAGGATCCAAAATGGCAAATGCTCCCGCAATCATTCTGGTAAGCAGGAGATACCTGTGATATCTCCTGCTTTACCCTTTTGATGAATGGCCCGAAAACTTAATTTCTACAATTGCAGGTGAAAATGTTCATTCGGATCGGACTGATATACGGATGTGTCCAAATACATCTAGCGTCAATACGCCACGCAGCGCTTGAGTAAGCTGCCTGGTTCCGTGCTTTTTTTGGACGAAAAAACGTCTAAGGGTGGGTACACACCTAAACGATATCGCCCTGATTTGACAGATATAGCCAAATCGGAACGACAAATCGGGAAAATCGTGGAGTGTGTATGCCCGATTTGCACGTTCCGGCGGTCGCATGCGATATTGTGCAATTGGCTGTGCTGCACAGTCAATCACATGATATCGCTGGTTAACGAAGGACGGAACACTTATTGTTCCATCTTTCATTAAATCTTTAAAGTGTGTACCGGCAATCATGCAATGTCCAGGGTGAAGACAAATCGCCCTGAACATCGGCACGATTGCTGGTTGTTTAGGTGTATACCCAGCCTTAGTTGCAATGTGATGTGATTAGGATGCACCATCAAACTGTGCTGATTAATTTGATATGCGACACTTGTATAGCTGAGTGCACCTGAGTCTGTATATGTAGCACAACAGAACTTGGAATGAAAAAAGCTGCGGCTGCTACATTGAGGCACTTTATATACAGATTCAGAGACTCAGTCGCACACAGATTAATCAGCACAGTCTGCTGGAGCGTCCTAGTTGCATCGCAGTGAGACTTGGACGCGTTTTCAGAGAAAAAAAAAAAAGATGCCCGGCTCTAGAAGAGCAATACGGGATCTGGCGCACTGAGATTTTCTTTTTAGCATGACTGCAGCAAAGATGTGTAAGGACACATCTGTATTGTGCGGATTGCATGGTGTGTACGCTCAATCGCGTGTTTCTGCAGGTTGTTCATCGCATTGTCCATCTGCTGTGCTGCAGAGGCACATGGGACGATGCGATGAATGACCCCATGCTGCTAAATGCAGCAAGCAATGACAAATCTCGCCATCGTATACATGCATTGCGCAGTGTTTACGGACATGTGATTTATCATTCCACTGCGTTGTCCTGGCGGCTCGGTACACAATGGCATTTGTGTACCCAGCATAAGTGCACTTACAGGGGAAGCAATCCTCAAAATATAAATTATTATTTTAGTAACAGCACATTTCATAGTTTAGACAAAACAATTATTCAATAATATTTTAGTTTTGCAACCAATTATACTAAGTTCACATTATAGCTCTTACCTCACTCAGTTTTAATCACTGTAAACTAAAAAATGAATGCTGGATTACTACCAGGGGCTGTGGTATGACCAATCACTAGCTGCCAGCACAAATGCGACTGTTTGGTTCTTCAGCTCATGCAACAGCCCCCTATGCAAGTTTTGTGAAGTGGAAAATTTTTATATTTTAGCATTTCTACATTACAGAACCTAAAGAAATCCTGGAAAAATGGCAACATGGTCCTGGCCCTCGGGCAGGGAAGACGCATGTTATGCTATGCATATAATTATCGGTCGGATCTTTCTTATAATTGTAATGTGTGTGCGGCTGACTGATGCTAAAATGTTCATTGGTCGGGAATGCCGGATCGTCCAGCATGTCCGTCCGATGCGATATTCTGCAAGCTATATGTCGGCTGCATCGGGCAGTGTGTGCCCATTCGCGGCCAACAGACATTTACCCTGGTCCTTCATAGAGAAGGAATGGGGAAATGTCTCCTCACCAGGGGAGGAGCGCAGATATCGGGGCCAATACACTGAGATATCTCACAGTGTATGCCCGCAATGTATCTGCAGGGTGACAGGCTGCCAGATAAAATGTCTGTAGGCCTGACAGGCAGTCTATATGGCAGTGTATGCCCCGCATTAACAATATTTAACGATCATGTGGTAATACAGCTTCAAAAAGTAGCGATATACAGCAGTGTTCTGAGGTCAGGTGCCTTTATCCATATGCAAATTTCTGAGGTCAGGTGCCTTTATTCATATGCAAATTATCTGAATTACGAACCTTAAAATAAAACAAAGATTTTACGAATTTGCAGTCTCATATGCATTACTGTAGTTAGGTTACTGAGGGGAAGAAAAGAATAAATAAACTGATTATTCAGTGGCTTTAGATGAGTATATTACCTACTGTGACCATTAATCCATTTTCCACTTGCTTATAGCGCTCATTTACAGCAATGTAAATTAATAACAGGCTTCTTTTTCAACATTTGCAGATTTAATTTTTTAAATATTACTATATTCTATAGCTACTCCTCTCTGACACACAGGGATCCCTCCTACAGAACATGTCACAAATAGTAATGTTTACCAGTTTTAGATGTTAAATAAAATGTTCCACAATTGCTGTAGCTGCGCCAAACAGCCGTTCTCTGTACGCCAGGCCCTGTGCAACTCAGCTTGCAACGAGCGTCTTTTTTCGTTCAAATTTGCATCTTAGTCGCAACAGGTGACAAAACCGACCGCATTGATTACTTTGATATGCAAAACTTGCATATCCATGTGCGACTGAGGGCCGTATTCCATTAGAGCGAAAAGCCGTTTCGCCCAATTTCTAGCAAAAATTTAGCCTGAAAATGTATTCCGTATTCAATTCCAGTCCGTTTTTGCCTATGCGAAAAGCCAATGCACTGAAATAGGAAAAACTTTTTCCACGCAGAATAGCAGGAGAAAAAATTGCTAAACCTATATTTTGGGGTGCAGATGTTGGGAACTACTTAGAACCCTTGGTACAACCCCCCAAAGCACAATTCACCCCCCAAAAAAGAAACAAATTGGCAAAAACACCCCAAAAAAAGGCCTTAGAAATTTGGGGCAAAAATTAAGAAAGTGGGAGGACTTCAAAAACTATCAAAATAAGCTTCTGAGGGTGCTCTAAGAAGGGGCCAAGTGTTTTGGGGATTGCAGGTGCTTTGTATGATGGAAGAATTTCACTTTTTCTAAAACTTCACTTTAGAGACCTAAAAATATGCTAGTACCCATTTTTAAGCACCCCAAATTTGTTGGAACTACTTATTTTCTCCAATAAATACTGCTTTATGCCATTCTTCACACTTTTACCAAGACGCTAATAGCAAACAATTACCACCACTTAAGTACCCTAACTAGTTCAATTAGGGCTAATACTAAACTACCATAATGATTCCCGAAATCAGCCCATCTTTTTCTGGGGTACAGAGTGATTCTCCCAATTCATCCTGCACTTTTTGTCTGTTTCACATTCACCGGGTCCCATTTTAGCCTGTTTGGCAATTGAATACGGAGTAAATCGGGAGCGAGCATGAAAAGTTTGCGCCTCCAAAACAGGTGAAGACGGCGAAAAGTCGGGAAGTCGGAACTTTCTCGCCGATGCGACACTAATTGAATATGGCCCTGAGTGTGAAACTGTAGAGGAAGTGCTACAATGCAGTGGCTGCTGCCTTTTTTTTCACAACAAGTTCAATTGTACAGATTCAGACTCAGCTAAACACAGTGTCACATATCAAATTAAATCAGTGCAGTTTTGTGAAGTGGTCTGGTCGCAACTCGCTGCGACTAAGAAACCTTCTGGCGCGAAAAATGAGAAAAAAAGATGCTACACTGCTCGACGCAGCTCAAACGTCACATGGCATATTGATGCTAGGTGTAGGACGACACATCTGTAGATGCGGTCACTCGTACTAAAACAGCATGTGATCAGCACCCCTGGTTGTACTAAGTTGTGCAAGACTGGTACATTAAAGCAAGGATACACACATACAAAAAATGTCTTATCAGAAAAGTGACAAAAAACCTTTAGCTATAAACCATTAGTACTGCACTAATATATCACACATCGGCTGACACTACTGAACATTGGTCTGTCTCCCGTGAGTTTTTATTGATAAGAAGCCAGATGAAACATCACACATGTATCACACCCCGTGTTCCTAATTACGGATCACAGTCACAAAATTGCCTTCTGGGAATTCAGGGATTAGCTGCGCCAGACTGATGTACCCTTTCTATTTTTGGATGCTTATACAATACTGCAGTCCATAAATGTTACCGATGGATACAGATACTTTAAGCACCTAGTTGACCCCACAGACTTTTTGAAGTCTGAAAATGGTTGGTGCAGTCCTTCAAAACATTTTGTAATGGACAGAAAGTCGCTGTTCTCCATTTACAGTTACTTCTGACTAAGGGCTTCCTCAATACATTTCTAAACAGAGCAGTGAAAAATACTTGCAAAAGAGGATAAGGATTCATTTATTGAAAAAATAAAATGAAACTGTGAGGGTCACTGTAAAAATTTTACAGTCTATTAAAAGGTTGGCATATAGTTTCTTCTAGTTTGTGACGAGATACAGTCAGGTGCATAAATATTGGGACATTGACAGAATTTTCATATTTTGGCCTCTGTTAACCACCACAATGGCTTTGAAATGAAACAAACAAGATGTGCTTTAACTGCAGACTTTCAGATTTAATTTGAGGGTTATTACATCCAAATCAGGTGAACGGTGTAGGAATTACAACAGTTTCTATATGTGCCTCCCACTTTTTAAGGGGCTAAAAGTAATGGGACTATCAACTCAAAAGCCATTTCATGGACAGGTGTGGGCTATTCCCTCGTTATTTCATTATCAATTAAGCAGGTAAAAGGTCTGGAGTTGATTCTAGGTGTGACATTTGCATTTGGAATCAGTTGCTGTCGACTCTCAATATGAGATCCAAAGAGCTGTCACTATCAGTGAAGCAAGCCATCATTAGGCTGAAAAATCAAAACAAACCCATCAGAGAGATAGCATAAACATTAGGTGTAACCAAATCAACTGTTTGGAACATTCTTAAAAAGAAAGAATGCACCGGAGAGCTCAGCAACACCAAAAGACCCAGAAGACCAAGGAAAACAACTGTGGTGGATGACAGAAGAATTATTTCCCTATTGAAGAAAAACCCCTTCACAACAGTTGGCCAAATCAAGAACACTCTCCAGGAGGTAGGTGTATATGTGTCAAAGTCAACAATGAAGAGAAGACTTCACAAGAGTGTATATAGAGGGTTCACCACAAGATGTAAACCATTGGTGAGCCACAAAAACAGGAAGACCAGATTAGAGTTTGCCAAACAACATCTAAAAAAGCCATTACAGTTCGGGAACAACATCCTATGGACAGATGAGACAAAGATCAACTTGTACCAGAGTGACGGGAAGAGAAGAGTATGGAGAAGGAAAGGAACTGCTCATGATCCAAAACATACCACCTCATCAGTGAAGCATGGTGGTGGTAGTGTCATGGCGTGGGCATGTATGGCTGCCAATGGAACTGGTTCCCTTGTATTTATTGATGATGTGACTGCTGACAAAAGCAGCAGAATGAATTCTGAAGTGTTTCGGGCAATATAATATGCTCATCTTCAGTCAAATGCTTCTGAACTCATTGGACGGTGCTTCACAGTGCAGATGGACAATGACCCGAAACATACTGCATAAGCAACCAAAGAGTTTTTTTAAGGCTAAAAAAATGGAATGTTATGCAATGGCCAAGTCAATCCCCTGACCTGAATCCGATTGAGCATGCATTTCACTTGATGAAGACAAAACTGAAGGGAAAATGCCCCAAGAACAAGCAGGAACTGAAGACATTTGCAGTAGAGGCCTGGCAGAGCATCACCAGGGATGAAACCCAGCGTCTGGTGATGTCTATGCGTTCCATTACTTTTTGCCCCTTAAAAAGTGAGAGGCACATATAGAAACCGTTGTAATTCCTACACCATTCACCTGATTTGGATGTAATTACCCTCAAATTAAATTTGAAAGTCTGCAGTTAAAGTACATCTTGTTTGTTTCATTTCAAAGCCATTGTGGTGGTTAACAGAGGCCAAAATATGAAAATTCTGTCAATGTCCCAATATTTATGTACCTGACTGTATCTCGTCACAAACTAGAAGAAACTGTTTGCCAACCTTTTAATAGACTGTAAAATTTTACAGTGACCCTCACAGTTTAATTTAATTTTTTTCAATAAATGAATCCTTATCCTCTTTTGCAAGTATTTTTCACTGCTCTGTTTAGAAATGTATTGAGGAAGCCCTTAGTCAGAAGTGACTGTAAATGGAGAACAGTGACTTTCTGTCCATTACAAAATGTATTGGATTTGGATATTCTAGACTACAGTTCACAAGTGGAAATAGTCCCAAATCATCTTTGCAGAAGGTAATGTACTTTCATTGAGTAGAATTACAGCTCAGTTTAAAGTCATAGATTCAGAAATTGCTCATTGTGTGATGTCACATTTCTATGAATGTCTGTCTCACAGGTCTAATTACTTGTTCAACCCATTCACTTCAGTGGTCAATACCAAAATTACACTTCAGGATTCCAAATATTTATTTTGATAGGAAAAACACAAATGATTACTCTAGCCAATCAATTACTGAATATATTTTTTTTCAGAACAGAAAGGGATATTGGTACCATAGTGAAGTTAATAGAATTTACTTTTATATGCATAAAATATAAATACAAATACATTAAAATAAAAATGCATATTCATGATTGTTCCGTTAGCTACAATCATGAAAGTGATTCAACCCATGAAATATGAACCTTATTTTATTCTGTGACTAATGTTTACAGTGATACTAGATGTGCATCTTTTATTGGAGGATTGACGCATCTTTAAGGAATCCCAGAGACATGTCAGCTTATGTTAGAACATGTAGACACAAGCTTTGACTCTAGTGCTGGGTACACAATAGGCCACTGACCTATCTGATGATTGGGCAAGTGAATATACACTTAACCAGTCGATGGACTGATGTATCGGGCCTGACATTTAAATCTCCTGCGCAGTTGAGCTGACAATGCTGGGTTCCTGCAGCATGTGTATGAGCAAACGGCAGGTCACCCGTACACACCAGCAAATGCGCCATCTGCTGTGCTGCACAGCTGATGCAATATGTCTGTGTACAACATCGTTCACAGACATATTGGGGGTACACACCCACCGACATGCTCACATTCTATCGCCCGTCAGATTGAACGCCCGATATATCACCCAGTGCGTACCCAGCTTAGGAATGCTGTGGCAGAGAACATTTGGGACTTTTTAGGTTTAGATCATATAGGAAATAATGGTAATCACATCACCAGTATTTCCTGTGTTCTCTATACTATATTGGTTTGCATGTGTACCTGGTTAGTAAATAGAGGTCCTCCTATTTACATGTCATCCTACTAACTGACTAAATTGCTATGCTGCATTGGCAGCAACTTACAAAGGTTAATGGGTTATGTGCCCTGCTACAGTGCTATCTAGGATTCATGTTGACGCTAACAAAAGGTATACTTAATAAACATTATAATAATAATTATTATTCTACTTCCTTTACCTTTGTACACATTGCACTTGAAATATAAATGAAAACAATGTCAAGCATAAGACACGTGCAAACAGATATTTTTAGTTCTTTCTCCCTTCGGTTCCAGTTTTGGACACGAGAACGTAGGAGAGGGGGATACTTGCATAGAGATCACTGATCTGTATAGAGAGAGTGACAGTGCACACAATCTGCAGAGGCTCTGATGAGGGAACAAGGACTAGAAGAGAACTAGAAGAGCTGCCCTGTTTCTGCTCTAATATTTCCATTCTCCTAAAAACGATTGTGTGCACGTGGCCATGAGAGCATTTCCATTATTATGCATTTATTACTTTGTGATCAGCTATTATAGCACTGCAACAATGTGTGAGATCACAGTCAGCAAAGGTACAGTGTGTGCCAAACTGGTATAAGTCAGTATAACATACCAATGTTATCTGTGGTTGTTCAATATGATTTAAATATATGAATTAGGTTTTAACCACTTCACATAGCCCTGTTCTGAGGACTCTTTAAATCCCTTGTTATGAAACTTTAAAGTCTCATTATAAAAGTTTATTGCAGTCATGCAGTAAAAAGAAGAGTTACTGCCCAGTGCAATTATACTTTCTGTTACAGGTCATAGCATTAAGTATGGTTATGACACATCCCCTCCTATGCAGTTTGAGATTCCAAGTATAACAAATGATTACATTGTTACATGTTGTATCGCAAATTTGATTGGTTACCACATGAATAATATATTCACTTGGTTACCACATGAACAATATAATTACTTGCCTATTTTGTAAAATACATGTATATTTACTCAAAGCAGTGAGTCTCATGGGCATGACTGAAAAACAGGCAGTTTATGGATGAAATAGATAGTAAACTCTGCCATATTGCTTTCTATGCTGAGATGATAATAAAACACTGCAGGAAAAAAGAACAGTTGAACTCTACAGCTGAATGTAGATGATATTTCCCACTGTCTTCACAAACTGAAATGTCTTAAGAAAATATGTTTTTATAGTTTTATTTAAATTTCTTGTTCAAGTAATATCACATGCACTCCCATAGCGGAGATGTCTATTTAAATAGGTAACTGCGAGAACACAAAACATTTCTCCAGCACAAGAGGAGGAAGGAAATTCAGTTGGTATAAATAGTGATGGACAGTCATTAGTTAGTGACTCCTGACTGTCTTAACCTTTCTACGACGACTGGTTTATCGCTCATGTATTCACATTTTACTGGTCACCTCATTCAAAACAAATGACACCTCAAGTAGCAGCACAGAAATGCCTCTCCCCAAGGGCTGCGTAACTATTGGTGGAAGATAATGCTGCTGCATTATAATAGCCACTAGCAGCTACATTATTATTCCGGTACCTTACATATTGTGGGGGGATTCAATTGTTTTTTTTTTGGCGCCCAAAGTTATGGGCGCTCGTCATAGCAATTCAATTGTTGGTCTGATCGAGCGTCCATTACTTTTGACGCTCACAAAAGCACCGGGTTTCAGGAGGCTGCGAGCATGAAATGTGTGCAGCTGCTGTTACGGGGCGCCAAACGGCAGAACAACTGAATCAATGCCGGTGGACACCATCTATTGGCGGACATGAGAAAACAACTGAATTCCCCCCAAAAAGTTCAGCACTCCTCTTACATTGTGAGCTCATTTGGGCAGGGACATATTTACCTTCTGTTTCATGTCATTGTAGGTTATATATATAATTTTATCATGATTGCTTTAATGCATAGTGCAATATGTTGCAAATTATTATAAAATTAACAAATAAAAATAAAATGCAGTAAGAATTTTCTTCAGCTCAGAACCATAAAACTCAAATAAATAAAACAAATTCTCAAACGTAAGCAGGTTGTGGTGTGCCAATACCTCACTCATCCTCACCACACAAAAAAAGGGTAACATTTTGTTAATGAAGGTTCACATTCTGCAATGCTAACGACTACACTATCCACAACCTATAAATTATACTGATGACCCATCCAGTCATGCTCCTGGTAAAAAGCCAAAATAACTTGAAACTCAGTTTGACGTCACTGTGAAATTTGGTGGCTGCCTGCTGGGATCACTGTTGGACGTTGCAGAAAATGAATCATCCATTCCCAGCTGCTATAATATTTATGTGATGTTCTTAAAGTACGGTAAACCTTATCTGCTTACACATTTCATTTGAACTGCAAGTGCGGCTATTATGATTGTTAATAATTTTTACTGTGAATGCTTTTTCTTAGCAATATTCTAGCTGTATTGTGTGCAATCTGGAACGTTTAATTATGTGTCAGCTCAACAAAATGTTTTATGGTAGCAAGAAGTGATCATTAGCAGGTTTATCAGTTAAAGAAGTCAACACAGTTACGGCATGTTAAATAATGTCAATGGAGGATCAGTGACATAAGTCCCTTGAATTAGTGCCACTAGCATTTTAGGATGCAGTTATCTGACATATAAGTACACCAGAAGCTTTACTTTCTTAAATGTAATAATGGCACAAATGTTAAACCATTTCAGAAGGAAGAAATAACTCACCTGTCCTCAGTATGTTGCTTGTCTTGGCTCCATGTACCATATTGTCTGTCAGGTTCTTGCACAATCGAGTCTGTGTCCTTGTTGGATGTAGAGGATCTTGAGAAACACTGCTTTATATGGTCCTGAGAATATAAAACACAAAAATATTAATAAGTATAAAATACATAAACAATAAAAAGAAATACAAAAGAACATTAAGAAAATCGGTTTTAGAACAAAAAACAGTTGGCACTCTTATTCATGTAAACAATTTTGCACTTTGAAGTTGTTTTGCCACCATTAGTGATTAAACATTTTATTTAGCATTTAAACCTTACTATAGTATATAAATATGCATAAAGGTTATATGTATAACATACAGGCAATCTTAACTCAATGTTAATCTACATAAAAATTAAACCATACTTCCCTAACTTTGACTGTCCCCAATGGAAATAGTGTGTGCATATAAGAAGGGAACGTAGTCATGTCAATTCAACAGAACAGACATACGCAAAAATACATTTACATCTGCAGGATGCAAAAAAACTATAACAAGGTAAAGCATTGCTGCTTTTATACATATTAAATACAGTTCCTTGTATATGTAGCCTATGTTGCACAATGCATTCCTATAATTTACAAGAATAGTACTTTTGCTTGAGTGAGAGGGACAGAGGATAGTGAGAGAGCGAGACACTAAGGTACACAGGGAACTGATAATTGCACACAGATCAGATAACTGCACCGAGGATTGGGGTGTGCATCAGATCTGCAGAGTGTGTACCCAGCTCTTCCAGTGCAGCGATTCCTAACCTTTTTTGTGTTGTGGAAGGCAACTAAATTTATAGTGGCACATTAATATTAAAATATTGTAATAAATTAATCTAGAAGCAAAATTGAATAGATGCATATATGAAAACAGGATAGATAAAAGCCAATTTGTTTTATAGCAACATAGTGTATGCTACATAAGAAAGTAACTGCATGTCTTCAAATAATTTGAACTGTTTGTTTTTGCCATGTCTATTGTTTTATTTTGTCAACCTGGTTGTGACACAAATATGTATCAATATACACTGGTTGGGATTCACTGATTTTATTTCATATGTATATCCCTAGTACAGTGTTAAAATGAATTGACACATTGAAGAACATTGTGCATGCATAAAACATACAGATTATAATATTATGTGCAATGCTGAATAAGAATGTTCTTTCATCCCATTTATAATCGCTCCATCAATATTTCCAAATTGTAAACATACTACATGGCCAAAACTATGATCATCACACCAATATATGCATACTGTACATTTTATCCCAATCCATTAACATCCAGTATGCCAACACTTTACTGCTATAACACTCTTCCGGTAAGGAGTTGCATTACATTTTGGAATATGGCTGTGAGATTCTCATCCATTCAGCCACAAAAGCATATAGGAGGTTTGAGTACTTTTGTTGGGCGATAATTGGATTGCAGTTGACATTCCAATTCACCCCAAATGTGTTCTATGGTATTAAGGTTAAAGCTCTGTGCAAGGCAGTCAAGTTTTCCATGTCTGCAAATGTTGATGGACCTCACTTTGTACATGGGGGTACATGTTTTGCTGAAAGAGGAAATGCCCTTCCCAAAATGGCTGTCACAAAGTTGGTGGCACACTATGCTACAATATACCATAACCTTCTAAAGAACAAAGACATCCCTCAATTGGAAGTATGCCAGTCAAAACCATGAAAAACTGCCCCAGATTGATATTCCTGCACCACCAAACTTTATAGTTGGCAGTATGCATTCCGACAGAAAGCATTCTCCTGCAACTGGCAAACCTAGATTCAGATCACCAAATGGTGATGTGCAATTTGTTACTCCAGATAGCTATTTTTCACTAGTCCAGAGTCTACTTTACACGACTCAAGCA
Organism: Taudactylus pleione; assembly: GCA_031769625.1. Taxonomy (NCBI): domain Eukaryota; kingdom Metazoa; phylum Chordata; class Amphibia; order Anura; family Myobatrachidae; genus Taudactylus; species Taudactylus pleione. The sequence continues at coordinate 1,381,324 of JAUIMM010000077.1, read as the reverse complement.
TTGGCATTGGCCATGGCGATTTGAGGCTTATGATCTGCTGCTTGGCCATGGAAACCCACTACATGAAGCTCACATCAAACGTTTCATGTGCTGAAGACGTCTCCAGTCTGGAACTCTGCATTAAATGTTGCAACCGAGGAAAGACAAACATTATGTGCTGCACCATGGGGAGCCTTGAGGCACTTGCAGGGGTGCCATGGGTTGGTGGTTCCAGACAAAATCAAATTATTTATGGTCCAAGGGATAGGTAAAATCAGAACTTTTGGCTGCCAATCATAAAATACACGGACAAACAGAATCCCAACCATGATGACAAATGGGCACAATTTACTTAATTTAATAATGTTTGCAGACTTTCGCAATAAGAAACTTTTAGCCTAAGGGTGGCATGAAAAATATTCTAATACTCTAGGGTGCCATGATTCAAAAAAATGTGGAAACCATTGTGCTACTCTCTTCAGCACTTGGTGGTCCCATTCTGTGAGCTTGTGTGGGCTATGTTTTGTGGCTGGAGCTGTTGGTGCTCCTAGATGTTTTTACTTCACAATAACAGAAATTACAGTTGACCAGAGCAGCAATTTGATGAATGGACTTGTTGGAAAGGTGGCATCCTATGACAGTGCCAGATTGAAAGTGACTGAGCGCTTCAGTATGACCTTTTCTACAGTAATAGTTTGACTATGGAGCTTATATAGCTCTATGCTTGTCTGTATCTACCTGTAAGCAATGGGTGTGGCCAAAATAGCCAAACACACAAATTAGACGGGAGTGTCCCCATACTTTTGGCCACGTAGTGTAGCTTTCTAGAGTACAATATTTGAGTATATAGACACTAAAGAAATAAGTAACAGGCTAGTAAGGGCACAGATTAATTGAGATCTAGACGTATATATTTTACTTCATCTGAGAAGCATAGCAACTTAAAATGTAAAGATGACATCTGTGTTTTATCTTAATATCACTATTTATTGGGAAAAGAGTTATTAGTTTGATTTGTATGGTCTTTATGTTAGTAAATATAATGATTGAAAAAAAAGTAAATGGGAGTAAGTGTTACTTTTTAATTTGCCTGCTCAGTAGCTTACAGAAAAGTAAAAAGAATATTAAGTATGAGTCATAGCTAACAATAAAAGTTGTTCTCGCTGCATGGAGACAGACGTGGGCTGCACAATTTGCAAGATCTGGCTGTGTCACAGGCAAAAAGGTACAGCGACATGTAAGTAAAGACTTGCCTCCCAAGTGGGTGTGTAGTTAGTGAAATTATATGGTTCAGGATAAGAGCACTATTTATACTGACTCCTTGCTGTCATATTAAGTAATTAAAAACTTTCCCTTGTGGGTAGGAAGGCCAAAAATGCTGGAGAGCAGATTATATATTTATATATAACATTTTCATAGAATTCAGATGATCTCTCTCTCTCTGCATTCCAGTTGCCACAGAATAATTGTCATTTGAAGTGATGGAAAGATTTACATCACAAGAACTTTTTAAAATATGCTGTGATATCTGTATATAGCTATAAAAGGACGCCCATTGCAGGGGGTGCAGCAGTGGCAGCTATAAAACCCATAAGTAAAAAATAGTGATACTGGCATCTTCCTCCTGAGGATGGAGGACAAGGGTGCCTCATAAATGTCTAGTTATGCCCCTGTAAATCACAAATAAAGACCCTACTAAGAGCATTCCTAGCACAGCCAACAATGCCTCTATCAACCAATTGCATCCTCCATTCTCCCCATGATGTAGGGTTTCTTATACCCACTTCCAGAGATCTGCTGCTGAGAAGTCCTTCTGCACTAGTGTACTATTCTGCTAGGTCGCCAGGTTAGAAGCTGCCGTAATCTGCTCTGCCAGGGTCATAAAATCCTGAAAATACATCTTATTCAGAAGCCAGAAAGTAACATGGCCTTATCCTTCGAGGTGTCTGGTCCACTTACACCAGAGTTGGCCAAACAGTTGATCGCGATTGACTGGTCGACTGCAGACATGCGGCCAGTCGATCACGTTGGCCCTGCCAGCAGCGTTCAATAAGAATCATTGCGAGTCTTATTGGCTTCTGTGCTGAAATTACCGGTGGGGTGCTGCGCCACGACTGGCTGCCATGTCTTTCCAGTCAGGTGCGACTCACTAGCCAATAGGAATCAAGGTGATTCCTATTGGCTTCTGGGGTCATTTTGTTCAGTGCCAGCCAATAAGTACACGGTGATCCGTATTGGCAAAAGCTGTCAGATGGTATTGCCAGGTATTGCGCCTGTGTCAGCGTCGCTGCCCGCCATTTGATGGTAATGCTGACAGGGAGCAGACGTGTCAGGAGAGCTCTCCGTTTGGCGCCTTTTTTTGGGGGAAAATTTTAATTCTGGGGGCTTGCGTGAACAGCAGCAACAGAAATACTGTGCCGGCTGAAAAAATATATATATTTATCAAATGCGAGTGTGTGATATTTTATAAAGCAGCACTAAATTAATTGTCTTGAGGTCTGCGAACATTCATCTACAAAATGCCAATGTGTCACATGTTATAAAGCAGCACTAAATCAATTGTTCTGAGACCGGTGTACATCTATCTACAAAACGCCTCATAGCAACCTAAATACTACTGCATTAAGATGATTCTGTACTTTGGTAGATCAAAAAAATTTTTTTTGTCATTTAGAGTAGATTGCCAAGTCAGAAAGTCTGGCCACCCCTGCCTTAAGGGGGGTATCCACTAGACGATAAAGTTGAACGATTATGATAAAATCGTTCGATAATCGTTCGAACATTGTTTGAACATCGTTTGCAAATCGTGCAGTAATTATTTCTAACGATGTACGATGCGCGCTCCCGCTGGTCGTTTGATCGTCTCCTCCATCGACTGAACATGCAGGTCAATTTCACTTGATTGCTTACAAAATGTTTACACATCGTTTACACATCGTTCACGCTGAACGATCAAACGATGAACCACTGTCTGCCCACTATAGCTGAAAGCTCTCAATCACAGATTAAAACAACATAGTTTATTGTTAGATCTTTTGCAAATCGTTTGAACAATTTGCAAAAGATCTGCAAAAGATTTGCAGAGTGGAAGATCATATTTCAAGGGAAACTTCAAGGGAAAATCGTTAAGAGGTTGGACAGGGATAAAATCGTCTAGTGGATGCCCCCCATTACACCTTTAATCATGGAACACTCTCCTCCCTCCCACAGAATTCGGTCCACCAACACCCTCCATTCTATTGAAACACCATGTTTCGTCCCTTGTAATCCATTCCTATGGCACCATCCCTTCTCTCTTGTTGAAGCCCCACAATCCTTTTACCCATAAATCCTCTCTGCCTAAGCCTGACACCTCCCACATAGGATCATTTCCCATTTTTTTCCTCTACTTTTTATGATATGCTATGTTTAACACTGAAAGACATTTTTGCAAGTGTAAAAAAATAAATAAAAATAAATAAAAGACCCACAAACAGGAGACCCATAAACTCCCTGAAATAAACATTGAAAGGCCAATATATGGATAGTCACATGTAAGCTTATTGTGATGGATTGCATACTTCATGTCAGATGCTGCATGCTCACAGTTGCTGGGCAACCAAAAAGAGCAATGAATAAACTCAGAAATATACTTCTGTTACTACATATAGCAGTAATGGAAGAGAAGAGACTTTACAGTATTTATTTTATTATTTATTAACAGTTTCTTATATAGCGCAGCATATTCCGTTGCGCTTTACAATTGGAAAATACAAACTAGTGAGTAGTAAACATGCTGGGATGACGGTGATCTGCTTTAAATTGGCTGTACATGGAAATATACGGTACTACCACTTGACCTCAGATGAACAACAGGATCATTGGCAATTGGGCCGCACATGTGGGTGGCTTAAATCCAGGTGTTCATTTCTCATTGCTTGAGCAGTTAAAAATACTCTCACACAATAATCCATGTTTAGTGTCATTTCTCTTCCCACTTTCAGCCAGCATATATGCTATTACATGCTATAACCTGTTCTGTAGCTTTCTCATAGAGAATATACTGAAATAACACCAATGTATATGCCACAGTAATTTTTATGTCACAACATACACTTGACAGGAATTGGTATGTAATGCCGGCTGTCGGGATGCCTCCTGTCAGAATACCGACAGCGTCATCCCGATGGTTGGTATCCCGACAGGGGTTGGGAAAGTGTACCTACCCTCCGCCCTTCCCCGCCTAACCCACCCTTCTTGTAGCCTAACCCTACCCTCCCCGTTAATGCCTAAACCTACCCCCTCCCCTTCATGCCTAAACCTAACACTCCCCCAGTGGTGCCTAACCCTAATACTCCCCCAATGGTGCCTAACCCTAACCCTCCCCACTAGGGGTACCTAACCCTAGCCTCCCCCCCACCCCTAACTGCACTACGCTCCCATACAGCCCCCACCCCGTGGCTAACGCTAAGGGTACCCTGGACTCGCCTCATTCAGGCTGGCATCCTTCGGCTTTCCAGGGGTTGGGAAAGTGTACCTACCCTCCGCCCTTCCCCGCCTAACCCACCCTTCTTGTAGCCTAACCCTACCCTCCCCGTTAATGCCTAAACCTACCCCCTCCCCTTCATGCCTAAACCTAACACTCCCCCAGTGGTGCCTAACCCTAATACTCCCCCAATGGTGCCTAACCCTAACCCTCCCCACTACGGGGGACCTAACCCTAGCCTCCCCCCCACCCCTAACTGCACTACGCTCCCATACAGCCCCCACCCCGTGGCTAACGCTAAGGGTACCCTGGACTCGCCTCATTCAGGCTGGCATCCTTCGGCTTTCCAGCGTCGGGATTACAGGTGCCCATACACGGAGCAATATAGCAGCCGATCCGACGGATTGGTACAATATCACTGCTATATTGTACAGTATATGGGCATGCTATCGGCCATTGGCGCTCCCGTGGGGTTGTACATCGCACCTCCAGATCTTACTGCAGGTTCATTTGATCTGGGGATGCAATGTACGATCCCATGCGGGTGGGGGAGGGGGGCACCGGCATATCAGGCGGTCGGCCACCCAATCGCACCGTGTTTGGGGACCACCCAATATGTCGGCCGTTGTATCCCCCGTCGCGTCGCAAGGTGCATATCGCACAGTGTATGGGCGGCTTAAGATAGTCGGGATTTCCCTGTCGGTATTGAGTCCACCGGTCTCATAACTACATCCCCACTTGATACTAGCATTGTTAGGGCCAGAGCTAGTACACACACTGTTTCTCTATGCCTCCTTTATGTGGTGGTATAGGGGTGAGATTGCAAGAAAGGGGTCTGACAAAAGAAGTCACAAGAAGAGGTCAGACAGAGAGAGATTGTGAAAAGGGTAGTGGTCACCACCAATAAGAATCTGTTGCAGGCCCAGAGCAATAATATTAATAAATAAACCACAACACAACCAGTTCCACACATTCATCTTGCATTTCTTAAAAACCACTGTGCAACAAAACAAAAATACATAAAATAATTATCAGGTTCAGTTAAAGCAATGGCTTTCCATGTTAACAAATAACTTCTTTTTTTTTTTTTTTTTTTAAGACCTAAAAGTAGTTTTGTGCCCCTCAAAAATCCATGAATAAATCTGCTTTGTTGCATAGCCTTGCCTTATCCCGACACCAGCATCCCGGACTGGATTACATGGCCGACACCCACAGGTAAGTATACAAACACTAACCCTACCCCTAAACCTTCACCCTCCTTCCCCGAAGCCTAAACCTAACCCTCCCCCCGCAGCCTAAACCTAACCTTTTCCTCCGCTGCCTAACCCTCCCCCTAATCCCAATAGTTACAGCCAGGATGCTGGCGATCGGGATTCTGGCGCTGGGATTCTGACTGGTGTCGGGATTCCGGCGCCAGCTTTCTGGGCGCTGGCATCCCGACTGCCGGGATATGAACTACATCCCCCCCAAAAATATATATCTGCCTCATGATAAAATAATACTATCCTACAGTTGTTTGAAGTTGTCCATATTTGAAATACCATTGTCTAAAATCAGATAGGTCTTGTATTACACATACATTACAGTCTGACCGTGATGTAAAATACAATGGGCATTAATTCTCTCCCTACACTTATGCAGTAGCTATTACTGCACAAATAAAAAAAAGATCTAATATTTAAAGATTCTGATACAACCAGATTTTGCAGAATTAGATAGGACTGAGCAGAAATAAATAATAGATTACTGAAAAATTCCTGCATTTTGATTAATAAATATTCATGCAACCATGCACATGCTCACATAAACATATATGCAAATGCTGACACTATTTATTACATTTTGCTATTGGAAACAACACAAAACCACCAGTGATTTATTATGTGACCCTGGGGGGCTTTTTCTACGATGTGTATCCGGAAGGTGTTGACAGCTGAGAACATCTTTTAATATTCTATTTCATGTCGGCACAGCTGATATGGAGAGGTTTATAGTTCCTCATAAAATTCACATTTATTACTTTCTGCTGTAAATTTCACTTCCTAAACAGTGGCAGTAATACACTACAGAAGCACTGTAAGCATATTAGTAGTGCACACTTACACGGACCCCAGCAGAGAAATCAACGGATATACGAACGATTAGAGAAATCCAGGATCCACACTCATGGTCTTATGATATCCATGTAACTAGCACTGTATTCATTTAAAACATAACGGATGCCGAAAGCAAATTTAAAATCAGCCATCATGTTTTTTTCAGACCAGTAAATAATAAATATATAACCCACCGCAGTAGTTGGCTAAGCCACAGCAGTAGTTTCCTGAATAAAAACACCTCTGCTTAAAGAGCAGGTAGGTCAAAGAATGCCGGTTCTTGCGACTTAATCTGGGTGTTAAGGCGCGGTAACCGGCATTCTCCAACTAAAGTGCCGGGCGCGTGCTAAGCCGGCAAACAGCTGCATGCCCGGCACTTTTGTCGGATTTCTCCTCGCATCCCCAGGGGGGTGCGAGAAGAAATCCATTGCCTGCCCAAAGAGCACGTTGAATTGAATAGCTGCGTTTTTTTGACGGCCAGCCAAAACAGTCAGGTGTGAAATAGGCCATACTGTACAATATGTAAAAAGGTGAACAGCTGTGTCCTCATTCATCTAGCCTAAATACGCTGTGCGACGTGAGACGTCTGGTGCGAGTGAGCAGCAAAGTCCCATGCATTTTTTTTTTTTCCCCAAAAATACGTTTTAAGTGCCGCACACATGGAGCAAAATAGTGAACGATCTCATGGATTGGAACGATATTGCTGATATTGTTCCGTGTGTGGGTATATCGGCCAGTGCGCGCTCCCGTGGGATCATTCATTGCCACGAAGCCTCATTTTCGGCATAAGAGACACAATAAAGACGTCTGGCGCTAGCAGTCACACAAAACCATGGTGCATTGAGAGGGTCTGTTTGCTGTGACTGCAGCAATGATGTAGAGGACACATCTGTAATAAGTATGGGTACATGGCTTGCATGCCTGGGTGAGGTCACTGTTACCAAGCAGGCATTCACAAGAAACACCTAACAGATTCATTATTTATGTCAGCAAACCTCTTCCTTTTAGCTTCGCTTTTCCTAGACGAAAGATATCAGATTGTTCAAAATGTGGTCTATAAAAAGTTTAAGTGGGGTCTAATTTTATATATTATTAGCAGCAGGAATCCTAGTTTTTCACAGTTAAATAAAATACTATACGATATTTTATATTGGATTTCAGCAGCTCAAAAGGTGTTTTTTTTTTAAATGCCATCACTATACAGATACATGACTATAAAGTGGTGCTTACTGCTATTGTAACTATCATACAGTAATCAAAACACCACAAATTCAGCCATTTCCTAGTGGACCTGAATGAATTACATCAGAACCAAGCAGTCTGGTTAGATGAAACATGTACACATACAGCCACCGCAATTAGGAACATGTCATAAGCAGTCCATTTTTTTCTGATCGCTCCCCCAAAGAAATCGTTTTTTTACCTTACACAAAGATCAATGGTTGCCTAATTTGTTCATATATCAAATTGGCCAACCAAGCTGTCTATGTTTGTCCAGCATGGACCCTGGTCTACCTTTGCTTTATCAATGCATCAAAAGGTCTATACCTAGCAATAGGTCCTGGGTTCAACTACTCTAGGACTCAGTACATGCATGTTATTATGCACACTTTATTTATGCATACAGTAGTATCTGGGTTACTGCAGAACTGATCCCAGTTGAAATTATTCTTCACAGGAGAACCAAGGCAGGTCACATTATTATTTTATTTATTAGGCGCCACAAAGGTTCCACAGAGCCGTACAAAGGTCTACAAACAGCGTTGTTATATACAAGAGCACAACTTACAGAAATACATAATGAAATACGTACATTACATCGTGACAAAGAGCAAGAAGGGGCCTGGCTCTCAAGAGCTTACAGATGTATCCACATACATCTATCCTCCGTGCGCTACAAGTTGTGCCACACATAACGAGGTAGCTCCGTGTGCCTTGTTAGCACCAAACGTCTTTTCATGCAACTTTTTACCTAATATTTAGTGCAAGCAGTTCTGCTGATTAAAATGATATGCAGCATGCCTATGTTCTGTGTGCGACTGCCGGTGTATCTGAATACAAAACTCTTCATTACAGTGGCTGACACTGTAACGTAGCATTTACATGCAGATACACCCACACTCGCTCACAGAACATAGGCATACTGCATCTAATTTTAATCTGCAGAAGCTGCTTGTGCTAACTATTCGCATCTGTGCGAATACGATGCATTTGAAGGTAAAAAGTCGCACAAAAGACGCACAGCGCTACAGAGTCACGCCTCGCCATAGCGGGACTAGAAGGGCTATTTAACGCACAAGGAGGCTAGATGTATAAAGACCCATCTGTACACTAGAGCAGTGGTTCCCAAACTGTTTTGAATCATGGCATCCTAGAATTCAGCATTTTTCTTTTTCATGGCACACCTAGGCCAAAAGTTACTAGTTGAGAAACTCTGCAAAAATGAATAAATTAAGTAAACTGAGCTGATCTGTCATCCTTAAGTTCAGTTATGTTATGGTGGGCAGGGTTGTGCTTCTTTTTATCCACTTAGTTTATTTTTGACAGTTACCAGCACTGGTTTTGCCTTTTACATTGACCAGAAATAATTTTATTTAGTACAGGACCACCAACCTGTGGCACCCCAGCGGAAGTCCAGGGTGCCGCAGCACCCTAGAGGAAAATACAGACTAGCTACACACCAGTTAAGTTAAAAAGTTCCACTGTTTACTCTGTTGTTCTTCATGTGTAAAAGTGCACGTAACATGCGGCCCGTGCTTTTTTTTTATTTTAGTGAATGATACACCTATTAAGGTGAGAGATCAAATGTGCACTTGTTAGCAGAATAGGTGAATGTTCTTTTATTGAAGGAAAAAAACAGAAATAAATGAATCATTCATCTATTAACTGATCTGTGCCAGTACAAACATCTACAATATTTTGCAGTCATAAAGTATTATTGCTTCCCTAACATATTTAAAAGATTCAGTTTTGCCAATCAGGCATTAATCTTTGCCGTTGATTAATGTACATTCCCTTCAGTTGTATGCACTGTAAAAAGGTTATGTGTAACCCTGATCTGCTAATATATGTGTTATTGACATCTATGGTTACAAAATGTCTAAAATCTGTTTAGTTAACACTTGCCAATAATAAATGAACAATGCAATAGAGTTGTCTATTACTGTATGTAATTGATAATAAAGATAGTTCCAATTATATTATTGCCCGGGTTTAAATCTCTTTAAGCTATTATAAGTTAGCAATGAATTGGATGTAACTGTCAACATTTTAAACAATAGTAACTCTTCTAACACATCCATGAGTAAAGTTCTACCCAGTGTACTCCGCCAAGAGGTCCGATCGGGACCCAACCACTCCATTAGGCATCCCAGACCAATTGCCACACCTCTGAAGTTTTCATCCAAATCCATCCAGTGGAAGGCCCAGGAAATGCTTCCCCGGTCAAAGTTCTGCCCAGCATACGCCAACGAGAGGTCCGCCTGGGACCTCAACCCCATGGTATGTCTTTGGGGATCCAATTTTACCACTCTTAAGTTTTCGTCCAAATCCATCCAGTGGAAGGCTCAGAACAGGGTCCTCAGGTCAAAGCTTTGCCCAGCGTACAACAATGGGAGGTCCGACCTGGACCCTAGACCCCCAAATACCTGGCCAGGATCCAACTGGACCACCTTGCATTGCTTTCATCCCAATCGTTGCAGGGGTGACCAAATGCATAACCAGATAGACAGACAAACCAACGAATTTTAAATACAAGATATAATAAGCGAGAAAGCATGTCTGTCTGTCTTTTATGCACGGCCAGAGTTTTGGACCTAAATCCACCAAATTTGGCATGGTAGTGTACTTGACCAGGATTAGTTTTTTGCCTATGTTGAACTTCACCAAGGCCACTCACTGTCACTCAAACCCTAAAAATGGGCTCTCTCTTAATTAATACCCCTTTTCCACTGCCAGCAATAACCCGGGTTATTGCACGTGAGCGTGCAGCAACCCGTGTTATTTTGCTGTGTGAAAGGGCAGGGTTGAAATAAGCCTGGTCAAGTGAGCCGGCATTTCAACCCTGGTCGCGAGCAGGGTTGAACGCGGATTCAATCCGGCTCATGAAGCAGTGTGAACGGGTCACCCATTCTTGGCATAGGAAAAGCCAGTGCAGAGATGAGATCATCTCAAAGTGCCGGCTCATCACATGACGCCGGTGGCGCCATCGACTTGGCATTAGTTTCTTCTCTCCCCCTAATGCCTAAACCTAACCCTCCCCCTAGTTCCTAACACCTACCCCACTACTTACCTTCCAGCACCGGTATTCCGATGAGTGTCGGGATTCTGGCGTCATCACCAACCTTTTTCAAGCCATAAACAGAGATAAGCAGTAAAGCGTTTTTTTTTGCAACATAAGATGATGGATAAATTCAGACAAAGAGGATATACAGAAAGGTCTCTACATCTGGCAAGTCTTAAGGTGGATCAGGTGTCTCGTGAGTCTATGTTGCAAAAAAACAAAAAAGAAAGTGTACTGGGTGCTTAACATGCAGCCATATGACGATAGGCAAATATCTTCATCATCCTCATTCAGAATGTAGGTATGAAATTCGTCAGACTTTCTCGCACTAGCACCTATGTAATGTATTTAATTAAATGTCTGTACGGTCTGAGTTATGTGGTGAAGACCATGCGCTCGTTCAATGAGCGCCTGGCTTTGCACAGATCGGTGATAAGGTCGGCTATAAATGAGAAAGGGTCGGAACAACCTGTTGCCCGGCACTTTGCCGAATACAAGCATAATCTGTCTTAGCTTTAGCCATATGATTATAGATCAAGTATAGGATGATGGAAGAAGAGGAGACAGAAATAAGAAAATTCTAAGCTTAAAAGTTAAATTGATACATCTTTTGGACACTATCAAACCAAGAGGTTTGAATGAACAATTGAATTATAGTGTCTCTCTAACTCTCTTCCTTCAATCTATTTTCATAGGACACTACATCTCTCAGTTGTATATTATGAAATATTTCTCTTCTAGCTCTAATGTCTAGGTTATGGAGATGGTACATGAAATTAATTTATTGTGTAGTAATTATAGTATACATTCCTATGCTGCTTCTTTGATCCAACACCGCTGGCCTCAGGTACAGTACTGGACATTTAATATGTTTTATTTTTGTGTGTTCTTTTTCTTTACCCTTTATCTATTTTCAGTTACACACGGGACGCTTTTTTTTTCTGGTACTTGTTATGACTCTCCCCTTCAGGTGTCGGGTTGTCGTGGATACAGTCCTATTAGGATGCATCCGGCTCTACCGGAAGTGCTGTGTGCGGCCAGGAAATCGACTGACAGAGCCCGGCGCCCTAGAGTGGATAGCAGTGGGTATTTAAGGTAAGCTTTCACTTCTTATCACTTGTATATATGTAGCCTGAAGACAGGTAAATATGATTTGATTATTGAAGTCCGCCGAGTGCTTCACCTGGATGTATGCTATAAAATATTATATTATATTATATTATATATATATATATATATATATATATATATATATATATATAAATATAAATATAAAAAGACAGGCACACAACCTGTCCAAACACTGGTTTTATTATATTGGAATGTAAAATGACAAGTCAAAATGATAATAATAATAATAATAATAATAATAATAATAATAATAATAATATTTAAGAGTAAAAATTTGGATCTCCAAATCTTGTAAGACATAAGGTAGTCCAGTGTTCTCCCCTAAATATTAAATCACTTGAATAGCCTTCAATACTACACAAAATATATTACAAATATTACAAATTGAGCAAAAGTCTCACTCTCTCACTGAATATTGATTGCAATTCCTGTTTTGTTATTACCCCTTTCACACAGAAATTCCCGGGTCAAGCATTTAGTAACTTGCTGATCAACACGGGTCCTTTCTGTTAGATAGGTTCAACCGGGTCGAAATTCCCAGGACAGGGTCGAAGTCCTGGGAATTGCGACCCGGGTTGACCCTTTCACACAGATGACATACCCAGGTTGATCAGCAAATTATGTGGTCCAAATGCTTGACCCAGGAATTTGCTGTGTGAAGGGGGAACAACATGCATCAAAAGCCAGGTAAAAGACAGGTTTTTGGCTTATTTCTGTTTGAAAGTGTTATTACTGAGTGCCCAATTTCCCAGTCACCTTAAGCAGTCTATAAAAACAGCAGGCAGTGGATAGTTTTGCCACAGGTCCTGGCTCTCTTTGTTCTGACAACCCGGGTTCCTTTAACTTAAGTGATATAAGGGTTTAACCATATCACGTGTGCTGCGAGTTGGGTACACGCTGACAGATACATTGGCCGATCAATTGATTGCACAATTGATTGCCTGTCGGGCAGTGTGTATCCGCCCTTATGTTGGTGAACGTCGGCGTTCACCGACACATCGCATTGGCTGTGCTGCACAGCCGATGGACAGATATGTCCGCAGACGTATCTGTCCATTGGAGTGTGTGTACGGGCGGGTCTGCAGAACGCCCATACACACAGCGGCAGACGCGAGGAGGGGGGTGGGACACGCCCCCGCCAGCCGGGACACGCCCCCTGGTCGCCGGGACCCGCAGCAGGACACAGATGATGGCCGTTCAGTGTGTATGAACAACCATCATCTGCAGACATCTTTGTCAGGTGTGTACCTACCTTAATGCTGCCCATCCACTAGGCAATTAAACCTAGCAATTGAGCGATAACGACAGATCGCTCAATCACTTGGTAATCGCCCGCAAATCGGGCAGTAAATGTTAAAAACTTCTAGCGATGAGCGCGCCAGCCATTTTTAACATCCATCATCGCCTGAACAAGACGGTCAACCCGACGACCGCCGTCAGGTTGCCATGTTCGGGGATGATTGATCTGCATACACTGAACATCTGAAAGTTCAGTGTATCCACTTCACCCCTAGGGGGACGATGGCACGATTATGTCGTCGTAATCGTGCAGTCGTCCCCGCATCTAGTAGTGGATGGGCAGCTTAAGATTCGATAAGATGTAAAGTTCAATACTGTAATCTGAGCTGGTATACACTAAAATGTGACTTCTGCTTCCCCACATAATTCATGTTTAAATGTGGCAATTTACGTCCCCATAAACAAATGTCCAACTGCACTTTTAAAATTTTAGACCTGTACTGTATATTTGTTCAGACTAGAATTAAATGCTTGGATAGGTTATGCGCCTACAGTATATAATATGTATTATCTGAGGGTTCTTCCTACTAGGCTGGCTACACATTACATGAGTAGCTATATTGCTCAACATTGTTCTGGCGTGCAATAAAGACTTTCCAATATTTATGATTCCAGCGAAGCATAAGAAAATTTCCCATTTAATCATTCAAGCAATGCACTTTGCTTTATGCACACAACCTTCTGAAATTGCAATCCAGTAAACAAGATGGCATAAGCAAGTAGCGGAAATATTGGTGTGAAGAAAGGCACCAAGGTCCCCATTTATGAATGAGACATAACCCCTTTAGCAATCGCAAAGAGGATTATGTCCTCCTTTACATATTTAACAAATACAATTTTAGATTACCACTTTTTGTCACACTGACAGATACATTGGCCGATCAATTGATCGGCCAATGTATCTGCTGCCCGTCGGCCAGCGCGTACCCGCGATATGTCGGTGAACGTTGGCGTTCACAGACATATCGCATTGGCTGTGCTGCACAGCCGATGGACAGATATGTCTGCAGACCGCCCTTACACACACAGCGGCAGCCACGAGGAGGAATGCGGGACACGCTCCCCCCGGACCCAAGGGCACAAGCAGTTGATAGCCGTTCAGTGGGTATGAACTACCAGCATCTGCAGATATATCTGTCAGGTGTGTACCCACATCCAGCACAATGGGAAGTGATAGACCCTGTGTTTTTCTTTAAGACATTAAGCCTTTCAATTCAAATAGGATAAATTCTATGCTGCCACATAACATTACTATGTAGATACATTTTAATGGACTTCTGTAATGTGTGCATCAGGAATGACCAACGCTACATTACAAAGGGGCGATTTTTGGCTCATTTTCCAAAGCATTAATAAAGGGAAACAAAGAATTGCTTTTGTTTGGTTTAGGGGAAAAAAAAACACAGATTTCAAAGTCGAATAATTGATGATGGCAACACCTACAATTTTGCTTTCACGCTTTAAAAAGGCATTTAATTATTTTGCAGTCTAAGCTTGCCCAATGCCAACGGCACCAGAACATGTTACTGCAATTATGCCCATTTTTGAGGGATGAGGCATGTGCTTATGGAAGCCACACTATGCTGGACGAGGGCTGTTACAGCACGTATATACCTGTACTTCTCTTAATCCGTTGCTAAACCTCACATTAGCTTCCCCATGGGCTTCTACCACCTTTCTTCAAAGACTAAGAAAACTAATAGTGTATCAGTACTCTGCAATCCATTTCTACCAACTAGGATTATGCTTTACCTACTGCTGCAGTTACCATGTATGGATGTATGAGAACTACATAATGACAGAGTAGATGGAAAGCCAGACACCAAGGGCAGGGAACAATCCTCTGTCGGTTCATTGAATCTACAAACAGATACACCAACCCACTGGTTCTCACATAGTGTAGTCATATAACTACAGTACCTACTGCGATTTGCACAGTAAGCTCAAAAATAAAACTTATAGGGTTTTTTGTTAACTCACCAGAAAAACACATTACCATCTATTAAACGTTGTTTGTAAGGATAACAATACCACAGTGCATTGCACTGTACATTTTAAAACACTTTCTTTTGAGGATTGTGCAGGTTCTGCTATCCTACAACATCAGGTTTGCACAATGGGCCGGTTTCAGACGTGGGAATAGAGAGATATCTCTCTCAACTGATCATCTTGGTGAAACCATGCCGCACTGCAGATGGGGCAGATGTAAAATGTGCAGAGAGCTTTAGATTTGGGAGGAGTGTTTCCAAACTGACATCTAAATTGTAGAGTAATAATAAAGCTGTGCAGTATTTGTGGGCTACATGCAAAATCAGCCAGTATTTACCTCATATGTAAAAAAAATAAATGTATTTACACCCCTTGCATTGAAATATGGTATGTTCAGGTTCACAGTTGAGAGAGATATCTCACTCTATTCCCAACTCTGAATCAGGCCCAATATCCATAACTAGAGGTAAGACAAGGACGAGAGAAGATGAAGGAGAGGTATTTTCTCAGGAACACATCCACATTTATAGGCAATTTGGAAATAGATTCAATGGTTTAGGGGCCTAGCCATAGGACTACTGAGCAGAATGTTTTGGGAGCTTAAGTAGAAAACAGATTTATAAACATTTGGATGCTTTTGAGGTTAATGTGCAGGAGTTCTGAACAAATCTGCTCCTTCCCTTGTGTTTACCAAAATGATTATAATCTGACATACTGAGTGCAGTACATTGTGAGCAGACTTCCATCACTACCAAACAGCTAATATGAAATGTGTGCCAGGTTGAACACGGACATGCCTTCTTAGCAAATATTTATAAGAGAGAAGGGAGAGCGTAAGAGAAAACCAGGGAGAAATGAGATATGAGAGAGGTAGGTGTACAATAACATGAACAGTACTCCCGAACGTACACTTACAGAGTTTAATTACGATTTTTAAGTCTTACTAACACCTCCTACTGCCCCTGCAGAGATTTAAATCCTTGTCTACTAGGTTTTAAATGTGCCAGACATCACTGTTCCCCAACCTCCATGTCTCTGTGCAAGAATCTGCAGAGCATGGCAGGCAATTTAGTCTTTACACTGTGCGCTTTAGACAGTGGTGGATAAAAACTACACTAGCCCTATAAGAGAGAACACTATTTCACCAACATCCAGTGGAAGGACCCTCTTACCAAAGAAGTGTAACTACCACCTACACACAGTAAAGTCAGCTTTTGGCCTATCAATTCACTAGTGTCTCACAACTTTGTAATGTTACCTTGTGAAGTCATACAGCTGTGGCCTCGCACATTTTTGCTTCAGTGGCGCCAAACAGCCAGGTCCCTTGCGACTCTACTAGTGCCGGGCATCTTTTTTGAGAAAATTCATAGTAGTGGCAATGTGATGCGACTAGAATGCACCAGTGCAGATTAATTTGATATGCGACAATTATCACGTATACCTGTGTGCGACAGACTCTGAACTAGCATACTAAGTGATACGATGCAACGACCGCAGCCTTTTTAAACGCCAAATTCCATATACAGATGGACCCTGCTAGTTTGTTGCTCCATACACCATGTAGCGCACCCTACATCTCGCGTCACGCCTTGAGTCGCACCTTTCAGTATTAACTGCAACGGAAAATACCATGGTGCTGGAAAAAGTCATAGCATTAAGTCAACTTTTTGTCCACCAGGTGTCGCTTTTCCTAAACTACACTGCACGTGTCCGATATCCAATGCATTTTTTGTAGCACTGCCTGATGATTGGCTGACAGAACCTGTTATTCGGTACACTATAGTACAGCGTTTTCGGCATGGAATCAGGGCTGTAGAAGAATGTGTAATAAAGTTTTAAATCACAATAATAAAATGTGTTTTCCTTTCAAACGATTATGCTAGTACATGTAAACACATAACCCCACCATTAGTGAATAATAATTCATCCCGTCTCATTGAAGCATGTGCGTGAGACTTGTTAATGTATTGCTTATACCGTCATAACAACACGGCAATTACACTACCGAACATTACTGTATGTGTACTGATTTGCGTACTGTTCAACGAGCTTCTGCGATATTATTAAAAAGAGTGGTTGTGTGAACATGCAAATACACTGCGTGAACGTGATTGGCCCGCTTGTCAGGGATATTCATCAACTTCTACAGTATGGTATTCAGTAGTACATATTTCATCAGTGGAGCATTCGCCTCCCAGCGGTTAAGCTGTGGATTCTCTTACGTTGTAGAATGCCACGGTTCAGCTATCACGCAACGTTCTAAGGCGCGACTCAGAAGCCTGAATGTCACACTATGAGCAAAAAAACTAGCTGGCCCCATCTGTAATGACTCATTCGCACACAGGCATACAAGCGTCAAATATCAAATTAATCAGCACAGCCCCCTTGTGCATCCTAGCCATATTGGAATGTGGTGGCATCACGTACAACCACGCCAGCTGCTCTTTCCCCTGGCTTCAAAGGATCACCTCTGACTCCCTGGACCCACCTGCAGTGATGCAGCGACATCACTGCCAGAATCGCGGTCCAGAGATCAGCTGCAGCAGGGAGGACTGATGATCAGTCCCCCCTACACCACGCTCTGCAACAAGGTAAGGGGGGCGAGGGATAACAGGGGAGGAAGGACTTTGGCACTGGGGGGGGGGATGGGTGTTATGCCGTCCATTAAAAAAAAATTTTGGCTGGGGATATTGTGCGGGTGTGTAGAGATTATATATATATATTCTTTTTTTTTTTCAAATAAACACACACATATATATATATATATATATATATATATATATATATATACACACACATTGTCGAAGCTGAATAATTGGCTGAGACAAGTTCAGTTTAAAATTTAATCGCGACGACGCCATTTTGTGACTGGCCTCAAGATGCCATCTTGTGAGTGGCAGCAAGACTCCATTTTAGAAAAGAAAGCTTACACAAGCACCATTTTGTCAAAAATCCATAGTACACAATCGAGTGCAAAATTGCTAAAAGTAGCAATTTTGCTACTCACAACGCAAAGTTGATAAAAAGTAGCACTAACAGCTTTTTCACAATCTTCCCCAAACACCTACCGACGGTGTTTAGCAGACATAAAATAACTTTGCAACACATTAAAATCACCACAAACATATTTGAGCAGTAGCAAAGTAGTGGTGTTTTCCCCTGCATTCACATTAACACATACGCGATGTAGCAAAAAGTAGCAAATTAGTGGTGTTTTACCTGCACTTCATGTTAAACATAGGACAACGCAAAATAGCTATTTAGACGCACAGCCAGCTTTTTAGTGATCTTTCCCAAACCCATACTGGCATGCTCACACACATACACAGAAGCCTTTCCAACTTAGTGCTGGTCGCTAACTGCCCCACAGACCCTCAAACGCACAACACAATTTAATGTCATTTCTCCCCGCATACACATTTAAAAGCAATGGTCCCGCAGCACGAAAGGAATGATTATTATTTGGTTTAATCGCAATGTCAGCATATGAAGAAATGAATGTTTTCTGTAACTATGGTTTAGTAAATGGCAAATGGACATTGATTGGTGCCGTACTGATCTACTCTTTTCCCACAGCGTTCCGGTGGCATCGGTGAGGAGATCAGAACATGCGGCTATGAAATATGAATGATAGAGAGAATAACTCCTTGAAATGTTGTATGCCATAGTTTAGACTAGATTTATTATGCAAGCGGGAAAGTGGACACAATCAGGCTGTTAGAGGCTGGTCTGAGTCTTTGCACTGACCTATGAATTGTACCGTAACGGAAGAAGCAAGAAGAGGAACCAATGAGAACCTGCCAACGTATTCTATTGTATTGCTTATCCCAGTACGGGTATATATGTGAGTGCTCTGAAACAAGATGCCAGTCTGCGGTGGTCCTGTACTGCTGTTTCGACGAAGGTTTCATTACTGATGCCGGTATCTGGTCCCAGAGCGCACGCGTATGTATTGACTGTACCTTATGACCTAATGTTTGTACAATTTAGTTTGCGCTCATTGTTAGATCATAGCGTGGTAACATCTGTACTTTTACCTGAATAATAATCTTTAGCGCGTTGGACCGCTATTCCACTGTCTTAGAGTCTTATTAATGGTATATTTAAAACACAGCGCTAATTAGCGACACCTTATGGTTTTAGGAGGTATAGGCAGGTTTTGTCTTAGAGGTTCTAGGCAGGTGAATCTTAGAGGTTTATAGGCAGGAATGTACTAAAGGTTCAGTTGCACGATTCAACAACATACATACACACACACACACACACACACACACACACGCGCACTTACGCACGGGTTGAGTCTCCCATGTCCAAAATGCTTGGGACCAGAAGTATTTTGGAATCGGATTTTTCTGTAATTTGGAATATTTGCATGCCATAATGAGATATCTTAGGAAAGGGACACAAGCCTAAACACAGAATGCATTTATGTTGGGCAGCACAGACGGTGTAATGGTTAGCATTACTGCCTCACAGCACTGAGGTCGTGGGATCGTTTCCCATCATGGCCCTGACTGTGTGGAGTTTGTATATTCTCCCTGTGCTTGCGTTGGTTTCCTCCGGGTACTCTGGTTTCCTCACACACTCCAAATTTATACTGGTAGGTCAATTGGCTCCCAGCAAAAATTATCCCTAGTGTGTATGTGTGTGAGCATGTGGTAGGGAATATAGATTGTAAGCTCCACTGGGGCAGGGACTGATGTGAATAGTAAAATATTCTCTGTAAAGCGCTGCAGAATATGTGTGCGCTATATAAATAACTGGTAATAATAATAATGTTTCTTAATCTCCTTATAGACACAGCCTGAAGTTAGTTATTAAAACTATTGTATAAAATTAACTGTGTGCAATTAACAAAGTTTGTGTACATTGAACCATCAGAAAACAAAATAGTGTAAAAAATTAAACTGTGGAAGCATCGTTTCTGGGGGTGAGGGTGGGGGCTCTGCCACGGGGACCTGTTACCACTAAGGGGGTGGGGGTTGATATTGCTGGGGATCTTTTGACACAGGGGGGGCGCTATTTTTGATTGGGTGGGAAGTGAAATTACAATGGGGGCCTAAGGACATGGGGGTTGGGGGTGCAAAACTTCCCTTAATTTTGTTTTTTTTTAAAAGAAAATATTGAAATATATTTTTTAAAATACTTTTAAAAAACTTAAATGTAAAAAAAACCCTGACCATTCCTGTACGGTTTTGACAATAAAAACTTGTCAGTTAAGTGATTAATTAGTACCTCAGTCAATTTAATTTAACCATCTGGACTCAAGCATGCATATCCTTAAAACCTGGACTGTAATGGCAGAGTTTGGGAACCTCTGCTCTAATGAGATGCCTTTTACATCAGACAGGCACATTTTATTGTATAAAAGTACCAATAGTAAATAGCAATATCATACAAATACAGCCTGAAATGTATGCATAATTTAAATACATAAAGAAGGCTCCAATGTTTGGGAACGGGGTGGGGTGGTGCTTTTAGTGTAATTGTGAACAAAACTGTGAATTCATAATCAGAAAATAAGACATTGATTCTGTTTATAGCCTTATAAATTCCAAACCAACCTAAATGACAAGCAAATGGCTCCTTCTGCACTATGTATCACTATCAGTGGCGCAACCAGGGCAGGTCGCCCGCGGTCCGCACTACACAGTAACACACACACACACACTCGTACTACCCGGCGGCAGTGTGTGTGTTTCAGCAGCCAATGAGAGTCAGACAAACTCTCATTGGCTGCTGCGCCCACTGCCGAAGCCGGGCTGGAGCTCACTCATGAGCTCCACCTTCCGGCTCCCGCAGTGGGTGATGGGAGAGAAGTCATGACGTCTCTCCCAAAGTACCGCGTGGGAGGATGGAGGAGTGGACAGTGGCGGGCACGGGGATTCAGGTAAGTGGTCTGTTTGTGTATGTCTGTTGTGTTATATTATATATATATGGGGCACTAAGAGGGACTAATACTGGGGGCACTGTATAAGCAGCACTGCATAAGGGGACCACTACTGGGGGCACTGCATAAGAGAGACCACTACTGGGGGCACTGTATAAGAGAGACCACTACTGGGGGCACTGCATAAGAGAGGCCACTACTGGGGGCAATGTATAAGAAGCACAACTACATGGGACACTGCTACTGGGGACATTGCAAAAGGTCCACTACTACTATGGGCATTGCAAGAGGGGCACTACTACTGGGGAGCATTAAGGTGCATATGGAATGGAAAGGAATGTTCCTAGAGTGACAAGAAATGGTAGGGGTGGAACATGCCCCTTTTTCAGTGACCACGCCCCTTGTGGCACATGACCATGCCCACTTTTCGGTGCGCACGCAGATAGGGGGGGCTCAGTTTTTCATCTGGGCTACGGACTACAAATACCCTAGTTATGCCACTGAACACTATCTAGTGTTGAGATGCTCATGCTCATGGGCGTAACTACCATAGGTGCAAGGGTTGCAGCTGCTACGGGGCAGGCCCATCTTCCTTGTCAAAGTTACATGTGTTAAATACATTTTTTACAATAGGGTGGTACATAGGGGCCCTTACAAACTTTTGTTATGGGGCATTCAAAAACCTAGTTACGCCCCTGCCTATACTTGTGCCTTATTAACCCATAGGACTCTGGAAATAATACGCCTCTGTCTACAAACCATAATATTTTCTATTGTTAAAAAAACTCATAATAAGAAATCAGTAAATCAATCCTTCACAGACCATAAACATTGACATATGCTGTCCAAAATAGAGCAACAAATTAAACAATATCCACACGGTATCCGGTTGATAGATCTACAAAAAGGTCGACAATGTCTAGGTAGACACCAGATGTTAGACAGACAGTAGGTTGACAAGGACAAAGGGTAGACAGTGACAAAATGTCGACACACTAAAGGTAGACATGTAAGACGGTCGACAGGTACACATGATCGACATGGTCAAAAGGGCGACACGAAAACGGTCGACGCAAAAAAATGGTCAACACATGTTTCTATTTATTTTAGGTATAGGGTTAGGCACTTACCGGAGGGTTAGGGTTGGGTACAAGAAGGGACGGTTAAGGTCAGACACCTACCCCGACGGTTAGGGCTAGACACCCAGGGGAGGGTGAAGATTAGGGTTAGAATTTTTTTTTTTTTTTTTTTAAATCATGTCAACCATTTTTATGTTGACAATTTTAGGGTCAACCTTTTGACCCTGTCGATCTCCTTCCATGTCGACCTTTTGTCCCTGTCGATCCATTGTCGGTTTAACTTCTGGTGTCTATCTTTTTACTGAAGATCTTTCAATCCACACCCATCCACACAAACCTGCAGGGAAAGCCTTGCTAGGAACATGGCATAATCAGGTATTAATAATGGGAACATTGTGCCAACTTATTGCCTGTCAATAATTTCCACAAAACAAATGGTCCAACTATTGGATTGTAGCAGTGTGTCTTTGGGAGCACGTCCCTGCAGTTCTTGTAGTAGCTATTGCAATATTACAGAAACTCCAGCTTTCAGATTACAAAATCGCATTGTCATATTCAGACCATGTTCACATTCTGGTCAGTGGCGTAACTTCATCCCAGTTGCCCGGAGGCAAGATAAATGTTGGTGCCCCCTCCCCTCCTTTCCAGACTCTTGGACTTTGTAAACAAATTTAAACCGGATTTCTAGTTATGCAAAAGAACTACTTGGCCCATCTAGTTTGCCCTAAACAAATGCACACACTTAGGCCTGGAGCCCAGCAGTAGCTGACTTCATTGTTAATTATGTTTTTGAACCTGCGAGTTCAAAGTGAATTCTGGAGGCATTCATTATGCTTCCTTTACTTAATGATCACTTCCGAAAAGCTGCTCTTATTGCGGAGTCAGCTTTTCGGAAATGTGAAAGACTTCACCCACTCTGCCACTACTCCCAGGGCACCTTACCAGTAACTACGAACCCCAATATCTCTCGTTTCCTGGGGGCTGGGGACACACTTTAAAAACCTCCCGATAGCCCAGAGTCCCCTCTACATAGCAAGCCAAGAACCGGGTCATGTAGCTTGTGTAGATCAGAGTTATAGGGTTTCAACCGAGGGGTATCTTGAGCTTCCAGAAGGTCTTCTGGTTACCAATTATCAGTAAACATGAACTCTGATATCTCATGTTGCCTGAGGGCTGGGGACAAGCTGAAAGCACCACCCAGTAGCCTGTATGCCCTCTAAATTTAAAGCCTAAAACCAGCTACTGTAGTCTGTGAGAAGCGAAACTAGAGGCTTTGAAAGGCAGGGTGTCAGGAGTCTGCAGCAGCTTCACCTTTGACCCCAGTTCCGAACCAGATCCTGCAACCTCAGCACCTCAACAGTGGTACCTTCTGAAACCTGAGAATCTCACCTTTGCAATGGTACCAAAACCGCGTTTCTGGACTTCTGCCAGCGGGAGATATAGCTGCTGGGATCAGGTCAGGCTGCAGAGTCAAACAGGCAGCTTACTCTGGCGCAGCCTGAGGCAATGGCAGGGCCCTGTGTAACAGACGACAGTGCTAGCTGGACTGGACAGCACTCACTGTCACCCGGACTGTGGGCCCCTCTATCACCACTAACCTTTAGCACCTCAAGCAGGCAGGAACTGGACATCGGGGAGGCAATGGAAGATTCTATGGGGGAGAGATGGCGGAATCGGGTAAGAGCTCATACACACAGTGATAGCCTCTCTGTCCTCTTCTCTGCACGCCCCCGCACTGCTGTCTCTCAGCTACTCAGTCAGGCTCAGGATCGCAGTCGACCGGAGCAGAGCACAGCTGATGCTGACTGGCGCTCCAGCTCCGCGGCTCCTTATTTACAGCAAGGAGGACACTTATGGAACGGGACAATGGAGGAGGTGCCCCCTTCAGGGCTGGAGCCCGGCGGCAGCTGCCTACATTGTCTCCTACAGTTCCGCCACTGATTCTGGTGTCGACATTCTAAATGTTGTCTTCATAAACCACACCAAGGCATCGCACATACAGGTCTTCAAATAATTCATTACCCATGAAGATCCCCATGCAGCTCCATTTGAGGCTATAAAAGGAATGAGAGACATTAAGGTATTCTTAAGTTTGAATTTTGATTGGAATCGGTCACGGCCGCCAGGATACTGACTGTATCCCATTTGATTATTATGCCAATACGTTTTACAATATTTATATATTTTTATTATGTTTAAGAGGCTTTTGTTAAAGATACTATGCATCTCAAACACATTTTAAATATAAAAAATATTAATAATAAAAAAAATTATTTGTATAGAACCAGAAAAAAGAATAAAAAATATATAAATTCAACTTCCTTTTATTAGGTTTAAAGATTAAAATGGCTACAAATTGCCATTTCTGATTAGCCTGCAGACAAACTACCTTTAAATGTCCTTTGCAGAAAGAGACTTCTCCCCCCTACTCAGCAGCTCAGGATCATGCTGTTCTGAAGTCTCACTTGAGTTCCCAATGTCAAATTTCACGGGCTAGAGAACTGCTGACAAATACAATCAATTCTCAACCATTATCGACCTGGTCCTGCATCCCAGAGCCACGGTATTGCACAATTATGCTCACAAACAGAGAATCAGTTTTTCACAGCTATCAAAGTTCCAATGACCCAATACCAATAGCTATGCTCAAATGATATTGATGGCAAATGGCAAGCAACAGTTACATAATTTAATCATTCTTGTCCGTGGATGTCAATTTACTTAGCAATAGTTGTTATTTTATTTGCATGTTGCTGCACCATTAAACTTCTTCAAGCACACAGGTCTGACTGCACAAATTGGTAGTTCGTACAGACCCTCGCTACTTAAAACAAGCAAAATAAATAAAAAATCCTGCCAAGAGAATGATCGTATGACTTGCCCTTTAAATCTGGGATTTGAAAGTTAATGGGTTGTAATATTCTAGCCCCACTTTCACTGGCACATTATCTTGGGTACCCTAATATGCCCAGCTACGCAGTGCTGCTTGTGGGCTTCAATGTTCCCAAAATATAGCAAGCCCACGTATCCTCAGTGTGTGTCACGGCCGAGATTCACTTCTATACAGACACACAACACCTGTTGAAATATCAATAACTGCAGACTGAATGGTCTACTTGACTGCAATGCATTCCCATCCATCCATCTCTGGACAGAATTGTGTAAACAGATTTAAGAGAACACAATGTGGCAGAAAGCACTCTTTCATTTTTTTATTATACATTTTTATAGATGATAGATTGCTAGTATCATATAAAACACTCACTACTGTTAAATAGTAAAGTAGTATTAGAAAGGTTACCAGTCTTGTTACAGTGATTTGCAAACATTATGGCATTGATCTCAGCAGGGCTATCTTTGATGTCAGCACTATTTTGAAAGGGGTTGGGTATGAGATGCCGGCCAACAAAATCGGAACACCTGTCAGGTAAGTATCCTAACCCAACCCCACTCTCCTGGCACCCTAACCTCACCTCCTAGTGCCTAACCCTAACCTTCCCCACACAGTGTCTAACCCTCACCCGACTATTTACCGCCCGGATTCCGACTAGTGCTGGGATTCCAGTACAAGCATCCCGCACACCGGTATTTCAACTACCTCCCATTTGAAAGAACAGAATATTTTACACACAAAACAAGGCTGTAGTTTTTCAATATCTCTCAAATTGGACAAAATGCTGGTAAACACATTTAATATCAGCTAGTGATGAGACTTATATTCTGATACCAATAGACCATTAGTGAACCACAGATGTTACCCCTCTGTACCTGAGAGGAGAGTGCATTTAACTGCAATTTAATGGTATGTTGAGCATTTATGCTAGTGTAGGGACTTGCATAGAATTGGGCTTCCTTGACGACGGGCTGCAAACTTGAATTGTTTGATAAAAATATGAACAAAGGGCCTGGTTCATCACGGATCGCTATTAAGTTCACAGCTGCGATTACGCATGCAGGTCTGCTACAAAAATATGCTAATGAATGCAATTGCAAAGCAGTCGTGCAGAAAGCATAGAGACGCCCACTGGCGCTATTTCACATCCGTAATACCGATGGGTATACGCCAATACTCGGTTCAATATCGGGTGATTGGAGTGACATTTGTATAGGTGTGTATGCAGTACTGTTGCAGGGGCATTAGCTGATTAACGGCTTCTAAATGCTCCTGCAACGGTCGGGATGGGGAGGTCGCATGTTATGTAGTGTTTAATATTTGTCGGCCCGACCTTCTGATCCCATAAAAGCTCGTATACACTGTGCTGTGTGCACAGGCTGCTGACAGGGGGCCATGCTCATAACACGCTGTAAGGCCGATCGGGAGAGTTTGACCTGATCAGCTGATTATCGAATAGGTGTGTACCCAACTTAAGACTGACCAGGAACAGCAGACTTCTGCATCAGGTGATGATCTCTGCACAATGCAGGGAGGTCACACAGCACACCAGAGGAAGAGATGGAGGGGGGTTCAATATCACCAGCCATAAAAATAAGTAGGGGTGTGGGATAAGCATGTAGTGGAATCTGATGGGCACCTGGGATCTGAGGACTTGTGGGGGTGTGACTGCATGAGGGTGCATGTTGTGGCAAATGGAGGGTCTGAGGGCATGTGAGGCTATTATGGAACAACTGGGAGATCTAATTACTTTGTGATAGAATTTTGGAGCAAGTGAGGGCATTTTGGGATGATGTGGGCATACATTAATGATAATGTGTGGACTTTTTGATGAATGGTGGCCCACATGAAGTACATTGGATCGCAATACACTTAGACAAGTATTTGTTTTATCAAGCAAATGAAAACAATTAAAGAAATCTCTCAAATGAATTCAATAGTTCAAGATTCTCATGCAGTTTTACATCCAGCGAGTTTCTTCATCTTTGCCCTCTTTTTTTTTTAAAGAGTAAATTTAGAGTAAAATATGAATCTAAAAGATGGACTTAATATTGGACAATGATTTATTTTACTTTCAATACATTGCTGTATGCAAATATTTACAAATAAATTCATTTGATATTATTCATTTAAAAAAATTAATAAAAGCTCCAGAAACAGTTCATGTTTTGTCAATGTTTACATCATATTGTAGATTAGACCCCTAGTATGCCAACTCTCTTATTTATGGGCCCAATTCAGATGTGGACTGTATTGCAGCAATACTGTTGCTAATGCAGCAGGAGGTGTCCATAGGAAATAGACACCTCCTGCATGCATCTGTAATCCAAGTGCAGCATCTGTAGAAGCTAATTAGGATCACCGATCCTGATGGTCGCTGCCCTCGGTCAGGCTGCGTAAGCTGCCTAAGCTTACTCAGCCTGGCTGTCGAAACCCTTCTGCCAGGTCCAATAAGTTTGCGTCCAACGACGCACACCCTGGACTTGGCACGCCAACAAAATGAGGATGACACGCCCCTGTTTTGTAGTACAGTCCTGGTTGCTACTCCGCCCCACAAACACTGCAACATGTCAACAGGCTAAGGGGGTGGGGGGATGGAAACTGAGCGATCACGCAGGACCCATTCTGCACATGGGTGTAGCTGACATACCAGTGATCGGGATGGCGGCGTTCAGAATACCGGTGCCGGAACCCCATCAGCAGTCGGAATCCCGGCACCCGAGTCTTGACCGCTGACATCCCGATGGTATTAATGTTAGGGGGAGGGTTAGGTTTAGGCACTGGGCTACAGTTAGGCTGCAGGGGTTAGGATTAGGTTTAGGCTGCAGGGAGGGGTTTAGGTAGCGGAAAAAGTAGTTAGGGTTAGGCTACTTACCTTTGGGGGTTAGGATTCTGATTGTCGGGATGCCGCTGTTGGTATTCTGACTGCCGGGATCACATACCCGGGTCCTGGGCATTTGCATAACCATCGGATATATAAGAAAACCAGCAGTTTTACATACATATATCTGAATCCGACCCAATGTGTACAGTGTCTGATTTGATGACTTGATGTCCATCTTATATTATATCCCTTTTTACAGAGTGCTTTGTCACAAGCTATTGAGTGGTTTGTAGTAGAGAGCATTGGAATTCAATCACACCTACATAGATATGCAGTACATAAAGGCCCTGTTGATAGGACAATTTGATGGGTAAAGGCTCATACACACGGGACAATATGCTGTATGAACAATATTGGTGAAAGATTTCCCTTGAACTATCTGTAGCGCAGGGAAAACGATATTGGGTGTACACACTGATAGATATCTTTAAAGATATCTGTCAGTGAAGTCATCCTGCCACATCTCTGTACAGGCAATGCTTGATGATATTGCCAGATTGGCCTGCATGTACGGACAACAAAATACATAGTTAACGACACGCGGGAGCACGCATCGTTGGTCGTTCACTGCATATACACTGAACGATATATCGTTGAATTATATCATTATCGTCCATAAAAATAGTTTAGTGTGTATGCGACTTAAGATCGAATGATGTGCAGCTGCTCCTTCCATTTGGTTTTATAAGTATTTTTTTATTCTTTTTTTACAATAAATGAAACACATTGTGCGAATTATATATACATTTAGAGTACTGGGGGGCCCATTTATTATCAAGCATTTTTTTCATAAAATGATGTAGAAACTGCAATGTCTGCATAATTTTATGAAATGTTGCTATGCACTAATAGCTTAATGCAGGAGATTTCACAGAAAACTCTTGCAGATGGCTAATTAACACTGAAGATAGCAGTCTACATTATCATCAATCGGGACTACGATCTAATCCCTAAAGTTTGGCCCAGCTGGTTTACACCTTCTTCAGATGGTGTAGACCACTGCAAGCCATATTTACATACCCTCCTGGAAGTTGCAGGAGGTTCCCGAATCATCCAGGAGACCCCCCCCCTTCCCCCCCCCCGCATCCTGCCCACTTCCTAGTGAAGTAGGCAGGATGTGGAGATAATTGTCAGGAATCGCAGCATGTTTGCTGTGAATCGTGGCTCCGTATGGAAAGGGTGGGGCTAAAATAAGTGAAAACAAAATGTAATTTAGCCCCGCCCCCTCCTCACAATTCACGGCAGTTTGCCGTGACGTGGGCAGGGCTTAATGATATGGTAACCCAGTACTGCCCCTCAAAGTGGCCAGCCTCGTCTGCTCTCCGGGCATCTCCGGTTGAGCAGATAATAAAAGTCGGTAAGTATGTTTTAAGCCTATGGAGGCTTTACTCGCAGAAGAGAGATCTTCCGATCCTTCTCCTGCAGCCTTCGGCTAGGTCTGCAAGCTGACACTGAATATGTACAGTGCAGTGTCAGATTCCCCCAGAGGAGCTTTTCACAAAGACTCCTCCAAAATGCAGAGGAGATCATTTGCAGGGACAGCAGGTATTACTAGCATTGTTCATGTGGATTTAGTTTAGTACATAGTGGGGATATTTTCATTCAAAATTAAAATATCTGCAGCAACGCAGTGTTAATTGTCACGGCAGTGGAGCGATTATTAATACATAGGCCCCTTAGATGTCTTTAAACAAAATGTACACTACAGTCTACTTGGATATGGGGTGCTGGTTAATGCAAATGTGGTTAACCATACATACAGCAAATTAGTGTTTCTTTCCTCAGGGAGTCGGTGATGGCATATTTTATGCACAAAATCAAGCAAGCACAGATAAAACACTTTCCTCCAAACCACTAACATCTTCTAGTATGTGGCCTGGCTAGTGCCCCTAAAGGCAGAATTGAGAAACAATGCCACTCATCAATGAATGCACCTTTTGTGACACAATTACTGCTGCTATCGGAATAAATCAGAATGATGAAAAAGCATAATACGCGTTCAGCATTTGTACAGTGTATGAATTAGTACTCAAATCACAATTATTCTGGCAGCATAGAAGTGATAAGGCAATAGCTAAATTGTTAATATAATATTGTAAAAATATACAGTATACTAAATAAAACACCAGAAGATTATTATGATTTAGTTGAGTAGCTAATGTGAAATGATATCCAAGACCGTAGAACAACAGATAAATGATGGAATACAACAGTAAGGAAAGTGCTAATACGGCCTACAGTAACATTAGGCATTACATTACAGCCATACAAGACAGAAGATAAAAAGGCATGTTCTTCTAAATGCTGAAAATCCTGTACTATGCAGTGATCGTGTGAAAAAAATGGACAGTTAGTTTCCGAGTTTCAACATTTTAAGAATATTAAGCAGTAAGCATCAATCTATAACATTCAGACTAGTAGAAGGAATTTTTATTTAGAAAAATCTATTCAAAAGAATGGAGACAATTTTAACTATCTGTTATTAGAGCTGGATGTCCGATTTGACATCAAATAGCTATGTAAAACACATCCTGTATTAAGAGTCCTGCAATGGTTACCAATTCTATGTAAAAATGTATGATGCATTAAAACTACAATACAGTAATGCAGCACGCTTCATGTGTATGTCATGTGCCTCTAATATTAAAAAGCTGATTAGCAACCATAAACTCTACATCAAAGCAGAAGTTACAATTCATCCTAAGGGGTCTATGTACTAAAGCTTGAGGAAAGATAACATTGAGAGAGAAAAAGTATTAACCAATCAACTCCTAACTGTCATTTTCAGTCACAGCTTGTAAAATGTAAGGGGCTATGTATCAAAGCTTGATGAGAGAGAAAATTGTGAGAGAAAAAGTATTAACCAATCAGCTCCTGTCATTTTTTAAACACAGCCTATAAAATGTGACAGTTAGGAGCTGATTGGTTAATACTTTTTCTCTCACAATTTTCTCTCTCCTTAGGGGGGTATTTATCAAAGCTGGGAGATAGAATTCTGAGAGATAAAGCACTAACCAATCAGCTGACAATGTACATTTTGCAGGCTGTGTTTAAAAAAATGATAGGAGTTGATTGGTTGGTAATTTATGTTTTACAATTTTCTCTCTCACCCAGCTTTGATAAATACCCCTCTTAATACATTACAGCAGGTAATACTGTACAATACAACACTACTTTAAAGATGCATTGCATATAAAACTCAGACCCTCCAACATGACCCCTTCCACCAGGTACAAAATGGTCTGTTCCTGGACTTCCCATTTAATTTATGATTGCAGTCACCTGGGTTAGACTAATTCATTAATAAGACTAGTCATTTTAACACAGGTGACTGCATCATAAATTAAGTGGATGTCAAGGAGTAGAGTACTTTTTACCTAGTGGAAGAGGTCATGTTGTAGGGTCTGAAAATCATTATCCTTCAGCAACTGAAACAACTACAATTTTGTAATGCTCTAAAAAAGCAGCAAAGTAAATAAGGGGTTAGCTGGACACATTTGTATAAACTGAATAGTACCAACAATTTCTGATTATATTTAAAATCAGGTCTACATTTTATAGCTTTTATGGAAATAATACAAGCCCAATGAAATCATGACAACCAGAAACAAGTATGAGTGGTCTAAGACTAGGTAATACATACAGTATAAATGAACAGTAAATAGCTTACAGAGTCGGCCTGGTCTGGCACCGCATGCCTCTTTCTCAGAGAAGAAAACCTTTGCTGGCTCCTGACTGAAAATCTGCGAAAGGACTCGCGGCTCCTGGAAGCAAAGTGTCGGAAGGATGTTGTGCGTTTAAAAGGGGTCCTACTCCCACCTTCCCCACCAGTTCTCTCGTGTGTTACAGCAGTGGTTACCAAACTGAAGGCTTCCTGCAAGGACCTCCTCATGGTTCCCATCCACTGGTTCATGTGTGTATGTGCCACTGTCAACTTATCTCCGAGGTACTCCATTAATCCAAGCAGTATTGCAGGAGCATAAATCTAAAAACCAAAAAAAGTGCTAACCCCAAAGAACAGGCCCACCATCTGTTTGATTATCAGACAGGACTAGGGGAGGTAGAGAAGTGAGAAAAATACATAGATTGTGTAAAAAAAATAAGATGCTCTGGTTAAATAGTCCAATATGGCCTAAACTGAAGCCTGTATCCTCATATCTGTAAGCCAGAGATAGTATTGACCTTTACAAACTTAAGTTCTCATCTCCCAAACATTCAGCACAAACACTTAGTTCCGCAGCACTTCATTTTCTCTGCAAGGCTTTTCTATTCCCGATTGTTGCTGGACATGTAAATTCCTTGTAAGAAATCCGGCAGACTGATACTATACGGAGTGAAATGGCTTCATTTTAGGATGTTAAATGGAGAATTAAGCAGAAACAATAAGCTCTGCTTTCTGTGCACACACCATGACTGCTCTGCAAACTGTGAACAGACGTTGAATCAAACAGCTTAAACCCACAGCCGTGTACAGCCTGAACGGGATTGCTCTGCTCACTTCAAGACTCTGCTTGCAAGCACACTCTCTCCGTTTGCCAAGAGATTTTTCTGAATGACATCAGGTCTTTGCTTTGTAAAGGAGCTGCATAACTGAGGAATGCAGTAGGGACAGATAAACCCTAAAGGCTAAGAGCCAAATGAAAAAAGAAAAAAAAAAACACCACCACTCAAGTCACACACTTCCTCCACGCCTATTTCAAAATCCCCACGACCTCCTCTTCTCTGTACACATTTCCAAGAACGCCTAGATGTTGCCTTGTAGCTGTGTAAAATGTATGGCTGAACCCTCTGTCACTCTCTGCAAATACTGCAGCAGTAGGCAGGAAGGAAGGGTGCCACTCCTGCCTTCCATCAGTCTGGTTCTCTCTTATTATACTATTCCCTGTTCTGTTAAATCTATGGAAGTCAAACAATGGGCTAGGTGAGGCAGCCGCAGAGGTCTGCCAAAGGAAAATGATTTGGGCTGGGCTTTTTTTTTTCCCTTTACAGCTACAGGCAGCCATTGTCATAGCAACCAGGGGACAGCATCTGCCTGGGAAGGCTGGGGTTGTAAGATCTATGGGAATGATTTGTGCATGGCTTATGGTCACATGACAATGACAGGTTAACCCTTTTTGTCAGACAGACGAGCAAGGTTCTATTTTAATTAATCCATATTGCTTTTTAGCAGAGAAGTCAGACAACATATGCAAGCAACACAATACATTAAAAGGCTATTTAAGTACCTTATCTGGAGCAAAGGAGCATAAGCTACGAACACCATCAATACAAAGACATGCTAATCATTGGGACAGAAAGAAAAATCCGTACAAACGGAATACAAATTAGTTACATCGTTATGTGTGTGGGCACCTTTAGTTTCAAGTTCAATAGATTGCACAGCAAGCGTATTAATTAATACAAATAGCATGGGATGTGAAAGCCAACCTGAATAACCCATGTGTGGAAAAATAAGTACACCATTATTGCACCATAATAATAAAGAAGTTAATTTGACCCAATGCACTTAATCCTGTGAATGTTACTCGCTATTACTTCTATATAAAAGCACAAATTTCAGTCTGGAGCAATGTTTCCAGAATCCTGTACTTACCTCCCAACATCTCATGGTTTCAGAATTTCTGTATATATGAGACTCGTAGGATAATTACTGAACAAACTAAATAGACAATCACCAGAGCATGACTAAACTAATCCTGAAAACATGAGCTGTTGTAGGTGCATAAGAACCAGATCTGAGAAACATTGGTCAGCAGCATCCAGGTTTGTGTTGACACAATGCCAAGAAGAATACAAAAATCTGCATTGATCTCTGAGAAGCTAATGTTGCTGCTCATCAGTCTGGAAAGGGTTGTTTGGTAATTTGCAAACAATTTGAAGCCAACCAATACAGTGATAAAGTATTTATACATGGAGAACAGTGGAAACAATTGGTAACCATCCCAGGAGTCGGCTTCCTAGAACAATGACCCAAAGATCAAACTGTATGATGCACTCAGAAATCCCCCAAAAGGTACATTGAGACAGTTAATGGGCATCGATCAACACTAAAAAAATTTAACAGTTATAAATGCTAATATGGCTTTCCTGGAAGTGTAACCAGAGAAAATGTAGTACGTTTAGGCTTGCAAAGTCACATCTGAATGAAGCATAAGATTTCTGGCACAATATATCCTGGACAGATAGCGTAACCTCATAAACTCTGAACTAAAAGGATAATGGTTTGGGGTTGTTTTGCAGTCACATGACCAGGTTACCTTGCAATCATTGGATAATTCAACAGGACAAATATCCAAAGAACATCAGCATAACTACAACTTGATGTATAAAAAAAATTAAATAACTAACGTTTTTGAAAGTCAAATTCCAGCCTCAACTCCATTGAGATGTTGTGATGGGACCTTAAAAAGAGCTGTACAAATGCCCTCATCAATCAACTGGAGTGGCACTGGAAGGCACGTGACGTTCCTCAAGTAGGTGCAAGAGACAAACTCAAACAGAAAAGGATTATATCTAACTATAGCCGCTAAAGGTGGCCCTACAAGATACTGAACCATGGGGTGTACTTACTTTTTTCATGGCTTCTTAACAGTGAATAAATAAAAAGACAAAACTACAACAGTTTTTCAGATTAGATATATCACATTTTAGGATTACATAATTGTGAAATATGATTCGTTATGTATATACACAGATTTGAAATAATGCATGCTTTTTCACTTGACTGTATAAACATAAATACACATACAGTATGTATATATACACTGTAATAAATACACACCACTATTTCTTCACTAATTTAAATCTTTCACCTTTTCTGTCCAACATTATTTAAGCAAATCTGTATAATTTGTCACTT
The DNA here is from genome assembly GCA_031769625.1 of Taudactylus pleione. Lineage (NCBI taxonomy): Eukaryota > Metazoa > Chordata > Amphibia > Anura > Myobatrachidae > Taudactylus > Taudactylus pleione. The sequence continues at coordinate 1,346,478 of JAUIMM010000077.1, read as the reverse complement.
ATTATTATTAATGTCTTCTTCTAATTTATTTAATCCATTACATTAACAGAATAAAAAGCTTCTCTCATCACTAACACCTTATATGCCTCAGGAATTTTAGGAAACAGATCATGTACTAAGTGGATGAGCTTGAATGAGTTAAGGAATGCAATGCTCACCAGCAGAAAGCTATTTCTAGTGTGCCAGTATGTACTGTACCTATCCGCCTCCTCACTACAAAAGGTGTTCGTTCATTTACATTCAGCTCCTGGAAACTGTACTTCTGTTCATGAAGAGCAGAACTCCTACACATTTCATTGTTTAGATTCAAAGCGCTACACTTGGGCCATTATCCTTTTTATAGGAAGTAGGATACTGGTGGGGGGGACAAAACATCAACCGCCAATGCAGTAGGAAAGTTGAGCCAGATACAAAACTCGAAACACGTATCAAGATCTGTCACTAAACAATTTTGATCATTTACGTGTCAATAGCACCTAGTAAAAAATGTCCTAACATGCATCCTCTCCATAGCTGGAATAATAGATAAATCAATAGAAGCTCACCATCTTTAAATGGCACGGAGGTTTGAGGAACCAGGTCGCAAATGGGTACACCCGCTTACATCCTTCCACAGTTTATGAGAGCAGTAGATGAGAGCAACATATGGCAGCCCAGTGGCTCTGGCTAGGAGGAGAAGCACATCAAGAAAACATCTTCTCCCAGGCGGTAGGTATACTTAGGGCCGCCAGGAGATCTATCTTGAGCAGGTTATAAACCACTGTATAACAGCCCCAATATATTTTACATATGTAAAATACAACTGCTGGCTACATTAACAATAATAGGTGTTTGCGATAGGCTTGGAAGGTTAAACAGGCAGCAGTTAGTAAGGGGAGACGTGGCCGGCGAGTGGGGCACGTGCTCCGGATTTGAGGGGGCGCTGGGAGCCCCATCCACCTGTGTATGCTCCACCACTACTGACCGCCTGCCGCAATGTATAATAATAGTAGTGTGCCGGCTCCTTCTCTGCTGGACGCAGCACTACTAACATACATTACAGCAGGCAGCGCTGCAGCTGCCTGCCCCTTACGCCCCTTCCCCATCTCCTGCAGTGTCTGAAGGGACCGGACTTTTGCCAGGCACAGGTGCCATTCTGTTTCTGCTGCTCGGTACAACCACACAACAACAAAGGTAAGCAGTACAATGCATCACACTGCCTCCGTCAGCTTGCCTTCTTCCCATAGTGCAGTGTTTCCGAATCTCATTCCTTAGGGAATGCTAACAGTGCATGTTTTCCAGCTCTCCTCACAGAATCACAAGTGAAACAACAGGATTTTGGTACTTACCGATAAATCCCTTTTTCCGATTCCATAGGGGACACTGGAGGCTTCATGACAGTGGGGTATAGACGTGTGCTAAGTGGGAGCTGGCACTTTAAAATTTAGAAGTGTGACTAGCTCCTCCCCCTCTATACCCCCCTCCAAGCTCAGTCTTCGGAAACTGTGCCCGAGGAGAGCTGGAAGAACATAAATAAACGGAAGAGGAGGTGAAACAAGTACACATAATCACAACACGGAAGTGTAGAAAGATTGGAATAACCGTAAAAAAAGGAAAAACCTTAAAACAGTCCTAACAGATAATGATACAACTATGGCAGGGAGTAACAGCGCAGGGTGGACGTCCAGTGTCCCCTATGGAATCGGAGAAAGGGATTTATCGGTAAGTACCAAAATCCTGTTTTTTCCTTCATCCACTAGGGGACACTGGAGGCTTCATGACAGTGGGGACGCCCCAGAGTTCCCATCACGGGCGGGAGAGCACGGAGAACCCTGCAAAACAGCACGGCCATACTGCTCAGAGGCCGCAAAGATGTCAAATCGGATAAAAGTTTACCGGCCAGACCAAGTGGCCACCCGGCAAAGCAACTCCATGGAAAGCCCCGCGAGCAGCCGCCCACGAAGATCCCACTGAATGAGTGGAATGCACTGTAATAGAAAAAGGAGGCTCCTTGGAGGAGGCCTTATTTGCCTGTCTGATAGTCAGACGAATCCAGCGGGCAAGCGTCTGTTTGGAAGCTGGCCAACCAGGACGAGCAGCGCCATATAAAACAAACAGAGCGTCTGTCTTACTTATAGCTGCAGTCCTTTTCACATAAATCCGAAGAGCTCTAACAACATCCAAGGATCTTGAAGTTGGTGAATCCCGTGGAAGAACCGGTACCATAATAGGTTAGTTGATATGGAAAGCCGAAAACACTTTGGGAAGGAATTCCATTCTCGTACGGAGTTCCGCCCTATTCGAATGAAATACCAAGTATAGAGGAGGACAGGATAGAGCCCCAAGCTACGACACCCATCTGGCTGAGGCCAGTATGAGTAGAAGTACCACCTTCCATGAAAGGTATTTAAACTCCACAGTCTCCAAAGGTTCAAACAGAGAAAACTGTAAGAAGGAAAGGACCAGATCCAAATCCCATGGAGTCGTAGGAGGTACAAAGGGTAGTTGTAACCGTATAACTCCTTATAGAAAAGGTCCGAACATCCGGAATCAAGGCTATCTTCTTCTGGAAAAATACAGACCGTGCTGAAACCTGTACCTTCAGGGAACCCAAACGTAGTCCGGCCGAGTAGCCTGCTTGCAGGAAAAGCAAGAGTTTAAAATCTGTAGTAGGCGACCCCCGCTGTTCACACCATGAATCATAAGACTCCCAAATCAGGTGGTAATGCTTCAAAGTAACTTCTTTCCGGGCTCCAAATATAATAGGGATAAACCTGGATGGGACCCCTTTCCTATGTAGGATGGCCCTTTCAACAGCCACGCCATCAAAAGTAGCCGCTTTAAGTCTGGATAGTCTAACAGTCCCTGTAGTAAAAGAGGGAGGAGCCACGGATCGTCGAATAGCAGAAGACGTAGATTATAATACCAAGCTCTGCGAGGCCAATCCGGAGCCACTAGGAGAACCATGCACCTCTCCTTTTTGATGTGTTGTAGAATCCGAGGGAGAATGGGAAAAGGTGGGAACAGATAGACAAATTGAAACCTCCAAGGTGTTGACAGTGCATCCACTGCCACTGCAGAGAGCAGTACCGAGGTAGTTGATGATTTTGTCTGGACGCCATGAGGTCGACTTGTGGAAGAGCCCACCTGCAGACAAGTTGTTAAAACACCTGAGGATGGAGTGCCCATTTTCCAGGGTGCACGTCCTGTTGGCTGAGGTAATCTGCCTCCCAATTGTCAATGCCTGGTACGAAGATTGCTGAAATCGCCACTATGAACTTTTCTGCCCCGCTCAGGATGCGGCTTACCTCTTTCATTGCCGCCACTGCTGTGGCGTTGTCCGACTGAACTCTGACTGCTCAGCCCCTCAAAAAGTGATGTGCTAGCTGGAGCGTAGAACACTGCCAGTAATTCCAAGATATTTATCAGCAGACTCGCTTCCTGCGAGGTCCAGTGGGCCCTGGAAGTGGTGTTCCTGAGTCACAGCCCCCAATCCTCTCAGACTCGCATCTGTGGTGAGGAGAGACCAATCCCACACTCTGAATCTCTTGCTCTCCAATAGGTGTGCTGAGTTCACCCACCAGAAAAGGGAAATCCGAGTTCTGGGAAATAATCTCACGCGTTGGTGAAGAAAAAGATGGGATCCTGCCCACTGGGAGAGGAGGTTGGGTTGAAACGGTCTGGAGTGAAAACATCTGTAAGGAATCGCCTCGAATGCCGCCACCATCTTTCCCAGAAGTCAAATGCGGACATGTACCGATACCTGACGATGTCAAAGAGCCGTCCTCACCATCTCCTGAATGGCGGATGCCTTTTCCTGAGGAAGGAAAACCCGCTGTCACAGTGTGTCCAGGATAATTCCCAGAAACCAGAGTCTCTGTGCGGTTGCAGATGAGGCTTGGAAAATTCAAGATTCACCCGTGACTTACGAGAAGCTTGTGAGTCACAGCGATGTTCAGCAATAATTGTTCTCTGGAGTGAGCCTTCAGCAGGAGATCATCCAGGTAAGGGATAATCGTGATCCCTTGTTGCCGAAGGAGACCCATTATCACTGCCATGACCTTCGTGAATACCCTGGGGGCTGAAGACAAGCCAAAGGGTAAGACCTGAAACTGGAAATGTGAGTTCCGAATGGCGAACCTCAGAAACGGCTGATGAGGTGGCCAGATAGGGATGTGAAGGTAGGCGTCCTTGATATCTAGAATACCATGAATTCGGCTTCTTCCAGTCCTACAATAACCGACTGCAGGGACTCCATCTTGAACATGAATATCCTCAAGTAGGGACTGAGATCCATCAAGTTCAGAATAGGACTGACCGAGCCGTCTGGTTTCGGAACTACAAACTGGAGTAGAAACCCTGCCCGGACCGAGATTTGGGAACGTGGACCAAAACCTTGGCGATAGAAGTTAGTCTATCGCCTCCTGTAATACGACACTCCGGTCGTAAGAAACTGGCAAACCAGTGGAAAAAACCGAGGGGGAGGCAGAAACTGAAGATCGAGCTTGTATGATGTGGGTGATGAGGTCTCGAACCCAAGCGTCCGTACAAGATTTTGTCCATACTTTTTTGAAGTCCCAAAGACGTGCTCCCACCCTGGGGTCCCCCCAGGTGAGGGGGAAACCAGTCATGCACTAGGTTTGTTAGTGGACTTAACCTCCTGTTGTGTAGCTGTTGCTGCAGTTCTGCCACGTCCTCTGAAACCGCGGGAAGTTGTAGCTCCTCCTCTGAAGCGACCACGGAAATGTCACGGGGCACAAAGGACTGAGAGTCCCGATTAAGATCTTCTAGGAGGCGGAGCCGCAGACAGAAGATAAGTGGATTTACCCCCAGTAGCCTGAGAAATCCATTTAGCTAGTTCCGCTCCATTATTTACACTTCCCTTGAAGTGAAGAGCTTCCACAGCTTTCTTTGATTTAGCATCCGTCTGCCTTTGTTTAAGCCAAAGCGCTCTGCACGCTGAAACCGCCAGAGCTGAAGTTCTAGAGGCAAGATTGCAAACGTCCTTGGACGCCTCTCCAAGGTAAGCCACAGATTCACTTATATGCTCTGCCAAAGGAATAAGTTCCTCCACCGGTAGTTGGTCTCTCATCCTGTCAGCCAATTGTCTTGCACTTGTTCATTTTTCCTGCTTCCAACACATCAGCTTCAAGAACAGACTGTTCACTTGCTGCCTAATATAGTTCACCCCTGTACAGGTGCCATTATAACGAGATAATCAATGTAATTCACTTCACCTGTCAGTGGTTTTAATGTTAAGGCTAATCAGTATCTATTATATATGAAATTCATTGGTCTGTCTGTCTGTCTATGCATTTGGACACCCCTGTAAAGATTGTGATGAAACAAATGCAAGGTGGTCCAATTGGGTCCTGGCCAAGTTTTAGGGGGGTTAGGGTCCCGCTTGGACGTCCCGTTGGGGTACGCTGGCCAGAACTTTAACCCGTGCCTTCCACTGAATGGACTTGGATGAAAACTTCACAGAGTGGTAACATTGGATCCCATAAGACATACTAGGGTTTGTTAGTGGACTTAACCTCCTGTTGTGTAGCTGTTGCTGCAGTTCTGCCACGTCCTCTGAAACCGCGGGAAGTTGTAGCTCCTCCTCTGAAGCGACCACGGAAATGTCACGGGGCACAAAGGACTGAGAGTCCCGGTCGGACCTCCCGTTATTGTATGCTGGGCAGAAAGCTGACCCGGGGAGCCTGTTCTGGGCCTTCCACTGGATGGATTTGGATGAAAACATCAGATATTTATAACTAAACCATAGGTAATAAAGCAAATATGTTTTATTTTGATATCTCAGCTGCAGGCTGTCTGTGTGTGTGGGGTCTGAATTTCTCTCTGTACTGGAGCAGTGAAATTGTATTGAGACCACTGCTTGGACAGGCACCCTTGCAATTCAATCAGTGTTTCCAATACACTTGCCACAGTTCACTGATTTGTTCATTAACCTTTATTTATATAGCACTACATATTATACAGCACTTTACAGAGAATGTATTATTGATTTATATCTATTCCTGTCACAGTGGAACTCACGATGTTAATCCCTACCAAACATACATAGAAACGAAAGTCCTTCTTACAGACCAATTAGCTTATCAATGTTTTTGGACTGTGAAAGAAATATGGAACACCAGCCCAAGCAAACACTGGAGAACATATACACTCCACACAGATATTCTCTGTGTCAGAAAAGAATGCATGACCCAGTGTGAAGCAGCAATGCTAAGAGCTATTAAAAGAGTAACAGGGTGTAGATTAATGAACAACAAATTGATGTTGGAGGCGGCCAAAACATGGTTTTCACTGTCAGGGGAGACAGAGGCTGTTTTCTCTGAGAAAACAAATAAAAGCAGACTTCTTTAACTAGGGCTAAGCATACTGTAATAAAGGATAAGAACTTCTGCTCTCTATAGGTATATGAATACAAGTATAGGTTGTTTGCACCTGGAAAAGCAGAGATAGGTTCTTTACCCACATGTGTTATAAGCCTGAATCACAGCATATCAAAATGTAATCATATGGCGGACATGCACTTGTGGACCACATGACATTCACAGATTCACTTACGATTAAGTCAATTAAATAAATAAGGCAGCTAAGAATATACTGCACCACAACCCAAACACTCTGAACAGCAAGTGCAATTGGCAGTTGCTGAGGGGGTTATGAATCAATGGGTTCCAGTCCCATACCAGTTGCTTGTGCCAGCATGTGTTCTTTACATTGGTGTTAAGAGGTCTTGGGAAGGTAGTGGGTGTAACCATGCTGCACACTTAAGTATATATAAAGTGGGAGGTGTACATATTTAGAAACAATAATTGTATTTGAGAATGAGAACATTACAGGAAATTTATTTAGCAACTTGTCAATAGTATGTTGTGCTGCAGACATGTGAAAGGCACATTTGTAGATGGCAGAGGGTTACCCAATTGTACACTGCAGTATAAAAATAAAGCAATTGTGTACTACATGAAAAGGTGGATTTCTTCCTAACTGTAACCGATGAGAATTCCCATTATGATCACTCACAAGCAAGTCTGACTACATCTACCCATACAGAACAAGTAGACAACTCTAAAACTGCACAGGTCAATGATAAACTATACACAGTAGCTCCCCTCATACCAACGCATTTGTTTGAACTCATGAAGAACGATCTCTAACAGATGATACAAAGGACTCTAATCTGTGTATAGAACATCCAGCCACAAGTTTATAATAATAATTAAAAATATTTTTTTTTTTAAAGTGTTAATAAGGAGAGTGAGAGTGCATCAATAATGCATACCAACACATATGGCAGGCAACTGGAGTGGCACTGCAGCCCATGTAGCCACATAAAAGCAAGACTCCCAAAAATAAACAAACTCCATCGGATGATTACCAGGTATGTTCTTAATTGGTCAGTGTGTACATTAATCTTCTATCCATCATTTGGTGCACAAGCAATTAGGCTACCTGGCTCTAGCAGTGAACAAATCAGATCTTGTTCAGTTTGGTCACCGACATGAGTTATTACTCAGGACAAACAGCAGGATTGACCAATATAAACCCTGCAGAACAAACATTGGTTTATGTAGACATAATTGAACATTAATGTTCATATGTGTTTGTTCCACAGTACTCCATGCATTAAAAAAAAAAAAAAAAGGTTCCTAAGCACGGGATGCACAATGTGACTTATGCCATTAATATGTAGATATATCATAATAAGTAACCGTACGGTAACATTTAAGAATCTAATTAAATAATGTATCATTCTTTTCTTATTAGCTTTACCCTAACCAGTACAAGGAAATACAACTTTGTTCAAAGTAAAAACTCAGCATGGAACTTAATGACTCCTAATAGGATTACTTCTTATAGCTGTAATCAATTCCGCCGATATGATAGGGCAAGTTATACCGTATAATACAGAAGTATTTATATTGCTAACAGTAGCAATTTGGTCCCACAGAAGACTTTCCTTAGGATCTTCCCATTTTATGTGCATGGCTATTTTATGGACTGAACTGTAGAATGGTCTTTTTAGACGAATACAAACTGGCAGCCAGATTGTGGCATGTGTGTGAAACTCCAGCACTCTTGGAACAGTTTTTGAGATATTGCCATGGATTACTCTCACAATAATATAGCGACTCCATTCATTTGACAGATTTTTTTTTTTTTTTTAATTAAATAGCCAGAGAGGCCTCTGAAGTCACAAAAGGGCACCAGCACTTACAGATCCAATGACAAGCCAGCTACGATTACATCCAGTTTTTCAGTTACTATAATGCAGCTCGGCAGAAAAGAGATGTACATCTTATCCATAGCTTGCTGGTCACTGAATGGTTTGTAAGCTACACATTAGATACACATTCAGTGTGAAGATTGTGTGTAGTGATCATGGTGCCCATGACGCAAACAAAACAGTTTCTGGCTCCTAGAATGGACACCCAAGTGGCCATTAACTTTGACGGGCTAAATTATATGTAACTTTTCACTACAATTAATTAAATGTAGATCTCTACGAAAACATTTCTAGAGTTTACACTATTGCAGTTTTTTTTCCAGTTCATTCTTTACATTTTAAGCTTTTTTTCCCTAGGGTGCGAAAAACTGGATTATTTTTTTTGTGATTTTTACTCTGGTTTTTTATCGCCCGAAAATGTTTCCATTTTCGCCCAAAATACATTGAATCCGTTATCAGTTCACCGACCTATGTATTTTCGCAATCGCGGCGGGGAAAACAGAGCACTTAATGGGAATTAATTTTCGGGACCTAAGAGATCCCGAAAAAAATTGAAGATAAGTGCCGGCATTGCAAGGCTAATTGGATAGCCCCGGGGGATTCATTAGCATCTGAATAATGTTCAGAGCTCATTGGATACCGGTCTTAATGAGGTTCCATTATTTTCAAATCTATACAAAGGCGCTAAGAAGCCACCTCTCAGATGAAGGAAAGAATTCTGCTGTAGGAATAGTTTGATGGTACACAATATTGGGGAGGCTTTAAGTCTCACCCTGCCTCAGGTAACCCTACCAGCGAAGGTGCAGAGCTATCGAAATATGTGGCAAGGTCAGACTTTAAAGTAGGAATGTGCAGGCTCGGATAGGTTCGAATTTGCAAGCAGAGTTCCGATTTTTCCCTCGAAAAAACAGCGCTCAGAACGAGGCAAAATGCCATCTTCCATGGACTTTTGACCAGGAATGATGATGTTTGTCCATGCAAGATGACTTTTGCCTCGTTCTGGGTCCCGTTTTTTGGAGGGAAAAATCCGAACTCGGCGTGCAAATTCGAACCTATCCGAGCCTGCACATCCCTTCTTTAAAGCCATTCACATGAATAATTAGTTAATTGATTTACACAAGCTACTGTCCGGCCTGCCTATATAAAACAAAGTATTTCCTTAATAACTATAAACTTGTCTTTGAAAACAGACTCAACTGAGTCACAGAAGAAAGACTACTGCATGTTTCAATTCTAATAAATACATAGCATTACCTACAAATTGTAATGCACATTCAGTCCATTTGTAGGTTAAAAGAACATTATATAAGCCAGTTTAAGCACCGTAGAATACATTTATTAGAGGAAGCCAGACACAAACTGCTTTTTATTGTGTAGCCTACTTCCAGATATTGAAACTATTGCTGGCAGAAACGCCCATACTTGTTAACTATTTTACAGTATTGAATCGGCTACAAAGAAGACATACTACATTTTTTATATTAGTGTATTGCAATTCCACCATATGCTGTTAAACCAGCTGTATATTTAAACAAGCAGTCTGTATGGTATTGCAGCTCAGTACTCAGGTACAACTTTTTGCTAGGCAATTCAGTTAGGTGCAATGAAAAACAAACTATTCGCAGTGAGCACAGTATAAATTACCTATAGTGGGTATGATTGTACGAAAATATAATAGTCAGATATAGCTCTATAAAGTAAAGCAATACAAATGTGTTAGGAAAAAAAATTACTTTTTTTTACTTTTTAGTGATTATTTAGCCATTTAGACACATTCCATGCCACTGATATTTCAAGTACATCAGCAAGCATTAAGAAGCCCTGAGCTGGAAAATATACATTTGCCCTGGATTTATCGCACCATGTTTGTTCAGGGCCAGGAAAAGGTTGTGCTATCTTTTTTTTTCTAATGGAATCACAATCTAAAACCTATTGTAATGTTTGCTTAGTGGCAATGATGAGTATGATCAAAGGTCACCAAGCATGCCACTCTGCCTGGTGATCAAAAAATGTATATCAAAAAGAAAGGAAAACAAACTGAAAGACAGACGGACAGACAAAAAAAACCACCTACTGTATGTACTACAACAAGGCAGCATATAGTAGTACAGGACATGAAACTTTATATGAAGACAAAATATGTCATGTATTACTTTCTTTATAATATTTTTGCAAATGCTGATCTGATAAAGCTCACTATATTAATTGCTTTTTATTATGCAGTACTGTTCCCAGTATAGCATAAGTAATCTGAATTTTGGGCAAATTATTCACAATCAATCAACTACAGGCCCCCATACACCTACAATTGATCACAGCAATTCGCTGTCCCCAGACATCGGGATTGGTGCATCAGTGATATCCAGCATGTTAAAATTTACCGATTTGCAGATCACGATGAAAATATGATCGAGATCAGCAAATCTGGCTTTTTTTGACATGTAGAATTTCCCAACGGATCAGCAACCAATAGCCGCTAGTCACCATGTCCAACCGGTGGATTGTTGGTTCCAGTCCAATCGAGGGATCAGCGGATTGCCCTGTAGATGTATGGGGCCCTTGAGCCCACCTGTGTTCCCAGATAAATATTTGTTAGATGCCTTTCTATAAAAAAAAAAAATATATTATATATATATATATATATATATATATATATATATTTATCTGGGAATCAGCATTAAAAGCACAACAACAGCAATAATCAGACTTTGAACCTTCCACTGTAATGTGCTTTTGACACTTTTTTTTTTTTAATGTGCTCGTCCGCACCATTGCATTGTAAATATTTTATGACATACAGTATGTACAATTTAAAAAAAAAAGACACGTCAATACCTATTTATGAGTTTTCATCTGCTACCAGTACAACAAATTTGGCAAAAGAGGAAACCCAAACATAGAAAATGCATTAGAAATGTATCATTACATTAATCTAGAGTACGCATTTCTATCATGCGTTTTATCAGTTTTTCCTAAATGCATTTGTGAACAAGTCTAAAAGGAGTCTGTTGTTTTATACCTTCCAGGATCTCATTGTAATGTTTAACAAATGACTGGGTTACATGCCTAGTAACTGCTAACATGGTAACATGGAATGTGGCCTGAGGACATGTGGTGTGTGCAGTAACGTTGTGCATCTCCAACTGTGTGACAAGGATTGCAGACACATGTACGCTGAATTGAACTTTATAATCAGAACTGGAAATTACTTTTCAGTATTTGATTATAAAACCTATAGCATAAGTATGATTTCTTCTTTTAATATGTCCAAGAAATAATTTTTTTTCGTAAACATGTATTTTGATTGATGTTCATACAATACTATACATACATTTTTGTTAAGAGTCAATATATAGTTCCAATTTTGCAAATACACACCCTGTACACTACATATGATACACTTATAACCTATACAAAGGCAGCAGCCATTTTTAAGTTTTACACAAAAAATTCATAATTTACGAGATGCCATCTATAGTTTCATTAGGGGCCAGTGAAATCACTATTGATATAGGAAGCATTCTCATGAACATTGATTATTCCCACACAATGGGGGGGAATTCAATTCAACTCGAATTGAATAGCGCCGGGAGCAAGCTCCCGGAGCTATTCAATTCAACGCGCTGTGTGGTCGAAGAATACCGGTTCTCACCCCTTAACAAGGGTGTTACGGAGCGGTTACCTGCATTCTCTGACCAAAGTGCCGGGCGCACGGCTGTTAGCGCCGCGCTATGCAGAAAAACAGCTGCGCGCCCGGCACTTTGGTCGGATTTCTCCTCGCATCCCCAGGGGGGGGTGCGAGAAGAAATCCTTAACCCGCCCAAACAGCGTGGTGTATTGAATAGCTTCGGGAGCTCCCCCCCGTCGCTATTCAACATCGCACTGAATTGAATTCCCCCCAATATAGCTGCTATCTGTATATGTATATCGTTTAACCGATTTACTGAAATGTACTTAAAATCATACCATGTGCTTCCTCCATATTATTTCCAGCAGCACCGTGCCCAGTTAGCAAATTAATTCATTTTTTTGTGCAGCCATTTATGTCTAGATTAGTTGTGCTAGGTAGCCATTGTGAGGCTTCATATATTTATATTATTAATATAGTATTCATTCTAGCACCCTGCACCTGTCACAACCCATGCAGTTCCTCTTTCCTGCGCTCTGCTCTGGTGCTTCTAACACACTCAGCTGATGCAACAAACTTCTGATATACAGACCAGACTGTACTAGAAGCACAAGAGCAGAGTGACACCCCAGGCAGAAAAGAGGGGCTGCACATGTTGTGACAGGTGCAGGGAGAACACTATTAATAGATTTGTACAAAACTATAACAAATTCAACTTAGATTGTAGTGAACTGAAAAGGCTAGGTGAGACCAAACCGCACATTTCATTTCTCCTTTCCGGGAGAAGCAGATGACCTCTAGGGGGTGAGCTCTTCATGTCATTAGGCCCCATTGTGGTGAAATGCAGCGAATTGTGGTACTGCAGAGGGGACGAGGCTAAATAGACGCAAATCGCATAATATTGGTATTGTCACCTCTCGACAAACCCACAATTCCCACTAGTAAGTGGGCAGATGTGGGAGATCCTCACTCTAACGAGGGTCTTATGCACCTTCCAGAAGAGTAGGTAAGTATGGTTTATATAAATACCCAGTATTTGCATTAAGGCATTTTTGGGGTCTGCATATTTGCTTTTATTAATTTGAGAATAAAATCATATTGATTGCCGGGTTGCTATAAAAATTAAAACCATACCACAAAAAAAGTACATTTAAGAATGTAAATATAAAAGGTGAGCAAGAGGAATCATGAAATATTACATTTTTGTCACCATAATAGACATTGTGCTTAATCAGAAGAAAAAGGATACAAATATTTGCGTGTTATAGGCAAATGCTGATGTGGGATTAATAGATGGAGTCATACTCGCTTTCAAACTGCTTCTTCCTAAAGCTGGGTACACACTGGCAGATATATTGCATGTTCAATTGAATGGGTGATATATCTGTAGTGCATTGATGGGTATGTACAGACGATCTGTCTGAACAACATCGTTCACAGATGTATTGCATCTGCCCTGCAGCACAGCCAATGGCTGCTAGATCGGCATGTCTGGCTGTGTGTACAGGCGCCCCGCTGACCGCCCGTACCGTTGCTGCAAGGACCCGGCGGTGATAGACAACTCAACTGGGAGGCAAATTCAAATGCCCGCCCAGTATTACTGACAGAGCAGACACATGGGCAGAACAATTAGCAAGTGTGTATACACTTACTAATGGTTAGATAGGTCAACCAAACCTGTCGGCCAAGAGTGCACCCAGCATAAGGCACAGTATCCATGATTAACAAGCAGAGGAGAAAACGGCTTGTGAGGCAGTGTGTACATTAAAGCATGTTTTGTATGGGGAAAAAAAGAGCTGAGATCGATGAAAATATTTTTGTTTTTAAATAATGAGAAACTTTAATGAGTAATATATGTTAAATATAGTTACTCATTTATTTTAAATTTGAAAGTTACAACACTAATTAATACTAACAAGTCATAATAGAATCTGACAAGCACGTCAGTGAACGAGTAATGCATAAATAAATCCTATAAACTTCAGCATGCCCCATGGTCGCCGGGACCTGCAAGCAGGCACAGATGATGGTTGTTCAGTGTGTAGGAACAACCATCATCTGCAGATATATCTGTATAGTGTGTACCCACCTTTAGTGACGACTTCCAATCTGTAGATCTACAGTAAAAAGGTCAACAATGTCTAGATAGACACATTTTGTCCCTGTTGACCTATTGATTGTCTACCATGTGGTGTCTATCTTTTTATTGTAGATCTTTTATACCAAACCCTTTAATGACACTCGATCAGGTAGCAGTAATGTAGTGCCTGGTATGAAACAGTGTTATCTGATCACAGTGGAACCTGTCTTGACTTGTGCATTACTTGATACACTTTAAATTCCATTAGCGCATACATTCAACCCAGCAAGGCGTTCACTAAGTACAAGACAGATTCCTCTGCTCTAAGCTACATTTCTCAAGGGTACATATCCATGAGGGCAGCAGCCACACCCAACCCCTGCATTAAATGGAAAACTGACAGTAAACATAAAAAAACTCACGTACATTTTAAAGATTTTTTTTTATCCTCCAGATATATTTTCATTTATTTGTTTTAAGTGTTGCTACAGTGTCAAGAGTGAACAGTTTATAAAAGAAAAAAAGAACAGAAAAAAGCAGTAGGCACAAAGAGACTAAGGGGGGTATTCAATTAACAGTGATCGGTGAAAAGTGAGGATTTTTAGCTCATTATACCTGTTTTTCGCCGATGTTTTTCCTCCTATCCTATTATGTTGGACAAAATAATAGTATATATCACCCAATTAGCCATGGGGTTCCCCCATGACTAATTGCCAGCCACAATCCCCGCAGAACGGGGATAAGCTATTCAATTAAACAGCCTTTTTCCCACGGCGAAAAATCGGGACTCACGTGCGGAAACAGACTGAATACGCATAAACTGCGGAATCAATGCGTTTTTTCCCTGCACGCGAGCCCGATTAGGTGGTTTCTGCACGGATTTTACCTCGTACCTCCACGAGTTGCGAGGTAAGGTCCAACTGCGGGGACTCACGCGCGAGGAATCCCCACTAATTGAATAGGTCCGGTGCTGCAATAAGCCACAAGGTAAACCCCACAGTTAATTGAATATGCCCCATAGGAGCCGTAATAAGCTCACAGACCTATGTGTTTTCGCCATTGAGGTTGTGAAAAAACGGCACTTATTGTGGATTATTTTTCGGGACACATCGGGTCCCGAAAAAAATCCACGATGAGTGCCAGCATCGGGCGGCACTTTGGGTCTAATTGAATAGCCCTGTTGCGATCAATTAGCAACACTACTTTAGCGCTAACTGTATTCTCCCCTAAGCATAGTTTATCATAAAGAACAGTGTGAAACCATGGAGTACTCACACCTTTTCACAATCATAGGTTAATTGCTTAAGGGTCATTGTTATTGCACAATGTGTCCCATCTGTGAGTAGGAATGGGTAAGAAGTACTGCATACAGGAAGGTGCGAGCAGAAATCCGCAAAAACAATTGAATAGCTCCAGGTGACTTAACACGCAAACAACTGAATTCCCCCTATAGAGAGCTGAACACAACTGAGATCCAATACATTAAAATTAGTTATTGCTTTTGTGGCAATATCATGCTAGGTGGCGATGGTGAGCCATGTATTCTGTGTGGGGCTGGAGGGATCTGCCCACACAGAGTAGAAAGACTAAGGCCCTGATTCAGACCCACTCGCAAGCAGCTGTCCGCTCGCAAGTGGGTCGATGTTGTGCACTGCGCATGCGCACGACGGCGGGAGCTCCGTCGTGCGCATGCGCCAGACGCGACGAACGAAGGAAAGTCCTTCGCTCGTTGTGTCTGATCAAAGGGGGCATGCTGTCAATGTTGTTCCCAAGGGAACGCCTCCCATCAGAAGCCGGCCCACTGACATCACTAGTGATGTCAGTGGGAGTGATTTTGGCTCTGATAGAGCCAAAATCACTCCGGGCCTTGCGGTTGAAAACCTCAACCGCAGGCTCCGGCGCGCAGTTTCGATGGTCGCGATGGTCACGACCATCGCGGCCATCAAACTGCACGCTCGTATAGGCTGTGGGTGGTGACCCACAGCTATACGAGCGTCCAGGGGGACGCCCCTCATTCAGAGCGTGCGCTCTGCTCAGAGCATACGGCTCTGAATGAGGGCCTAAGTTTGACCACACCTAGGGCCTGCCCAGTGTATTCACTCCAGGGAAGGCTGAGACAGACCACTCAGGCTGCTAGATGAGACAGTCCAAGTGGGACTGTGGGCCTGATTCAGCCCCGCTTGCGAGTGTGCATGCGCACGACGGAGCGCATGTGCGAGACCCGGATAGCGGCTGGTCGCTCTGGGTCTCGTACCAAAGGGGGCGTGCTGTCGATGTTGAGTAACAGCACGCCCCCTTTGGTGGGCGGGCCGGGGGAGTGGCTGCCCAAACGGAGGCGTTCCCATGTGAACGCCTCCGTTTGGGGGCGTCCCCACTGACATCACTCGTGATGTCAGTGGGAGAGATTTCTGCTCTGATAGAGCCGAAATCTCTCTGGGGCTTGCAGCAACGAAACCCTACCACAAGGGTCTCGTCGCAAGCCCGATGGTCACGATGGTCTTAACCATCGCGACCATCTTCCTGGCTGCTCGCTATAGCTGTGGGAGGTCACCCACAGCTATGCGAGCGGCCAGGAGGCCGCTCTAAAAAACAAGAAGGCCAGCCCTGATTCAGAGCAAGCACTCTGTCAGAGCGTCCGGCTCTGAATCGGGGCCTGTGGCTGCTATAGAGCCCCATGTGCCTGGAGGCCAGTGGGGTCAGGCTTGGCCGGTGTCCAGATTGCAGTCAGGCAGGGAGGACCACAAAACTCTGGGACGGTTTTTGTGACTTTGTGCAAGTCAGGCCAAGAGGCCAGTGTCCAGATCTGCAAGCCAGGGAGAGAGAGACTTTGGGGTCAATCCAGTTACTTGCAATGTCATCGCAACAGCAGCCGCACTTGATGGCAGCCCAGATTCGCTTAAAAGTGCTTGCCACCCCATAGGGCTCCGAGTAAAATTGAGCAAATTCAGTCTCGGAGTAGGCCGTAAAGGGTGCAAGGTGCCAGTCCAGCAACTCTCACCCTTCGCCGTTGTGTGAAGACCAGGAGGCCGTGTTTATACCTGTGAGAGACAGGACTGGGATTACAAGAAACTGTGTGACATTTGAAACTAGCTTCCCATTATATTGAGGGTTCAAGCAGTGAGGCAGTGCCTTGCATAAGGGGCTAGGTAGTTTATTATTTTGCTCCTGAAAGGCTGACCATAAAGCAGCATTTATTTTCAGTTAAACCTAAAGAGCTGCCTGTGGATCTTTATTATGCACCTACTCACTGCATCACTGACCTCTCTACTGAGTGATTACCAGAAGTTGTCACACTTTCCATAGCTGTACAGTGCTGAGAACATCAGCATTGGTATGATACAGAAGAGAGCTTTGACAAATCATGTAAAACCCAAATATATATTCGTAAAGAAAGTGTGACCGATTTGTCACTTTTCTTAACTGGCTAATTCTGCAATATTCAATATATAAGATATGAGGCACAGTTATTACTGATGAGCTACTATGAGCACAGATCCATGCCACACATCTCATACGTACAGAGAAGAAAATATTTATAGTTCATATGGCGATAACATCTCTCTATTGCAAGATAAAGCACTGTAGGATGGATCTATTGCACCTATAATTATGGCGTCAGTTACAAGATCATGTAAACTACATTATTAACCATGTAATCTGTGTTTTTCAAACATATTTACTTGTGAGATTAAAACTGCAATTTCAGTTCAGTTTGGAAAGATTTAAGAACTCACTCACCGTGCCTGAGATACACATTAGGTGCACCACCAGTGTGTTTGCCTCCCTACTCAGTTACTCACTGCTAAAATCATTTGGCCAAGGCTGGCGATTAGTAAGCCAACAGCATTAATACAACACTACCAGTTTATCACTGACCTATATGGGGTACACGACAGGTGTTGACACCATTTTCTTTTTGTATGAACATGCATTGACCCAATGTGTGCGATTCATATGTGTGACACATAAATAATATCTGCACCTATATGAAAATGACAAGAAAAGGAAAATCCTAACAGCTCACTGGCCAGTCAACACCTCCAAATGTGCCACGATTCACGCACCCCCTTCTAAACTTGTAAGCAGGGGCTGTGTTACTAATGCATAGAGAGGGGACATGCCGTATGAACGTGGAATGCCCTCAAAACATTGCAGTAGGAAAATAAAAACAAGGCTCATGTCTGCAATTGGGTGATAAATGGCATACACCATATGTTACTCCAGTGTGCAATGCAAAGTCACAGCTGCCAGCTCCAATATTTACAGAACACAGGCACGTAGCTTATGATAGAGTTTACACAGCAGACCAGTTTGGGGCACATCATCATACTTACAATTCTGAACACAATGGGAACAAATGTTTTTCTGACAACACCACAATTTCCTCTCTATATAATAAACATTTCACTGACTGAAGAACTGAAAACAATGGTGGGAACAAGTCTGTCAAATATATGCTTTGGCAGCTGCAACTCTGTGATAAAAATAATTGTATTCAAAATTATTGTTCATATATACTGTATATAAGGGACCAATTTTAACACGCAAATTAAATAAGAGGCATTCCATATCAGTACAATGCTCCATACTACTGTATTTGTATGGAGATTATACACATTATAATATTCTAATTAATTGTAGAGGGCCTTATTCAGAGGTGGACGCAAACGCAGCCACGACTGAGTCTTTCTGCAGCGCAACTGCGTCTTTATCTTAATGCTATAGCTGATGAGTTTCGGACAGAAATGCCCACCGGCTGCAGCGCAAATTTGCCGCTTTGCGTATTAAGACGCACCATCGAACATTGCAACAGCCCTATGGGTATATTTACTAAAGTGAGAGTTTTTAGAAGTGGAAATGTTGCCCATAGCAATCAAACAGATTCTAGCAATTATCTTCCAGAAGGTGTTATTTAAATGTTAAGTAGAATATGATTGGTTGCTATGGGCAACATCTCCACTTCTAAAAACTCTTACCTTAGTAAACATACCCCCTAGAGAGGTGCAGAATGTCCGTCTGAACATGGTTCAACTGAGAAAAAGATGCAGTCGCTGCACACGACACTCCCGCACCTGGCTTGCCACCCCTGTTACCACCCAGGAACACCCACTGAAATTTACTCTGTGTCAAAATTTGTTCTGAGTCTCCCATTGGCAACCATCGAGATGCATGCGCAGTGAGACTGGGACGCAAGCGCAGACTGAAAAAATTGTCCGCTTGCGTCCAACATCGACACTGCGTCCACCACAACATCAGGCCCAGAATGCCTTCCTACATATCCCGTGCCTTGCAGATACATACTTATCCATGTTAGTGTCTTCTATAATAATACTGTTGTCCTGTTATACTAAATGTAGTGTACATTATATAATGAGAACAGTTTTCACACAAACAAGGCACAGAAAGCACATGCTGGGGAATATGTACGGTATACTGCCTAGTGACTGGCCAGGTTGTTGTTGGTGAATAATATCCTGGCAGCTTTACAATAGTGGTCATGCAGAACACAGATTTAGAATTTTTCTTTACTTGAATTTAGTCCATGATGGACATCTTTTTCCAGCACAACTGCGTGCCCATGTAACACAGTGAAAAATACAAAATGACAATAATGTAGTTAGTGGTTCTTGGGGGAAGAATTCAATTAGCTCTGATAGCCCATTTACACGGGTAAATTCAACATTACGCTGCTGAGGGCAATTTTTTAACTATACATTTAGCAGCGCAAGTTAAGACGCATTAACTTTCCATAGGATTTAACATCTTGAAAAAGTCCTTAGATTAAGGACGAAACGCGTTGATAAGAAAAGCCACTCCGTACTGCTGTCCACCTGCTGCTTACTTGCCGTGACCTATCTAATACCACCTGCCGTTGCACTTGTTTGCCAATTCACACTGCCGTCAGACACCAGTGTCGGAGGTGGGAAGCCCTCAGGTTCCTTTGAATGTTGAACCCTGCCGCCCCAGGCTCGCGCTGCCGTAAGGGAGGCAACCCCCACCAGAGCTTGGATCTCAGCTGTCACTCCTTGCCATTGCACTCCAAAGCGCAGATGACCACTTCACTGGGTGATGAGCTATTGAGTGGGTCTACAAGCCAGTTTCACGTGGGGGACTCTGTACATCTCACAGGATAATCTTATTATGGCATCAACTCCTCATCAGGCTGCTCCATCTACCTTAGCAAACTTCTGGAAATTTGAAAAGTATTTGGTAACTGTAAGTACCTACATGTTAGTATTTTGTACTTCTGAACAGTTTTACAGCAACAGCAGCTGATATTAAAGTGAGGATTAATGAATATTTAGAATTATAGTCCATGAATTAGCGCTGGAACTTGGGGTACTCAAAAACACCTGGGACAGGCCCCCACTCACTAATGATTAATTAGACACTTAGTTGTTTTTAATTAACTTAATTTGGACAATGATGACATGTAATTTTGGGGGTGGTATTCTACAAAATGCAGAATAATGGGCTAAAAGGTGTATAAGTGCTGCATGTATGGGACAGGTGTTTTCAAGTTTGCAGGTGGGAGTTACAGGTTTTTGGGCT
This sequence comes from Taudactylus pleione, assembly GCA_031769625.1. NCBI lineage: Eukaryota > Metazoa > Chordata > Amphibia > Anura > Myobatrachidae > Taudactylus > Taudactylus pleione. The sequence continues at coordinate 1,325,997 of JAUIMM010000077.1, read as the reverse complement.
TTATTTTATCCCACATTTTTAGAAGTGCCTTAAAAGGACGCACAAACTAACTTAAGAGATTTTATGCACCCCAAATTCTAGAGAATTTGCAGAAAAAAAACTCTCTTTGTATCATTTTATCACGGTTATTAAAAATTGCAAAAAACAGCCATTTGATAACTTTTAAGAGCCCCAAATACTTTGCTTTTAGCTACTAATATACTTCTATACTGTTATCCAATATTTATTTGCCCTTTTATGTGGTATAAGCTGATTTCTCCATTTTTCACCACACTTAACATGGGTATTACCAGCCAGAATTACCGCACAAATGCGGATATACCGTATATACTCGAGTATAAGCCGAATTTTTCAGCACATTTTTTGTGCTGAAAAAGCACTCCCTCGGCTTATACTCGAGTCATGCCCGCATGGTACACTGTGACACAGCTGCACCGCGTGTGTAGCGCTGACCGGACGGAGTTCGGTCAGCACTACACACTGCTAAACACACAGCCGCCGGAGCCGGCAGCTATGTGTTTGGTGTAATCAGCAGCCGCTGAGAGTCTGTCAGACTCTCAGCGGCTACTGCTGCTCCCACTGCGGGAGCCATCTTCCGGCTCCCGCAGTGGGTAATGGGAGAGACGTCGTCATGACGACGTCTCTCCCATTATGCAAAGCGGCAGAGGAGCCTGTAGCAGCGTCGGGACCAGGAGCGGGGTTACAGGTAAGTGTTTTTTTTTTTTTTTTTTACATTTCTTTCTACTGGGGGGGCTACTACCGTGGGGTACTACCAGGGGGAGATATCGCTACTGGGGGCACTACCAGAGGGGGGGGGATTAATAATGGGGGAACTACCAGGGGGGGGGGAGATGTTGCTACTGGGGGCACTACCAGGGGGGGTTAATACTGGGGGCACTACCAGGGGGGGATATTGCTACTGGGGGCACTACCAGGGGGGGATATTGCTACTGGGGGCACTACCAGGGGGGGTATTACTACTGGGGGCACTACCAGGGGGGGATATTACTACTGGGGGCACTACCAGGGGGGGGGATATTACTACTGGGGGCACTACCAGAGGGGGGATTACTACTGGGGGCACTACCAGAGGGGGGATTACTACCAGTAGCTGCTGCATTTCCCACCCTAGGCTTATACTCGAGTCAATAAGTTTTCCCAGTTTTTTGTGGTAAAATTAGGTACCTCGGCTTATATTCGGGTCGACTTATACTCGAGTATATACGGTAAGCCTTTTCCAATTAAATTGTGTATTAAGCGGATACACACGATAATCAAAATTACTTGTGCGTTACGCCAAACCGCGGTAAACAACAGAAGCTAAGCTGCCCCTTAGAAGCAACCAATAATAAATGCAAAACATTCACCTTTCTACACAAAAAGTGATACATTTTAAAATCTACTTTAACTGCAGATTGTCATTTGGCACTTTCTGCAGCAGGATAAGATAGGCTCATCACAGCACAAGGACTATTAGGAATGTGGTGCCACCCAGTGGCTCTTTTCTAGTATTAGTATGGTTAGTACACAGATGATGGTATGGTACTGTATTACCTGTAATGGTGACCATACACTAGCGCAATTTCGGGCCGATTACACGATTTAGGAGCGTCGTACGATGAATTGTGTGAAAATCGTGTAGTATTTAGGTAGGAATACATTCCGATACACGCTCCCGTCGCTGTTCTATTGTATCTTATGATCAGACGTGCAGCCCGTATTATCCGCCGTGATCGCATGCAGATCGTGCCGTGATTTTGCACATGCGATGCATCGTGCGTCCGACTGGCGTCATTTAAATCTATTATGATCGCATGTTTTTGGTGAAGCGCACGATGAATCGTATCACAGCCAGTCGCATAGAGGCGAGTGATCATACGTCAGATTGTATGTTCATCGTGTGTGAAAAAACACCAAATCATGCGGCTGGGGAGTTCAAGGGAAAACGTATGATGAATCGCATTTTATGCTGGTTGTACTAGTGTATGGCCAGCATAAAACATATAAATGTATGAAATATTTTCAAAACACACAAATAGTTAGAACAATTAAAAAAAAAAAAATAATAAACATATAACACAGCCCAACAAAAAAACTAAATTGTTTAGTTGCCAAGGCTATTTAAACAAATTTAGGGTATATCGGGTTGCCAGAATGAAAAAATGAAAATATTTTTTCTAAATTGGCCCTGGTTCTTGAGATAATGGATACCCTCTCAAGTAATAGGGAACATAGATTCCCATATGCACGCATTATGGCTATCAGGTGACACACATAAATCTATATACTAGGTGTTTACTCAGTGACTGTTGTAGAATATTCCCCCTCCACATACAAGTGATCGGCCACCCAAGCAGCAGTCAGTTGTCTATTGTTATTTTTGTTATTTCTTATCTCATAAATTAGAGCCAATCTACTGTAGCAAAACCAATGTCATGTTTGGAATCAGCACCACAAAATTACCCCAAAATCGCTCTAATATGATTGGTAATAAAATGAGTGTTGATCAGTGTAATTAAATATATATTTCATACTTCACTAATTTTTCCTTGAAAGCTTGCACTGATTTCCAATATGGTTAACCACTTAAAGTATCACCTTTAAATTGTTTTTATTGTTAATCCAAAAACGATATAACTTATTTAACTATAATATACAGCTAGTACTGTTTAAAAAAAAAAAGAAAAAAAAAAAAGGGGCAATCTACTTGGCACAGCGTGACCTGTGTTACTGACGACACACACATTTTCAACATTATCTCATGTTAGGGCACTTAATCTATTCCTATGATCAAAATTATTTTAATTTGATAGAGCATAATTGAGATCAAGGTCACCCAATAGTGAATTCAGATACTCAGATTGATTGATAATTCTGCATATATTAGCCGGTAGTGCCAGCTAGGTATAAGCACAGAGAGAAGTGCCCCGGCACCAGCCACACTAGTGCATCCACAGCAGGCAGGATCCGAACGCACAGAGACTACTGCACCGGCACCCGTTACACGTGTATGTATGCACAGCACCCTGTGGCTGGACGATACCTGTGCCTGAGTATAACAGCAAACCCAGCTCAATGTATTAGAATCCTGGAGATTGATTACCTATAAGACGGATTCTTACCTTTACATACCCACAACATAAAGGTTGTTTTTAAGTGTACTGGTATACTTTGCATACACAGTGATCGGTACCTGGATACAGGGAGAAGATCCTGCGGATAGTTTGTATATATTGATTGGCACCTGGACAGCGAGTAACTCCTTTTCCAGTGATCTATTACAATATTAAGGACAATTGCTGCTATAAAGTAATATATGGGAGAAAGATCTTTTGGAGGCACCGGATCGCATGCCCATCTGATGTAGATGACTATAACAGTGTTTGAATAATAGCGATCTTAAACTTCTGATTTAACTTTGCTGCTGAGCTTTGAGCAAACCATTGCACCAATTCTGAACATTTTTAAATTTTATATATTTGAAATTACTGCTTTTGTTCCCTTTTGGGGTGTCTCACATGAATATTTTTATTATATTAGTGTTTGGAGCCAATTCTCTAGTCAGACGCCAAAATGATCAGATATGTGCTATCCGGCTCTTTATATTCCTGACCAAACTGCAAAATGAGCCCCACAGTATTTCAGAAGTCTTATCACAAGCGATCCACACATAGGAAGAGAGTAACTGCCCCTGAATAATACAGACTGTAGAAAAGATCTCGGAAGGTACAAGTGTAAGCATCCTATGAAACAAGGTCCTGATGTGAAGTTGACTTATCAGAAGCTGCAGAGGGAGCAACACCCAGTTATCTCCAAGGCCACATGTGCTGTCACGCGCACACAAGTTAGAACGAAAACATTAGCTGAGACCTGCGGATCACATTTATGAAGGCATACAGTATATTCTCCGAAAAGCAAGCTGTAAGCTACAAGCAGCCAAATGTAGACAGAAGAGCAATGTCATGTCCTGTGTGACCATTTATCAACATTGTCAAAAATAATGCCACCTTCTGTCAGACAAAAAACCACAGCCAGATTATAGTCACTCAAACAATTCCCAAATAGCAAAAAAACAGCAACAACGAGGGACTGAAACCAGTGAGCAGGTTCAATGTACAACACTACAAACTCTATCCATGCAATACAAGCGTGAAAGGTACACATCAATTTCTTGTTCTGAAATGAGATTATTATTTTATTCAATTTTAAAGTATATCAACTGATCAAAATCGGAAACTGTACTGCACATTATACCAAGATTTTATCTTGGGAGAGCATGCACAGGATTTTCTATGCTAGTGTTAGTGGTTTAGCTTTTTATTTTACCATACAATTTTGTTAAATAATTAAACAAAACATTTAAAATTTGTTTGTCAATCACTTCTGTGGCCACAGCTGAAGCCCCTGCCTAGCTAGATAATCAAGCAGACTATAAGGCTGATATTGTATAAATATTTTATTAAAACTGGTCATTGTATGCATTTGGTATTAATCCATCGTAACATCTTGGTTATTTTTGCAATACTGTATGTAGTCTCAGGGTTATATTAAGATAATACATATAATGGTATTGTGCAATGCAAAAGTTATATCGCAACAGAATACAGGATAATGTCTATTCAGTGATTCAGACAGCAAGTCAGAAAAAAAAAATGATTAACGTCATGCTGATTCTGAAACGTGAACATAAGGATTACCACCTCAGGGTGCATACAGTACCTCCTGCTAGCCATTCATACTACTTACACTGTGCTACCTGGCCAATGACCAGTCAAACAGGTTTTCAACACAATAGGTACAAGCTCTACAGTTCAGAACTAAACAGATCAATTTCGGGAGTAGAAATCATGTGAAGGTTACCACCTTCTCACAATTATTGTGAGATATCACTAGTATAAAATGGCACAAAGTAAGAGCAGAGCCACAGGCAAAAAGCTATGCAGCTACAATAAAGCATCCACAGTGAGAAAGCTGCATTATGGACTCTTGTATTCAGTTTGGGCAGTGTCCTCTGTAGTATCAATGTCACAATTCAGGCAGCTTCCAGAGAAGAAATACACTGGCAAGCAGGATAGTGTGAGATGTTTGGCAGATCTGGGCTAGCGGTGAGAGCTGTGTTAGATACACTTCAGGACTTAGGGCCTGATTCAGACCCGTTCGCTATATGCGTGCGCTCGCAAGCGGCCTGATGTTCTGCGTACGCAAATGCTTTGTTCTGTGCGTGCGCGAACTACTCACAGCGATCGCATACAGCTCGCTTGTCCAGCAGAGACAGCCCAGTCTAATGAGTGACAGGAGAGGCCGTTTGTGGGTGGTAACATGGGCAGTCCATTAGAAACTGGGGAGTGGAGGTGCAAACGCAGGTGTGCCTGGGTGTTCCAACGCCGTTTTTCAAGGCGTGCATAATTAAGAGGCAGCGTCATAGTTCACGTCACTTGGCTGTTTTTTACACTGAAGTCCTCGCAGTGATTGCGGTAGGGTAAGGCAACCGCAAGTGCTGCGTTAGCGTCCGATGGTGCTCGATGTACCAATGTTTTAAGACACTTCCAGGAGAGAACGTGCGCTAGTGGGCGACTCTACATACTCTGATGGGCAGCTACATACACAGAGCGATCGCCCGCACAGCCAAAGTGGGTGTGCTTTTGTCTTGTAAAGCGATCGCATCCCATGACGTTAATTTTAAAAATTAGCATACGCAGGATGCGAGCGGCGGCAACATGCGAGCGGGTCTCAATCAGGCCCTTAGTGCACTTCAACTAAGCAGAATATTATGCTCTGTGTCATTCAATTAGCCGCATTAACCAGTTTCCAGGTGTAAAAGTGAATTTTCGGTGAAAACAAAATTTCTCCCTATTCAACTAGATTGCAAGCTAACAAGCGATAATTCTTTGTAGGATTTTATGCAAACTTCTTTTCACCACCTCCTGAGCAGGTGAAAGGTTGAGGGAAAGCCCCTATAAGGTAAACATGTCGGGACTTGGTTCAGAACCACCCTCCTTAATGACTAAGTAGGGACTTTGGCCAATAATGACATATCATTTTTGGGGTGAAAATGTGCAAAGTGCAGAAAAATGGGTTAATTGATGTGGGACAGGTATATGAGGGTGCTGTATGAATGGGACAGGTGTTTTTAAGGTTGTAGGTGGGTGTTAGGTGTACTTTGAAGGTTTTTTAAAAGTGGTTAAAATGACACAAAAGTTAAATAAATGGGCGGTAGGTTCCATAAGTTAACGTACGAAAAGTTTAGGTTTTATCGCGGCTAACGGAATTCCCACCATTATTGTTAATTAACATTTGCTTTTAATCGAGTAAGTTTAAATTAGACTGACATATTCTTTGCACTGACAAGACTATACAGCAGAAACTAAATCAATACATTGTGGGCAGGGGTGTAGGGTGTGCACACAGGCTCCTTGGTCCAGGGGGGCCCCGGACTGCACAGCCTGCAACCATAGTATTACTTACCTCTCCGGAGTTCCACGTCGGCGCGGGGTCCGGCACTATAAAAACTTCTGGAAAATGTCCGCCACGGCCATTTTCCCGTCGTTTGGACATGCGCAGTACAAGGAAAATAGCCGCTGCAGTGACCTGCGCATACTCTGTAGACTCTGGGAGCACTTTAGTGCCCAGAGTCTATAACTCCGGCGCTGGCGGCCGCCGGACAGAGGGGGCCAGTGTCTGAGACTGCACATGGGCCCCCCTCCTCTCTAGACACACCCCTGATTGTGAGACATTTATGAAATATGTTGCACAGACAACAGTATAGAGAAGTAGATATTGCTCATAGCAAGCAGTTATGCCATTTTTATATTTAGATAATTAAAGTAAGTGTGTGGTTGTTTTAGACAAAGCCACATTTCCTACAGTTATCTGTTAAACAGTTTTCCCTTTAGCTTTAGGAGTGCCCACGTTTCTTAACATGTAAGGACAATAAGGGGCAGTTTCATGTACTAGGCAACATTTATAAAGCTATTGAAGATTCTGTGTTTATTTTAATCTGTTTATTATTTTAAAAAAAATAGCATTTTTGCAATTCTTGTGCTAGAATGATCACAGTGAAGTAAAATGTACATTATAGCATCTGGGCACACTAGGTTTACACAGCCGTAAAGGGTGCACTGGCATTATTGGACTCATGCCCAAACGGTTCTCCTGAAGGTAAATGCAATGTGCTGAATGTGAACGTGTGACACAGGATAATCAGATGATATTTTTATGTCAAACGGGTGTTTTATACAGTTTTGACATTAAAAACGTCGACATGATATGGATGCCGAAATTTGACATGTTGACAGCAATAGCAACATGTTGTACATGTACACATTAAGCATGTCGACACTGAGAATGTCAACAGTACTCTTTTTCCTAACCCTAACTGCACCCCCCATGTACCTAATGTAGACATGCATAACGTTGACATTACATGTTGGCAATTTGTCATAATCGACAAAGTAACTACAAACATTTCCTGTAGTGTAGATGTGGACCAGATTTCTTCTCTTAAAACTATTGAATCCACTGTTAACTGAACATAGTAACAGCATATAAGACTATATTACAGGCAAATAAAACTGTATTTTACAGTATTAGGGCTCGATCCTATTAGCCGCGATGATCTCGCTGGAAGCCCGGATTCGAATTATGCTCGCAGCCCCATAGGGCTCTGAGCAAAATAAAGCGAATTCGGGCTCGAAGCAAGGCGCGAAGGGTGCGAGGTGCCGGGTTTTTAATGCAGTTGCAACGGCAAGTCGCACATAATAGGATTGACCCCTTAGTGCTCAGTAGAGATTTCCTAATTGTCACCAAATCGTAAAAAATATATATATATTTATTTTAGACATAATTCTAAAGAAATACAAAGTTAATAAAAAGCTTTAAAAAAAAGTTTTTTTAAAAAAGCAGAAAGTTCTATTCTTCTGTAACCCCTCATTATATCCAGTGTTCCCCCTACACTTTATTTGTCGGGCGGTCCGCCCGGTAAAAATCCCCCCCCCCCCCCTCGGCACTGTAACATCCCGAGAGTTGAGCGCGGCGGTGCAGCCGGGGCCCGCACACGCCGCTAGTGTCCCCAGGGCCCCACAAGTGTAGGGCAGACGGCAGTGAGTAGCGGTCTGCCCTACACAGAAACCAACACACAGCCGCCAGCGGCAGCTGCGTGTTTGTCATAGCAGCGCAGCCAGCCAATGAGAGTCATACAGACTGATTGGCTGCTGCGGCCACAGAGGGAGCCAGCTGGAGCTCACTCATGAGCTCCCATTCGGGTCCCTCCGCAGCGGTTGATGGGAGAGACGTCATGACGTCTCTCCCATGGTGCAGAGCGGGCCGGAAGCAGCAGAGAGCGGCGGTCGTCGGCTGGAGAGGGGATCTGGTAAGTGGTCTTTATTTTTTTGTGAGTATGCGTTACTGTATAAATGGGACTGCTATTGGGGGCACTGTATAATGGGGCTGCTACAGGGGGCACTGTATAATGTGGCTGCTACTGAGGGCACTGTATAAAAGGGGCCGCTACTGGGGGCACTGTATAAAAGGGGCCGCTACTGGGGGCACTGTATAAAGGGGGCCGCTACAGGGGACACTGTATAAAGGGGGCCGCTACAGGGGACACTGTATAAAGGGGGCCGCTACTGGGGACACTGTATAAAGGGGGCCGCTACTGGGGACACTGTATAAAGGGGGCCGCTACTGGGGACACTGTATAAAGGGGGCCGCTACTGGGGACACTGTATAAAGGGGGCCGCTACTGGGGACACTGTATAAAGGGGGCCGCTACTGGGGACACTGTATAAAGGGGGCCGCTACTGGGGGCACTGTATAAAGGGGGCCGCTACTGGGGGCACTGTATAAAGGGGGCCGCTACTGGGGGCACTGTATAAGGGGGCCGCTACTGGGGGCACTGTATAAGGGGGCCGCTCCTGGGGGGACTGTATAGGGGGGCTGCTCCTGGGGGCACTGTATAGGGGGGCTGCTACTGGGGGCACTGTATAAAGGGGGCTGCTACTGGGGGCACTGTATAAAGGGAGCTGCTACTGGGGGCACTGTATAAAGGGGGCTGCTACTGGGGGCACTGTATAAAGGGGGCTGCTACTGGGGGCACTATATAAAGGGGGCTGCTACTGGGGGCACTATATAAAGGGGGCTGCTACTGGGGGCACTGTATAAAGGGGGCTGCTGCTGGGGGCACTGTATAAAGGGGGCTGCTGCTGGGGGCACTGTATAAAGGGGGCTGCTGCTGGGGGCACTGTATAAAGGGGGCTGCTGCTGGGGGCACTGTATAAAGGGGGCTGCTACTGGGGGCACTGTATAAGAGAGACCACTACTAGAGAGGGCACTATTTAAGCCTGGGGGCACAGCATAAGGACAAAGCTAAAGTACAGGAGGCAATGCATAAAGGGGAAAACTACAGTGGGCACTGTATAAAGGGCACAAATACAGGGGGCACTGCATAATGGGCACTTTTGACTGAGAGCCAGTGGGGGGGATCAGCCTGAGACCTGTCGGGCTGGATTGGTAAGGGAGATACCCCTTTTCTAGGCACGCATAATTGTGAAGGCCCCCCCAGGAAAAAAATTTCAGGGGAGAACACTGACATCTATTTGCAGATGTCACACATGCAGAAGTCAGGTGACCATCAAGACCCGGAAAATGCCGTTGGAGTAGTAGGGAGCAGGTAAGCCACCGCTGGGCCACCAGGGATAGGTCGTCATTCTAACATGTCAATATTTCATCACTGTCTACATGATGAATGTCGACATGATCAACATCAACATTATGACCACGTCGAGATTCTCATGTCGGCATATCATACCCAACCCTCATGAAAATGTGTGTATATGCCACACAGACATTCTCCCCAAAACCACACCAATAAAATCATGTTGTCTGGACGGGATACGTTTAATATACCGACAGCGGAGTTTCCGGTGGTCACAATGTCGATGCCGGAATCCCGACACTTATTGGAATACCGGCGCTGGCATCCCAACCGCCGGAATTCCGAAGGTAAGTAGCAGGGTTGGGGGGGTTAGGCACTAAGGGTGAAGGGTTAGGTTTAGGCAAAAGGGAGGTAAGGTTAGGGGTTAGGTTAGGAATACTTACCTTGAGACGTCGGGATGCTAACTTTGTTGGCATGCCGGTGTCGGGATTTTGACCACCGGGATCCCGAACGCCAACATCCCGTGCCCAACCCGTCTGGACTGCACCAAGTAATCGTTATTACATCACAGTAAAGCTGGAACACACTATATACAATGTACCTAGCAATGGTGCAATGCAATGCAATGATACATTGCACGTGCTATACACACTGCATGATCTGGTATACGATGTTGTGATATGTCGTTTCATGCTGTGTGTAACAGCACTGGGTCGTCATTGCATTGTGCCATTTGCTGTGCAGAACAGCAGATGGGAAAAGGCGATGAACGACCGTCGTTAACAAGGGTTCAGAATACGATAATTAATTCCTTCGCGATATATCGTATGATACATCATATAGTGTGTATCCAGCTTAAGGTTCAGTCAATTGGCAGCGCTATTTTACAGTTGCCAACTTCAAGTACGTTATTGACAATCAGTAAAAAATAAGCCCCAATTTGTAGCTGTCCTTAAGAAAGAGAGAAAACAACGGATCAGTACAAATATACAGAGTGACACACTGTCACATAGCATCGTCATTAATATTTTTGGCTTTTAGGAGGAATGGGGGCCATCTATGAAACGAAATGCACATTTTCACGCCTTTTATTATTACAGAAATCCACAGAAAGTCCGAACCTTGTGTAAGTTTATAAAAAAAAAAAATACAAAAAAATGTGCTGATCAACATGTAAAATATTGGCAAACTAGGAATACTCCTTTTCCATCAAAATCCTGGGTGGAACCAGGGATTTTGAACACTGGTCCAACCTGGGTCGGACCCGGCTTCAGACAACGGCCCTGATTCAGACCCACTCGCAAGTGGCTGTCCGCTCGCAAGTGGGTCGATGGTCTGCACTGAGCATGCGCACAACGGAGGGAGCTCCGTCGTGCGTATGCGCCAGACGCGACGAGCGAAGGAAAGTCCTTCGCTCGTTGTGTCTGATCAAAGGGGGCGTGCTGTCTATGTTGATTGACAGCACGCCCCCTTTGGTGGGCGTGCCTCCCTGACGGGGGCGTTCCCACGGGAACGCCTCCCGTCAGAAGCCGGCCCACTGACATCACTAGTGATGTCAGTGGGAGTGATTTGGCTCTGATAGAGCCAAAATCACTCCGGGGCTTGCGGTTGAAAACCTCAACCGCAGGCTCCGGCTCGCAGTTTCGATGGTCGCGATGGTCACGACCATCGCGGCCATCAAACTGCACGCTCGTATAGGCTGTGGGTGGTGACTCACAGCTATACGAGCGTCCAGGAGGACGCTCCATTTTTATGGAGGGCGGCCCTCATTCAGAGCGTGCGCTCTGCTCAGAGCGTACGGCTCTGACTGAGGGCCAATGTTTCCACTGCACTTCGACACGTGTTATTCCCAGGTCGGCCCCATTTCCACTGAACCCGGGTCAGCTCTGTAGATATAATTAAAAATTTACTTTTTTCAGGCACACAAAGATGAGGTCACAAAAGGGCCTCAGAAGCTCCAATCACGGTATAGAAGTGTTACCAGAGTTGCCTAACCCGGGTAGGGTCCATTTACACTGCCATGTAACCCGGGTTACTAGTGTTCAACCCTGGTTGAGACTTGGGTAGGGTTGCCAGGTAAATTGACCCGGGTTCTTTTTTTGGGAACCATTCCCACTGCAGCCTGACCCGGGTAGACCCTGCAATAACCCAGGTTTCTTGGGCAGTGGAAAAGGGGTATAATTTTATTTAATCCACCAGTATAATGAAATCAATATTATACAATTGCTGGGTTGTTTAACTGCACCTGCACCCTCACCTTACTCCTACTTTCTCTGTACATTTCTCTCTCCTCCCCATGTCAGTTTCTCTTCACTTACTTTGTCTCTCACTTGTCGCCCCCATCTCTCTAATTTTTAGGCTTCACAGTACCCCCTCCCCTAGGTCTGTCTTCATCACCTTGTGCTGACCAGACACTGGCTGTGGCAGGCTTCCCCCCTATGCACGCTAGGGCCCACGAGTACCTGTCTGACGGTGTCATTATTATCAGTGGTGAGAAATGTTATATAGATAGGACATGTACGCTTTATCACATTCCTTTCTGCATTGTACTTGTCCAATTCTAAACATTAGTATTTACTGCTTTCATCAGTATATGTAAGTACACGTCTCATTCATTTCCATTCATTCTATCATGGAAGGATGACATTTGTGCAAACATTTCAAAGCACACACACTAAAGAATTACTAGCACATTTCTGCACAACACACTCAGAGTAATGAAGTATATGTTACAACTTACATTCAATGATAGCAACACTAAACTGAGATGGCAAACACAATGACAATTCAGGCGTGCAATTCCCAGAAACAGCCGTATTATTAATTTACATTACTTACTACATCATAAGACTTTACCAAGAACACACTTAATGAGAAAATGTAATTTCTTATCTTACCCAAGAACTCTGAAAACATTTGAAAAGTTGTGGCAGGTAGTAATAGTCCATGTTCTTAAAACGCTAGGCAGGACAAACCATTGTGCTAAAAGAAACTGCAGAGCTGCTAGAGTGACATCTATAATTCACAGGCTCCCTGCACAACACAGATACTTCCTCTTTCATCAACATAGTTTCATACAGGAGGCAAGTCCGTCACGTGACTAACCTCGCTTAATCAATTAGGCCACTGGATGGATGCAGAGTGTGAGAAAAAAAAAATTATATATATATATATATATATATATATATAATCACAACTAGTTGCAGCATGTAAACGCCGCTGGCATGATTGTCGACTTTGGCCACCTCCGGGCCGTACAAGACTGACAAGATAAGGATCTGCTAAAGCAGACTGTGATGTTTAATTGCTGGAATATCTTCAAAATGCAGTTACTGTGCAATATACTTTTCTTTCACTGGGTGGTAATCTGTGACCAAGTAAATACAACATTGTGCTTGAACAATTTGGAGAGTGCCATTGTGATTATCTTCATATTATATGGCTGTGTACATTAACTTCATGGCTTTTGAATGCAGCACCCCAGAAGATAAATAATAAATAAGGAGTGTGTGGATATGGAACGTGTTTCATATTATATATATTTATTTTTTTGTGACAGCATCACCAGAGATGGCGATAGTGAGCGATGAATTCTGTGTGGGGCTGGAGGGATCCACCCACACAGGGTAGAAAAAGCCAGGTATTACCTCACCTAATGGCTGCCCTTTGACTGCTCCAGCCCTCCCTGGGCTCTGTGCAGACAGTCCAGGTGGGACTGTAGTTGGAGACCAGTGTGTGCTGGGAAGCCACTGGAGGTAAGGAAGCCGGGGTTCAGACCTTCATGGAGGTAGGGAGAACCCTAAACCTCTAAAAGACTGTTGAGAATGCAACTATGAGGCTGTGGCTGCCAGCCAGCTAAAGACCAGACCGAAGCCTGTGTCAGGACAGCTGATAATTGAGAAGCCAGAGGCTAAGCCAGGCCAGGCTAAATATCCCAGTGTTACTCTGCGTTACTAGACAGGCGTCTCATGTTTTTCTGTAACATGATTGTATATAAGTATAAACACATGCACATATATATTTACAAACACAGATTACATATGCACATACATAATATGTATTGCACATGGATATGTACTATATACACAAATCCAAATAGCTATATAACAATATGGTTATAACTTTTACCATCCATCCATAAGAGTAATACGTATCTGGTAATGTTTTTTTTGGGTTGTTTGTTTGTTTCTTAACTTTATGGATGTGGGCAGCTCTGAATGTATATTGGCAATGGTTTGGAAGGGTAAAGGTCAAACAACAGCTACAGTATGCAGATTCAGAGGAAATGGCTTAGTAATAACAGCAAAGTTCCAAATATTAAACAAATTAGTTGTAGCTGCAAAAACAAGTAGGAATCAAAGTCTGGAATATTAAAATTGTCTCATTAAGGTTATTAACTTACAGTATCTGTGTAATAGAGTTAAAGGGAGAAACTGTTCCGATGCAATAGTACATTGAGGAGCAGATCTTTCATTTTAGAAGAGACAAATTCAAGATTAGGATTCTGGTAATTAAATTATCTGGAAATCATGGTAGTGATGGCAAAATTGTAATATAAAACAACAAACAGACATGAAAGGCAGATGAACCAAATGCTCAAAACCCTGATGAGATATATATATATATATTTTTATTATTTATTATTATTATTTGTCCCCTGCATACAACAATAGGTCATACAGTTTGATTGTTGAAAATGCAGTTGTCCGTTGTGAATGAAACCAGTGTGTGGCTATATGTATCCCTCAATACCACCGATTCATATAGCATCTAACGTATCACTTTATGCAAACAGTAAGGATTTCAATTATCAGCCTTTATTTACAAAGCGCTGATATATTAAGCAGTGCTGTACTTTGATATATTAAGGGGCGTACTTAGGGGGGCTCATGATAGAGATCAAACATATCATGACAAACAATATAAATATGTCCCTACCCAAATGATCTTGCAATCTAAAGCTGGGTACACACTGGACAATATATTGGTCATTCAATTGAAAGGTCAATATATTGCGAACGCGTCGGCGTAGGTGTACCCCCGATATGTCTGTGAATGTCGTCCACAGACATATTCGCAAATATATTGGTGCATCTGCTGGTGTGTATGAGCGGTCAGCCACCCACCCAAACACTTGCTACAGGGATCGCAGGTGACTAAATGCTCAACTGGGCGGGTAAATTCAACTGCTGGCGAAGTTGTGATGTCAGGGAACACGCATCAATCGGCAAGTCTGTATAGCTTACCTGATCGGCCGCTGTGTTGGCAGATCCGTCTGCACAGTGTGTACCCAGCTTAATTATATACTAATTACAGGGACAAGCAACCTGTGGCACCCCAGCTGCTGTGGAGCTACAGTTAAACTGCGGCAGGGCATGCTGGGAGGTCTAGTGCCACAGCAACTGGAGGGCCACAGGTTGCCTACATTGTACTTATTACATAATAAATTTCCACGTCAAGTTCCATTGTGCTTTGTATATAGATGTTGTCGCACACAAATATGCAAGTGTCCCATATCAAATTAATCAGTGCAGTCTCCTGGTGCATCTTCGTCACATCGCATTGCAAATAAGATGCGCGTTCGGTCGAACAAGATGCAAAAAGAAGATGCTAGGCACAGGACCTGGCGGCTAACTTGCTCGGCCTGGCGTACTGAGACTAGGTGTAGAAGGACACATCTGTAGCATTTACTAGGAGCCACAAGTTTCCGCAGTGCCGAGCTTACATTTCAATCTGTGTATCTGTGAGCGACTGAATCTTGCTTGAACTTTTCATCGGACTCAATAGTATCTGTGCACAAAGAAAACTTTTCAACTGATTTAAAATCTTGATTTGAACATTTTTATTATAGGATGATGCCAATTAATGAATAGACATCTATTCATTGTAATTGCCCAATGATACAGTTCCATACAAACATTTTCGTTTCTGAAAATAAAACAAAAACTTTAAACCTTTGTTACTGATCATGAAATTAATATTGTGTGCTTACGTTCTGTTCAATAATTTGTTTCATTAATCAGCCCTCAGGTGGCTTCACAAAATGTATATACCTATAAAATGGAATGTTATTCTTGACTGGTATCCAAGAAAAGCACATTTATGAATAGCACTCAACAGAAACCCTTGTATAGCCATCATAATGTCCACATGTCCAATTATCTGTATCCATGTATCGAGTGGTGATTAAAGTTTTTTATTCTTTTTGCAGCTTTAGGAGATCTTGCTTTTGCTCAGTGCACCTGTCAGGAGCAATTCTGTGTAACATCAGCATTAGACTGATGCAATACAGGCAGGGCAGAGAGGAGGGGAGAGTTATCTAACCATCTCTCCAGCAACTCTTTTTTTATTACATCTCAATGCCAAGACACCCTGCATCACTGTGCTAAGTGGTGATGCAGCATGTCACACAGAGTTAATACATTGGGATGTGGTCAAAATCCCAATTGCGGGGAATCCGGCAGTCAGAATGCCCGCGCTGAAGTCCTGACACTTGTCAGAATCCCGAGCGCCAGCATCCCAATACATTTTCCCCAAAGTGTTTTACCTGAAAATATAGGGTCCAATAGGTACCTTTGCAATGAGCCACTAGAAAACTTCTGAGGGGCATAATGTGGACATGAGTAATAGCTAGCGATGTACAGACATACAGTCAGGTGCATAAATATTGGGACAGACAGAATTTTCATATTTTGACCTCTATTCACCACCACAATGGCTTTGAAATGAAACAGACAAGATGTGATTTAACTGCAGACTTTCAGATTTAATTTGAGGGTAATTACATCCAAATCAGGTGAACGGTGTAGGAATTACAACGGTTTCTATATGTGCCTCCCACTTTTTAAGGGGCCAAAAGTAATGGGACAAACTAAACAATCCTAAATCTAACTTTCACTTTTTAATACTTTGTTGCAAATCCTTTGCAGGCAATTACAGCCTAAAGTCTGGAACGCATAGACATCACCAGATGCTGGGTTTCATCCCTGGTGATGCTCTGACAGGCCTCTACTGCAAATGTCTTCAGTTCCTGCTTGTTCTTGGGGCATTTTCCCTTCAGTTTTGTCTTCATCAAGTGAAATGCATGCTCAATCGGATTCAGGTCAGGGGATTGACTTGGCCATTGCATAACATTCCACTTTTTAGCCTTAAAAAACTCTTTGGTTGCTTTTGCAGTATGCTTCGGGTCATTGTCCATCTGCACTGTGAAGCACCGTCCAATGAGTTCTGAAGCATTTGACTGAATATGAGCATATAATATTGCCCGAAACACTTCAGAATTCATTCTGCTGCTTTTGTCAGCAGTCACATCATCAATAAATACAGAGGAACCCGTTCCATTGGCAGCCATACAAGCCCTCGCCATGACACGACCACCACCATGCTTCACTAATGAGGTGGTATGTTTTGGATCATGAGCAGTTCCTTTCCTTCTCCATACTCTTCTCTTCCCATCACTCTGGTACAAGTTGATCTTTGTCTCATCTGTCCATAGGATGTTGTTCCAGAACTGTAATGGCTTTTTTAGATGTTGTTTGGCAAACTCTAATCTGGTCTTCCTGTTTTTGTGGCTCACCAATGGTTTACATCTTGTGATGAACCCTCTATATTCACTCTTGTGAAGTCTTCTCTTCATTGTTGACTGACACATATACACCTACCTCCAGGAGAGTGTTCTTGATTTGGCCAACTGTTGTGAAGGGGTTTTTCTTCACCAGGGAAATAATTCTTCTGTCATCCACCACACTTGTTTTCCGTGGTCTTCCGGGTCTTTTGGTGCTGCTGAGCTCTCCGATGCATTCTTTCTTTTTAAGAATGTTCCAAACAGTTGATTTGACCACTCCTAATGTTTTTGCTTTCTGTCTGATGGGTTTGTTTTGATTTTTCAGCCTAATGATGGTTTGCTTCACTGATAGTGACAGCTCTTTGGATCTCATATTGAGAGTCGACAGCAACTGATTCCAAATGCAAATGTCACACCTAGAATCAACTCCAGACCTTTTACCTGCTTAATCGATAATGAAATAACGAGGGAATAGCCCACACCTGTCCATAAAATAGCTTTTGAGTTGATAGTCCCATTACTTTTGGCCCCTTAAAAAGTGGGAGGCACATATAGAAACCGTTGTAATTCCTACACCGTTCACCTGATTTGGATGTAATTACCCTCAAATTAAATCTGAAAGTCTGCAGTTAAAGCACATCTTGTTTGTTTCATTTCAAAGCCATTGTGGTGGTGAATAGAGGCCAAAATATGAACATTCTGTCAATGTCCCAATATTTATGCACCTGACTGTACATGCTGTACAAAAGACTTATAGTGGGTTATTCATGAAAGCTTGGAATGTGATAAAATTGTGAAAGATAAAGTACCAACAGATCAGCTCCTAACTGTCACAGGGCCTGATTCAGAGGCACTCAGAAGAAGCGAGCACTCGCTCTGAATCAGGACGGCTGCTTTTTTTTTTTTTTTTAACTGGCCTCCTGGCCGCTCGCTAAGCTGTGGGTGACAGCTTTTGCGAGCGGCCAGGTGATGGTCGCGACCATCGGGCTTGCGTTGAGACCCTTGTGGTAGGGTCTCGTCTTCCGCAAGCCCCAGTGAGCTTCTGGCTCTAACAGAGCCGGAAGCTCACTACTGACATCACTGGCGATGTCAGTAGGGCCACCCAAAAACGGCAGGCGTTCCTTCAGGAAGGCCTCCGTTTGACCAGCCACCTCCCCCCTCCCCTCCCTGCCTACAAAACGGGGCGAGCTGTCGATTAACATCAACAGACGCCCCGTTTGTAGCGGGCCCTGGTGCAAATTAATTTCTCACTCGCTACGGGGCTTGCGCACGCCGCGCAATGCACAACCAACAACCCGCTTCGGAGCGGGTCTGAATCAGGCCCACAGTCTGTAAAGTGACAGTTAGGAGCAGATTGGTTGGCACTTTATCTCTCACAATTTTATCTATCTCCAAGCTTTCATGATTAACCCCCTTAAGCCTGTGTTTCGTTTAACATAGAAGCTGATATCACTTCGCCAGCAGCCATGCATCATGTAGATACTGTGTGCTTCTGGAATTGATGGTGAATTCAGCGGCAGTGTTAATATTATCTAAACATTCTGCGGCCCACAGTGCCACCATGTGGACACTTACAAATTTATTTTCTTCATTAGTTTCACCAATAACACACAATGCTTTTCCAAACTTATCAAAGATGATGATAGGGAAAAAATTAAACTAAATAAATGAAAAGCAACTGAATATTACACCAAAGCTTGGGTTATAAATATGGCAAACATGCATTGGCGGTGATGGAGGACAAGTGTCAGATCAACTAACATACAAATTACCACTAAAGTAATACCACAACTAAGGGCCTGATTCATATCAGATCGCTATTGCGATCGCGGCTGTGGCAAATGCATATACACTCATCAAGTCTTCATAATTCATATTTTAAGAAATCTGTGTGACAATTTACATTCCGGGACCAAATCAGACAAGTTATACAAAATATGAATAACCCCTTTTCAGAGAAGATACATCAAGCCCATATCTTCCGGAAGGAGGCTTATTAATATCACAGAAATATCACATATCATAAGAAATTGTGAGGCAGATTATGACCTGTTAATTGAATGGGGAATCATCTCTCTGTGAGGTACCACAGGAAATTTATGGAAGGAAATAGCTCTTAGTTAAGGCTGGGTACACATTAGACCAGGCATATCAAACATGCGGCCCGAATAAACATTTTATGAGGCCCGACAGTGTGGGGCAACATATATATAATAAGCGGCCCACGCCCCTGCCACAATCGGAGCTCAGCTCCGATCGGTCAGTGTTTACTTTATTTATACCTGGCAACGCTGGTCTCTGAAGCGATCAGAAGCCTCTGATCGCTTCAGAGGCCAGCGTTCCCAGTGATGCAACGCACAGGTGACCTCAGGACATCAGCCACGATGAAAGGAGCCTGCACCTGCCACTCTGGATCTAATTACATCCAGTCAGCAGCAGCGTCTACGCGGGACGGTGGGAGTGAAGACGACGTGGACTGGAGCGGGGCCCCAGCGGCCATCGTGAAGAAAGGTAAGTACTGCACAGGTGAGTGGGGCCTGTTCTACACTGGGAGGGGGCACAGCATAAAGGGCATTACTGGGGGCACAACATAGAGGGCTCTGCATAAGGGGCATTACTGGAGGCTCTGCATAAGGGGCACTACTACGGACATTACTGGGGGCTCTGCGCATAAAGGGCATTACTGGGAGCACTGCATAAGGGGCACTACTAAGGACATTACTGGGGGCTCTGCATAAGGGGCACTATTGGTGGTTCTGCATAAGGGGCACTACTAAGGACATTACTGAGGGCTCTGCATAAGGGGCATTACTGGGGGCACTGCATAAGGGGCACTACTGGGGGCACTACTAGGAGCTCTGCATAAAGGGCATTACTGTGGGCTCTGCATTAGAGACATTACTAGGGGCATTAATGGGGCACAACATAAGGGGCACTACTAGGGACATTACTGGGGGCTGTGCATTGTGGGGCATTACTGGGGGCACTACTAGGGGCATTACTGGGGGCTCTGCATAAGGGGCATTACTGGGGGCTCTGAATAAGGGGCATTACCGGGGGCTCTGCATAAGGGGCATTACTGGGAGCTCTGCATTAGGGGCATTACTGGGAGCTCTGCATTAGGGGCATTACTGGGGGCTCTGCATTAGGGGCATTACTGGGGGCTCTGCATTAGGGGCATTACTGGGGGCTCTGCATTAGGGGCATTACTGGGAGCACTGCATAAGGGGCACTACTAAGGACATTACTGGGGGCTCTGCATAAGGGGCACTATTGGTGGTTCTGCATAAGGGGCACTACTAAGGACATTACTGAGGGCTCTGCATAAGGGGCATTACTGGGGGCACTGCATAAGGGGCACTACTGGGGGCACTACTAGGAGCTCTGCATAAAGGGCATTACTGTGGGCTCTGCATTAGAGACATTACTAGGGGCATTAATGGGGCACAACATAAGGGGCACTACTAGGGACATTACTGGGGGCTGTGCATTGTGGGGCATTACTGGGGGCACTACTAGGGGCATTACTGGGGGCTCTGCATAAGGGGCATTACTGGGGGCTCTGCATAAGGGGCATTACTGGGGGCTCTGCATTAGGGGCATTACTGGGAGCTCTGCATTAGGGGCATTACTGGGGGCTCTGCATTAGGGGCATTACTGGGGGCTCTGCATTAGGGGCATTACTGGGGGCTCTGCATTAGGGGCATTACTGGGGGCTCTGCATTAGGGGCATTACTGGGGGCTCTGCATTAGGGGCATTACTGGGGGCTCTGCATTAGGGGCATTACTGGGGGCTCTGCATTAGGGGCATTACTGGGGGCTCTGCATTAGGGGCATTACTGGGGGCTCTGCATTAGGGGCATTACTGGGGGCTCTGCATTAAGGGCATTACTGGGGGCTCTGCATTAAGGGCATTACTGGGGGCTCTGCATTAAGGGCATTACTGGGGGCTCTGCATTAAGGGCATTACTGGGGGCTCTGCATTAAGGGCATTACTGGGGGCTCTGCATTAAGGGCATTACTGGGGGCTCTGCATTAAGGGCATTACTGGGGGCTCTGCACAAGATGAACTACTAGGGGCATTACTGGGGGCACTACTAGGGACATTACTGTGGGCACAACATTAGGGGCACTGCATAATGGGCACAAATTCATAGGCAGTGTATAAGGGGCCACTACTACAGGGGGCACTGCATTGGTTTTTATTAATAAGAAACCTTTCAAAATTGCATATAAAATACTTTTTTTGTTGTGGCCCACACACTCTTAGACCTTGAATATTTGGCCTGGTTTGTATTTTGAGTTTGACATATGTACCCAGCCAAACTATCGTGCACGACGGGACCCAGCGGGGGTGCTGGCATCGGTAAGTGCATAAACACTTGCCGATGCGGGCAGCTACAGTGAGGGAGTAGAGGGGGCATGTTGCATTCGGCAACATGACATCACAAGCGAAATCATCACATCTTTCTGCATGTACAAAAGATATGTGGATCCGACAGACAACCTGTGCGAGCGCACGTCGGCATTGGCATCATGCATACACACTTGACGATATGAACGATATGTCGTTCAGATGCATTGGAATCGGCCAAATCGCTCAATGTATTGTCTAGTGGAGGGGTAGCCAACCTCGGTCCTCGAGAGCTACTAACAGTTCACGTTTTCCGGACCACCTAGCAGGTGCACAGGTGTAGTCATTACTCACTAACACATTTGAAAAGATCCACAGATGGAACTAATTATATCACTTAATTCTGTGAGGAGACCTGGAAAACATGCACCGTTAGCAGCTTTCCAGGACCAGGGTTGGCTACCACTTGTCTAGTGTGTGTGGGGGCCTTAATACAGTGTGTGTTGCAGGCACAGGCGAGATTCTGGCAAGTTAGTCCATATTTTTTTTTTTTTTTTTTTTTAAACAATAATTAAAAAGGCAAAACCAGGTTGCCTTTGCCTTTTAAATTATTGCTGCTTTAATAATATGGTCTAATTCGCTAGAATCTGGAAGGTAAATAGTTATATTCTGAAGAAGTTATAGTTCACATCCAGGGGGGATTTCCTCCTCATATTAACACAAACTGTCTCTCTGTGGTGCCTGCAAAATTCTGGCAAATATGGGGAAAGACCCATTTGAAAGCTGGTGTGTTATTAACATAGAGCAGAGTGTGTGCCAGCAAGTTTGTGCAACCAAGTGTTTTGGGATCTAATTGCAACAGCTTAAAGTGTGTATGGTGGGAGAGGCCTCCTTTGTGTTCAGCTAAATATGTAAACTGTGTAAAAAGTTGAGGATTAGTGTACTGAAATCAGATGTAACCCCTGGCAGTAACATCCAAATAATGGACACTTTAATAGCCACTTTATGATACACATTACATCAGTAAAATACTTATATCATATTATCAAGACACCAGCTAAATATCTTTTATTAGTGAATCCAAGTGGAATCAAAGGGCCTGATTCAGAGTTGGGAATAGAGTGAGATATCTCTCTCATCTATGAACTTGAACAAACCATATTGCAATGCAAGGGGTGTAAAAACATAAAAATTTTTTACATGTGGGGTAAATACTGGCTGATTTTGCATGTAGCCAACAAATACTGCACAGCTTTACTATTACTCTACAATTTAGATGTCAGTTTGGAAACACTCCTCCCAAATCTAAATCTCTCTGCACATTTTAAATCTGCCCCACCTGCAGTGCAGCATGGTTTTACCTAGATGATCAGTTGAGAGAGATGTCTCACTCTGGCCCTCATTCAGAGGCGATTGCAAGAAGCGACTGCTCGATCTGAATGGGGGCGGCCGCTTCTTTTTTTTAAGTGCGGCCTCCTGGTCGCTAGCTAAGCTAGCCACAGCTTAGTGACCGACCAGGGTGATGGTCGCGATCGTCAAGACCATCGCGACCATCGGGGCTTGCGACGAGACCCTAAGGTTGGGTCTCGGCAACCGCAAGCCCCAGGGAGCTTCCTGCTCTGATTGAGCTGGAAACTCCCCACTGACATCACTGCTGATGTCAGTGCGGCCGCCCACAAAATGGCAAGCGTTGGCCAGTGTGTACAGGCGATATGTCTGTGAAAGACGTTGTTCTCAGACATATTGCATTGGTTGTGCTGCACAGCTGATGGACAGATACAGTGCATCCAGAAAGTATTCACAGCGCTTCTCTTTTTCCACATT
This sequence comes from Taudactylus pleione, assembly GCA_031769625.1. Classification (NCBI taxonomy): domain Eukaryota; kingdom Metazoa; phylum Chordata; class Amphibia; order Anura; family Myobatrachidae; genus Taudactylus; species Taudactylus pleione. The sequence goes on along the minus strand of JAUIMM010000077.1, from coordinate 1,302,603 downwards.
TTGTTATATTACAGCCTTATTCCAAAATGGAATAAATTAATTTTTGTCCTCAAAATTCTACACACAATACCCCATAATGACAACGTGTAAAAAGTTTTTTTTGAGATTTTTGCAAATTTAATACAAAAAAAACAAACAAAGAAATCACATGGCAGGAGTGGAGAGGAGGGTTGGTGCGGTAGATCTTTCAGGGTGGGAGGTAATGGGCATTACTGTGTGGCATAATGTGTAAGGGGCATTACTGTGTGGCACAATGTGCTATAAGGGGTATTACTTAGTGTGGCATAATGTGTTATAAAAGGGCAATATTGTGTGACAATGTTTAAGGGGCATTACGGTGTGGCATAGTGTGTTATAAGGGGCATTACTTGGTGTGGCATAATGTGTTGTAAGGGGGATTACTGTATTTTGAAACCACACACATTTTCAGGAGCGTGCGCGCCAGAGGTGCGCGCAGAAAAACTGCTTGTGTGTTTGTTTTATTCTTGGGCTGATGACAGAAACTTTTTTGGCAGGGGGGAACAAAATGTTTTGTTATGCCACTGCCTTTAGCCGTAGCCAACATATACAGAAAGGAAGAAAATATATATTATATGCATAAAAATTAATTAGTGACTCAGTAGATACATACTTTCTTTTTTTTCCTGTTACATATTGGAAGCAAAGTAGTTAATATACTGTACTTTAAAATATTCAACTAGATAAAGCCTGAAGGCCAGATGTACACGATCAGCAGTTCATAATGTATGGGAGTTGATGAATACTGATTTATGACCTGGTTTTATAATCTCGGTTCAAAGGATAATCTCTAATGAGAACAAGCCCTAATGCCCTGCAGCAAAAACAAGTATGAAAATATAAAGCAGTGGAAAATGTAAGTAAAATGCCAACTCTAATAACTAATGCTCCCTTAAATATATTCTACATTTGATTAATAGTGCTCCTATCTGTCAGCCTCAAATTAAATGGTTTCATTCCAGGTGTTTGATATACCAGACTAATAGTATCTAACAAAACAAGCCAATAAAGGCAAAAAGTATCATTTATAAAATGATCTGTTTTGCTGTAGAACCCATTAGACTTTTTTTAGTCATTGTACTACCGCATTCTTTTCTTGACTGTGCCCATACTTAATGTTTTCTAGTGCAATGCATGATATACATGGAAAATCTAACTATCACTTTAAATGCCGGAACATGGAGCTAAGTAGTAACACAGATGTGCTCCACAATAAAAATTACAGTTTCAATCTCTGGAACTAAACTGTACTGGAAAAAAAGTGACTTGCATTATTGGAAATGGGACAAACTGTACATATTTTAAACAATGAGCACATATTTATGAGACTACTAATCAGTATCCTTAAACTGGGCACACACATGTGGTTTCTCAAAACTAAGCACTTTGAGTCATATTAGGTGAAAAGTGCAATATAAATAACATTATTATAAATTCTAATGAAGTCACACAGATATTACAGAGATCACACATTTATAAAAACATATTTTTTTTAATTTAAAAGGAAAAAGGCCCAGAGAATATATTTTTTTGTTAATTTTGAATTTTCCCTAATTAACAGTTTATTAATCAAGTTATTGTAATTTATTGTCGTGATAAATTATATGAAAACAAGCTAACCTTTTCTGCTTGCACTGGTCGCTCTCTACGTCGATTTGGACTTTTCATCCCAAACAGATCTGTTTCAAATTCCGTCTCCCGCAATTTTGTTGAACGTTGTTTGGATTCTTCCTGAAAACATAGCTTAGAATGATTTTTTTTTCATTCTTTTCCTTTCTCTCTTATTTTCTGACTCCATTTATAGCAATATAGGTCACATCAATAAATGACCAAAGATGACACCTTTGCAGAAATGCACAATATTCAATTTTACATAACATTTGCAAGTCAACCAGTCACCGACAATTAAAGTTCAACACCTGTTGTAAATATCTTAATCCGTGGACTATATAGTTGTGTCCTCATACAATATTATGTAGTCGCGCCAAACTGACGTTATCGGCCGTAATCTGTGCGCCAAGTCATGTGCGATTCGGCTTCCATTGAGCGTCTCTTTTGATGAAAATGCGTCTCAGTTGCTCCATGAGACTGCACTGATTAATTTGATATGCGGCACTTGTATATCTGTGTGCGACTGAGTCAGAATCTGTATACAAAGTGCTACGAAGCAGCAACCGTGTCTTTTTTCACACCAAATTTTGTTGTGCTTCGTATACAAAGTCGCACACAGATTCACAAGTGAGGCACATTGAATTAATCAGTGCAGTCTCGTGAAGTAGTTTGTCGCATCCGATTGCAATTAAGATGCATTTCAAACGAAAAAAAAGACAGGGCAGACACAGTGAATCATCGTTTTTCATATGGACATGCATCTGAGTCACACCGCGCATGCGCTCTGTTATATATGTACTAAGTTGGAGTACAGATGTGGACGCATAGTAGCAGATATGAAAGGGACGCTCCTGAATGGTGGCTGGGAGGTAACAGGGCAGATGTTGGGTTGTATTCAATTAGCGGCAAAAACAACCGTTTTTCACCCAAAAAAAAAACAGCGAAATTTTCGCCTAAAAACAGACGAAAATGGCAACAGGTGAAAAAAAACTGGAGAAAAGTTTCTCCATTCCAGACCAGGAGAAAAAAAATGCAAAATCCCTATTTTTGGCTAAAAATGTGGGGATTTCTTTCAGAACCCTTTGGACACCCCCCCTACCTAATGATAAACTACTAGAATTTTTTTTTTTTAGTTGCGTACTTTGGCGATTTTGGGCATAAAAAATTGAAAAAAGATAGAAAGCCATTTTTTTCCCCAGGAAATTACTGTTCCACGTAACTTGGGGGAACGTTAAAAAGGGTGCAAAAATATTTTTGTGTCTTAAAAACACAATTATAAAAACTGTTAAAAAAACGGCTGCTGCCACAGAGTGCGATGTATAAAACACTTGACGCATCCATACTGCCCCCCCCCACCCCCCCCAAAAAAAAAAATCAGACCCAATACGTTAAAACCATTTTGAACAATTTTTTCTATTTCGCCCAAAATTTGTACTGTCATTTTTCACTAAAGTACGCGACTTACGATTTTTTTTTCTGTAATTCATCTTTACGGAGGACATTTAAAGGGTTCTGAAAGAAATCCCCACATTTTTTGCCAAAAATAGGGATCTTGCATTTTTTTTCTCCTAGTCTGGGATGGAGAAACTTTTCTACAGTTTTTTTTTACCTGTTGCCGTATTCCCGTTTTTAGGCGAAAATTTCACCAGTTGCCGCTAATTAAATATGGCATGCTGTGTTTTATGACAGTGTGGCAGTTGTGTCGCTGAAAGCTGTTGCATACAAAGACACACAGCCGCCCACATAGCAGTCCAAACTTAGATGGAGAAACTGCACCTGCCATAGGGCATTGTGCAAGTTTCTATGGTGTGACCAATGATTAGTCTAAAGTTGCACCAGACGGAAAGGCAGCATCTATAGAGACTGCGATTGGGTATCTCAGTCCTTACACATTCAGATGCATGGATGTACTCCAGGGAAGGGATTTGTAGCGTCTGAGTCTGAATCAGGCCCAGAAAGTAGTTTTCTCTTAATAGTTGACAGTGAACACGAACAATCTCCCTGAACTGATTTGTTTGGGTATGCAATTTAAACCTATTAACAAACACAAATATATAGATGCAGAGAAATAAGAATGAAAACCTTATTTTTGTACCTTCCTTTCCCGTTGTCTCCGTTCTGGTTGGTTTGTTGATCTGTGCGTCCTGGGCTCTTGTGGAACCTCTACTGTACGAATGTGCCTAGCATGGTGCTGTTCCACTCTCCTTTCTTTATTTTCTAACATCAGGTTGATCAAATCGCTGGCTTTTCTTGGGCTTCTTCGTTCAGGAGGCTGTTGTCTTTCATCCACTGAAGTAGATTTCCTATCAGTTTTCATAGAGCTCTCATATTCATTCTTCACCACAGCAGTATCTTCTGGATTACCACTGACACTCATTTCAGCTTGCATTTTTTTGGCAGGCATACGTGAAGTGGATTTGTCAGCTATTGTTGTTGGCAATTCCATGGCCTGTGTGGATCGTGCTTTATAGCTACCACTAGTTCTTGTGGAGGACTCCAGAAAAGAATCTAAACTAACTATATTGTGACTCTTTCCTGAATGAGCATGGATACCTTGATCCTCTCTTCCTTTATCTTGATTTTTCTCATGACTTGCCGCAGGAAAAGAATGCATATTATCCAAGATAGCTGAACTTTTGAGTGGATCATGTTTAAGATCTCCTTTTGTTGAGGTAGTTTCCCGAGAACTGTACCATGATGCAACCGACTCGTATTGGTAGCCTTCTGTAGAGGTAAAATGTTTTGGGGGATCATTGTATTTGGTGCTAGAACCTTTTGAGACACTGTCTCTGAAAGATCTAGACTTTTCCCACTTAAATAGATTTTGATCATCACCTCTGAACTTATTCTCTTTATCTTTCTGTTGATTAGCATTATAGTCTACCATCAGAGAATCAATGTCCACAGCTTTTGATTTGTAAGTTGCATCGAGCTTAAGAGGAGAATCTTGAAGAATTTGCTCTTGTGTATTCTCAAACTCTGTTTTATATGTTTTCTGTGGAGTTTTGACATAAGACTCTTTATATGTAGGACCTTTATTATCAAGGCTTGGCTTTTGCCTGTGTCTCTTTAGCAGTGCATCAATGTCAATAACATTCTGTCTTTCTGAAGACTTTTCTAACTTACCTAATAAATCATCTTCAACTGTTTTCTGGTTTCGAATTGTTTTGATTTCTTTTGAGGCATTTAAGGTTCCCAAGTCATCTTTGGGATTGGTTTCTTTATTTGTGACATAATCACTGTATGACCTTGAATATGTGGTGCTCATTCTCATATCATGCTTAAAATAAGATTCCTCTGATGGCGAATCGAAGACACTGTTACTCAGATCTTCAAAATTGCTCTTCTCTTTTTTGTTATCCACACATGTTACTGCAAAATATGTTGCTTTCGCCTCAATTGGAGTTATGTCTTTAACAGTAGAGTTGTTCACTTTGTCTTTACGTTCACTTTCCAATCTCAAATCGATCGGTTGCCTTTCTTCAAGCTCAGATTTGAGCATATCAGATGTTATTCGTGCACCATCGTTGCTTGCATCCCTAGCATGAAATGAGGGTTTCCTTCTCATCCACTTAAGTTCGTCTATAGATTCTTCCTTGAGTGGTTTGATTGTTGGAAATGGTTCTGTTTCTTTTGTGGATTGATAGACCGTTAAATCTTTCTTCATTTGCTCAATATCCTGATTTAGCATTACATTAATAAAGTCATTTGATACACTTGAATGGAGATTCTTGGTTAATGGTCCTGGTTCATTGTCAGATGGAAACCTGTTCCGATTGTATAATTGTGTTTTCACCTCTTGAACTGGGGATGTATTATTAATTTCTTTAATATTTGAATTTGTTACACTTGTTTCATCTTTAACAGGTTTGGATTGGGTTTTCAAGTCTCTCTCTACAGAGTCACTAAATGAATTGTATGTTTGCCGATTAAAATCACTTAAATATCTGTTCATTCCTTTACTACCTTCTGTAATGATTCCAAAAGAAGAGTGATCCAAAGTATTCTCTGTTTTTGTTTTGTTTTCTAATATATAGGATTTATCCTGAAGATCAGACATTTTCTCATCTCCTGTGCATTTGTTTTTACTGGTTAAATTAGTTATATCTCTTATTGAAGGACTCTCAGCTGGTGCTTTTCCCATCTCAATCTTTTCTCCTCTAAAAACATTTTTTCTCTCAAAAGGAACATCAGAGTCCCTAGGAAAAAATATACTAGATGAACTTTCCTGTGGGCTGTCCTGGGTCTTTCTCTTTATGTATTCACTCCTGCTTCTTTGGAGGCTATTTGTTGGGGGGCGCTCTGAAAAATGTTCCTCCACACCTAATGTGTCCTGTTCTTTATCTTTTTTGTGGAAAGATCTTCGAGATCTAAGAGTCGTCGCTTTATCTTCAGGTGCCATTTGGACAGACTCACTTAAGACTTTTTCACCAACTGATTGGATAACTTCATACCTTGGCTCTACTCTCCTGTTATCAACTTTTTGGAGCAAATCTCCAAAATTACCAACCTCTGTAGGAGATGAAATCTTTCCAAATGACCTTTCCCTAAGCTTATCAGAGACTTCTTGGTCTTTGCTGTGTTGTGATACCGAATGCACACTATCACCACTTAACCATTCTGACCAACTTGCTGTTTCATGTTTAGCTCCTGGACGTTCAGACTTGACATCAGATTTTGGAGGATAGCTGGATAGAGGATCTCTTGCATGGTACACTTCAGCAGCACTATGCCGTTCTACTTTATGTTCAAACATCGTAGCTTTCACAGTTTTCACAGTTCTGTCCACTTCGTCACGATTTGCTTCTTTTTCAGAGTCAGCATGTGTACTGTCATATTTGTTATCCCTGTAAGTATATCTTCTCTCTTTGGGAACATTTATACTGTCCTTAAGTTGTAAACATTCATCTACTTTTCTGAATGACCTCTGCGGTCTCAGTGGTTTCTCCTCTGATAACTCACTGGTTCTCCAGTCTCTTTTTTCCTGGGGGGGAAAACAAAACTAAACTAAATGAACCATGATAATATGCATGTTTGATAGAAATATCACAGTGTGTTAATACTATTAGCAAAGAAAGATGTTTCAAGTATTTATAGCTGTAGAACAATAGAGCAGGGCTCATTTCATATCATAGCAGCTACACAAATACATAGAAAATAAACTGCAAAACAAAACATTTAGCGCTTTCAGATTACAGAAAAGATTGTATGTTTACACAAGCAACTAAGGCTGAGTATGTAATATTCATTACAGTTCAGTGTTCTCCCCAGGAAATTTTTCCAGCCGGGTGGCATCAAGTAGTAGCCGGGTGGGGTCTTCGCAATAATAACATGTTTTAAACCTTGACCTTATAATGATTTGAAATAACATTTTATATATTAATTCTCCTCTTCTTATTAGAGGCCCAGTCGTCTGATTATGAAAAAGCTGCAAAGTCTGTAGGATCTGGTCCTTTTTATACAGCTCCCAGATACTGTCCCATCTTGGAGGCTTCCAAAGTGCCGGGTGGTAAGTGGTTTCTTGCCGGGTGGTGCACCCGAAAAAAACAGCCTGGGGAGACCACTGCAATTATAATCTATGGAAGCTTATATCTATGGTACTGCTCTGCATGGACTACGGTAGAACATTAAATAAAACCAAAAACGCACAAAGCATAAACGTTACCTAACTCAAGGTATGCGGCTGCCAAGGAGCCTACAGCTAGTAACCAGACATGAGAATTACTTTACCACCCTCCTCTACCGGACAAGCCAGGGGCCAACAATGCACAATGGAACCATTTTTGGGCCTTCAGCTCCACTGTGACAATTCATGCTCAGAAAAGTAGTAGGTAACTCCTGGGAGATGCAGATACTGGAGGTGGGGGCCTTCAAAATTTACTATGGGGCTGTGTTGCTAGTTAAAACATTGAATAGAGTAGTAAAGAAAAAAAAAATTCCAGGCTACATAAAAGATAGATACACTTAAGCTGGCCATACACGCTACAATTATTGGGGCGATCCGCCTAATACCGGCGGATCGCCCCGATAATTGTAGCACGTGGGGGGGCGACCGAGGGTTAAATATTGCTCGGTCGGGCATGCCGGATTGTCCAGCATGCCCGTCCGATGCAATATTTACCGGTAAACTGTCGGCCGCATCGGGCAGTGTATGCCCAGCCGCGGCCGACAGACATTTCCTGTGTTCCTTCCCATGGAAGGAACAGGGAAATGTCTCCTCCCCCGGGGGCGAAGCGTGGATGTCGGGCTGATACACTGTGAGAGAAATCTCACAGTGTATGCCGGCGACATCTGTGGCTGGCTGGCTGGCTGGCTGCCAGATAAAATGTCTGTCGGTCTGACAGACATTTTATCTGGCCGTGTATGCCCAGCATTACATGGGATCCCTGAAAAATGCTACATAGTAGTGAAACACGCAAGACCACTCAGAACACTCCACACAACCTGACAACCAATTTTAACTTTTACCCATAACTGCTCAGTAGCTAGCTCACAATTGGGGGGGGTGTATTATAGCAGCACTTAATGTGCCGCTATGACGCTTCCTGCTTCGCCTCTTTACCGAGGCGAAGCAGGAAGCACTAACGATGAGATGTATTAACATCTCATCGGCCAGAGAGGGGGAGCGTTAACTCCCCCTTCCGGCGATCCCTGCCTGAGGACATAGCGCATCAGCCTAGTGCTGATGCGCTGTGTCTCAGTCCCGGTCGGCTCCACTGAGCATGCGCAGGATCTCGCAAGTATTGCAAGATCTCGCGTGCAGCCCTGGAGCCGGCAGCCTCCGCAGCAGGTATCGCCAGGCTGTAGCTGTCAATAGCGACAGCGGGCGGAACGGTCAGGCGATCTGACCGTTCATACATGCCCTGCCAATTGGTGCTGCTAACTTGTAGATAGCAGCACCGATAATGACAGGGGCACACACTGTGTTACTAAGTTCACTTGTTCATCTGTGTATTCACTACAAGTTTTACCATTTTATTACTTAGTAAATGACTTTATATTATCTTTGTTGTTTAGGTTTCATTTTCTAATTAACACACTCTGATCAAGTCAGATTAGGTTCTCAACCATACACTTTAACTGATATCCATATATATTGATTGCACTATTTAAGTGCATGCAGTGCCTCAAGGATGAGCACTCACCCCTTTGATAGGTAAAAATGAGAGAAGAGCTGTCCAATTCTACTAGGTTACATTCCGATCTGAAAAATTGTGTATTATTGGCTATGCGGCACTCACGTGTTTTGGATAGCCAATTGGATAAATCCGAACTTGCACTAATTTGGCAATAAGAGCCAAAGCAGAGTAGTAACAAACCACTAATCTCTAGTAAAAATGTGCCAGTTGAAAACCGTTTGAGTCCTTTATTTAAGACCACACAAAAATGGCTTTCTTCGTAACATTACCAATAAGATTCCATTTACGGGATGTAGCCATTACTCCCGGCTGTCGTGATGCATGTGCCGGAAACCTGACACCAGTCAGAATCTCGGCGTCTGCATCCCGACATTAAGTATTTGGGTTAGGGGGAGGCTTAGTGCTAGGCACTAAGGGGAGGGTTATAGTTAGGCTCGCGGTGGGGCGGGGGTTTAGGTTTCGGCTGCGGGGAGGGTGGGTTACGGGTAGGCCAAGCATAATACTTACCCTCATCTGTCAGCACTGTGACCTAGTTGGGATGCCGGTGTGTGGATTCTGACTGCCGGTATCCCATTACCCAACCCCTATTTACAATGTTTACATTAAATATTGAACACTGCCATTTTGCAGTATCAAAGATTAGGGTCACAATTATGCATACCAGTCCCCTAAAGGAAATGACTGACTGATTTAAATTATTTATTAAACTCTCTTATAGCTTGCAGGAGCAGCCTGGCTCAATTTCTTAGCTAAGCAGTTTGAACAGCTGCATAAAGTAATCCTTTGCTTAATACCAGACAGTGCTTACCTCACCTGGGTACTTAAAAAATTTTTTTTTTACTGTGGGCATTATTATACGAGCATTATTATACGACCCGCCGGGGGTTCCCGGCGGGTCGGCCCCGGCCTCCCGCCGCCCCCGGCCTCTCTACTGGGTAAATTACAACTACTGCTCCCATCAGATGCTGTTTTAGTGATTGCCTCAGCACAGTTTTGAAAATTTATACTGGGTAAATTACAACTACTGCTATACTAAGAGCAATTTATCTAAAGGAAGTTAGGAATGTATTGTGAATCTGTGTTGGCCTTCCCCCTTCTCACATATTGTTTATCTTAGACTTTATTGCATCCCAATTTAGTGTGTGTTAGAGCTTTTGGGGTGGGGTCCCAATCAGTGAGCACAGAGACACATGTTTGTAACTTTAGATATTACTGCTCCCACAGGCTGCATAGCCGGTGGCTGCCATAGTCTGTGTTAAGATTCAAAGTGTTCTGATTATAAGTGTAAATACAATTTGATAACTAAGTCGGAGTTACGCTGGAGTTAAACTGGAGGAAAACTGAGGGAACAGAAACTCAAAACCAGAACACTTTCTGAACGACAAGAAGCAACACACTTATGTGAATGAACAAAATCAACATCTTCTGCTGTATGCATATCCAGGCAACTACTTACTGCACTCACTGCTTGGACACTGCAAGTGCTCCCCTGTCTGTGTACTGCTCTTGTTGATTGATCTTTGTTGATCAGAACACTTTGGACTGGATCAGCTCGGGTACATTGTAATTTTGTCCTCATTCATTTTGTATTGCCTTTTCCAATTGTGTCACATCTATCCACTTTAATCATTTGTTTATAAACTAATTCCTGCACCCACTACTCGCATACCTCTCCTTTATATATCACTTTTGGAGCTGCGCTCATACATTAGCAGCACTGTTCTTTACATGTATTTTTGAACATTTAACAACTTTAATCCACACTGACTCTATATCTCACAGCCTCCACTCCAGTTTACATCTCAATTATTACCTTGTCCACAGCATGAACACCCTTACTTCACACAACCCCCATATTCTATGTCCACATAATTCTCTACTTTATCCATCCCTCTCTTCCCCCTCCTGTTTCCTCCACTTGCTGTTCTTCCTTTTTTTCTCTCATCAGTCTGCTTCCAACCCTCTGCTTCTTTCCCCCACCTCTCCTATACCTCCACTCTCAACCACCTCCCTCCATGGTCTTGTTACCCCACTACTAAACCCCATTCCCTCCTCGTTCTGTCTGTCAGCTCCAGGGCTGCCAAGAGAAATTCTGGGCCCGGGTACTGCAACATCCTGTGGGACCACATCATGTATGGCTGCACCCATTTGTGAGTGGGTCTAGCATGTGAGATGCACCCACTCACAGGAGCATGGCATAGCACCCAGCAGCTGGAACTAAAGTAGCCACTACTGTATTAGGATGGCGGGACAGTCCCATAATAGCTGCATTTCTTGTCAGGCTGTATATAGATGCTAAAATGTAACACACAAATTAAAGTGCTTCTACTTTACTTTGTACATCTCTCATGTAAATAACACAAACAATCTATTTTCTATCATAGAGATAGATGTATGAAGGACTTAATTTTTACATAACATCAGGTCGTCTTATACACACACATTCCGCAGCACATATCCTAACCCACTGCTCCATGCTCCTTCTTCACTATCTACCCCTCTGTGTCGCCCCTGTCTGTCTGCCCTTCCCCTTTAGAATGTAAGCTCTCACGAGCAGGGCCCTCATCCTCACGTGCTTCTCCTCCCCCTACTTATAGTATAATTTACTCCTAACTCCCCACAATGGCACCTAACACCTGGTTGCTCATGTCCTGCTGCTTGTGTTTTGCAGCTGAGTTTATAACCTTGTCCTTGTCCTGCATTGTTTTGTATTACTATTAACTGTTTTTCTTGTGTGCTCATTTATGTACTGTGTAAGGCGCTGCGGAACCTTTGTGGCGCCATATAAATAAAGGATAATAATAATAATAATAATTGTCTATAGTTATTGTGGCAAGGTCAGCACAGATCTGACATGGTTGTAAAACTGCAGGTTGTTAGATCCAGGCCAGGGTTTGTGTGTGCAAGTTTGAGTCTGGAAAGACAGCTGATTGCAGCGCCTCACACAAGTGTCTGTAGAAACACTGGGAAACTGATGCCGACAGTGATTTAGTCGCCCAGGTTATAGGCCCGGGGGTGACTAATGTTAGGGATGCTGGACCTGAGGGTCCACTGAAAGAACTGTGTTACTGTATGGAAGACCCTGAACCTGCAGTAGCATCTTGCCTGTGAACACTGCACTGTCCTGTATACCTCCCTGTGGTGAGAAAATAAACTTCTGTTGGATTTTTCTCCGGTTTATGTGATTCTTGTCACATTGTATACTGTTGACTTTTTTTCTGGATAGGTCTCATGTATCGATATGTTTATTTTAGTCTTATTAACTGGGGAAGTGGGTTCTATTCATTTACACGCTTCTTTTGGTATGCTGTTCTGCTGCACGTTCTTCTTTTCTCTTTTCTTCCAGTGCAAAACTGACATGCACACAGCCGCGAGTGCACCCCGGTTGCTAGGACAACCGGGGGAGCCGCGGAAGTGACGTTATTGGTTGGGGTCGCCAGCATGCGTTCCATACACAGGGATGCCCTCCTCTGCACTGGCTCACCGGGGACAGTTCTCCTATATAAGGTATGTTCTCATCGTTTATCTGTTAAGTTCACCCTTTATTTTATTTTATGGGATTGTATCTGCACAAAATAGTCTAATTTGGTGAAGTGAAATGACAATTTTTTTTTATGTATTATATATCAAAAGTTCTGGTGCAACCAATTACCTTCAGAAGTCACAATTAGTGAAATGAAGTCCACCTGTGTGAAATCTAAGTGTCACATCATCTGTCAGTATAAACACACCTTTTCTGAAAGGCCCCAGAGGCTGCAACACCACTAAGCAAGAGGCATCACACCATAAAGACCAAGGAGCTCTACAAACAAGTCAGGGACAAAGTTAATGAGAAGTACAATTATGGGTTGGGTTATAAAAAAATATCCAAAATCTTTGATGATCCCCTGGATCATCAATTGGAAAGAACATGGTACCACAACAAACCTGCCAAGACAGGGCCGCCCACCAAAACTCACAGACCGGGCAAGGAGGGCATTAATCAAAGAGGCAGCAAAAGACCAAAAGGTAACCCTGAAGGAGCTGCAGAGTTCCACAGCAGAGACTGGTGTATCTGTGCATGTGACCACAATAAGCCGTACACTCCATAGAGCTGGGCTTTATGGAGGAGTGGCCAGAAAAAAGCCATTACTTAGTGATAAAAATAAGAAGACAAGATTTGAGTTTGCCAAAAGGCATGTGGACGACTCCCCAAATGTATGGAGGAAGGTGCTCTGGTCAGATGAGACTAAAATGTAACTTTTCACCCACCAAGGAAAATACTATGTCTGGTGCAAACCCAACACATCCCATCACCCCAAGAACACCATCCCCACAGTGAAACATGGTGGTGGCAACATCATGCCGCGGGGATGTTTTTCAGCAGCAGGGACTGGGAAACTGATTTGAGTCGAGGGAAAGATGGATGGTGCTAAATACAGGGATATTCTTGAGCAAAACCTGTTTCAGTCTGCCTGTGGTTTGATACTGGGACGGAGGATCACCTTCCAGCAGGACAATGACCCGAAGCATAGTGCTGAAGCAACACTGGAGTGGTTTAAGGGGAAACATTTAAATGTGTTGGAATGGCCTAGTCAAAGCCCAGATCTCAATCCAATTGAGAATCTGTCGACAGACTTGAAGATTGCTGTTCACAAGCGGAAACCATCCAACATGAAGGAGCTGGAGCAGTCTTGCCTTGAGGAATGGGCAAAAATCCCAGGCGCAAGATGTGGCAAGCTCATAGAGACTTATCCAAAGCGACTTGCAGCTGTAATTGCTGCAAAAGGTGGCTCGACAAAGTATTGACTTTAGGGAGGCGAATAGTTATGCACGCTATTATGTTGTCCTAAATGTTGTTTGATTCACAACATAAAAAAAAAACACAACTTCACAGTTGTAGGCATGTTCTGTGAATGAAATGATGCACACCTTCAAACAATCCATTTTAATTCCAGGTTGTGAGGCAACAAAACATGAAAAATGCAACGGGTGGAATACTTTTGCAAGGCACTGTAGATAGATTTGAGAAAATCTCTCTCATTGAAAGATGCAAGAATACTGTTCCCTGATTCCATAAGAATGGTTTGCATACAACTCTAATAGCGAGGGAACTGCGCATGCACATGACCCGTTGTCGGACTCAGCAATGGATCACAGAAGCCGGCATGAGGCGTTTATTCACACAAGACGACTTATGCACAATTAGCATATGTTAGCATCGCTTCTGTGTACAAAGAAGAAGTAACAATGCGAATCAAGACCTGTGTCCATATTGTGAAACTCTGCCCTCTTGGTATTAGATGGGACTGATCTTCAAAATAGTCATTGTGGGGTTCTTTGTTTTAGTCTCTTTTTTTTTTTTTTTAGTTTAAAGGCTCGAAAGGGCTGTCTGGAAGTAGGGAAATTATGTCTATTATACTTTTCCCAAGTTTATAACTTGTTATTTTTATATACTTCTCATGTATACAATGAGGGAGGATTGGGAATCTGTTTTTCATCCCTGAGGTAAACAAATCGCTTTCTATCTGGCATATTTCAGTATAATTAAATATAATTTGTCCCTGAATAACAAAATTCCTTCATATGGAAGATTAGTAAAGATATATTCGAACCACAGATTTACTGTCCATGACCATAACCAAAGGGTTCTTCTAGCTACTATTGATGACGCCATCATTCTGGCAGAAGCAATGGTGGTGTCCAAAGAAGTTACACTCAGGAATTCAGTTTATCATTTGAGAACACTTTGTTTTTCGCATGTATTGTCTGTTTACTTTCTTTAGGACATCCATCTAAACAGTTTCTCACCATAGTTTGCATGCTCACGAAACTGAAGCGATGACAATTACAGACTTCAATGCTGGATGATATATAATAATATTCAAAAGTATCTCCCATATTTATGCCCATTGTATTTAAGGGATTTCAATTATCGAATGAAAACACAGTTATAGTTGCTTCTACTTTAGGGAGCGTCAATTATTTCATATATTCCAGTCTTCCAGTATTTGACCGACATCTCTCCAAAGGACCATTCTTTCACATTTAAAAGAATATGCAGGGGGCACATTGCTTTTTGGACTTTTTTTTTTTTTTTTAAACTACTTGTTCAGATGCCAAAATTGTTACAGTTCTTATGGTGCATACACACGGTCAGATCAGACAACGATAAAGATATTGTTGTCTGATCGTCTTGCATGTGCAGGATGAACGCTATCGAACATCCAGCACACCAACCCCTAAACGACCCACGCGATATCGACCTGGTTGGACCAAATGCACGGGCAATGGTAGTTATCGTTATCGACCATCCATGCCCGCGCATCGTCCATCGTTTGGGGGT
The DNA here is from genome assembly GCA_031769625.1 of Taudactylus pleione. Classification (NCBI taxonomy): domain Eukaryota; kingdom Metazoa; phylum Chordata; class Amphibia; order Anura; family Myobatrachidae; genus Taudactylus; species Taudactylus pleione. The sequence continues at coordinate 1,287,510 of JAUIMM010000077.1, read as the reverse complement.
TGGAAGGGGCTAAAAAATGGACGATATAAACGATCTAACGATATCGTTAACATCGTCCTGCTAAATCTGACCGTGTGTATGCACCATAAGAATTTCCTCAACTTTATACAATTCATGGCTAGAGGAATTATCCACCACACTAGAGAAATCATGTTCTAAACTTCATAACCTAGAGACAGAAAAAGACGCTGGGAAAGAGAAGCAGCTCATAATGAACCATCCCAGGGGTATTTTTAAAGCTATTTGTCTCAACCGGGTTGATAGAGTACTGAAGGAAAACATATGCTATGACTAAGAAGAATCAAAATAGAATGATTAAAATTAGTCTACAAAGAGACCCCTGTTATCTACATTATTAATCTTATGGAAGAAAAATGTGGAGCAAAAACCTTACAGAATTACTGCTATTTATACATACGTAATTCATAACACCTAGAAACATGCTATGCAGCAAGTAAATCTAACAAACAATGCTTCCTAATGCATACCTAAACATTCTAGCGACAGAAGTGGGTTTTTTTTGTGAAAATAGGTTTATATGAATTGGAATTGAGCAGTGTACAGAATTTACAAATCAAAGTACAGGAATATTGTTGGTGATACAATCACTGTAACTGTGTTACCATCCTTGACAAAATATAAGCACACAGATCTACAGAAGAAGATATTAATTTGAGCTCGCTCTGAATGAGGGCATTTTTTTTTGGTTGTGTTTTTTCTCTGGCCGCTCGCAAAGCTGTGGGAGACCACCCAAATCACTAGTGATGTCAGTAACCCCACCTACAAACGCCAGGAGTTCCTAAGGGAACACCTGCGTTTGACCGGCCACCCCCCCTACCCGCTCACAAAACGGTGCGAGCGCAGTGGGCAACCATCGAGCCACTTGCGACCGGCTCTGAAATGGGCCCCAAATCGTAACCTTAACTGCTTAAGTGAATTATGGAATAATCTATAGGCGATATATAATGGACTGCATTATATGCACAAACAAAATGGCAACTGAAAACCCTTCCCATTAAATAACATATAAAATGGATTATGTAGACAGTAAGCTCAGACAGGTAAATATGTCACTGTCTAATCATGCAAATCCTCTCCTGCCAGACAAATAACAAGATATGAGAGCAATGGACAGTGTGAATTTTTGCAAAAAAAACCCCAAAAACTGTCACATAAAGCAAAGGGAGTTAAATAAACTTCCTTTATTAATTCTAATAGCAATTAGAAAACGAAGATTGGGTCCTTATTCATATAGCATTAGTGCGGGAGATCTCTCTGCAAAATCTGACAGTGCTTATTTATGTGACTGATGCAGAGTGTAATAAAGTACATTTATTTCTTATTTGTTCTTGGGCTAAATAAAGGAAATTGATTTCACCCCGTAACAAGTTGTGTTGTCCCTTGCTTTAAATACATTCCTTGGTTGCTAGAAGTGCAGATATCTTGGATCCTGTACACTACACCTTAAGGACATGTCATATTAAATATCACAGAGCGTTAGCTGAGGCTGGCTCATTTTTTTAAATTTCAAAATAGGAAATTTTTTTAAAATACTGAATGAAGTAGTCTGACTCAGGAGTTTTTTACTTTAAAAAGATTACAAGAAATAGGTACTCTATGTCATTGGTGTGGATCCTTTATCAAGATGTAGGGAACTTTTTCACCCAATACTTACAGTAAGTTCAGCCATATACATACAGTCAGGTGCATAAATATTGGGACATTGACAGAATTTTCATATTTTGGCCTCTATTCACCACCACAATGGCTTTGAAATGAAACAAACAAGATGTGCTTTAACTGCAGACTTTCAGATTTAATTTGAGGGTAATTACATCCAAATCAGGTGAACGGTGTAGGAATTACAACTGTTTCTATATGTGCCTCCCACTTTTTAAGGGGCCAAAAGTAATGGGACAAACTAAACAATCCTAAATCTAACTTTCACTTTTTAATACTTTGTTGCAAATCCTTTGCAGGCAATTACAGCCTGAAGTCTGGAACGTATAGACATCATCAGACTCTGGGTTTCATCCATGGTGATGCTCTGCCAGGCCTCTACTGCAAATGTCTTCAGTTCCTGCTTGATCTTGGGGCATTTTCCCTTCAGTTTTGTCTTCATCAAGTGAAATGCATGCTCAATCGGATTCAGGTCAGGGGATTGACTTGGGCATTGCATAACAATCCACTTTTTAGCCTTAAAAAACTCATTGGTTGCTTTTGCAGTATGCTTCGGGTCATTGTCCATCTGCACTGTGAAGCGCCGTCCAAAGAGTTCTGAAGCATTTGACTGAATATGAGCATATAATATTGCCCGAAACACTTCAGAATTCATTCTGCTGCTTTTGTCAGCAGTCACATCATCAATAAATACAAGGGAACCCGTTCCATTGGCAGCCATACATGCCCACGCCATGACACTACCACCACCATGCTTCACTGATGAGGTGGTATGTTTTGGATCATGAGCAGTTCCCTTCCTCCTCCATACTCTTCTCTTCCCATCTCTCTGGTACAAGTTGATCTATGTCTCATCTGTCTATAGGATGTTGTTCCAGAACTGTAATGGTTTTTTTAATTGTTGTTTGGCAAGCTCTAATCTGGTCTTCCTGTTTTTGAGGCTCACCAATGGTTTACATCTTGTGGTGAACCATCTATATTAACTCTTGTGAGGTCTTCTCTTGATTGTTGACTTTGACACATATACACCTACCTCCTGGAGAGTGTTTTTGATTTGGCCAACTGTTGTGAAGGGGTTTTTCTTCACCTGGGAAATAATTCTTCTGTCATCCACCACAGTTGTTTTCCGTGGTCTTCCGGGTCTTTTGGTGTTGCTGAGCTCTCCGGTGCATTCTTTCTTTTTAAGAATGTTCCAAACAGTTGATTTGGCCACACCTAATGTTTTTGCTATCTCTCTGATGGGTTTGTTTTGATTTTTCAGCCTAATGAAGACTTGCTTCACTGATAGTGACAGCTCTTTGGATCTCATATTGAGAGTCGACAGCAACTGATTCCAAATGCAAATGTCACACCTAGAATCAACTCCAGACCTTTTACCTGCTTAATTGATAATGAAATAACGAGGGAATAGCCCACACCTGTCCATGAAATAGCTTTTGAGTTGATAGTCCCATTACTTTTGGTCCCTTAAAAAGTGGGAGGCACATATAGAAACAGTTGTAATTCCTACACCGTTCACCTGATTTGGATGTAATTACCCTCAAATTAAATCTGAAAGTCTGCAGTTAAAGCACATCTTGTTTGTTTCATTTCAAAGCCATTGTGGTGGTGAATAGAGGCCAAAATATGAAAACTCTGTCAATGTCCCAATATTTATGCACCTGACTGTATGTGTGTTGTGAATATTTTGGTAATTTGATATAAAGAGAAAAATAGGGCATTTACCTACACTGATGTGCTACAGTAAGTGTTTCTTTAGTTCTGGAAACCCGATCTACAGAAATAATGCACAAGACGGCTGCCAGTTTGGTACATAGTCCACACCATAAAAGCTTATCAGGGGATCATAATGTGTGCATCTTGGAGAAGCTAAGAGGATGATGTAGAATATGATATTTCAAAACACAGTGAGTCAAAGTACAAAAGAGTAGAGTATATATACCAGGTCACTCAAGTTAAATAATGGGACTATTCAATGATCAATAAAGATGTAGAGATATGCCACTGCAGAAGAGCAAAGGACTAGAAGTGAAGAATCAATGAAGGGATGAAAAACAATAAAGCAATTGCAATAAGATCATATATTAACACAACAGAAAAAGGAGCCATCACTTAAATGACAAAAGGAATATGAATCTTCAGTCCAGGATTCTAGAATGAAATGTTGTAAATTGTAATTCTAAGAGTTGAAAAGTTGAGTTTCACTTATCCCTCACAATATAAAGTGTATTGCAGGACTCTTATGTGAATGAAATATCCATAAGTGAATAGTAAATAAAAAATAAAAAGGTAGATGTATAAACAGTGATAACCCTAGGATAACCATATTTTCCTAGTCATGGCTATAGCACTTTCTATGCTGTTTTTCAGTATGCCCATTCATGGAGAGGCATCGCTGTTCAATCCTCAACAGATTGTTAGGTGCTTCAGGTACAGATGTGTCCTTATACAGTATATCTTTGCTGCAGTAACCCTGAAAAGCCGCTCTCGGCGTCCCAGGTCCCATGAGACTCAGCTAGCGCCGGGCGCCTTTTTTCGCCGAAAATGCGTCTAAGTAGCAATGTGATGCAACTAGGACACACCAGGAGAATGTGCCGATTCATTTCATATGTGACACTTATATGTGCGCGACTAATGCTGGGTACACACTAAACTATAGGTCGTCTCCGGCGGATTGTACAGACATATCGGGCACATCATCTAGTGTGTACCAGCTATGTGCGCTCCCGCGGGTCGTCAGCGACGTCTTCTGTCAGCTCTACATGCAGAGCCAACAGGGAATGTTGTTAGCGAGGGCCATGCTACCAAATTCAGCATTGGCCCCGCTGTCGCTGCCTACATCAGCAAGTGTGTGTGCGCACTTGCCAATGCCGGCACCCCACTGCAGATGTCGGGTTGGGTACACATCATCTAGTGTGTACCTAGTCTAAGGCTCTCAATCTGTATACAAAGTGATACAATGTAGCGGCTGCAGCTTTGTTCATTCCAAGTTCTGTTGTGGTTCATATACAGACTCAGATGCACACAGATATAAAAGTGTTGCATATTAAATTAATCAGCACAGTCTCCTGATGCGTCCTAGTCACATCGCATCTTAGAAGCATTTTCGTCAAAATAAAAAAAACGGCCGACGCTAGCAGAGTAGCACAGGACCTGGCGGCTCACTCATGCCAGGTAAGTCGTGCTGTGAGGCGTATTGAGCCTAGATGTATGAACACATCTGTATGGACTTAATGGTTCTCCATATGTACAGCAGGTTAGGAGTACATTAATCTCTATCATGTTTGTACTTCTGCAATATTGCCAGGTGGTTTCAGGTAAAAGTCAACACAATCATGCCAATAACTATATGTGTGCACATTAGTTGTCTGAGGTGATTGCGGGAAAAAGATTTAGTTGTTCCTAAATCTTCATTACCATTACTATTGCAAAAGCATGGAACGTGTTAACAAGATCTTTTCATTAGCGTATACACTCACCCTCATTAACATTGGCTAGTCCCTACCGTTCCACCAAGGAACCAAAAAGACAGCGGCACCGACACCACAAATGGTAATGAAAGGTTTCTTCACACCCCATAAAGCCCCAATTCTGGGTCGACCAATTACAGGATGTATGTTAATATGGTATCGACCCAGGGGAGGAACAAAACAGTCTGGTAACTTGAGTGAGAATAAAGAGACTTGTTGCGGGGCTAACAGGGAGAGAAATTACATTGGTCAAAACTTGAGGTGTGGAGTGTTGTCTTATCCCAAGAACATTGATCTAAACCAGGGGTTTGGCAATTAGCTTAGAGATTATTACGTTACTTTCCCTGTTATATTGTATTATACAGTTATCGTAACATAATAAGGTACTTTTGGAACTTTCCTGGTGTCTTGTCTGTGTGATCCTGAACCTTAAGGGTATCTTGAATTTCCTAATAAGCAATGGCTTTAATTCCTAGGTTCCTCCAGGGCCGGTTCTACCCATACGCATGGTACGCAGCCGAGTAGGGCGCCACATAGTGGAGGGCGCCTCAGCTGCGACCATGCAGAGCGGCCCGGGAAGACGGACTGAGGAGCGGATGGTGGCGGCGGGAGCAGGAGACGGATCAAAGACTCAGGTGTTTTTTTGTTTTTTTATTACATGCGTGTCTACTCAGGGGGGGGGGGTCAAAGGGGGGACTACTACTAGGGGCAATACAAGGGGGGGGGGTTCTACTGGGGCACTAAATAGGGGGGGAACCACCACTGGGGGCACAACAAGGGGGGGGTGGACTACTACAAGGGGCACTAAAGGGGGTGGCTACTACTAGGGGCACTGCATGGGGGGGAACCTCCACTGGGCGCACAACAAGGGGGGGGGGACTACTACAAGGAGGGACTACTGCTAGGGGCACTACAAGGTGGTGGCCCCTACTGGGGGCACTGCATAGGGGGGAGGAACCTCCACTGGGGGCACACCAAGGGGGGGGGGGACTACTAGAAGGAGGGACTACTACTAGGGGCACTACAAGGGTGTTGCTACTAGTGGGTGCACTGCATAGGGGGAAAAACTCCACTGGGGGACTACTACAAGGGGGGACTACTACTAGGGGCACTACAAAGGGGGGGGGGGACTACCACTGGGGGCACTGCATCGGGGGAACTATAAAGGCAATACGGGGGTACTGCATAGGGGGGGGGGGACTACAAATGGGGACACTGTTTAAAGGGCACTGCACAAGGGGTACCACTATTGGGGCACTGCATAGGGGGGACCACTACTGGGGGCACTGCATAGGGGGGACCACTACTGGTGGCACTATATAAGGGGCTTACTACTGGGGGCACAAGGGGCATTGCACAGGGGGGACCTCTACTGGGGCACCTGCATAGGGGGTACCACTACTGGGGGAACTGCATAGGGGGACTACTACTGGGGGCACTATATAAGGGGGATTACTACTGGGGGCACTGCACAAGGGGGACCACTACTGGGGGCACTGTAAAAGGGGCACTGCATAGGGGGGTGGCAAAAAATATACTCGCTTACCAAAAAATTTGGGCTAGGGCCGGCCCTGGGTAACTCATATAAACCTCACTTTAAGCAGATTTATACATGACACCACAGTCATTACATCTGGTTGCTTCATATCAGTGTTCTGTGTTGGTGGGGGTCCCTATTCATTATACTATCAAACAGTCTATGGCTTGCTTCCATTCTCTGTCGCATGCAGCCCATTCTGCTCTTAAATAATTACAGAAGTGGACAGGACACTGTCTCCTTCCACAACGTCAGAAGGCTCACCCCCTATAAAATTCTGTGTTGCTGTGAATATCCGGATAAACTAGCTACAGGTTGTTCTATCGAAACCTGCTTTAAAACAAAACAAGCATGCAACAGAAGTGAAGTACAACTTCTTGTTTCCTACAACTTCCTTCCCTTAGGATTTTTAGTACAAATAAAGCTCTTTGCTTGGATTGTATCTTCAACCACATTGTTTTTCTGAACCCTAAACAATCTCGGGAAAGAAAGCAGGAAATGGTTGAATAATACACGTGAAAAGAAAAAGAAACAAGCTAAGCCTTTCAGACAGCATATTAATTGGAGCCAAAAATGCCCTACAATCCCTGCAGCAAGAGAGACTCTTATTCCCGTGACCTCCGTGAAGTTATTTCCTGTGTACTATGTATTACAATTACATAGTATGCTCCAAGGGTCAGTAGTTTGGCTTGTAAAGATAAAACATCATTAGAATATTGAATTTTTGTGTACCAGTACACGCAGCAGATTCTCCGGCCGCTTAGGCAGAGATAATAAAAACAAATGTGTCCAAAATCTAAAAACCAGCTCAAAAAAGTAACATGCTGACAGAGTTCACAAACACAAATATACATAAAATATCTAAGTTGGGGATCTATGTTTTTAGCACAGCCACTTGTAAATATAGTAATGTGGTTATTGACCTCTAGTTAATTAAAATCACAAGGATTCCCCAATACATAGGTCCTATCTACAGCAGACATACAGGCGCAATAAGCACAATGCAATAGATTTGCTTAACTATAAACGAAGATGCATGCATCTGCTCATGATGTACTCACCATACAAACAAATGTTCAATGGAAAGCATACAAGAGGTTTCTTTATCTAGGTGCATGAAGCATGTGACCAACACATGAGAAATCCTGTAAATGTAATGCACTGACGCGTACAACAGCAAGTTACTGTGCATTATGTACTGCTGTGTAGTATTCCTTACAGGGTAAGCATTAGACCAGCCTGACACACTAATAAAGCATAGAGATATTCTGAGAAGTGAACAGTAATACCTTATATCCCCCTCTACATGACATCTGCAGTTATTGATTATAGCAGATCCTGTCAAGAGTATTGATTTTGTGTGCATACATTCACAGTACAGTTTAATGCACAACACGTCCATGGTTGGACATAGTCTAATTTTGTTGCAGTGACATGAAAATAAAGCAAAACATAAATATATCAAACAATAAAAATGCTTTTTCATAATGAAGGGAGGTGGGGTTTTAAATAATCTGATAATTATGGCTTGAAACAAAACTATAAAATTGGTTGTGAAGCCAAAACATGGTCTTATTGTGAAAAAAAAATATTGATAAAGAAGATTTATCTGCATCACCTCTCAAGGTTATTTAATCATCTACTGACAAAATTATTATCTATAGCAGAAGTTCATAACCTGTGAGCCTCAATCCAAAACATGGGCCACTAAGGTATTTACACTGGGGTCTCATGATCTTTTGCAATGAGTTTATGTACTAACAAGTAACACACACATTACTAATCACATCTGCATTGTTGGACTTGCTGAGTAACGGTTTCCTGTGGAGTGAATGGGACTGACGAAAGCACAGGACCAACAGAGTGTAAAGTGGCAGTACCCATGTCTTGGGTCTCATTTACAGATAAGCCAATTCATTTGTTATAATAGTGAGGACATTTTATTTGAACGTTGTTTTAATAATTAAGGGATCTTTTTGATAATGCACCAGCCCAGGCTCTATTACAGGGATAGGCAACCTGTGGCACCAGCTACTGTGGAACTACACCTTCCAGAATGACCTGACAGTTTTAGCATGGCGTAACACCAAAACTATGGCAGAAAATGCTGGGATGTGTAGTTCCACATCAACTGAAGTGTCACAGGTTGCCTACCCCTGCACTATTAATTGATTATTCACACCATCCAACGTGCATCTGTATGATCAGACTACTGAACCATGACCAGTATAGCTCCATGTAGAGTTGTTTTAGATAAGTTCATGTTATTTGAATCTGCATATGCATGAATTTGGCTGCACACTTCTTTGTGTGCTATATAATTACTGATATACTACACCATAAGCTCAGTCTCTCTCTAACTTTCTATATAGATTTCGGTGCATCTGCGGCTGGTGCAGATTGGGGAAGTCCACATCTTTTTGGACTTAAAATTTAATAGGAATATTTTATTATATATATGTTGTAATATTTGTACACATCTCTATTCTTTATTTATTCAGCATTTTATGTGTGAAGATGTACAAAACAATAAAGCAACTGAATAAGCATATTATTATTATTAACATTTCTCATCACACTCCATGTCATGTCCTGAATAATGTGTTTAATCTTCCCTTACTGAGATAGCCAGGAAAACACACAGGCTTACATTTCATTTCCTGTCTTCTCAGTATATATTCAGGGACTGCCATAGAGAGTTTGTTTACCCACTTCTTTCAGTGTTGCTACATTCGGGGAGCCCCATTGAGGAGCTGAGATGACATCGGGACTAACCTCTTTCTACTATGTCAATAGTAGATATAATAAGTACGCAGTCATTTACATGGGAGCACAGAAGTGCAAAAAAAGGATGCAGCCACTGGCAGATAATGTGATTTAAAAAAAAAAAAAAAGTGTATCTTCACCATGGTGGATCCCTGCATTGCAATTTGCCAGAGCAAGCCTGCAGGGTGGACACAGAGCCTGTCCCCAAGAAGCCTAAGAACTCTCGGTCAGGGTAAGCCCTATTTTTTCAGAGTGAGCTAATAGTTAGGATAGGTTAGTTAGTACTTCTTCGGTGCCTGTCCAGGGAAATAGGAGCAGCAAAACCCGCAACTCAGTGTATGATGCTGGTAATAAGGATATAACAAACGGGCATAAGGGGTAAATATGTTCAGATTGTACCCCAAAAGACAGCTGTACATGTGCAACTTAAAGCACAATATAAAGATCTAATAAATTGGATGATTAAATAATATGTTTCAAATATTATTTACATTCCAGTCAAGGGGTTAATAAGTCAAGGACACAATTGAGCTTATATGTAATGGGGGGGTATCCACTTAACGATGTCGTTATCGTGCAATCGCTTGCAAATCGCGCATGCATCGGGCATGTTTTGGACGGAAGAGACCCACGATGCGCATGCCCGCAGGTCGCTTCCGACATCCGACATCACCCGTTCATGCAGGTCAACCTGACGATCTCGTCAGGTTCTGCATGTGCGGGGATGAGGGATGTGCCAGGACTGAACGAGTGAACGTTCAGTCTAGGCACATCACTAGCTATACAAACGACAGCACGCTTGCAATATCGCTAAGTGGATACCCCCCATGAGTGGAGGATTGTTTAACATCCTCAGTGAGTATTTAGAAGAGTGCTCCTCCCAAAGTGACAAAAGGGAAATGAAGGAACCTCGAGAATGTGGAGAACCTTATTCACATTCACAAGACTATGGGAATTGAGCATGTCCCCACCACTTGATTCTCAGTGAGATCACTTTGGAGAAAGACCACACAAGCATTCAGGAGTATATGTAATAGCCTGCGTGATGCAGGCATCTGCGAGAGTTTCTGGCGAGTCTGCCCGATGATTTAAACCAACCTGATTTTGACTTTTAAATGATTGCCACTTTAAAACATTGGGCAAACTCGCCATAAAATCACCGATGCATGCATCACGTAGGCTATTATATATACCACTCAGTCTTTGTCATCCATAAGATTATTATATATCTGTTAGAGAAAAAATAGGATTTTTGGGTACTTACCGTTGAATCCTTTTCTCTGAGTCAGGCTGGGGGACACTGGACTATGGGTTGTAGGTGGAAAGGCGTGGATTTGGCACTAACACTGAAATCTATAACTTCTCCCCTCTGCAACCCCTGACTTCAGTACAAACTTCAAAAGTGCCTGGTAAGGAGAAGCAATACTCAGTGACACTGTGACTCCGAAAAATTAAAATTAAATTGACAGTCCATACGACCCAAACTCATACTCAATACCACTGAGCGTGAGGGAGGGAACGCAGTGTCCCCCAGCCTGACTCAGAGAAAAGGATTCAACGGTAAGTACCCAAAAATCCTATATTCTCTTTTGTCTGGGCTGGGGGACACTGGAGCATGGGATGTTCAAAAGCCACCCCCATGGGAGGGAACGCTCAGATTTCCTGACCGGAGAGCTGTACGCTCAAAATGGGCGTCTCCGGAGGCAAAAACCTGAAACCTGTAGAACCGCACAAACGTGTCGACAGAGGACCAGGTAGCTGCGCAACAAACCTGTTCAGCCGAGGCCCCGTGACGCGCCGCCCTGGAGGACACCACGGCCCTAGTGGAATGAGCCAGCACCCTAGCTGGCTCCGGGCATCCTGCCTCTGAGTAAGCCCTTGAAACCACTGAGCGGAGCCATTTTGCAATGGTCTGCTTTGTGGCTGGCCAGCCCCGTTTGTAGGCGTCATAGAGAACCAATAGAGAGTCGGTCTTACGTAAGATCGAAGTTGTGTCTAAATAAATGCGTAGGGCCCGGATAACATCCAACAGTGATAGATTGTCATGATCCCCTGAGGACTCAGAGATTGCTTTTCCTGTTTTCTCATCTTCAAAGTGGAAAGATGAAACCACTTTTGGTTGAAACGAAGGAACCGTCCTAAGAACAGCTCTACCGTCATGGAAAACAAGAGATGGTGGTTTGAGGGCAAGGCCCCCAACTCTGAGACCCGCCGAGCTGAGGCAATGGCCATAAGAAAAAACACTTTCCATGTTACGAACCGAAGGTCCACGGATTCCAAAGGCTCAAACGCAGCCTGTTTAAGAGCCGACAGAACCAGGGGCAAATCCCATGGCGCCACTGGCGGTTGAACCGAAGGCTGTATTCGCAAAACCCCCTGTAAAAAAGTACGCACCTCTGGGAGGAGAGCCAGAGGCTGCTGAAAGTAAATGGAGAGAGACAAAATCTGTACCTTCAAAGATTTAAGCCGTAAGCCGGCTTCCAGACTGCCCTGCAGAAATGCTAAAAACCTTGGCAGGCGGAACTGGGCAGTATGTACCCCCCGCTGCTCACACCACACAATATAGGTTTTCCAAACCCTGTGGTAGTTCTGCGCGGAAACCTGCTTCCACTCCCGAAGCATGTTCCTGATGACTGAAGGGGAAAAAACCCCTGACCGCAGGCCATTAAAGCCAACTGAGGAGGAAATCATGACAGAATGGCCTCTGTAGCAGAAGATCTGGAAGCAGAAGCAGACTCCAACCCAGCCCTGCGGGTAGCCTGAGAACCGTGGCGAACCACGACCGGCGCAGCCAGTTTGGAGCCACTAGTATGACTGAAACCTGCTGCTCCCTGACTCGACGGAGTACTCTTGGTAACATGAGAATTGGAGGAAAAATGTAGGCCAGACGGAAGTTCCAGGGAACTGTCATGGCATCCAATGCAAATGCCAAAGGATCTCTGGACCTTGAAACAAAATCGAGGGACCTTGCAATTGTGGCGAGACGCCATGAGATCCACCGGCAGCCCCCATCTCTGGACCAGCTGCAGGAAAACCTCTGGGTGGAGAGACCACTCCCCTGGCAGGAACGTAGTCCTGCTGAGGTAGTGTGCCTCCCAATTCTCCAACCCCTGGTATGAAGACTGCTGAAATTGCCGGGAGGAACGTCTACGCCCAAGAGAGAATGAGACTTGCCTCTGCCATGGCAAGTGCGCTTTTGGTTCCGCCCTGTTGGTTTACATATGTCACTGCCGTGGCGTTGTCTGATTGGATCCTCACTGGTCGGTCCGCCAGGAGGGCCTGAGCCCCGCACAGTGCCCGATAAATGGCCCGGAGCTCCAGCATATTTATTGGGAAACCTATGTCTGATGACGACCAGGTCCCCTGGAGACAGAGGTTCTCAGTCACCGCTCCCGAACCTCTAAGACTTGCGACTGTGGTGACAATAATCCAGTTGGGAGTCACCAGGGAACGACCCTGGAGAAGGTGATCGGTAATCAGCCACCAGCGACTGACGAGTGCTGTCTGACAGAACCAGCAACTGAGAACAATGTCGTCTGAGCGGCAGGTCCAATTCCGGAAAATATCCCACTGGAGAATTCGTAAATGGAAGTGGCCGTACTGGATGGTCTCGAAGGTAGAGACCATCATGCCTAGTAACCTCATACCCAGCCAAACGGATGGCCGAGGGGCAGACAGCACTTTCCTGACTAAGTCCTGAAGGGCTCAGGCTTTGGGCTTTCCAGTGCTGTATCGAAAATCACCCCCAAAAAGTCAGACGTTGGCATGGCCTGAGATGACTTCTCGAGATTCAGTATCCACCCATGATGCTGTAACTGTGTGATCCAGGTGGAGCTGAAGCAGAATCCACCTTTACTAGCAAGTCATCCAAATAGGGAATCACCGTTATTCCCTCGGAATGCAGTAAGCTTGCCATTGCTGCCATGATCTTTGTGAAGACCCGCGGAGCTGTGGCCAAGCCGAACGGCAGAGCCTGGAACTGGTAATGAGCTCTTCTGGATGCCCCGCCCAAATTGATATGTGGAGATATGCATCCCTGATGTCGATAGACGCCAGAAGCTCGTTTGCCCCCATACCCTGGATCACTGATCGGAGCGACTCAATGCTCGTAGATTAAAAATCGTCCGATAAGTGCCATTGGATTTCTGGACTAGGAACAAGTTGGAGTAAAACCCCTGTTCCTGTTGAGACGACTGTGGAACAGGAACTATAACCCCTTCTGAACAGAGGGAACTGATAGCCTTGTTTAAGGCCCGTATCTTCTCCGGCTCCCTGGGTAATACTGTAGCGAAGAAACGTTGTGGCGGCATCTACTCCCGAAGCTACTCTGTCTCGGAAAAGAAGGAGATGGTCCCCTACCTTCCCTGAGACCGGATGGGCTGAGATCCTGTCAGGTACTCGGCTTCTCAGATGCCCTAGCACCCGGGCACCGGAATGTACCGGAGAATCTACCCCGAGAGGGAGAACTCCTACTGGGAAAAGAGCGTCCTCGGGCCCCCTGACCTCTAAACGTTCCCCCCCCTCCTCAAAAGGAAGAACGTAAGACTCGGAAACGTAAGCCCTTTAGCTTCTGGGGCACCACAGGTAGGAAAGTGCTATTTCCACCTGTCGTCTGGGATATAATAGTATCAAGCTCAGAGCCGAAGAGGATGCCTCCACAAAAAGGTAGAGACTCTAAAGCACGTTTAGATTCAGCGACCGCCTCCTAGGCGTGAAGCCAGAGTGCTCTGCGTGCCGCGACTGCCGTGGCTGAGATCGGAGAGCGGAAATCTGTGCTCCGTCTTGTGCGGCCTCACACACAGTCTGCAGCCGCACTAATCTGTTCCGCCAGTACCAGCAAGTCCTCTCTGGATGAGCCACTGGTAAGGCCTGCCACTAATTTGTCAGCCCACTACTCCATGGCTCGAGAGACCCATGCAGATGCCAATAATGGGCGAATAAACACTCCGGCGCCCCTAAAAATACTCCTAAGGCATCCCTCCAATTTTTTGTCCAGCAGATCCTTAAAGGAGGCCGCCCCTTGGACCGGCAGAGCCATGTACTTTGCTAAACGAGCCACAGCCGCATCCACTCTTGGAGGCAGCTCCCACTTAGCGACCTGCTCCTGTGGAAAAGGGTAAAGGGCTGCAAACTTATGAGGAGTAGCACACTTTTTATCTGAGGTGTTCCAGGCTTCCTCTACCAGATCTGAAAGATCCTGAGACACTGGGAAACAAATGACCCTCTTACGCCTCCGCTTAAACGGCCCTTCCGCCCTAGCTGAGGCGTCAAAGTCCAGACAGTCCAAAGACTGTCATACTGTCATAATAAGGTCCTCTACGCCCTGACTTGACGCAGAGTCTGAACCTTCCTCGTCGGGCAGAACCTCCTCTTGGAGTTCCCCCTCTTCCTCTTCTTCCTCCCCCTCGGGATCTGACTCCAACAAGACACTGGATGAAGGAAGACGTTTATGCATAGTTTAGACTCCTCAAAGAAGTGTTCCATAAAGGCCGATACTTTCTCGACCCCTGCCGCTGAGCGCTCCATGGTACGAACCCAAGGAGGATCAGGACCCTGGTAACCATCCCCTGCAACAGCAGAAGGTGATGGCAAAACAGGTGCTGGCGCTGCTTGGGCCAATTCCTCTCTACGACGGAGCAACGTTACCAGGTCAGAGAGTGAACGGCTCATAGCCTGAGCCCATGCCGGCTCCTCCGTAACTGGAGTGGCTCCCCCAGCTGGCTGCGCACACGTGGGCCCCAGCTGACAGTCCATACACAAAGCCCCTGCATCCAGTTGTCCACAAAGCAATTTAGCCTGACACTGGGCACATGTAAAAAATATAGACATAGTGGGGTTCTGGCCCTTTGTGGACTTTTTGTTAGTCATCAGAGCACCCCCTTCCTGCGCTGCCCGGCTTCAGCAGTCACGAACATACAAAAACTATATCTATCTATCTCTATCTATCTATCTATTCACCATTCAGTAGAAAGCTGATATTTTACTCACAAAATTTCCATAGCATAGTCGAGGTTTCGGACCACGAAAGTCCTTTGTCAGGACAGTACAACCATGGCAAGGCTACCACCAAAAACACCCATAACACACATCATCTGGAGCCGAATGAAATACCCCATCTAATTAGGAAAGCCACGCCCACCAATAATCCATTAATGGCCAGGAACTGCATCAAATAAAGATTAAAACAACTCCTATACTTTACACTCCATAAATGATCTATGATTTATACATAAACAGTACTAACCAGTATATCTCTCACTTGTATACGAGATCGCAAGGTGTAGTAGATCCATATAGACCTCACGCGCCAACCGGAAGCAGCAAGCGCTCCAGCACATGGAACGCAAACGTCCCGGATAGACGTAAACACAGACGCACCACCCGGAAGTGTCATGCACTCCAGCACATGGAGCGCACTACACCCGGAAGCGGCAATGACCAACCCAAAGGCTATACTCAGATACATATCCTTGACCACCTGGAAGCGCCATGCGTTCCAACATGTGGAGCGCACTAGCATGGACTCAATTAGCTAGATAACACTACAATGCCACGGCAACCAAAATGGTTGTCATGGGAACAATTAGAAACATCAACAAAAACAATAATAAATAATAATAATGACCTGGCAGACACAGTCGGCTACAGAGGACAAACCCCACAGTGTATAGATAAACAAAAATTAAAATAAATACCAAAACATAACAACATAGAAAAATACATTTAAAAAAATCGCATCACCTACTCATGTGCCACAAACACTAAAGGATATATCAATCATCAAAAATATATATGTATATACATAGGGTGCCAACATTGCTAACTATACCGCAAAAAAATGTGTTCCACAGAAAAGATTTCTCATAGCGAGCACCTCCTTCAAATAAAATAAGAAAACTTTATTGTAAAAAAATGTTGTAAGGATGATACTCATTAAGACCTCTAGGAGCCACAGTGTCCAGTTGGTATATCCACTGTGCCTCACGTTTCTTCAGTAGAAGTTCTCTATCACCTCCACGTATCGGTAGCGGAATGTAGTCGATAAGCATACATCTTAGAGTAGCTGCTGAATGCATGCTTATCGACTACATTCCGCTGTCGAAAGTCCTCTGTCGGCTACATTGTTCTCTGTAGCCGACAGAGGACTTTCCTAATTAGATGGGCTATTTCAGTTGGCTACAGATGATGTGTGTTATGGGTGTTTTTGGTGGTAGCCTTGCCATGGTTGTACTGTCCTGACAAAGGACCTTCGTGGTCCGAATCGTCGACTATGCTATGGAAATTCTGTGAGTAAAATATCAGCTTTTTACTGAATGGTGAGTGCCTATCAATTTTTTGCTGTATACAGGACTTCAGTGTCTTTAATGGAGCACCCCTATTCATTTGGATTTACTATTGAGTGCAGTCTTATTGGATATATATATATATATATATATATATATATATATATATATATATATATATATATATCCAGCGGCAATGAATATGTACACACTCCAAAATAGGCACAAGAACAGATTATAGTAATACTGAAACTACTTAGCTGCACGCTGCAGAGGGAGAGGAGCTTGCTCTGTCCTCCCTCCATGCTGTTCAGGCTTGCATCCCTATGGTCAGTTCCTTGGAGCCTGCATTTTGCCACTGGAGAGCAGGGGGAATCAGCAGCCATGGCTCCTCCCCCCGTCTCTGCCTCACTGCTCACTGCTCCTTCCTTCAAGTGTTACTCCCCTCTGTGGGGAAAATACTTGGACTAACCCGTGCTTATTGCGGGTGGCCTGTAGTCGGCGCTCTCCCCCACAGGAGCCGCCAACAGGAAAACCCGGCAAGATGGCGCCCGCCACCCATGACCACGCTAACTGCCTGCACCTCTACCAGGTACAGCAGCGCGCAATCCCTGGGCCCAGGCGGTCTCACAGAAACCAGAGTGTGTACCAGGTAAGCAGCGCCCAGCGCTATCCCCCCTTCAGGCGGCCGCTTACCGTCGCATCACTCCTGCTGTGCTCTGCTATAAGCAGCGCACCGAACCTATTAGTAAAAAATAAAACTAAAGCAATTACAAAACAAATAAAATCCTATGCTAGACAACCAAGGCTGCTAAGCAGCCCTAGAAAAACATGCCTTACTTCCACAGGCACTAAACTTACAGTGAAGTCAGGGGTTGCAGAGGGGAGGAGTTATAGATTTCAGTGTTAGTGCCAAATCCACACCTTCCCACCTACAACCCATGGTCCAGTGTCCCCCAGCCCAGACGAAAGAGAAAATGGAATGATTTACACACATATCAATCTAATTCCAAAAGCTTAGGTGTCATATCCGTTTCAAGGAGAAAGAAAGTAAGCAGGCAAGATTTGCTTAGACATGGAAGTCATCAGGAAGGGTATAGTTTATAGGAATCATGCATCTAAAGATACAATGATGCTGGCAGCAGAGGGCACACATTCCACTATAGCAGACAGGACTGTCTCGTGATTACGCTCATGTGCAGCGGATCTACAGTCTAAAAATAGGTTGATATCACTGCCTTTTGAGAGTCAGTCTCTTTTTGGTAAAAAGATGGACGAAATAATCCAAGGTACAGAAAACAAATTACACCAACTTCCCTTTTCTAACAGAAGGTGACGGCATCAAGTCACGATGCTAAACTCCCGCCACAAGGAGAAAAGAGAAGAGGGAACAGATGCACCGGTAACACCATGGCGATTCAAACTGGGGTACGTTACTGAACAGTTCACGTCACTTACAAGAATTTTAAGAGAAATAAGTAAGAATGCGTTTCAGGTCATATCAATCCTGCTTCAGGCAAGAAAGAGAAAGTCTTAAGCAGATTGTAACATACGGAAAAGTTGGTATAAATGAAGACCAATAAAAAGTCAGAATTTATTAAACAGACATTCTACAAGAGGGTTTACAAAAAGGTCTTGCACTTCTAATAGAAGAACCTTTCAAACCCTTACAAAAAATATTTTTGAGAATTTACATGGAAAGTTATTTTTCTTGTTACAATTACATCTGCTAGAAGACAAGAGAACTACAGGTGTTATGGCACAAAGAAACTTTTCTAAACATTTATACAGTGAGAGTGGTAATGAGAACTAATCATATTTCTACCTCAGGTCATCTCAAATTTTAATGTTAACTAAGAAATCTTACCAGCTTTATGTCCTCAACCTGACAACATAAAAAAAATAAAAGCTTGCATACTCTGGATTTTGTAAGCATAGTCTCAGACTATCCCTTCTGGGACTAAACTGACATATAAGGAAAACCAACAGATTATCTCTTCAATCTCCCTGAAGGTCCATGATTTCTGCAAAGAGTACTCTCGCAAGATGGATAAGCAAAGTAATCTTTTAGGCGTATAACAAGAGCAGTTGTAACTTCATGGGCTCACAGAGCACAGGTACCAGTGGACGAGCTATGCAAAGCAGCAGGAAGATCGTCTATACATAATTTTTCCAAACATTATCTTCAGGATATCAGTAATTCAATGGATACGTATTTGAGAAACAGATTCTTCAAGTTATTGATTAATAAATGTGTTGCACACAGCTTTTTTTACTGATTGATGCATATGGGACAGTGGGCCTGATTCAGACCCGCTTGCGAGCGGGTCGATGTTGGCCAAGTGCACATGCGCACGAGGGAGCCGGCTCCGTCGTGCGCATGCACGAGACCCGCATAGGGGCAAGCCGTCGCTATGGGTCTCGCTACAAAGGGGGCGTGCTGTCGATGTTGAGTGACAGCACGCCCCCTTTGGTGGGCGTGCCGGGGGCGTTGCTGCCCAGACGGAGGCGTTCCCATGGGAACGCCTACCGTCTGGGGCCGACCCCACTGACATCAGAAATGATGTCAGTGGGAGTGCTTTTGGCTCTGATAGAGCCAAAAGCACTCCAGGGCTTGCGGCAGACGAGACCCTACCACAAGTGTCTCGTCACAAGCCTGATGGTCGCGATGGTCTTGACCATCGCGACCATCTTTTTGGCCGCTCGCTATAGCTGTGGGTGGTCACCCACAGCTATGCGAGCGGACGCTCTAAAAAAAAAAAAAAAAGAGAGGGAGGGCACTGATTCAGAGCGAGCGCTCTGAAAGAGTGTAAGGCTCTGAATCAGGCCCAGTATTTCAAATGTGTAACCTGAACATCAAAGGAACAGATTGGTGAGCAATTTGGCCATAGGGAACGATTCAATTGTTTTTTTTCGCTGTGCTAATTAATAGGTGCCCAATTTAGCTATTCAATTGTTTTTGGGTGCCCATTAATTATCGCGGTAGCCATGCTCAATTAGACTGGGTTTAGCTGCTTAAACTAGCTAAACCCATCTAAAGTCCTGGTTAGTGCACCCAAACAGCAGTTTAGGGGCCCAAACCACGGTTTTATTGCAAATTTCTGCTCGTCACATCAGGAATTTGCAATCAGAAATATGTGCTCCCGCGGCTCTTCGCGTCCAAACGGAGTAATAATTGAATTGCTCTTTCGGGCACACATTTGTAGCAGCCGTGGGCGCTAACAATTGAAATTCTCAGCTTGCCTTTAATTTGAAATTGACCATGCACTTTCCCTACTACTTGCAGTTCATCTGGAGAAAACAGATTATATATGGTATCCTGCCCCCCAAGATCATATCAAATTACATTTAGAATTTTGAGACACCTTATGAAATGGTCAGTCAATTTAGCTACAAATGAATATACGAATTATCCAAATATGAATATGCAGGACTGAGAATTAAAGGGATGTTGATTAAAATGTAGTATTTTGAAGCAGTATAAACTTTAATAATGCATTATTTATTTTTGTTTTAAACAGCAGCAAGGTTATAAGCAATAATGGAGGGATCTTGTGGAATAGTAACACCTAATTCTTATAAATGAGCTCTAGGATAATAGGTATAAAAGGTCTGGTTAGGAGAAACTACAATATGTGAACATGAAAATCCCAACTATATGAACTATTCACTAATCAACTGTCTACTCAGACCCTTAACATACTCGGGCATGGCAAGCAGTTAGACAGTATAATACATTAATTAGCATTCCCTTACTGGATGTAAAATACCTACTGAGATGCAATTTAACCAAAACTCCCAAAACATGAGCTTACAGTGGCGAAACCTACCTTCTGTGCCCCATAATCTTCTGAGCTCTTCTCTGTACTTGTTTTCTCAGATCTCAGCTCTGCATTAGAAGGGGAAGTTGAAAACCTGCATTAGAAAAAATATAAGTACATTAGGTTTAAAACACAAACTTTAATATCTTTAAGAGACACAAAGTAAAACAGATGCATTTATCAACGCTATATGCCTCTAAAGCATACTTACCTACTTTTGAAAAATCATCTCAAAGAAATTGTGAAAACAACACCTATGAGCGCGCTTTAAAGTGGGCGAGTACTGCTACATCTGAGAGGCGTGTCATAAAATGAACTTACATGCAAATGTAAACGAGCCCAACAGCAGTCAGTAAGATATATTTGTTGATGAAAATACACTGAGGACCTCATTCAGAGTTGGTCGTTGCGGCCGCACGGTCGTACGCCACCGATGTTCGCTATACTGCGCATGCGTAAACTTCGCAATGCGCATGCGCAAACTAGCCGCTACGATCAGAAATTTCTCTCTCCTTGAACACAGCCAGGTCGGTAGTTTCAGTGACAGATGGAGGCGTTTGTGGGTGGTAACAGGGGAAGGTGCTTGAAAACGGGGGAGTGGAGATCCAAACGCAGGCGTGCCAAATTATGCGAACAGCATTTTATGGGAGTGCATACGGATTATGGGAGTGCATAATTAACAAAGTAGCGTCATGGCACATGTGACATGGGAGGTTTTTACACTGACATGATCGTAGAGCTTAAGAGAGGGTATGGTCAACCTTAAGCTCTACGACCAGTTCCGATGGTTCCCGATGGTCTCATATAGAAACCGTTGTAATTCCTACACCGTTCACCTGATTTGGATGTAATTACCCTCAAATTAAATATGAAAGTCTGCAGTTAAAGCACATCTTGTTTGTGTCATTTCAAAGCCATTGTGGTGGTGAATAGAGACCAAAAATATGAAAATTCTGTCAATGTCCCAATATTTATGCACCTGACTGTAGATGGAAATCACTCTATGCCAAGTCAGGGGTGTAGGGAGGAAGCTAGCGCCGTAACAACTCACGCATGCAGTTGGCTGAGTGTGGCCTGGCGTTATCGTGCAGCACTTTTCCTGTAACCCAGTTGCTCATGAACGATGTTGTGCACAGTACCCACTGAGATGTTCAGTTTGGTAGCAATATCTCTAACAGAAACGCGTCTGTCGTCCTGAAACAGACCTTCAATGCGGCACAAATTGTCATTTGTGGTGGACGTGCTTGGCCGGGGGGATCGCTGCTCATCTTGAACGTCTGTCCTGCCATTATCAAAGGCAACGCACCGAACCCAAACCTGTTTCAGTGACATGTTATCACCATACACCTTGACAAGTTGCCGATGTGCCCTTAGACGCAAAAACCTGATCACACTACGCACCTCAATGGGCTTGATTCAATTGAACGCAAATTAAATAGCGCCGGTTAGGTCGGAGAATGCCCGTTCTC
Source organism: Taudactylus pleione (assembly GCA_031769625.1). Classification (NCBI taxonomy): domain Eukaryota; kingdom Metazoa; phylum Chordata; class Amphibia; order Anura; family Myobatrachidae; genus Taudactylus; species Taudactylus pleione. The sequence continues at coordinate 1,265,484 of JAUIMM010000077.1, read as the reverse complement.
CAACTAAACTGCCCGGCGCGATGCTGTGTCCGCAGCACTATGAGCAGAAAACAGCATTGCACTGTATTTTTGTCGGATTTCTGCTCACACCCCTGGAGGGATGCGAAAAGAAATCCTTAACAGCGCGCTGAATTGAATAGCTCCGGAAGCTCCCTCCCGGCGCTATTTAATTCAGGTACAACCTACCTGCTGTGGCCTGGTGGGAAATTAGAATGAACATTGTTACCTTACTTATTAAACCACCCTTGTATACCACCATGCATACATACTTGACCCCTAAAAGTTATTTATTTTTGTACTTGTTACAGAATTAACCAGGTTTTAAAATGTATATGCACCTATTCACATGAACTCAGTAAGGTTATAATATTCAAAGAAATTGATTTAATGCTTACAAAACATTCTGATCCACTTTAACTGCTGTGTGACAATAATAATTAGGCTGAATGCCAAGGAGAAAATTATCTTATTTGGATTAAACAGATGTAGAAATAGCTTTACACATCTTATTATATATGCCATTGTCAAGAGTAAGAGTGAAACTGAAAATTGTGTATTGGTAATGAGAAAAAAAATGGTCATAAAATAGTACTGCCATGAAACGTTTTGAGCCCTGGCATTGTAAGGTGACGTCGCAACACCCAGTTGTGCATATTGGACACGCATGGAGATAGTATGCCAGCGCAATACTGTAAGGTTATCTAGGCTCTCTCCTAGTGCCTAGAGGGAATAAAGTCACAGTTAAGTAATGTACCACACTACACCATGATGTTATAAAAATTATGTTACAGTCAAAGGAAAGGTTGACGTGAAAAAAAAAAAACATGGGGATCACTAGCTGTTCATCAGAATTACAATTCTTCAGTATTTAAGTACAAAGTGTGCTGAGCAATAGGCTTTGTGATTATTAGTGCAAATGTAAAATAAGAATGAGCTTACAGTGCACAGTAAAGAAAGTGGTGCACAAATTTAATGGAAGAACAAGTAGAACAAATGACCTCAATATTGTGTGCAGTTATTGACCAAACCTATAATAAGTGATTTGCACTACTGTGGGCACAAAACTTGAACAACTTAATTGATGCAATTTGACCATTCACTTTTGTCAGTAATCAGGTTATTTTGGTATTGAGAGTCCAATAAAAGTAAAATTAAATATTTAAGGAGATCATAGGTCAAAATGTTTTGACGAGCAATCCGCAACCTGTTTTATGAATTAAGACTGTACATTGCTTCCCCAGTTTCAAATCAAACTATTATCAAAGAATGTCATCCCACAAACCTGTAAACATACATACGTTTTTGTGAAGTCTGCAGTCACTGGATGACACTGTGACACGGTCGTTGGTCCCCCAGATTTGATCATATCTTTATCAGGGATCAGGCTTGTAGTTTTTCTCTCAGGTTTGATGGCAATCCTTTCTTCCTTATTTGTAGACAGTCCTGGGGCATCCGGAGAGTTGGTGTTTGCAAGATAAATACTAATTCTTCTTTGAATGGTTGCAGGAGCAGCACTGTCATCTGTTTCCTTTACTTCACTTGTTGTGCGATTATTACTATTGGGAATACTTTTTGATGCCTGATTAGTAATATTTGCCGACAACTTCATTACACCTTCATTTTCAGCTACATCCAGCTCTCTGTTGGACTTTGTTTCCATGCGTGCAGAATGAATATTTCTTGAAGAACTGACAGTTATACCGGTTCTTGTGTCATTCGTAGTAGTTTTATTGCTGGCAATATTCCCTTCCTTGGCTCTTACAGGTTGGTCTTCCGCGATACTGTTGTTTAATGAATTTTTTCTTAAAGGTCTATTTTCCTTAGTTTCTTCAAAGGGACTTTCTTTTTTGCTTCCAAAGCCTTTACTTTCGAACAATGAAGTAAGGTCCTCTGAAAGAGGTCTCCTATTCCATGTTCTCTGGTCCTCTACTACTTTAGTGTCATTTGTAGCGTCATTTTTAGAGTCTAAAAGCATAGACACTGGACGACGTTTTGGTCTTAACTGAGCTCTAACTGATGAGCTGTCTAGCCTTTCAGGTTTAAGCAAAGAATTGTTACTTTCTACCTGATCACTTTCATTTTGTTCATCCACAGGATTTGAAGAGGTTCCTCTGGAGTTTGCATCAAGATTTTTTTCCAGGTGTGAAGAATCAGGTTTCCTAGATATTAGTGGAGGTTTAGATATAACTTTCCTCTCATCAGTTTGTGAAGTTGATTTTGTGTCACCGACACTGGTTGTTCCCAGTACCCAACTAGGGTTGGTCTGTTTTCTACTCGCAGTTGTAGAAAACAACTCTCCTGAGTTGCCTTGGTCCTCTTCAGGATTGAGTTGATAAGGCGATGTGTATATCCTACGACTCACTGTTTCACCTTCATCAGTTTTTGCACTGCCAGATAAAGATATGATATTAGACCCTTGAAATGGCACATCACTGTGTGGATTCACATCTGGAGAAAATGTGGAGACCATTCCTATAGATCTCCTATTTTCCAGAGGGTTTTCCTTTGAAAAAGGCTTAGGCGTAAGTCTCAACCTCAACCCAGGGTTGAACATGGTCACAGGTTTAGAAGGAACTCTTGCTGGATCTTCAATGACAGTGGGGCTGGATATGCTAGGATCACTGGACTTATTGCTTGCATCTGAAAGAGGACTAACATATGTTCTTGGTGGCTTAACCTCATTTAAAATATCACTCCGTGTCTCCCTCTTTGTCAGTTCTACTCTTGTAGCCATCATGCTGGTCTATTGAGATTCCATTTTCCAAAAATGATACTGAAAATACAGAAAAAAATATTGCACCATGAAATATTCCTTTTTCTGTTAAATCAACTGGTTATATACAGAATACATTTTTATTAGCATTTCATATCAAATGAATTAAACTTGTAAAACCGTATAAGTTGGTATATTATTATACTTTCAGTTATTGAGGATACACTATTACAGATTACAAACCATGCATGGTAACCTAATATTCTTGTGGATAAAGATATCAAAGTCAAGTTTAATTACAATTAGTAATTAAACAAGTACTACAAACCCATAGAGCTTCGTAATCAGGACTTTCATTATCCTCATTGATTTGTAAGACATCGCAATGCTCTGCAGTGCAGTACAGTGGGGAAGGGGAAATGGGAAGGGGTAGACCGGAGACAAAGAGCGTGTGCAAATCAAATGGGAATGTGATGAGGCTGTACAAGTGTGAGTAGTATAGATGAGGTAGAGAAGCCTATAAAAGGAGAAGGGTTTTCAGAGAGGATTTAATGAATGATTTGAGTCCTGCTGTCAGATGCATAAGTCTGATCTGGTGGCAATAGTAATAATTAATTTCACTGCTGACTGAACAGAGATTACATATCCTGACCATCTGATTGCAACGTTTTATATGGATGCATTGTAGAAGTGGGTAGACACAGAAACGGACTGCTATTACCTACCATCTCCAGGGTAACCCCATAACCAAAGAAAAGCAGATAGGTAATTTTTTCTTTTATAGATCAGAGGCCTCACATACATAAATACTACCAATATTATAGAAAATGCTAAAAAGAAGTATAAATTTAGCCATGAATACAATAATGGCATTCCATTTTTCCTTTAAAATGTGAAATTGTATGATCCGATTTCAAATTGTTTCAATAAAACCTGATGGATTTTTGTGGCAGGGACTTCAAATCCTAAGGACTTTCAGTTTCCCACTCTTCTAGTTTGTTACTTATTGTTTATTTAATATTAGTTATTTATATAGCACCCACAAATTCAGATACTGTGATATAAAGTTTTTACATTATAATCTAAAAATTTAGCTTGTTACTATGTTTCTGACTATTTCAGATTAGAATAGTGATCATCTTAAAATGGCCATCTGGCAAATGAAACCGATTAACAATTATCCAAGTGATCACATATAAAAGGTTATAGGGATTTAATATATATATATATATATATATATATATATATATATATATATATATATATATATACACACAATATTTTTATTAGAGAAACAGACGTTCGGCTTTGATAGCCAGGTGTAGGGGTACCATAGAAGGGAGACCCACATAGTCATTTTAACCAGCCCTGGAGCAGTTGGCACCAGGACTATGGACCTCATTCAGAGTCGGTCGCAAGCGGTGAGCGCTCGCAACCGGCTCGATGGTTAGGCCCTCCGCAGCGGCTGCACTGTGCGTGCGCAAGCCCCAGAGCACGAGAGAAACTCTCTCGCTCCGGAGCTCACTACAAAAGGGACGGCTGTCGATGTTGATCAACAGCTCAGCCCGTTTTGTAGGCGGGGCGCTGGCTTCACAAACGGAGGCGTTCCTGACGGAATGCTTGCCGTTTTGTGGGCGACCGCACTGACATCAGCGGGGAGTTTACTGCTCGATCAGAGCAGGAAGCTCCCTGGGGGTTGCGGTTGCCGAGACCCAACCTTAGGGTCTCGTCGCAAGCCCCGATGGTCGCAATGGTCTTGACCACCGCGACCATCAACCTGGTCGGTCGCTAAGCTGTAACACACAGTTTAGCTAGCGACCAGGAGGCCGCACAAAAAAAAAGAAGCGCCCCGCCCTCATTCAGAGAGAGCGATCGCTTCTTGCGACCACCTCTGAATGAGGGCCTATATTTCCTAAGGGGAATGGACCAGCATAACCTGTGCCCTGTGGCTGTCAGCAGAGCTTGCTGGCACTTGGAGAACCACAACTGCCAGCACACCCTGCCACCCAGGCTCGCTGACACAATTAGTAAACCAGGGAAGATGTCACAAACCACACAGACAAGTTAATAAAAAATAAAAGCTTTGAGACCTCTATTTAACCGTCATATATTACAATCCTACTTCCGTATGGATCCTGAAGAATCTTCATCTGTTAATCCCCCCCAAAAAAGCAACTCAGAGTGACTGAAGTTCCTCTCTGATCGCCTGCCGATCTGCACTGTCTGAAATACACTCAGAGCAGACTCATGTATGATCACCAGCCCCTCCAAGTGCTACTTCCTGCTCAGAGGGTACTGAAGAGTCTCCCCCAAGCTGCATGTCACACACTCAGCTGCGCTTTCAATAAGGAAGGGATGGAGTGGGAGTAATTAGGGCGAGGAATAGGGAATAATACCACATACTGTAATGTGGGAAACTGGGGTTATGTAGGGTGGGTTGTGATAATGCTACATGGGGGAGTTGGGGAATCAAAGGTTACAGGGGTGATGTGGATAAGAGGATCTACAAAGGGTGATTGGAAGATGCAAAACGGGTGGGTGATGGTACAGTAGTCTGCTAGGCACCCCACAGAGTGGAGTTAGACACCACTGAGTCTGATTTTTTGCCAAAAAATTTATATAACCCTTCAAATAGATATTTACCTAATGCTTTTATTAAAAAAAATAAAAAAACACATTTGCAGAGACTTTTAAATGGTTAATTAAAATATATTTAAACAAAAAAAAAAAAATCATCTTTTTCTATTACTTGCTTCTGCTATCCCGAGATGGTGATAACAGAGCAAGGATTGGGGTAGTACTTATTCTTGTTATATAGGCTTCCCAATGAAACATTTCTAACTTGAAAACAGCCATTGCCTTACTGAACGCTCTTATCTTTATAACTTTGAATGCACTAAGAACAGTTTTGAAACTAGAAGGAAAGTATCAATAAAGATTCAGTGAAAGGATTGCTGCAGTGTGAACTTTACACTGCGAGTGGGTGTGCTGGGCAGAGGCTTAATTACTCACTAAAATGGCATTCTATTGACCGGTTTACCAATAATACACTAAAGTATGAACCTCAACAGGTTTTGTCTGTTTGTAGCTTCACAAGTTGCATAAGGAGCAAGTGCACCAAATGTATATAAGCTACTACACCCATGCAGGCATCATGTAAGATAGAGACTATGTATAAATAAATATATACACTCATTTTACTTTGCTGCAATCAAGGAAGTTACCAGGTGGAGACCGGTTTACTTGCTATTTTTATATTAACATTAATAAAATTAACCTGGCATATGCGGGATCACGGCAGCCCGTCCACGCCCTGATTACCCCAACCACAACCAATTTTTCTCATTTTCCCAGCATCGCAGAGAAAAATGCTAGCAATGAGTAGGGAAGACGCACACCCCTATTTAGAATGAGCATGTCTATTTAGCGACATGTCATTCTGCATTATTATACAGATATATCACTGACAATACAATTGCCAATGTATGCTTGATGAATGCTGTTCCTTGAACACAATGTCAATTACCACCTCCCCAATATTTTTAATCTTTCAGGATAGTTACAGATCAACCCAGTTTAAAATACATTATAATTTCAGTTCAAGCTAAAATACATAAGCCGACTGTTGTAAGGAATCGATTTAAAGAATTTTAAATCTTCTAGTGACCAATATTTGAATTAGGTAATGTATTTCGCTGCCAACTAAGTGTAGTGTACTGAGGAATTTTGGTAATGAACATAAGCCATGTACTAATACAAGAACAATTTAAACAGACAAATAGATAGGCAAGCAACCAGATCACAAGACCCTATTAGTGCAATTGGTTACGTTTAGATCACAAGCCCTATCGAACTTTGATTAAGATCATTGGCCAGCTGGCCTATGAGGCTTAAGCTGGGTACACGCTATGCCGATGAATCCACTGACGGAGCAGCCGATCATTTAAGCTATACAGACTTACCGATCGCCCGCTAGATGCGTGTTCCCTGACAATTGGGCACGCATTTGAATTGCCCGTCCAGTTGAGCAGTCAGTCACTGGCAGCCCCTGCAGCAAGTGAACAACCGATATATAGCCCAGCGTGTACCCAGATTTATACATGTGATATATGGTTGAAACGGCATAAATTGCTGTGATCAGTTTACAAAGTGGGCAGATCTTAATTTTTTGGTTGCTCAACCAGATCTTGAGTTTAGCACACTGCATGAGAGGTGTGGTGAAAATGCTGAGCTCCACATGACTCACTGACCTTGACAAAGACTTGCACTTGCTGTCAGGTAAAACAAACCAGTGACAAACATGACTGAGAAAAATGCAAAATCCAATTTACATACCCGTCCTATTTATAAGTAGTGAAGACAAAAAAAAAAAAAAAAAAACACAAGTGTAATCGGGCATGAATCATTCCTTTCTGAAAAATGGAGAGTTATGATTTAACTTTAATACTTTGGTGGGAAATGCTCTCAGACAAAAAAAAAAAAAAAAAAAAGTTTACCAGCCAGAGGGAAATTTTAACTAAGTGTCTGAGCACTGCTACTCCCCAGCACAGAGAATGGGCACTCTCCAGGTACAGCTCGCTGAAACACAGTGCAGCTGGCACAATCTTCATTTTTAGCAAAGTTGTTCTTTAATTCACAACCGTTTACAGGGAGAGGTGAAGAAAATAGTGTTACCAATAGCAACAACATCTCGTTTGCTTTCATTTTCTAAACTGTATAAGAAAACCATATGACTAGTTGTTATGGGCAATGCCACTTTTTATATTAGGTGCATATGCAGACTGGGGGGGAAAAACACACCTATACGGCTGATAGAGGCCCTGATTCAGCAAGAAACGCAATAGCAAAGCTGCATGCAGGCAGCTTTGCTATTGCGTCCTTGTAATAATGCAAATGCAGCAGGTGTATGACAGCGATAGGCTGCCAGCAACAGAACAGAAGACGCCGCTGAGAAGGGAGATCGTCGCTGGACCTCGCTGGAGGGGTAAGTAATTATGATTACCGTGGCATATTCGTTAGTATGACTGCAATACCAAAAGAAATATGCAGTTTGAGGTTCTATTCATTGATAAATTGGGTCCTTAGTGTGAATCAGTATATGTATTGGAAAGACTGATTCAGTGTTTATACTTCTTAGAGTGTGTCAGTTTGTGAATGAATGAGAGAAGAAGGGTGTGTATATCAATAAAGGTATAGTGCTACATGGGAACACTATACTATTGCCCTATATTAATAAAAAATCATCATAAAAGAACAATGATTTATGTTATATTTTATGAAATTCTAATAAAAACATTTTATGAATACAAATAGGAAGGGGGGGGCTGCCTATTTGGTCAGTCCCAGGCCCCACAATTCCTGATGGCAGCCCTGACTGTTGGGTATCTGCAAATCATGGTATTTAATGAGAACAGCAGGGAGTGTAGGTGGAAGCAAGAAGAGATACAGAATCACTAAAGAATGGTCAGATATAGCAAAGGTCAGGGTCACAGTCTCCGATTCATAGCAGGTAACAGACAGAGGTTAGAGTCACAGGCTCAGGTTCGAAAACAATCAGACAGTGGCCAGGGGCATAGGCACAGGATTAAGGCAAGAATCAAGCAGGGGTCTGAAACATAATAGACATGCACAATATGAAGTCACTGGGTTTAGAAAATGAGACCAAAGGGGAATTAAAGTTTCTTCGCCCTGCTTTTTTTTGCGTGCCTGTCCGAGTTAATGAACTGTTTCTGCCGGTGGTGAATTAATGATATCTGCTCGCAGCCTCCAGAGGTGGCAAGCAGGAATCTGTGAAAAGTCCATCTTTAGGCCACCCAAACTGCTGTGTGCTAAGCAGAACTTTAGATGGGCAAAACCGCTTTACGCAGCCCCTTTGATGAAGTCTGGAGGAGACGAAACGCGTTAGGGAGCTCTAGTCTCTTGAAACCTGAACTTATTTCTCCTGAATGAAGATAAGCAATTTTTATCATATTTATTCCCTTTTTTGCTGCTCTAAATTTATTTATTTATTGGTTAAATACCATTTCAGATATAGTACTTTTTAGCCAGCTGATGGACTACTATTTCTATTTTTAGGATTGTTTATTACGTGAATATTTTTACCATTAATAAATTGTGTACCCCCCCCCCTATTTCACTTATACATTATTGTTTGCACAATTCTTTGGCACTAGCACTTTATATGTATTTATACACTAGCACTTTACTTGAGTAAACACGCAGGTCGCTATATCTATTCATTTTGTTATAAATTGTTTTTATTTTGCTAACTGGCATGTAATGCAGAACTTATTATGGGAAATTATATTGCAGTTTCCAGGAGTTGATTGGGAACATTTTACATTTTTTATAATGTAGTAGACACTGGACATACAACTCTGTGATGTTATCATACATGAGGTCACGTATCACCCCTCCCCTTTTCACCTAATGGTGCACAGAGGAAACACTCATTGTTTAGCTACTGATTGACCAAAAATTGAACCTCATGCACTTGCAGACGATGAGTAGTATTCCCCCTTAGTAGTCAAAAGGTTAAAAGGGATCTGTCACCAGTGTAGAGAAGTTTTCATTAGTTATTATAAAAGGAGAGTGCGACTGTTGTTTTCAATTGCCCTGGGTTCAAAAAAAAGCTTTACTAATTCTTTTAGTCTTGTCCGCTGCAGGAGGATTCAAGTGGTGAATGACTTCAGCTATAACAAGACCTAGTGGGTTGGTCAATCATTTGGCCAATCCAACAATGAACTTAAGGGACCCATACATCTACTGGGCAATCCGCTCATTCCGCCATCAGACCTGAACCACCAATCTGCTGGTCAAAAATGAGGACCAGTGGCCATGGATGATCGACGATCAGTCAGGGAGTCGGTGAAGTTCTACATGTTAAAAATCCAGATTTGCAAATCACGGTCATAATTTGATTATAATCTGCAAATCGGTGAAATACACCATGTTGGATGTCACCAATGCGCCGACCCCTGGGTCTGGGGATCCAGACCCCGGCCCAGTGGCCCAATCTGTCGCTAGTGTATGGGGGCCTTAAGTCAGTCACCAAATCCCAGCTTGGAGAGACAGAACAGTAGAAGCAGGCCATGCTTGGAACATGCAAACAACTTTAGAAAAAACATTTTAAAATATGTTTTAACAGAGTGAACTTTTTAAATTAGTCCATTAAAGTGACAAATACTGCAACTCTGCATATATTTTGCCTCACCATTCATTAAGAGTTATAACGAACTACTTGCACTGTTAAAGCCAGTAATTGATCATATTTTGACCTTTTGGCAGTCTGAAATAAAAGATGGGTAAAAAACACACACTAATAAAAGGATTAGATATTTTTTCTGGATTTGTATGACACATTAACATCTCAGAGCCCACATTATAATTAAGACTAAATATCTTTATCAATTAAGTTTCTTGTTGCATCACATATGTGTTTGATATGCTTAGCGGCCCATTTAGTTCCATACACCGCATAACGGCTATTAAAAAAAAAAAGTGTGTGCAAATGACCTACACACTCATAAGTTCAAACATTAAGAATCCCGAGACAGATATTTGACTAGTCTCCCGATTACGTCCAAAACTCTGGGTTCTGAGAGGGTACAGCTCCTTGCCAACACCCCCTCCCCCTCATGTCTGCAGTCTTGTTGTTCTATCCTTTGCTATTCCTAACTCGGTACAATTTGCATATGATCTATACCAAAGTACATCTCTGCTCAGGTTCTCATTTAGGGGTCCATTTACTAAGAGGTGTTAGGAGACAGAGTGAAAAGTGATAAGGTGCCAGCCAATCAGCTCCCAGCTGTCATCTCACAGGCTGTGTTTGAAATATAACAGTTGGGAGCTGATTGGCTGGCACCTTATCACTTTTCACTGTCTCCTAACACTGCTTAGTAAATAGACCCCTTATTTTCTTATTCTTCTCCAGTACTATCCTGACAAAATTTAATCCAACTGACCTCAGTTTTATTTCACCCTGGGTATACAAATCTTTCCTCCGGTTTAAAGTTGGGATGATTTTTTTGAACGCATTTTATTGACACGTGCTCCAGAGATCTGTCTAGATTTGTTGTCGACTTATTACAATTTATAATTACTGTCAAAAGCTTAGGGTTGTCTAGTGAGTACCGACCTCATTAGTGACGGGACCCGACGGGGTGCCGGTATTGGCAAGCACGTACACACTTGTCGTTGCCGGCAGCGACAAATGCAGCATAACTCTCGCTAATGATGTCACCCATTGCATGACTGCATGCAGGTCCGATGGGCAATGACGCTGACGACACACGGAAGCACGCATAGTCAGCGACATAGCAGGTACACACTGTCGTCTACTGTGTACCTGGCATAAGTAACCTTTTGCATTCAGATCTTATGAGCTTTCCCTGCTTAGGTCATGAAGACACCAGATCTGTTTGGACAGTAATTTGTTGTTATGGGTGTTCACACATGCACAGTCAGACTCACTCTCCCTCCATTCCCTGCAGTGAAAACAGATTACATCGGAACAACTTACACTGGTAATATTGTACATACAGTTTTAAACAAGAGGAGAATTATGATCCATGTAAAAAAGTGAATTGTACATGGATAAATACTTTGAGTTAATCATTCATCCTTTGTGGTAATTCTGTTTAAAATGGTTTTCAATGGTATATTTACAAAAACTTTGTATTTTGCCCTTATTCTATTCCAAGGGTAAAATACACTGATGGTAACTAGATATACGATACATCACTTTCTATAGGGCGCATTGTTCATTTATCTATATAATAAGCGAGAAAGCATGTCGGTCTGTCTTTTTGTCCTTTATGCACGGCCAGAGTTTTGGACCTAGCTCCACCAAATTTGGCATGGTGTTGTTGTTTGACCAAGATTAGGTTTTTGCCTAGGCTTGAACTTCGTCGGGGCCACAGACTGTCACACAATCCTAAAAATGGACACACTCTTAAATTACACAGGTTCCATGGCTGGCTCCAGAGGAAATTGGCAGTCTGACAAAAACCTGTGAGAAAGCTACAAAAGTATCCTTTTAACCTCAGTCTGAGCAAACTTGATGCCTCATGCCAGTCCATATTAGATCCAGAGCCCCTGTGTTTGCATGCAAGGGTGTAACTAAAACTTTGTGGGCCACATAGCAAGATCTTGAAAGGGCATCCCACAGAGGTAAAAAAACAACAACAAAAAAAAAATATACATTTGCCCCCCCACAGACCCCATTCAGGTTATTCCACACAGTTGTACCCCTTATATACATTATGCCAAGCAGTAGTAGTGCCCCTTATACATTATGCCACACAGTAATGCCCCTTACACATTATATCACGCAGCAGTGCCCTTTACAGACTGTGCCATATACTAGTATTGCCCCATTTAACACATTATTCCACACAATAGTAGTGCCACTTACACATTTAGCCTCCCTAGCAACTCACCTCTCTGTGTCCCTCCAGCAGCCTCTCGCATCCCCCTGTGTGCCATCTGCAGCAAGCAAGTGTGGATTTTGGGCCGAGCCGTCTACACAAATCTACACCTACAGGCGGTGGCAGACATGGACAGACAGAGCTGGCGCAATTTGAATCTGGCGTCAGTAGCAAGTTAATCAGACCTTGCAAACTGTCAGCCAATCAGGAGCCGCCACTGCTGATTGGCTGCCAGTCTGCAAGCTCTGCTTACCTCTCGACCAGCTGTGCTGTTTCTCCATGACCACCTGCCAGTGTGCCAGCTGTAATCAGCTGGTGGTCCGGCACAAAGTCAACATCGCAGATACCCGGGCCCCCCTCAACGGCACTGACTGGACCGGTCCACCTTGTGTGTGTGTGTGACTTGGTGCAGGGGGAGCGGTGGGCCACAGAGGCAGCTCAGGCACCATAGCAGCCGCACCCTTTGCACCCATGGTAGTTACGCCATTGTTTGAATGCATGTTAGCAAACAGTGGGGTCCTTTCAGGAACAGTGGAATGGGGTTATAGGCGAGGACTATGTAAACAAATAAAGGGTGCAGGTGTACTTCAGGGTCCAGTCTTCAATCCGGGTAACGCTGCTTATCCCAGCTAGTTTCTAATAACATGGTGTACTACATGAATACAATGTGTGTTTGTGATAGTAGGGAAAATTAGATTGTAAGCCGCAACTGGGAAGGCACTCGTGTGATCTATACATTTCACAGCTGTACATATGTTGATACTGAGAAAATCAAAGATTATATTGTGTGATATGCAATCATTTTAAAATGTTTTTTATTTTTTTTAAATGAGATAGTTGATCAAAAGTGTCCTAACTTAATTCCTATTCAGTACATTTTAAGAGAAGGTGTAAATTAGAGCAGCATGGCTTATACTAAAGTTTATTAAAAACAAAATTAGCTCAGCATGTTCCCACACAGCCTCATTTTCCCATCCTTGTTAAATTGTTTGCCAGTGCTCCTCACAGAGACTATAGAAGGAAACTTTCTGTGATCAGGTCTGTCGGTATGACAGGTTTCCTGAAAGGGATCTCTTGGTTTTCAGTACTTATAAAGTGTTCCAAAACAAAGGCATCAGATAAAAATTAAATAATAATTGAAATATTTAAAAAAATAAAAATCTATCCCATTATTTTACTGACAGAATCTCCATTTTGTGTTACTTTAAGGAATGCAGGAGCCAAAGTCTTTGTGACATGCTTGTGCTTTTTTTTTTACGTTCACACAAGTGAATGGCCAGTGATATAACAGAAAGCTTTGCCATTTGAGATTTGTCATAAATAAGCAGCATCAAATACATCTAATTGTGAGATTGTCTTTTTGTATTTGCAATGAAAGAATTAATATAATTTGTATATAAAGTACCAGACATATTTCATAGCACAGTACAACTGGATAGAGACATAGGGGGAGATTCAATTCAGCGGGAGTTGAATATTGCCGGGAAGTTGGTCCCAGAGCTATTCAATTCAGCGCGCTATTTAGTCTGTCTATAACAACTTAAGTCAGAAAATGCTCGTTTTCGTGACAACCTGGGTGTTTATTCGCAAGAACCGGCTTTCTCCAACTAAAGTGCGGCTGTAAGGCTGTTAGCGCCGCGCTAAGCCGGAAAACAGCCTCGAGGCTGGCACTTTAGTCGGATATCTTCTTGCACCCTCAGGATCTGCATTTGCAATTTGTGTTGACGTCTATTAGCTCATAATAATATATATTCAGATCTTGCGCCCCTAGCCACTATATGTACTATAATACCCACTTATTATTAATTGATGCAATCCACATATGGTAGTGTCTTCACACCAGTTGCATGGATTGATTACTGAATTCAATAGCCCATTCTTTATGTATCAATATCGGATCAGTATGAGCTAGTTATACTGATCAAATATTGCTAGATATATACACACACACACACACACACACACACACACGTTTATTATGTATTATTTGTAGATTAAATTACCCAATATTGCTGGTGGGGGGGGGGGGGGTGCTGGTATGAAATTAGTGAGGTAGACACTGACTACACAGGACTGATCCACCACTCTGCTACTGCCAGGGATTTCGGGAGCCCTGGCAGTGATGGACATTATGACAGTGAAGAAGTAGGCAGACACTACACTTCCCCCTACACGAAAACAATTAGATGGGGAAAATCATACATGTTGGACAGACAGTTTTGGACGTTTTTCAGCGTGTGGGAGCATACGGCTGATTATCGTTTGCTTCCACACACTGCCAGATTATCATTCCAACCAGCCAACTAGTTGGCTAGTTGGAATGATATCGTTTAGGTGTATGGCTAGCTAAATTCAAAACCGGGTTACACCACTGTTTGCCAAGACCAGTAAACCGTGGACATAGGCTCAGCAAAACTGGACAGTTGAGGATTAGAAAAAGGTTTCCTGAAATGATTAAACTTGATTGCTGCTTCAAAATGCAGATGGTAAGGGTTGGAAACATAAATGGTTATATTGCAAGGGGAAGGTATTCCTACTCAGTAGTTGTAAGGTGTATTGAAAAAAGAGGTCACTGGGTATATATATATATATATATATATGCAAAACAGCGGCACTCACGGGGCTGGATAAAGAAGAGTCAGGTACACAGTGGGTGTATGTGATTCGACGTTTCAGTCGGTGAGGACTTTTATCAAGAACACAGAAAAGATACAAAGTACAGCAATCTTAATACCCCTGCTGATGGTAGTGGATTTCTAAATCTCCAACTTCCCATTGGTGATATCCTCAGTTTTAGTGAGTCTGAGGCTGAACATCTTTACTTTAAAGACTCGTTCCTGCAGTCTGCAGGATTAGAATCTGTTGATGATTTATATCATTCTTTAGTAAAACTTAAAAAGAAGGAGATAGACTACTACCTTCACGGGGTTACGTTATCCGACTATCATAGGGAGAGAAAAATACCTAGGGGCTTTCGAATTAAAAATGTCCCCACAATAGGTAGGAATAACGTTGATTTTTGTAGGAAAGGGGTGGCAGTCCTAAATAAATGCTCCCTTGATCTGATTCTTCTTGTTATTGAGGAATCAGGCAGGGAGCTCAATTGCATTAAAGACAAGATTAAGACCTTTGAAAACACGCATTTGTCATCAATAACCAGTGACACATCGACTGATTGGATGACAAAATTAAACACCCAGATTAATGATTACAAAAGGGATCTGATTAAATACAAAAAAGAAAAATTAACAAAAGTTAACATTGACTACCAGGAGCAACGTGTATACACTTGGGCCACTGGCAGAGCTCCACCTACTCGAGCATACAAAACTAGATTTAACAAACGAAAACCCCTTGCTGACACTGATCAGTCCAGTGCCGCTAACTCTTCCCAAAGTGAGACAGATAGCTTCCCCACTCCTGTGTCCCAGAAACCCCCTTTAGGGGTGTCCACGCGTGCACAAAGAGGAGGAGGGCCCGCACGCGACGTGGAGGGCAGGGAGGTAGGTCGAGGAAAAAGACTCTACAAAAAGAAAATATAGTCATTAATCTTTCAAGTAGAACCATCACAGACACAGAAATGAGTCTTTTAAACAAGGGATTATCATTTGTGCCTACGTGTAATTTCAACAATTTCCTTTGGAAACAGGATTTGTGGAAATTTCACCGTAATCTCAAGCTTAAAGAATTCTATGCTACCAAAGAGTGACATTTCCACTTATTCTAAAGGTCCAGTAGAGAGCAAATCTACCTTTGAACCCCAATCTTTCAATGCTTCCATCAAAAGCTTTATTAGATTGGTAGATCACCATGTTGAGTTGGAAACGAAAACCAGACCTAAATTACATCATAATCTCACTAAGGATGAATACATTGCTTTACATTCACTAAGTAATGATAAAAGCATTGTAATTCGTTCTGCGGATAAGGGGGGAGCAGTTGTCCTTCAGGACACCGTTTCCTATAAAAAAAGAGATCTACAGACAACTTTCTGATCTACATGTCTATACCAAATTAGAAAGCGACCCTACCAGTCTCTACAAATCAGAACTCGAGGATTTACTTGATCAGGCCGCTGCCAACAATTGGCTTGACCTTAACATGGTCAAGAACCTCAAAACTACTAAACCCATTGCGCCCGATATATACTTTACCCAAAATTCATAAGTCCCTAATATCACCTCCAGGACGTCCAATCATTTCCGCAAGGGGTTCACTATACAGTGTAGTATCCAAATTCTTGGATTTTTATGTTCAGCCTCTTTTGATCAGCGAACCTACATTTCTTAAGGACACAAATTCTCTTATAGACAAATTACAACACTTGCACAATTTACCAACACAATTTTTTCTTTGCACGATTGATGTAGTGTCGTTGTACACTAGTATCCCTCACTCGCAGGGATTGGACTATATGAAAACTTTTCTTGAGTCTAAACAGGAGTACAATTGACCCAAGATTGATTTGTTCATTTCACTTCTAGAAAAAACCCTCACTAGGAACTATTTTTTCTTTGATGACTGTTTTTATTTACAGAAGAAAGGATGTGCTATGGGGTCACACGTAGCACCTTCATTCGCTAATGTCTATATGTTCAAGGTTGAACAGTTGTTATTTTTACTTAACCCCAAATTTAACAAACATCTCGTATACTTCACTAGATACATTGATGACATTTTTGTTATTTGGTCTGGGACATCTGCACAATTTTCAACAGCAATGCATCACATCAATCAAATGCATGATAATATAAAGTTCACATATGAATGCAGCCAACAGAATGTACACTACTTGGATGTGAACATCAGTTGGTCTGGTTCTGCATTCGTTACGTCTTTATATACCAAATCCACTGACTGCAATACTTTTTTGCATGCTGATAGTCATCACCCTCTACCTTTGAAGAAGAGTCTATCCTATTCACAATTTCTTCGCATCAAGCGGATTACCAGTGACATTAAGATGGCGGAAGATGCAATGGACAGTATGATGATTAAATTCTTAAACCGTGGTTATGATGAAAATGAACTCCTCAAAGCTAAATTCAGGGCTCTTAAATCAAACAATGTTGGCAACCGCAATAACTTTTCCAATAGCCTCTCTAAACCACCGACCATGTTTATAACCCAGTACAACTCCTCAAGCAATTCCATCAACTCTACGGTCAAAAGACTCTGGCCAGTGATCAACACAGACATTAATTTGAAACCACTATACTCTTCGAGGATTATGATGGGTTACAGGAGAGGTAAAAATCTAAAAGAATGGCTGGTGCATAATGACATCTCCACTGTTGAAAAGCCAAAAGGAACTAATTTTCTTGCTCGCAAGCCCGGATGCTACAAATGTATAGGGTGTACCACATGTGGATACATGGAAACTGGTCCTGATGTTGTTCATCCACATTCAGGGAAACGCATTCCCATAAGACATATTCTCAACTGCATGAGTAAGTTTGTTGTTTATATCATCTGGTGTCCGTGTGGCTTGGCCTACATAGGCAAAACTTCTTGGACCATGAGGATAAGGATGGCACAGCATCGTACCGCCATAAGACAAGCATTTGAAGGGAAAGACAATGACCAGCCTGTAGCACGACACTTCAAAGAACTCAAGCATCCTTTGGCTACATTGAGGCACAAGATCATTGATCACGTACCGGCAATGAGAAGAGGTGGTGACAGAGACAAACGTTTATTACAACTAGAGGCACGGTGGATCCACGATATGAATACTGTTGCACCTTTGGGTCTCAATGAGACATTATCATTTGCTTGTTTTCTCTAAAATAGACTTTTTATCTTGACCTCTTTATCATTCGTTGGTTTATCCATCTAGCCTTAAGGACACTTTCTATCTCTATCTCTTGTTTGATGTAATGGTGATTTTGTTGTCTCCCTACCTGGTGCTTTTTCACGTTAGTTAGCACCTAATAATCTTGTGCTTTGTGCCTATTCTTTTTTAAGTCGAGATAAGTATACATTCCTTTCTGGTTTATGCCTCTCGTGTCTCTGGCTTAAGTTACCACCAAGAGGTAGTGATCAATGACCTATTCATTAGGTGATTCCTGCTGGAGAGGTTATGGTTCATTCTTCCTTTTCTTGATTTACTAACATACTCACACTGGATAAGCCCGATCTCGTCCGATCTTGGAAGCTAATCAGTGTTTGGCCTGGTTAGTACTAGGGTGGGTGACTCCCTTGGAATACCAGGTTTTGTAAATCTAATATAATATTGGACTTTCACCATTTCTCTCCTCCTTTGACCTGGTTTTGTCATTATGATCTTATATACCCTTTACGTGGTCTTGCCTGCAGCACATCTTAGGCTATCACTCCGGATTGGTCCTGTTGAGCTAGTAATGAATGCTCCCACATCTACATTTATTACGTTTATTTATTTATTCGTTTTCAGTTTGTCCTCAATAGAGGGCATAACTTATGTATGTTATTTTTTCATGTTCTATTCACTTTATATACAGTGTATAGACATGTTCACGCTAACATATGCCCTACCCCACGTGTTCATTAGTCTATGCGATGCTAGCGTTTTGCATTACCTTACCCTAGAATATGCCACATGACCTACTTGTTTAACCAGTATAGTCTGATGATTGCAGTGTATTATTTATTATTTATTATGTATTATTGTTTATTTATTATTTTGTTTTCAGTATATCACATGCACATAGCCATATTTATGTTTATGTTTCACTTGTCTAGCATCCTGTTCACTTAGTTGGATGCTCCCACTTTACTGCTATGCACTATAATATTCATCACAGTACTGTCCAGCTTATATTGATGGTATACTTTGTGTCCATGGATCTCATTTACATAATCCCGCCCATTGACTTGCAGCTGACGCCTGGAAGTGAGTGTCATCGTACATTGCGTCACACGCCGAACGTCACCACGTGCACCCGCACGCTGATGACGTCATTCATCCGGCGACTGGCAAGATGGGCGCGTGTAGCACTTCATCACATCTACACAGTCCTATAAAGGTTTGTACTTTGTATCTTTTCTGTGTTCTTGATAAAAGTCCTCACCGACTGAAACGTCGAATCACATACACCCATTGTGTACCTGACTCTTCTTTATCCAGCCCCGTGAGTGCCGCTGTTTTGCATTTTTATTCAACAGGTCTTCTCTACCTCAGATGGCACCTGGGCAAGTATTTTTGGTTATTATGGAGTGCCGGCCTCAGTCTCTGCTTGATTTATTGAGAGGGGAGTGCTGCACCTTCATGCTTCTATTTGTCCCTATGTGAGGGCACCCCTGCAGGATTTGGTTTATTATCTGGAGTGCCGGACCTGGAGATTTTATATATAAAGACTTATATATATATATATATATATATATATATACACACACACACACACACACACACACACACACACACACACACACACACATGGCTAGCGTAAACAAAGAAAAAACAACTATTTTCTAATAGAATCAATACTAATATAATTACAACATTGTGTCCGCCTGCTCCAAGTTGGAAAATAAAGACTTTGTGATGAAGAAAATATTAACGTCACAATTTGACAGTAAAGAGGAAGTCCCAAGATAAGAATATACCTGGGTAACCTTTGTCCACATATATTCCAAACAAACAGAATCAGACTCAGAAAACCTAAACAAAAAAACAAACTTCCATCATCATATAAGTCTGCAGAAGCAATTAAGAGTACAAACTATTTTCTAAGTATAATAAACCGCATTGTCCACAGATTGAAAGACAGGTAATAAAGTGAGAGAACACAAATATTGCTGTTTATTTATAATTGCAGCTTTCTTTAGGCTTCTGTATCGGTGCTACACATCCCGCTACGTGCTTGGCACAATACTATCAGCACAGACTCTTGTTCCCATGCCTGGCTGATGTACCCAATAACAACTGCATAAGCAAAGAATGCTGTGTTCATTCGTCAAGGAACCAATTTATGGGTTTAATTGTTTTCTGTCTGGATTACATATCACTTATTTCCTATAGTCCAAACTGCTGGAAACCCACCAAACATGTAGACTTTATAACAGAACAGAACATCAAACATCAATGTTTCTGCCATTAGAAGTATAGAAACCCCACTTTCATTTACCCCTCAATTCTGACATTGGAGTCCAACCCTCCCTCATGCTGTCCATGAACTCACGTAGGAAATGGATTTGGGTCTGCCGCTGGGCGACAATACTCACGACAAGATACAAACCCCCATATCAAAATGTTCCATTAGTGTTGCTTTTCTGCATAATCCATATAAGGGTCATTCCATGGTAACTCACGTTACAATGTGACATGGCAAACAATTAAAAAAAACTGTACACAGGAATTGCTAAAGCATGACCGGTCTTATTATTTTCTAAGTAAATAAAATACATTTCACATAAATTCCTTTTGCTGTTGATAGCCATGCAAATACTTTCTATGTCACTTTGCAACGTGAGTTACCATGTAATGACCTAAAAGGTCCTCACCAGATGGTACTTTGTTCCAGAGTGTCTTCACCAGATGTAGCCAAACACCTCTGACCTGTGCTGGAGACACTATATGGCCAACTAGTACTTTTTTTCCACATCTGGTGGACATGCCAGATGATTGTCCCATTATGGAATATGGTCCATTCCCTCATATCCTCTGTTTCGGCCCTTACCTCTCCACTATCTCCTCCTAATTTACTCCTGTGTGCCCCAGGTGGTCAGACGTCTAAACATATTATTAAACTTAATCCTTCATATCTCCTGAGGCTCAAATTCTTCAGAGGTTCCCCGTTGCAGAAAAACCGCCATCTAGGTAAGAAAAAAAAAAAGACTTCCAAACTGACTGGCCTGTACCTAGTGCAGAGGGATGGGGGTCTCCAAACAGAGTGCATCATTCACCAAGATTTCTGTTGACGACCCTGCTCCCCTCAGTGGCTTGCAAAAGCCCCTCAAGGTCCTAAGAGGTAGGAGTATCCTGCCCTCCTCCACAGACCGCACCCCCTCAACAGACCCGCCCCCATAAGGGCTGCTTCCATAAATTTCCCGGGCTTATTATCCACCCCAATCCGCCCCTACA
Source organism: Taudactylus pleione (assembly GCA_031769625.1). Lineage (NCBI taxonomy): Eukaryota > Metazoa > Chordata > Amphibia > Anura > Myobatrachidae > Taudactylus > Taudactylus pleione. The sequence continues at coordinate 1,244,279 of JAUIMM010000077.1, read as the reverse complement.
CTCGCGGGAGCGAGTCATTGCGACAACAGCCGTACTTGACGACAGCCTGAACTTGCTCAAAACTGTGCGCAGCCCCAAAGGGCTGTGTACAAAATTGAGTGAGTTCAGCCTGAAAGAGCGCTGCAAGATGCGGTGCCATTGACTTTTTTCCACTAACGTTAATCTAAAAGAACTAGGACTAGTGATTATTGCTCATTTGTGAAGCATGTTATTGCCATTTACTGTTCACTTCTTGTTCTACCTTTGTTATTGTACATGTTCAATTTTAAATAAAAAGATTAAAAACAAACATAAAAGTATAGTAAAACACGATTTACTAAGTTTAGAACTTGTAATGAGGGCAATCATTATGTGCTGAATAATGAGGCAGATAACACTGATAATTCTCTTTAAGAGGAAATAATTATTCTATTAAAATATTAGTGGGAAAATTGATTCATTTTAATGAGAACAATATTATTTATTAATTATACTGAAGGTGCAATGTTGTTAACTGTGGTTTAAAAATATGTTTACCATAAGGCAACATTACATAATTTGTGGCTATATAAATGGTTTCCACTTCCTAAAATAATAAATGTTGTTCCCATCATTAAAAACATAACTTGCTGTAGTTACCAGTTTGCTTTTCCTCGCGATTGCTGCTTTTTTATGCCTGAGATTTACAGTGGAGCAGAAAGGGGGTAAGCGGGTACTAATTACCCAGGCCGCCACACCCCCCCCCCCCCATCCCATCCGTGTCAGTGGCTGTGTGCTCTACCGGCATTATGTGCAGGGGAGAGCGATCACACTTGTTCTGACATCCGAACTTGGCGGTAAGATCCAACCCAAAACCAAACCACTAATATCTAACTAACACCTATTCTGCTCATTCACTATTAGGCATCAATAGCAATACAGCAGATACAACTCTTTAATTTGTGCTTGAAAAATATTTTTTTCCTAGAATTAATTGTATGCTATAATGGGCTACTGTCCTCGTGTATTTGCACCAGCTTACAAATAACACGACTTACAGTATGTGTCAGGGCCGTAACTAGGGTAGTGTGGCCGGTGCCATGGCGCAGGGCACCGCAGGACAAGGGGCGCTGTTTGGGCCTGTCAATTTTCTGTTTATCATCATTCTCACTTGTAGCTTCCTCTTATTTCACCCCCAGAATCTCTTGGCCTCCCCAATCTCTTCCCCATGAGGCCATGGCCCTTTTTTGGGTGCGTTATGTCCCCATTTGAAAGAATGGGGGGGAGCCAATGCGCTTTCTAACACAGGGCACCAAAAAGTCTTTCACTCAGAATAGCGTCACAGCAGGTGTTTTTTTCCCGACATTGAAGTGATGCAGAAGAGCACTTAGGTTATTTTTTTCGTTTTTTTAAGTGGTCCCATCAAATTTGGGGTACATGAAAATGGGTACTAGCATATTTTTATGTCCCTAAAGTAAGTTTTTAAAAATTCTGCAACTATGCACCTGCCACTAGTAGCCTATTCTAGAATACACCTGCCGCATACTTGCAGAATAGCCCTGAAACAAAATATCAAAATGTTCCATTAGTGTTGCTTTTCTGCATAATCCATATAAGGGTCATTCCATGGTAACTCACGTTACAATGTGACATGGCAAACAATTAAAAAAAACTGTACACAGGAATTGCTAAAGCATGACCGTGTCTTATTATTTTCTAAGTAAATAAAATACATTTCACATAAATTCCTTTTGCTGTTGATAGCCATGCAAATACTTTCTATGTCACTTTGCAACGTGAGTTACCATGTAATGACCTAAAAGGTCCTCACCAGATGGTACTTTGTTCCAGAGTGTCTTCACCAGATGTAGCCAAACACCTCTGACCTGTGCTGGAGACACTATATGGCTTTTATATGGATTTGTAGTTCAACAACAGCTGGAATGCCGCTTACTGCCCACCCCTGGTTTAGCTGCTTTACGTGGCAAAACCTGTTACATTTGTGTGAGACAGGCATGATAAATAATGGGCACCTGACCACAGCAGCAATTGAATTGCTTTGCTGGAAGCCAATTACAGATGGGCGCATAAAAAACAATTCCCCCCCTTTATCATGTTCTCAAGACATTCTTTGCAGTGTGGCAGGGCACATAATCCTGCTGAAAGAGCACACTGCCATCAGGGAATACCGTTGCCATTAAGGGGTGTACTTGGTCCGCAAAAATGTTTAGGACACATGTGATGTATGTCAAAGTAACATCCACATGAATGGCAGGACCCAAGGTTTCCAAGAACATCACACTGTCTCCGCCGGCTTTTCTTCTTCCCATAGTGCATCCTGGTGCCATCTCTTCCTCAAGTAAATGACACACATGCACCCGGCTCTCCAAATTATGCAAAATAAAATGTGATTCATCACACCAGGCAAACTTCTTCAATTGCTCCATGGTCCAGTTCTGACATTCACGTGCCCATAGTAAGCGCTGTCGGTGGAGGACAGGTGTCAGCTGCGGCTATGGAGCCCCATACACATCAAGCTGTGATGCAATGTGTCCTGACACCTTTCTATCATAGCCAACATTAACTTTTTCAGCAATTTGTGCTACAGTAGCTCCGCGGTGGGAAAGGACCGGACGGGCTAGCCTTTGACCTCCCACGCACATCATTGAGTCTTGTGTGCCCGTGACCCTGTCTCCGGTTGTCTTTCCTTGGACCACTTTTAGTAAGTACTAACCCACAAGAACTGTCGTTTTAGAGATGCTCTAACCCAGTCACCTAGCTATCACAATTAGGCTATTGTCAAAGTTGCTCAGATCCTTACGCTTGCTCATTTTCCTGCTAGCAAAACATCAACTTCAAGAACTGAGTGTTCATTTACTGCCTAAAGGAGCCCATACATCTGCGACGGATTGTAGCAATGCGATCAGAAATGCCGATCTGCTGGGTGGAAACGCTGACCGCTCACCATCTATGTTCAGCGATCCGTCGCAGGATCGCTGAAGCTTTACATGTTAATTGTCCCCGATTAGACAATCACTATAATTTTTTTATCGAGATTGTCAAATCGGGAAAATGCAATATGTTGGATTTCTGCAATGCCAGGCTGCAGCATCGCGACAATCTGTCGCAGATGTATGGGCACCTTAATATATCCCACCCCTTGACAGATGAAATTGTAATGAGATAATCAACTGTTATACACTTTGTAGTGTGTGTGAGTGTTTGTATATACACATACACCTGTATATTATATATACACACACACACATATATGCATACACGCACATACAGTCAGGTGCATAAACATTGGGACATTGAAAGAATTTTCATATTTTGGCCTCTATTCACCACCACAATGGCTTTGAAATTAAACAAACAAGATGTGCTTTAACTGCAGACTTTCAGATTTAATTTGAGGGTAATTACATCCAAATCAGGTGAACGGTGTAGGAATTACAACGGTTTCTATATGTGCCACCCACTTTTTAAGGAGCCAAAAGTAATGGGACGATCAACTCAAAAGCTATTTTATGGACAGGTGTGGGCTATTCCCTCGTTATTTCATTATCAATTAAGCAGGTAAAAAGTCTGGAGTTGATTCTAGGTGTGACATTTGCATTTGGAATCAGTTGCTGTCGACTCTCAATATGAGATCCAAAGAGCTGTCATTATCAGTGAAGCAAGCCATCATTAGGCTAAAAAATCAAAACAAACCCATCAGAGAGATAGCAAAAACATTAGGTGTGGCCAAATCAACTGTTTGGAACATTCTTAAAAAGAAAGAACACACCGGAGAGCTCAGCAACAGCAAAAGACCCGGAAGACCACGGAAAACAACTGTGGTGGATGACAGAAGAATTATTTCCCAGGTGAAGAAAAACCCCTTCACAACAGTTGGCCAAATCAAGAACACTCTCCAGGAGGTAGGTGTATATGTGTCAAAGTCAACAATCAAAAGAAGTCTTCACAAGAGTGAATATAGAGGGTTCACCACAAGATGTAAACCATTGGTGAGCCACAAAAACAGGAACCAGATTAGAGTTTGCCAAACAACATCTAAAAAAGCCATTACAGTTCTGGAACAACAGCCTATTGACAGATGAGACAAAGATCAACTTGTACCAGAGTGATGGGAAGAGAAGAGTATGGAGAAGGAAAGGAACTGCTCATGATCCAAAACATACCACCTCATCAGTGAAGCATGGTGGTGGTCGTGTCATGGCGTGGGCATGTAAAGCTGCCAATGGAACTGGTTCCCTTGTATTTATTGATAATGTGACTGCTGACAAAAGCAGCAGAATGAATTCTGAAGTGTTTCAGGCAATATTATATGCTCATATTCAGTCAAATGCTTCAGAACTCATTGGACGGCGCTTCACAGTGCAGATGGACAATGACCCGAAGCATACTGCAAAAGCAACCAAAGAGTTTTTTAAGGCTAAAAAGTGGAATGTTATGCAATGGCCAAGTCAATCCCCTGACCTGAATCCGATTGAGCATGCATTTCACTTGATGAAGACAAAAGTGAAGGGAAAATGCCCCAAGAACAAGCAGGAACTGAAGAACATTTGCAGTAGAGGCCTGGCAGAGCATCACCAGGGATGAAACCCAGCGTCTGGTGATGTCTATGCGTTCCAGACTTCATACTGTGATTGCCTGCAAAGGTTTTGCAACAAAGTATTAAAAAGTGAAAGCTAGATTTAGGATTGTTTAGTTTGTCCCATTACTTTTGGCCCCTTAAAAAGTGGGAGGCACATATAGAAACCGTTGTAATTCCTACATAGTTCACCTGATTTGGATGTAATTACCCTCAAATTAAATCTGAAAGTCTGCAGTTAAAGCACATCTTGTTTGTTTCATTTCAAAGCCATTGTGGTGGTGAATAGAGGCCAAATTATGAAAATTCTGTCAATGTCCCAATATGTATGGACCTGACTGTGATATATATATATATTATATATATATATATATATATATATATATATATATATATATACATACACATACACACACACATACATACACATATACACACACACACACACACACACACACACACACACACACACACACACACACACACACATATATATATACTTGTACTCCCACAATTAAGCTTCTTCAATTGTCACAGTCTGGGTGGGGTGGAAGAGCTTTGGGGAAAGAGCCAAATGTTCCCAGTTTCTCAGGCCATCATCTAGTGTTTGAAAAAAAAAGTATGAACTCTCTACTGCATCAGCCTTGGAGAGACACCAACTAACACAATAAGTTAGTATTTAGTACTTACATTTTCACTGCAGCGTATAAAAACATGTCACAAATCTGAACACCAGCAAAAACATAGAAAGTTTAAAGAGAGTTAACATGTAAAAAGAAAGTAAAGAAAAACAAAATATAGAACAGAATTCACATAAGAAACAGTAAAACAAAAAAGCAAGACAATCGCTGGCATAGTAGTGAATATTTCAAATCATTATCCACTTTAGCACAGAGGAATCAGGTTGCAGACATTATTTATTGGCCAGGGGCCTGGGTTTGCAAATTCAAAGGCTTAGTGGAATATTGTGAGAGCTGCTGGTTCAGAGAGGAATAGAGGATCTCTGAGAAGGCCACCAGCTAGCTAACCCCTTGGTCACAGAGGAAACTACAACCCATGTTGAAGTCAACCTTGCTAAGTCCAAACCAGCCTGTAAAATATAGGCAGTGATACTACCCAACTGTGTCTCAGGTAAGTGTGTGTATACATGTAATTAATTATATTCAAGTAACACAATCACCTATCATCTACAGCAGTATGTAAACATACTATTACATTATAATAAAAAAAAATATGGACAGTCTTTCAATAAAAGTTGTCCATTTGTATTTCGCTTGTGACCTTCAATAAATATGGTCACATTGTGGCAGAGACTATGCATATTTATATACACATTTTACATTCTATAGTTTTTGCCACAGGACACAGAGTAAGTAAAGGGAATATCCACTAGGCGACCTTAAAGACTCAACATCTAGCGTTGACCTTCAAGTCGCCGAGGTGTGGTGTCCGCACTAAACTGCGTTCACTGAATGTCATTCAGTGCAGAAGCCCAACCTCCTATCTCTGAACATGCCGAACCTGACGAGTGTCAGGTTGACGGGCATGTTCAGTAGATAGTCGGGGTCGGCAAGGACCCAGCGTGCACGTGCATTGCCGGCTATCCATTACACGACTTTGTGAACAATGCGACCAAAACCTCCTGGTTGTGGTTGGATTGTTCACAAAGTCGTGTAATGGATAGGCCCCTTTACAGAAACAGATTAATATGTGAAGAGGATTGTGGATTACAGTTGTAAGTATGAAAGAATAGCACTGAGGCAAAAAAGTGATAGCCAGGCCTGGCATGAAAAACAGGTTGAGCCAGGTTACCAGACATAGGGAAAGGTATATGAACCACCAGGTTACTGGAAATGGCAGCCTCCACATTCTCCAGAAATGTAAGTTCATCGTCAGTCACACACTATATTCCACAAACTAGTCCACCAGCACAGTAACACAATGCTAGTCTCCAAAATGACACGGAATATGCTGAAAACAGGTTATTTAACAGCTTTAAAAAACAAACAACAACACCTTTATATTCAACTGTCCAAGAACATGATGTGACATCACTCACTGCACAACAAAACCACAAAATGCATGCAATAGGCCGTGCAGTGGTTAGCATTGCAGTATTACTGTAATAGGGCCATGAGTTGTATTCCAGCCAGCCCACCATCATTGTGGTGTTTGTATGTTCTCCTCTCCGTGTTTGTGAGGGTTTAATCCAACAGTCCAAAAAAGTGCTGGTAGGTTATTTTTCTTCTGATTAAATTAACCCTAGTTTGTGAACATAATGTGTTGTAACTATAAAATAATAATATCAACAAGACAACTTCTCTCGCACATGAGAGAACATTGTATTTATCCTTATTGTTTTAGAGTGTACCAATCGCATACGCAATTTGCAATTTTTAAAAATCAGTCACATCACCATTCCCATTCTTGCAATCAACATTGGCACTTTAACTACATATGTGTCCTTATACATCTTTGCTCTAGTCACGGCAAATAGCCCTTCTCACCGCGCGTGAGATTCTGCTAGCGTTGGGTGTCTTTTGTGATGAAAATGTGTCTAAAATCGCATTGCTATGGGACTAGGACGCACAAGTAGACTGTGCTGATTAATTTGATATGCGACACTTGTGCAGGGTGTTCAAAAAGTTACACAACCAAACAGGGAAACCCATGTAATTGCTTTCTCTGAAGAACATTGAAAACCGTAATGGAGCACCCATTGGCTACAGCTACACTTTGCAGCAGCATATATTCATGGTCATGTAGGACAACTACTCTGGCAGTTATGCCCGGATGCAGGAGACCTTCACGTGGTTTCAAAAGGACAATGACACAGCCCATACAGCCAGAAACACTATTACTTACTTGAAAGAGTGTTTTCCAGGACGACTGATCTCACGGGGTTCTTGGCCAGCACAGTCTCTGGATTTAACACTCCTTGACTTTTCCTCATGGGGGTACCTGAAGGCGACTGCTTATGTAACTCACTCGCACAGTTTTCAAGAATAACAAACATTCATTCAGAACTGTGTTGATGTAATTTCAGGGGAAACATTGCGAATTTTGGTTAACAAGAACAAGATTAGCCGTGTCCATTTGTGTGAGTCACAGAAAGGCGACCACTTCCAGCACATACTATGAAATAGTTTCCCCATACGCAGGGGTGTAACTAGGTATTTGAAGGCCCCATAGCAAAAGTATGTAAGGGCCCCTAAGTACCACCAAATGGTGAAAAATGTATATAACACATTGAACACTATAGCAATCCAATTCATCATCCTCTCTAGCTCCCAGACTACAGAATTATGGTGTAAGTACAAAGAGGGGAATACCAGTATTAGACAGAGCAGATTTCAAACTTGGTCCAGAATATCTGAATTACAGAACACTCGCATAGTAAATTCCAGAAGGTCCCTAGGGCATTACCACACTTGGGACAAAGGTCAGATTGCCAGTCCCTGAATCGCAACAGGCGAACACGAGTTAAATATGTTCTGTGTATGATAAATAACTGGATCTGCTGAATTCTAGATGTAGTAGCCTTGCTGGGAAATTCCAAGGCTGCATCCCACTCCTCATCTCTAAAGGCCCCCAAACAGGGTGCGATATAGCAGCTGATCCAATGGATTGGTACGATATCGCTGCTATATCGTACCGTGTGTGGGCATATCGGACAGTGCGTGCTCCCATGGGATCGTACATCGCACCTCCAGATCTTACTGCATGTTCACTTGACAGGGGATGCGATGAACGATCCCATGCAGCGCTATGCGGGTGAGGGAGGGGGGTGCCGGCATATTGGGCGGTCGGCCCCCCAGATCGCTCCGTGTGTGGGGACCGCCCGATATGTCGGCCGTCGGATCGCAAGTCGCATTGCAAGGTGTATAATGCACCATGTATGGGGGCCTTAAGGGTGCCCACTGTAGGTTCCCAACCTCTACGTAGTGTAGGCTAAGTATCTTTGTGATGAGAGGACAAGAAAAAGGAGTTTGCAAAACGACATAGATTTAACAGGTCCCAAAGTTAACACAAACTGTTCAATATTTGGAGGTCCATCCCAAAATTGGGCAGTAAGAGTTGAAAAAATCTATAGAAATAAGCAGTCAGCAAACTAAACTCATTCCTCAATTGAATGAAGGATTTCAGTACTCCAGAATACAACTGTCCCACTGTACCAACACCTCTAGCATCATAAACTCGTCTTACAGAGAAAGCGTCCAGTTCAGGAAATCTACAAAAATGCCACAGAATAGTGTCAGGATCAATTGCAGCAAACTGAAATAACACATGCACCCAATGCAATATTTTGACTGGTTGAATAATTAACGGGGGACTACAATTGGAGATCTTACAACTCAATAGTGCCTGCAAGGGAGTCACCTGTGAAACTAAGAGAGCATGCAAGTGGTCCAAAGCACTACCTTGTATCCATGACTGAATATGCGACATCTATGCAGCATAATAATAGAACCGAAAGTGCAAAAGCGCTACACCAGCACCCACCCTAGACCTAGTAAGTACAGGTTGAGTCTCCCATATCCAAATATTCCGAAATACGGAATATTCCGAAATACGGAATATTTTTAGCATGACTGAGAAAGTGAAACCTTTGCTTTCTGATGGTTTAATGTACACAAACTTTGTTTAAAGCACAAATTATTAAAAATAGTGTATAAAATAACCTTCAAGCTGTGTATATAAGGTGTATATGAAACATAAATGAATTTCATTTATTTACACAAGCTTTTTTTGATGCACAAAATTATAAAAAATATAGTATAAAATGACCTTCAGGCTATGTGTATAAGATGTATATAACACATAAATGCATTCTGTGTGTATATTGGGGTTCCAATTTCAAGATATTTCATTATTTTATGCAAATATTCCAAAATACGGAATATTCCGTTATCCAAAATACCCCTGGTCCCAAGCATTTTGGATATGGGAGACTCAACCTGTACATCCAATCAAAGCAGAGGCCACTTAAAAGCCCATATCAAAGACAAAACTATACTATTTAATATGCAAAATAAGGAGGCAGGAATATACAGCGGGAAATTTAGGGACCCAGCACAATAGCAAGACCAATTCCGGAGCAGCAGGGGGAGCCCCTCGCAATGACAGTATGGAAGATTTACCCCAATTAGTAGTAAGGCAAATGTAACCTATGAACTCTTTCATAACTCATAGAACCACTGGCATGGCTATCCTGTAATCCAGAAGAAGCAATAATAAATCAGCATATAAAGCAACTGTATCAATTTTATTCCCAAACTGAAGACCCAGAATATCAGGATGGGCCCTAAATTTACAAGCCAGAGGCTCTATGGCCAGGACGAACAAAACAGCCCTGTTTAGTGCCACGGGATAGGGAAAAAGGGGAGGCTATAAAGCCATTAACAGCAATCCTAGTGCTAGGTCTGTCATATAATAGAAAAACAGGTCCCACTCTCATACAGCGCATGACCTCCCACAGGTAGGGCAGTCTAGGGACAAATACCAATTAAATCATATAAAAGGCATTCTAGCGTATACCATCACTGCCCGAAGCCTTATCACCCGGAAAGGATTTAAGAGCAGTTTCCACCTCATCCAGGGTGAGCGGGGCATCAACGAAGGCCCTAGCCTCAGTCGTCAGCACTGGTAATCTAATAGCAGAAACATATGACTGCAATTCGGCCATGAAATAGGACAACCGGGACCTATATATATCCTTATAGAATGTAAGAAAGATAATCAGCAATGTCCAAAATCGTCGTGGCAACACCACCATCAGAGTGTGTAAGCTCAACAGTCACAGAGGGGCGTTCTGCATGCACCAGATGAGCCAAAAAATTACCAGTACTGTCAGCATGTACATATGCGTATGTGATTTAAATAGGAGACTACGTATGTCCCTATAATATAAATGAGCCATCCACGCGGATTGGTCCTTTAACCACTGAAGCCTAGATGTGTCCAGTTTACCCCTCAAATATACAAGCTCCAAACGGCGGCACTCAGCTTCCAACTCAGCCTCTTTCTTCCTATAAAATAATTTTAATGCAGCAACCCGCTGAATTAAAGTCCCCCTCACAAATGCCTTAAAATAATCCCATACTATTGTCAGAGGCAGAGCAAGCATTATCCACAAAGAACCCCTTCCACATGGCATCCAGTTCAGAGCCCGCCCTTATCTGGATAAGCCAAGATGGTTGTAATTTCCAAAATACCTTGCCCCTTGGACAGTCCACAGCAAGCGACATCAGGAGAGGAGAGTGATTCGACACCCCTCCGGCCTTATAAATTATATTGTTAATTTGGGGAATCAATTTTGGAGAAACCAGGGCCAAATCAAATCTAGAAAAAGAGTGAAAGGACGCAGAGACACAGGAGAATTTTGTACACACGGTTTAACCCTCCAAGCATCCACCCATCCTAGCCTGTCTATATATAGTTAGCAAACCCCGGCAACCCCCTCCCATGTTCACAATGGAAGATTCAAGCCACTTCTCTATAGAAGGATCTACCAGGTTATTAACATCCCCTAAGCATATGACAGGAGTACCAGGAGACCTGACTACAAACTCAGCAGTGTGATTCAATACTTCGTAGGAAAAAGGTGGAGGTATATATACAACCAGTATAAACAGAGGCATAGAGTGTACTTTACAATCAATCAACACGTATCTCCTATATGGGCCCATCTTAACCGAATTAAATACAAAAATAAATCGATTTCTTAATGAGGATCAAAAACCCTCGCGACGATGTGTGCCCAGCCCACCCAGGGTCAACGAAGCGATAGGAGCCTGCTACCAACCAAATGAGTTTAAGATAGATAATACCTGAATTATATTGTTTAAGCAGTTTTAACACCAAAGAGCACTTAACTTTGTCGTTAACTTTTCTTACGTGGAATGTCCGCGAAGTGAACTGAGACATACAGAGGCAGGAAAACCAATAACAGCAAGTAGCTTAGATCCTCCACCCCTAGGAGCAGCACACAAAATCAATAACAAATAAAACAGAGTGTGGTAGCAATAGAAAAGATGAGAAAATATAAAAAAATTAGCTCCCTTACCCGCCACCCAGTATACCACCCCCAACATCAGCATCCCTAGAACCCAAACGAGATTGGTATCGCAGTTTACGCAAGCTAAACTAATGCCAATACCGCAATAGAGTAATAAATTGTAGGGACCACCATTGCAAGGGAGCCCTACCGGCAATTGGAAATCGGTGTCATAATCAAACATAAAAAAAAACATTAATACACATTATATATCTAATACAGCAAGTTTCAAAGTTATACAATTCAGCAACACTGACATTAAAACCTGTACTCTGGATAAGCATAGTGATAAAAAAAGCACAAAGTGACCAAAAAAGGGGTTCAGTCAGGATTCAATTGCCAGCCCCCAGGTCAAGCAAGGCAGCCGCCTCCCATGGATAAGAAAACAATTTGGATTTACCATCAACCACAACCCGGAACTTGGATGGAAAAAGCATAAGACAAATTTAAGTCCTGGAATCTGGGCTTAATAGGGAGAAATTGGGCTCTATCCTTTTGAACATCCATAGCGAAGTCCGGTAAAGCAGAGATCTTCACGCCATTTCTAATCAGAGGGTCTTTAGTGTGTCCCAGGCGTAACACTGCATCACGGTCCTTATAATGCAAGAATTTAGCAAAAAAAGGTACAAGGTGGAGCACCAGGTGGTGTAGGGGGAGAGTTGGAACGTGCTGAGCTCTTTCCACAGCAAAACATAAGGTGAAAGAGTCCATGCCATAAGATTCAATCAGCCATTTTTCCAAAAATTATACTGGAGAGAATCCCTCCTCCGCTCCGGCAATACAACGAAGGCGTAGTCTGTCTTCCATATCTAGTAATTTATTTTGCATAGTGGCTGCTTGTTGTCTTTGACAAAATACCTCATCTTTCAGAGAGCCATGGGAGTCCTTTAAGGTAGAGATGCAGGTTTCCACCTCGCCCACTCTTCCCCGGACTCGCTGCACGTCCTGCTGCAGCAGCGATAGGTCACATTGCACCTTCTCAATTTTATACGAAAGGCGCTTCTCAGTGCTAGCTATCGCCTCCATAACTTGTTGTAAAGTGACCACAGGTGGTAACCCAGAATCTGGTCCTTGCAGGCTACCCAAAGTGTTAGGAGAGTGAAATTTATCCTCTTATAGGGGCTGTGGGACCTGTAATGCTGAGGTGCGGGCAATTTTATTAAGTTTATCCGCAGCCACTTGCCCAGTTTTCCCCATGGTGAGATCAGACAGGGAACAGTAAAGAAAATGGCCACTGGCCTATATATGCCACACCCACTTTCAGTTACTGGCCAGAGAGAGCAGGGGACCGCAGACCCAAGCCCTCAACCACTAACCTGGCCACAGGACTAAAGGAGAGTTTCCACTTGTCAATTAAAATGAGCGATTGAATGATAACTATATCATTATCATTCAATCGCTCATAAATCGTGCACAAATCAGTCATGATAATGTCGAAAACGACCAGCGATGCGCGCTCCGGCTGGTCGTTTGACATCAATCATCGCCTGAACATGCTGGTCAATCTGTCGATAACGACAGATTGACCATGTTCATGGATGAGGGAGGGTGCCTACACTGAACAACATATCATTCAGTTTAGGCACTGCAGGGGACGAGGCACGACAGTACAATTACAATGTTGTAATCGTACTGTCGTTCCACTATCTGCTAGTGGATACGCAGATTAAGGAGGAGGCGCCAGCCTCGGGTAGGACACAGACTCCCAGCAGGACAGGCTGCAGCTGAGAAGAGCAGCTCACAAAAGTAGCGGCTGACAAATGCCGGCAGAAGCACACTCACCAGGTCTTCAGAAAGCTGGGGAGACCGTCAGACACCAGCCTGGCGAGGTCAGGATCTCCCTTCAGGATATTGAGCCAGGGAGCTCACCAGCCCCGCATCTCACCTCCTTGCCGCTGTGGCCAGACCCTGCTAGTCTAATTCTACCCCTAACTATATATATATCCATAACCCCACGTCAGGATCCAGTCACATTGTCAATATTCACACTGTTTCACACCACAATGTTGCCACTAGAAAGTTGACATGTTCAACATGTCCACAGACAGCATTTTGATATCCACAGAATGTGAAAAGCACCATCTTTAGCTGCGCAAAGCGGCTAAACCCATCTAAAAGACTACTTAAGGAGCCCAAAAGCCAGACATTTCACACATTGCTGCTCACCACCTGCGTGCAGAAGTGTGGGCAGACACAGTACTTGAGTCAGATCAGAGTAACAATTGAATTGCTCCATTAGCCGCCCATTACTAACAACCATTATAAAAACAACTTAATTCCCCCATGACTGCAAACTGTATGAAATTTAGAAGCTAATGAGGTAGCAAAACAATGTTTTCTACAGTTTACTTTTAGAATTTAAGAGTGTAATTACGCATTGTTACTGTAGGACAACACAATTTAGCCCCATAACACTTCCCAGGCATCCATAAACTGTGTTTAAGCATTTATCTGATATATGAGCAATGAGTCGGCTACACATGGAGCAAAGGTTACTTACAGGGTGTGTGTCCTCAACATGCATCATTCCAGTGTTCAGTGATGCACCCATACATTGGTATTTGGGATGGGTACAGCATAAGAATGTGTAGGTTTATAACATGCAGTAAATACATAGAAGATATAGATAACAAAATGAGGTAGACTTAACTAGGAGGTGTTAATTGCTAATGCACACAGAACTAGGATTAGAAGCACCTACTTTTGACATTAATATTAATACTACCAGTTATTTACAGAGCGCACGTATATTAGGCAGCATTTTACAGAGTATATTTGGCCATTCAATCAGTCCCTGCCACAGTGGAGCTTACAAACTATGGGTCTGACTCACTACGGACCGCTATTGCGACCGAGGCTGCGATTAAGCATTAAGGTCTGCTGCAAAAATATGCTAATGAATGCAATCGCACAGCCAGCATAGAGACGCCCACTAACTACAATCGCAGAATGGGTCCTGCGCACGTGCGGATTCCCGGTAAATCAGGAATCTGCGATCAGCAGTGCACTGCTGAAATCGGGCCCGGTTTTTTAACAGCTAGAGTGCTGTGTTGGGACAGGGGTTAAAGCTTTCCTTAATCATTTTAAGGCAAAGTGATCATAGCAATTTATTGGTCAGCAATAACTACATGGTTACTGTATTCAAGATATGATCAGCTCCTTCCAAAAATCTTTGAGGAATTAAAGGATAGAAAGTTTACCCTTCCATCATGTCAGCCCTGAACATCCGTTTCGGTGGTATTCTGAAAAAAAATGTAGAAACCTATTTAAATAGTCTAATACAAAGATCAGTCTAACAAATAGAAAAATACTGTGACTATGCAAATAGAAGTCCATTAGCTCAGTAGAAATAAACATTTACATCCGTTCCTTTGTAAACAACCGGCAGCATGTGGAACATCTCTATGGGAGTGGTCAGTAAAGTGTAAAAGCATCATAGACCAATACAGCAATAAGCCAGAAGAAACAACCGTGCTGTATTGTAGAGATTCCCAATATACAAAAGGAAGGTAGATACAGCAAAACACACAGGTATTTGGTTTATGCAGGTTAATTCATAATCCCCAATAATATAATTTGCAAAGTAGTTGTTGTGCTTCTTTACCATTGAAATACAATTTATAAATGTATCAGTTTCTTTAGAGAATTGAGAGTGAAATGTTTTCCAGAGTGAAAAGCCAGAAGTACAGCTCAACGTTATAGACTTGGAATGGGTCATGTAGACGTGGGAGTCTCGCTATGCAGCAAACTTTTCGATCCAGTCAGCAGTTCAGGCCGTGGGCTTGACAGTAATAGCTGAAGGCACATTCTGTATATCTGCAAGCTGCCCAGCATATTTGAGTAAAAGGGTCTGGGCCCCAAATCTTGGGTGTGTTATGCGGCGCTAATTTTCATAAACACCCTACATACCTCAATAGTTAGTATGTACCTAGAAAATGGATTTTTGTTTCTTGGAAACACTAATCACTATTCTTCCTACAATTGTACACATTGACATTATAATTTGTAACACTCATTGGTCTTTAAATCTGAGAATAATTATAATAGGTACATTCCCAATAACCATAAGTACTAGTAAAACTATACAAAAGCCTGTACAAATTGATGTCTAAACAGTGATCTCTTTCTCTGAGATCATTATGCAGCGGTGTCCAAAAGAAATTCCCCCACTATTACATACTAGTAAAGGGACATGGCATATGCACCCACTGCGTCGCCCCATCCGGTAGCTCCAACACCGACTCTGTCCCATTGCTTGCTGCAGTGGGAGCCATTGAAATGCATGTTGAAGACAGGACAGACCTTGTTTTGTTACCTGGAGAAGCACATTTAGCTGCAATTACAGGTACAAGTCTACTTGGGTAAATCACAACTAGATTTATTAGTGGGTGAAACTAACAACACAATATCAAACAAACACCTGTCTAGATGAGCTCCAGGAGTGGATGAGAGCCAAATGGCTGTGACACAATCCTGATAAAACAGAGGTCATTATGGTAGGAGCCAGGGCCGGATTAAGGTCTGTGGGGGCCCATGGGCAACAAACTTTTAGGGGGCCCTATACACCATAGTTTCTTGTCACCCTAGGAACATATTTTTCCCCTTTCTATTCACCTTAATGCCCCAGTAGTAATGCCCCACTTGCAATGCCCACTGTAGCAGTGTCACTTATGCAGTGCCCCCAGTAATGGTCCCCCCCCCATATCCAGTGCTCCCTGTAGTAGTGCCCCTTATGCAGTGCCCCCAGTAGTGGTCCCCCCCTATGCAGTGCCCTTTATATAGTGCCCCCAGTAGTGGTTCCCCCTATAGTGCCTCCAGTAGTGGTCCCCCCTAGGCAATGCCCCTTATATAGTGCCCCCTATGCATTGCCCCCAGTAGTAGTGTGGCCGGAGGCCGACCACGTGATAAGAATGGCTGCCACGGCACTAAAGAGATTAACCCTCACGCGCGGCACCATATTTAAAAGAACCTTTAGGCGCAGTGCGCCACGTACTGCGAATGTATATGTAATATGTTTGAACAGGTCATATTCAATGTGCTGTGAAAATGTACTTTTTAAATATTTAGCCTATGCACTTATAAGGAATGTATAAGTTGTTTTGTTTTAGAAGGCTGTAACATTTAAGTCAAATGGTTTTGAGACATTCTCACCTCCTAGTGATATGTTAATTATCCTGATGTAGTGACCTCACCTTCGTTTACAGCACTTTCAGTGAAATGCAATGCAGAGGTCTCTGGTGTGTTTCTCTGTACAATACCCCAGCAAGTTTGGTAAAAACAATTTGTGTGTGTTTAGGAAGCTTCTATCTTGTGTAAGAACTTAGGTGTTAAGACTCAAAGCCAAAACTGGTTTTAGTCATAGACATGTGAAAGGACAAATGCAGAAGAAATTTGCATTATATTTACCTTTTCAGAAACAGTATATGCTAACTCAGTTTGTGCTTAGGAAAGCCAAATGTTTTTGGGTGGTATCAAGGAAACTGATTTAATTTCTGTGAAATGTAAGACGCATTTATTTATGTTTTGTGAGATAGCCTGATTGGCTAAGAGGAACCCAGGGCGGACTTACCCCCTGTGGTAATGTGTATTGGATTAGCACAAAAAGAAGGCTTCGTGCCTGGTAAAATTGTACAACCCTGTAAATTCTTTGAGTGCTGCTGGCGCCCATTACTTAAAACGGATGTCGTGCCCAAATTCACAGGGATTAGCCGCATAAAGCAGCTAAACCATGCAAACTACTGGCCGCTCTGCCCTACCAGCAGTTTGGGTACCCTTAACCCCGACTTTGGGCAGATTTCTGCTCACCACCGGTTGATAATGGGCACCGCGACACTCGCACTGAGCAGAACAAACAATTTAACAGCTCCCGTCACTTTAGATGGGAGCCGAGGATGTGAAAAGACAATCGAGTACCCCCCTAAACATCACAAACTTAAGGTGCCTACAACAGATCATGTAAAAAATGCCTGATGCGATGCGATGCGCATCCCCGCTGGTTGCACATCGTATCTTCAGATCGGCCATGCTGTAGGGCAGATTTGCCAATCTGGTACACAATGCACGATAGATCTTAAGTCAGAATGGACATATTTTTACTCCAAATCATGTGTAGGACTGCCGGGGAGCTGCCGGGGGAGAGTTCAAGGGAAATCGTACATCTTGAGCACATCGCTAAGTGTGTAGGCACCTTTAGGGGCCTATGTATCAAAGCTGTGAGAGTGATAAAATTGTGAGAGATAAAGTGCTAACCAATTAGCTCCTAACTAACTTTTTTAAAAAGAGTCTGCAAAATGTAAATTGGAAGCTGATGGTTAGTACTTTAGCTCTCACAATTTAATCACTCTCACAGGTTTGATACATAGGTCCTTTAATCACTTAAAACATTAATTTTTTCATCTGAAGGACATAGCTAGAATAAGCAGCTGACTCACTCGGAGATCACTCATAAGGTGCCCATCCACTTAAAGACATGAAAACGACTGCACGATTACAACATTGTAATCGTGCAGTCGTTTGTTAGTCTGTGATGTGCCTACACTGACCGAGCAGTCGTTCAGTGTAGGCGCATCAATCATCTGCAAACATGCTGAACCTGACATTATAGTCAGGTTGTCCAGCATGTTTGCCCGATGATAGATGTCTAAATGACCAGCGGAAGCGCACATCTCTGGTCGTTTTAGACATTTTTCTTAACGATTTGCAAACAATTTGTGAACGATTGAACGATATTGTTATCGTTCAATTTAATAGTCTAGTGGATGTGCACCTTTACAAGCATTTGGTTCTCCAAGAGAAAGAATTGCATTGCTTGCAGCTGGTACAAAAGGCAGCATCCAGAATGTTCTGTAACTAACCATCTTCTCTCTTGCCACATAACACCCATTCTCCACTACCTTCACTGGCTTTCTATAAAATGGCTTACTGACATTTTCCAATGTCTTACATAACCAGAGTCCAAGGTACGTGAAGCAGCATCTAATGCCTTACACTCACCACTCACCTCACTCAGCCATTTCATTTTTGCCTTTTTAAAAAAGAAAAGTGTTATGATGAAGTGATTGCGACTTTTTTTCATGCAAAGTTCCATTGAGCTTTATCTAATTCCTGTGCGGTTAAAGTCTAGCAGGGCGTTTTTGGTACACACAAATTTAAAGAAAAAAAAAAAGTCACTACACTGCATGGTGCGGCTTGCTCTCGTCAGGCGTCTCGTGCCGCATGCCGTATTGAGGCTAAGTGTATGTGGACACGTCTGTAATTATCAGCTTTTGTACACTGCAAATTTTTGACCAGTGTTTTTGCAATATGGCTCGAGATTCATCAGGTTGAATACAAATGATTAACAGAAAAGATCAAATCACCCATGCTGGGTAGGCACATCATCAGTGGGATGCTGTATTGGATTAGATTTACACTAAACACAGCACTCAGAGTGGACGCCTAAAAATGGTTTGTCTCTTCATACAGTAAAATCATCCTCCATTTGGTATGTGGGTCCCTACATACTGGCAAACTCTAGGGGGTCAATCCAATTAGCCGCAAGTCACAGCGGAAATTGCCATGCTTTATTCATCAATAATGGTTTTCTTTTTGCTACCTTTCCTTAAAGTGTTGGTTTATGAAAAGCCTGTGTTATTGATCCATGGACAGTCTGTCCCACCTCGGATAAGGAAGACTGATTTTGTCTGACAGTTGCCACAGCTCACCAATAGGTGGAGGGCGGCATCTTCTAGGCAGAGTCACAGGCAGATGTGTTGTATTCTCTTCATTTGTATATGATGGACTTTGCTCTAAGTACTTGAATATTTAGTAACGCACAAATACGGGGCCCGATTCAGAGTAGGACTCAGTGCAGCAATGTTTTTCATCTGCACGTGTCTGAGTCACAACATGCATACGATTTTGGTCGTAGAGAGTCACAATACCAAGGTAGATGGGCAATTAATGGGAGGCAACAGAGGGGTAGCTAAATAGACACACGGAGATGTTGTAAGCAATAAAAAGGAGACAGATGCAAGTGTACACTCCAACTATGCTGAACCTAATAATAATACTGCTAAATTGCATTAAAAAGATTCTTAGCATAATAACGGCCATAATTATGGGCCTGCCCACCGCGTCCAGGTGACCTCTATCAGGCAGGTCCCTAACACTCCTATGGAACAAATACAGGGCACGGTAACCCCCAGGCCAACCCAGCAGAACCGCCCCATGGCATCACACTAATGTGGAGATGTTGTGTCTTATTGGAACATCGCAGGCATGTCGCGGTTGGCGGTTGGTGCAAGTTTCGAAGGTGCGACAGTAGATCGTACTAAGCAGTATTCCATCGTCTAGAGACGCTGACAGTGGGTGTCACAGTCTTTGTACATTCGGACACACGTATGTACACCAGGGAAGGGCATTAGCATAAGGTTGCAGACATGAAAACGACTATGTATGACTCAGAACCAGGCCCATAGTGTTTCGCAGATATGATCCTCACTAACAGTAACATTCTTTACAGACATTTAAAAGATCCACAGTGGTACTAATTATATCAGCAGTGATTGGGTGAGGAGGCCTAGGAAACATGCACCATTAGCGGGCCCCAGGACTGGATTTGGAAAAACACTACACTAACCACCTATATATTACCACTCACAGACAGGTGCACTTACTTGTTAACCAATTGAAACACTACGTTACACAGGTGCACTAAGTAAAACGGTGAAAAATCCGGTAAAAAAATATGAACCATGACCTCTCTACCCTGTGTCTCATGTCTGCACCTTCTCCAACAACCTTGTCTGTCCTTGTTCTGTTTCTATGTAGGGTTTGTTATGGACTCTCTGGCGCTGCGGAAATTTGTGTATACTTATAAATAAATGATGAAATAAGCAAACCATAAATCCATGGCAAGAAAATCAAATGTTAAAAAGCCAAAGTGGTGAATACTTCTTATAGTCACTGTACCACTATGTACAAGCCAAGAAAGTTCCAATGTAACTTTTGATCATGGAGAGTTGTTTTTTCTTTTTATTAAATCAAATGAGCCAATAAGGGTTTCCGTCGTTCCAAACAGCAAAGGCAGACTTCGGGCCAGGTTGATAGTGTGTGGATGAAAAGACAAATGTAGGACAGACAGAACAGAGTGACAATAGCCGGTTGCCTCTGAAGTTTTGTAAGTAAAAGTAGTCACAATCAGTAATAAAGGGTGGAAGCATTTAAACATATTTGCAAGTCCACATAATACTAGTGAAATGGACCTAGCACCTACATGATTATGAATTTCAAGACAGCAACATAGATGTACTCTAAGGATCATGAAAATAAAAACCCTGCTCTGGATAGATATTGTTAGCGATCAGTACATTTTACAGAAGTTTCTTTGCCATAAAAGAAAGTTGTGTTTTTCTTTTAGCCCATTATTAGTAAGTGTTCGGTGACATTTTATTTTCACTGCTCTCACTCTGGAAGTGTTGCAATCCTGACGTCACAGGTGTGCAAGAACATAGTGGTGACCTTTACATCGCATAGACAGAAATGTCACAGCTGTAAGACAGACAAAGGAAGAGCCACTTTCTGGGTACAGCTGTAGGAGGCTGCCACGTAAAGGCAGCGACTCCAGTCCTTGTAGTAATTGATGCCAACGTGACTGATCGGAAACATTTTTGCGCACCTTGCTGCTGGCTTTTCTTGCAGTTTTCTGTTTACAGGTCTCATTATTGAGTCATTTTTAAGCAACATTTTATTTTAATCTCACTGTTCACCCAAGAACATTTTAAAAATGTTCCAATGTGTAAGAGACAAACGATGCAGGGGTGACTTCATGGTAGGCTTGTAGATGTGAATCAGTAGGAGTAAAGGGACATGGAATGAATGCTTATAAGTGGACAGTTTTAGTATTGCAGAAGCTTACCTCCACATCTCGGGAGAGCAGGGATACTCTGCATACTAATGAGGTGGCCTGTGGGTGCAGTCAAATGTCTGCATCTATAAGCATTGTGCGATTGGATGATCTTGCAGTCATGTTGGTCTCTCAGGAAAGACTGTGTAGAGCAGCCATTCTTCAGTAGTATTTCTTTTGGATAACAGTTTACACATCATATGGGATAATATACCTGTTAACAGTATTTACAAGACTTCTATGAAAGCATAAAGTCACAGGCTGGGTGCTTTGTTTTTTGTTGTGTTTTTTTTTTCTACTGCTCACAGTACTCAGATGTAGCTGTAGATATCCATTCCTATTACTTATAAAGGACAATACATACTGGTAGTTTAAATCAGTGCAAACCACATAATGTAGATAGGATAGTTACAACAATTCATCAAGGATCACTTACAGTATTGTGTTATGTGAAAATGCCTGTGCTTTGTCAAACGGCTCTGTGTAGTCCTTTTAATCAGCACAGCTGCTCCTATACAGTCTTAAAGAGTAATGAACAACTATGTAATGACACACTACATGGTCATAAGTCGGTAACATCCCTTCTGATGAATGTGTTTGGCCATTTCAGCCACACCCATTACTAACATGTGCACAATATCAAGCACAGCCATGCAATTTCCAAAGTCATACATTAACAATAGAAGGGGTTGTACCGAAAAGCTTAGTATCATTCAACGTGTCACTGTCATAGGATGCCACCTTTCCAACAAGTGAGCTTGTCAGATTTCTGCCCTGTTAGTGCTGCCACGGTCACCTGTAAGTGCTGCTAATATACTGAGGAACAATGTCAGAAGAACTACTGTTCATTTGGAGCTTCATGGATTGGGTTCCCATGATTGAGCAGCTGCACACAAACCTCAGATCACCATCTGCAATACCAATACTGGAGTGCTGTAAAGCACACAGCCAATAACACTGGAGCAGCAGAAACGCATTGGCTCACGCTTCACCATTTTGCAGTCTGAATCTGCGGATGCCTGGATTTTTGGTGGAGGAGAGAGAACGGTCTGGGGAAGAATTTCCTTGTTTGGTCTGGGACCCTTAGTTCCAGTGAAGGGAAATGTTAATGCTACCATGATATTCTAGTGAATTGTGCGTTTCTAAAACTTCTTGGAGAAGGCCCTTTGCTGTGTCAGCATGACAATGCCCCTGCAAGCAAAGCCAAGTCTAGTGGAAAGCTTTCCCAGAAAGGTGGAGGATGGTACAGCAGCACAGGGGGACCAACTCCATATTAATACCCATGGTTTAGAGAAGGAGTAGTAACAAGCAGCACATATGGCTGTGCTGTACAGGTGTCCACATACCTTTGGTTATGTAGCAGATTTTTTTGAAATGATCAAATAGTAGCAAGAAAGAGCTTAAAAAAGCCAATAAATCAAACTCATCTGAATTTTAATAATTTTTAATTAGTGCAGTATTTGTTAAGTAAACATAAGCACCAGGCTACTATAAAGTACAACCAATTGTTCTAACCCGCCCCTTCCTTATGTACCGTTAGATGAAAAATAGACATTGGGACATGATGGACCTACAGTATGAGAGTCCATCACCCAAATCATCTTCACATAACGCAGGCTGTACATGATCACAGAAGATAGAGACGCGTGTGTTGGTACTGGCTGCTCTGATGGAGATAAATGATCTTTAGTGCTAAGCAATGACAAGAAAAATAAAGATTGATAAATATATAGTTGAAAAGCACAGAAAAAAAGTGACAAAAATAAACTGATGTTCTGCAAGTATTGTACGAGAGCATTAAAAAAATGAATATATTAAATTACCCTGGAGGTTGATCACAACAGTAATATCATTACAGATACTAGAATCTTTAATCCTGAAATGATTATTCAATCACAATCTCAATTTGACAGTGATTTATACGAAGGAGACACATCCACACACCTATAGCAAATACCCCTATGCATCTGCTTATATTAGATTACATAGCAGTCACATTTCCACTAGTTCCATGTCACAAAGGTGTGTTAATATTTTACCTACACTTCTTAGCCCTGAGGACACAGCAAGCGTTAAACAGTCCCACTCACGCCCAGCTGTTATAAAAGAAATGAAAAGGACAAGTTTGAGCTGTTCTTGTAGAAGTGAAACAGCCGGATTAGCAGGGAATCACAGCAACGTTGTGTTTTGTAACCTCCTTAACTACCACCAGTGTCATCAATGGCATCACCAAGTAAAGCAAAGCAGAGCAATTACATATATACTGCATTATTTATCACACTTTTCAGGAGATGTGTGTCAGCATTCAGTGTAATTGGTATTCAGTTTTAGACGTCAAAACTGTCCTCTAAATACGCTATTTGAGCAAATACAAGATTACAACAATAACCTATAACTAGGAAATACCATTAGACAGGCCTCAATCAGGAAAGAGATCACTGCCCTACTGTACATAGGGCACATTGTCTCTAAACAGATCACATGTAACTAACAATATACAGCTCTGCATCTCACCCATATTTCTAAGTTATTCGGGACTAGTTAGCAGCCCATTAAAATTACAAGACATTGTGGCACCTGCAAAAAGTCCTGTTTAAACACTCAAACGGTCACTTTCGGTCATTTCTGCTCGACAACTCGGAAGGCTGCAAGTAGAAATGTCAGTGCCGCCAGCGCCTGAACGGCGCAACAAATTAATTGCTTCATCGGGCGCCATCTAGTGGCCGCTGGCGCACAACACACCTGAATTACTCCCACAGAGGTGAGGAGCAGCATATTTCTAAAGAGCAGAACACACCATGAGTCATAAAGACACGCCCCATTTTCCTTGGCCATTACCCCTTTTCGGGTCCGGCACCCTGCCCGACTTAGAGTGAAATATATATATAGCAATTTCAACAGAACCAGGCATGTCCTACTACACATTTTAAAAGGCACTACCAGGACAATATATTACATTGTTTCAAGCTCAATGGCAAAAAAAAAAAAAACTTGCAAAATACATTGAACTTAATACTAAGAGGGGAATTCAATTAGAGGTGAAAAGCCATATTCGCCTGTTTTTTTGTGAAAAATTTGCCTAAAAAAAAATTAGCCAAATTCAATTCCAGGACAATTTCGCCTAAGTGGAAACAATTCTCCAAAAATGATTCTCCAATCAATAGCTGATGAAAAGAAATGCAAAATCTTTATTTTGGGGTGCAAACGTGGGGAAACAACTCAGACCCCTTGGGACAGCCCCCCCAAAGGACAAATACGCAAAAAATACAGAACTAAAACCTAAGAACACCCCGAAAAAGACATGTAATTTTTGGGGTGTAAATTTACAAAGTGGGGGGATAAACATTAAAAGTAGCGAAAAATACTTCTTGGTGGTCCACAAGTATGGGTCAGGTGTTTTTGGGATTGCAGGTGCATGCAGCAGGTGGATTTTTCTAATTTTTTAAAAGTTCATTTTAGAGACATAAAAACATGCTAGCACCCATTTTCAAGCACCCCAAATTTGACAGGACTACTTATTTTCACCAAAAAATACAGCTTTATGCCATTCTTCACCACTTTTACAGAAACGCTAATAGCAAGCAATTTACACAACTTAAGTACGCAAAATAGTTTTATTAGGGCTATTAGTACACATTTATATTGATTCCCTATGTTAGAGCATCTTTTTCTGGGGTACAGACTGATTTCCCCAATTCTTTCAGTACTTTTCACATGTTCCGCATTCGCCTATTTCCGTGTTCGCCTGTTTTGCAATTAAATTAGGCGAAAAGCGGGGACGAGCACGGAATAAATTCGCCTCTGAAACAGGCGAATGAAGCGAACAGTCGGACAGGCGAAAACTTCGCCTCTAATTGAATATGGCTCTAAGAAGCCTGTTAGTCTCCATGCATTGTACCCATTTTTACAGTGCATCACTATGAACGAGTCAGTAAATACAACTCTGTAAATGTAGTTAAAGAGAAAGAAAGCTTTAGCAGATTCTAGGTTTAAGGTTCCGCTCATGACATAGAGGGAGATCTACTAAGTCGTGGAGAGTGATAAAGTACCAAAAAATCAGTTCCTGTCATTTTTCAAACACAGCCTGTAAACTCAGTTAGGAGCCGATTGGTTAGTACTTTATCACTCTCCACTTACTCTTTTTCCAAGGCTTAGCGCATCTCCCCCATAGACTGCTGTAACTACGATATAGTATAGATAACATGCACGCGCTTTGCTACCAAGTTCATGGTCTGTTCAGATATCACAAGCACTGTGTGATACTAAATGCTGCACACTGTTACAGAAAGCATGTGATTATGTGAGCTTCCTCATAAGTTACCAGTAATATAACCCCAATTAAATCACTGTATGGTCATGAGACAGTACAATGGACCATGAGCGGGGAAAAAAAAAAAAACTGCAAGTACACCACACACACAATGACCTTCAAGTAATAATATCCAGTATGCTTAATTGTGTATCATTTACAATAATTCCCATGGGTGTAAAGAATATTACTGAAAAAGTCAAAACAACAGCATTGCCGTCTGGAAGTGAAATGGTCACTGAAAACCAGATGGCCATTGTATGATCTAATAATGCACACCCATGGGCCTGACCCACCCAACTGCAGGCTCTCACTAACAGCAACTAAACACAGCAGCTGGATAGGAAAATTCAGTGTGCAGGACTAGCCACAGTGAAAACCCTCTCCAGCAAATAGTATCGCACTAAACAGCATGCCTCTGTATACACCTTCCAAGTGTCTCTCTTTTGCACCCAAGAAAAAAAAAATCGCATTTATGCATTCACTCCTTCAAAACAAAGTAAACATTGGGGCTGTACATGTGTACCCACACTATAGTACTGAAGGAGCTTAGGCCTTGTGCAAACGGACATCAATTTTGGACATTGTACAAGCATTTTTAAGTCTAGTACCACTGCAAATAAAAAAACAAACAGGAAACCAGTTACCCCATAAACAATTGCAATGCAGTTTTCCAAACATGGACTAGGTTAAAAAATAGCAGATGTGAAATGTCAGTGGTTGCCTGGCCTTTTGCATCCACTGTATTTACATTAGTTTCTAAATATCAGCCATGAGATGCTCCTATGGGCCACCAAAAATTATATATATATATATATTTTTTTTTTTTCCTATTAGTAAACTTGAAAATGTTCCTTAGAAACAACAACAACCAATGGCTATAAGACGCGTCCCCTTTTTGTCACTCTTGGGTGCGTGCCCGGCACTTACTGGCACGCCGGGCAGCGCCCAAGCGCTGCAGACATGGAATAGATGCCAGGCGCATGCGCCCGGCGTCCATTCTCCGGCGGTGACCGGGTCACCATACATTTCTCCACCCGCAGGACACTGCAACCCGTGGGTGAAGATGGCACCCGCAGGCTGTGAGGGCAGGGCGCTCTTTGCCCTCCAGAAGGAGAGCAGGGCGCCGAGCCCCGCTAAAACAGCCTAGCGGGAACGCTAGACTGATATTCTGCAAAAGGTACAGGGATTGGACTGCTAAGAACTGGGGTAAAGTTATTTTCTCTGATGAATCCCCTTTCAGATTTTTTTTTTCGCTTGTCCGGAGAAGGAAAGGTGAGCGCTACCATCAGTCCTGGGTCATGCAAACAGTAAAGCATCCTGAGACCATTCATGTATGGGGTTGCTTCTCAGCTAAGGGAGTGGGCTCACTCACAATTTTGCCTAAGAACACAGCCATGAATAAAGAATGGTACCAAAACATCCTCCAAGTGCAACTTCTCCCAACCATCCAAGAACAGCTTGGTGACGAACAATGCCTTTTCTAGCATGATGGAGTACCTTGCTATAAGGCAAAGCTCGGGGAACAAAACATCGACATTTTGGGTCCATGTCCCATTGAGAACTTGTGGTCAATCCTCAAGTGGTGGGTTGACAAACAAAAACCTACAAATTCTGACAAACTCCAAGCATAGATTAGGCCAGAATGGGTGACCATCAGTCAGTATGTTGCCCAGAAGTTGACTGACAGCATGCCAGGGCGAATTGCAGAGGTCTTGAAAAAGAAGAAGGGTCAACACTGCAAATATTGACTCTTTGCATAAACTTCATGTAATTGTTAATAAAAACCTTTGACACTTATGCTTGTAATTTTACTTCAGTATACCATAGTAACATCTGACAAAAAGGTCTAAAAACACAGAAGCAGCAAACTTTGTGAAAACCAATACTTGTGTCATTCTCAAAACGTTTGGCCATGGCTATATGGCCTTTAAAAAAAGCTGTGTCACTTTTAATAGAATAAAGAATAACCAGAATATACTGCAATTTAACATTTAACTGTTGATTACCAGCTGATGACTCAAATACCTTTAGTACAAGACACTACATACAGTAAACAGACTTTAATAGTTATTGACCTGCAGTTAGTAAGTGTATAGGGACTAATGCCCAAATTGGGCCTCCCTGTACACCACTTTTGTATTGTATATAGGAAAGGTTCCTGGACTGCACAACCTGAATATATATAATGGGAGGTGCTACCTGATGAGACTAATTGCAGGCACAGAAACAGACAAATCTCAGGTGCACAACTCCAAATGACTGATGATATAGAAATGCAATAATATTCTGCAATCAATAGATTGCAAAATTTTATTGCATCTATATATTATCAGTCATTTGGAGTTGTGCACCTGAGATGTGTCTGTTCCTGCACTTTTGTATTGTAGTTTGGCATTGCTTTTATAGACTGTAATTCATTGATTTGTACAGTTCTCGAAACATACATCAACGGTAACCTGTGCATCTAATCTAACACATTGTTTATCTGGAAATGCCAGTATGCACAACCAGACATAGATAACCCGTGCACCCGTGGAAATGGTTGTCGCTTTACTGCCAAAAGTTTGCCAACTCCAAATAATCTAAACCATCTATAGACTAATTTCCAAAACAGATCCTCTTTTACCCAGCTAGCAGAAGGAAAATAAATTAATATTTGGACAATGTACTTTTAGCAGCATGTCTAACAACCCTTCTATGTACATATTTGCTATTAAGGAAGCATCGTATTCATTCCTGGAGAACAAAACCAATTCAGAACAGCTCTGTGCATAGAAGTCTTGTATGATTTCTATAAAAGGCAATGCTAGAGGCAATCCATCCTATTATGATCAGAACAAAGTCATTGCTAAAATACACAGAACAATGAATTCTCCAATATCAAGTTCCTTAAAAAGCGAGGCTTAGGTATAAAACACAGCGTATGGCATTGTGGTAGCAGCGCGTTGTCTTCCAGTCAAACACTAAAGATAAATACAGGGTGGAATGAGACTGCACAGGTTATAGCTTTTTAACTTCTAGGAATGGAAACTCATTAACCTATGATGTTAAAATCAATTAAAAATGTTTAAATGGCCATAAAATGGAGAGAGAAAAAAATCAATTATTAAATTAACTAATGAAACAGGCATCATAATAATAATTAGCTTGGAGTTAAATAAATCATAGAGTTAAATAAATCATAGAGAGAACAGCCAGAGCACTTGTCAGATGAATGCATTTGTAGTCACTGCAGGTTGCACAACACACATCCACTATTTCATCTTAAGAACTCAGACCTGCTGAATTCCTTAGGAAAGTATTGTTATTCTTACCACTCACCACTTATACACAATCAGTTCGACTGTAAACCAGGATTCATTTCCCACATAAACAGTATGGTCCATGCTCCACAGCACAGAGCTGGGGGAGGGATGGGAATGTCCCCTTTCTGCTGTAAGTTCTACTAATTGTACATGGTTTTTATTGGGGGGGGGTTGTAAGAGAGTCTGTTTTTATTTTATTTATTTTTCTGTGAGCCGATTAGCTGTATGCAGGATAGGCACAGTAGGAGTGCACTGACCTTTGGATGCCACTGATATTACTGTACATGGGAACATTCTGCTTGCAATAACCTAATAAGGGAATACTTTCCACCTTTCATTTTTAAACGTTAGTTCTCCATTCTGTCCCTACTAGTTGAGCCTCAGTTTGCAAACGAGGAGGATAACTGCAAAAGGAATCCACAGGAGAGAAGTTGTGCTTTAATATTCTACTCATTTAAAGAACATCAGGAATTTGTCAACACAAATAATAAATCTGAACTATTTTTTTACCCAGTTTAACTCCTGTAATACCAGCTGAAATTATTAAAATCATGTGAATGCAATGGAACAAAATTTAAATTGTAAGCTCTTCAGGACAGATGCTTCTAAAAGGCAGTATACCATACAATGCCAAGTACCCTGCCAAATTAAAAAGGCAAATTAATCCTAAATAGTCCCATAGTCATTCATACAGGTAAATTTTAAGTCAAACAAATATTATCCTTTATCAGAGTGTGCTACTAAATATGTTTAAGTGTTATTGTCTGTATTTACACCAGATTATAATCATGCAATGAATTCAGACACAGTTTATAATTAATATTTCTGTATTAAATTATTCCAGTAGATTCTGAAAGAAACACATCTCCTTAACCCCTTGTCATGCTACGCACACCCTAAATATATGAGGGGTCAATTCAATTAGCAGTGAGGCCCCTGTCGTTGTGTAAGTACAGTTATATGACGCATTTACGGTACCTCCGGACTCGCTGATTTTTGTTCGCAGTCCCATAGGGCTGCATACAGAAATCCACAGGTTCAGGGCAAGATGGGGCTGCGAGGTGGTTAAGTTGAGGTAGCGTTGATGGCGTTCAAACGCCCTAAACGATAACTTGCTCCCCTCATGACTAATTGAGTTAACCCCATGGAATCTGGAATATACACTCAAAATTCAAATATATAGCAAGCATGTGAGGACTACAGATTCCCACAATGCTTCAGGAAGCAGGAATACATGAAGCTGACCCTTGGACTCAGGAACAGCTAATAATAATAATGCATTAGTGAGCACAGCATTGGTATTGTAATGAGGAATCTTCCTGTATGTTCTCCAATGTGTGCCCTTTTGCTGTATGTGGGCTGCAGTCACCTGGGCAGCATCATGATTTATTACTATTGAAGAAAAACAAACATTATTGCATGTCTAGCACACCACAGACACAAATGCTGTGCTCACTAACGTCTTATTATTATGATGGCTATGCCTCGCACCATGCTGTGTCAGGAGGCGCCGGGTGAGGTGCTCAGTGAGTCAGTCACAGGTACAGGTGCATAACTTTCCCTATGACAGGCAGGCTGCAGCCCAGTACAGGAACCCAGAGGCTTTATCCCTATAGGGGAGAGAGAGCGGCTGCAGCCACAGACGCATGCACACTGGGTAGTTGGAAAGTTTCCGGTGACCCGGTGCGGGAGGCGCTCTTACCTGGCTGGTCGCCCTATCCCCCCTTTGTTCCTCGGGTGTCCGCTCAGCGTCTCTCTTCCTCTTTCTCCATGTCCCACCTGCCCAAACAGGGATAGCTCCGCCCGGCCAACCCAACCTGCTGTGCCTGAAGCCCGGCCACGCCCACTGCCCTGCCGTGCCTTCCACAAGGAGCTCTCGCCGGGACAAAGACCGTGCAACCTAGCTTGTTTATTGTATGGGCGGGACTAATGTCTTGAAAGCGGCTTTGTTAGCATGGCAACCTGTGGCTGCAGATAAGAGAGCAGGGTTAGGTGACTGATTAGCGCCACCGCCTGGCTATCTGCTGAATGACACCCTTCCTCTGTATAATTGTATAAATGCTCTTCTAATTGTACTTCATGGTGACCAGGGTATTCACTCAGGACAGACTCTTATTTTCATTTATACCTCTTTCACATGTGAATGCCAGGTCGCAACTGCAATTTTGTTCAGGTGTCCATCCCGGGGTGCGACCTGGCTGAGACCCCATTCAGACTGGCGGTGCGACCCAGCACTAATGCCGGATCGATGATGTCACCGCCATCACGAGTACTGTCTCTTCCTATGCAGTGAACGGGACCCGGGTCATAGCGACCTGGGTTACCCGTTCACACTGCACCGCGAGCCGAGTTGAACATGTGTTCACATGCAAAAACCCGGGTTATTGCTTGTAGTGTGAAAGGGGTATTAGACTGCTGATCATAAGCCCAAATTAACGTGATAAGTGGGAATTTATTCCTATAACTGTTTTGCCTTATTTGACACCAAAATAACATTTTTGGTTCCTTTTATAGACTCCGCAAACTCAGAAGAGTGCCACAGTTTTGTATAAAAAAATAATAATAATAATAATTGGAAATTCTAAACAGACCCACGGAAGAACTGGTTTATCTCCTGCATTCCCCTCTACAGACATGGTTTAAGAGAGGAAGGGGCCCTTGTGCAGCCTCCCTGGCTTTGTGCTAGAGCCTACTGCACATGTGCAGGTCTCCAGGAACATTGGGCCTGATTCAGAGCCGGACGCTATTTGCGCTCGCTCGTTCAGAAAAAGGGGCCGGATATTTAAATAGAACGCTCGCTCTTTGCGGTCTGTTGACACCTCTATGTCTGAATGAGCAAATGAAACATGCGCTCGCTATTTTTTTAAAAACGCCCCCTGGCCGCTCGCATCCTACGTCATCTCTGCTATTTATTAGATTAATCGAGTACATCGAAAGGCGTATGAACTGCTCGCAGTGCTTGTGGTAGGATTTTCCTACTGCAATCATGCGAGCAGTTCAGGCTAAAAGACAACCAAGTGATGTGGTCGATGACGCTGCTTTGTTAATAATGCACACCCTTAAAACGCCTGTTTTGACCAGTTGGCACGCCTGCGTTCGGATCTCCGCTCCCCGTTTTCAAGCACCTTCCCCTGTTACCACCCACAAACGCCTCATCCTGTCACTCAAATTAGCAGGCATTCGCTATTTTGCGAGCACACAATTTCCGACCGCAATGACTGGTTCGCGCATGTGTATTACAACCCATATGCATGCGCAGTTGTGCGAACATCGCTCGGAGCGAACGAGCGGCCGCTTACGAGCGGCTCTGAATCAGGCCCATTGTGCCCATGCTACATTCCTGGAGAATCTCTACTGTGCATGCGCAAATTATCGCAGCCCATTTTCCTGGTGATTTCCGTCTGCAGCACCGGCCAAAGTGGGACTTCGGAGAGGAAAGTATAATAATTATATGGGTCCCAGGGGCCCATGTGCATTGCACACCCTGCACCCATTATAAATATGCCTATGCCCTTCCCCTTTTACTAATTAAATTGACAGGACGGGAATGCATGATGTACGATTTACGTAATTGTGGCTCTGCCCACTGCTGCACAATGCTGTAAATTGCAGCATCACATATAAGGGCCGGGCACACACTGACGTAATTTGAGTTGTCTCTCACACACACAATTCATAGGGCTCTATCTGCTTCGTAATATAGAAATTAGATATCATTAGAGTTATACACCTTTAAAGGTGAAGATGAGTATGTAAGCAGGACCAGCCTCACACTGCAAACTGTTAGTTGCAGCTTGCTATATACCGATCAGCCATAACATTAAAACCGCCTGCTTAATATTATGTAGGTCCTCCTTGTGTCACCAAAACAGCTCTGACCCGTCGAGGCATGGGCTCCATAAGACCTCTGAAGGTGTCATGTGGTAACCGTATCTGGCAAGAAGTTAGCAACAGATCCAGATTCATGGTTTAGAATTTTTTTTAGCACATCACACAGATGTTTGATCGGACTGAGGGCCTGATACAGACCCGGACACTAAACCGAGATCACTTGCTATGGCCGATAGTCACTCGTCTGCGCATGCGTCGCAGTGCGTGTGCGTGAGTCAGTCACTGCGATCGTGAATCGTGCACGCGTAGCACAAAGACTGAGCGCTACTTTAAGTGACAGATAGTGCCGTTTGTGGGTGGTGTCAGGGGAAGGTCTATGTAAATGGGGGACTGGATGTGTGAACGCAGACGTACCTGTGTGTTCTAACGGCGTTTCATGGGTGTGCATAATTAGCATGGAGGAGTCTTTATACACGTCACCTGGTTGTATTTCAGCCTGCAGTGATCGCAGTGCATGCACCGGGGTAGGGTCTACCTCAAGGGCTATGAGCAGCTCCGATGGCTCGCGATGTTACTGATATTACCTACACTTCCTGGAGATGACGTGTGCTGCAAGGAAATGGGGGCATCTTTAGACCGGCGTGTGTTCGCACTGCCGTCGCTCTCTAAAACATAGAGGGCATCCTTAAGCCTTGCCGTGCGATCGCAGAATTTGCATACCCTGCCCCTTATGGCTGCGAAAGTGCGCTGCTTTGCGTCCGGGTCTGAATCGCCCCCCTGAGTTCTGGAGAATAAGTCAGCACCTTGAACTCTTTGTCATACTCCTCAATCCAATCCTGAACTATGACCATACTTCAATTCAAAGCGATGATGAAAAGCCCTGGGAGGGAGCTCTTGGAGCTATTCAAATGTACGTGATGTTTTGTCAGACTAAAAAGGGTGCGAGGAGAAATCCGACAAAGGTGCCGGCCACGCGACTGTTTGCCGGCTTAGGGCGGCACAAACAGCCTCGTAGCCGGCACTTTAGTTGGAGAATGCTGGTTCTCGCGACCAGGTTAAGTCGCGAGAACCGGTATTCTCCGACTTAACAGCGCATTGAATAGATCCCTCCGGAGGCTATTCAGCATCTCGCTGAATTGAATCGCGTCCCATGTTTGCAGTGTGGCAGGGCATATTATCCTGTTGAAAGACCACACAGCCATCAGGGAATACCATTGCCATGAATGGGTGTACTTGGTCTGCAACAATGTTTAGGTAGGTTGTACATGTCAAAGTAACATCCACATGAATGGCATTTATTGCTAACTTCTTGCCAGATACCACAGGACACTTCCAGATGTCTTATGGAGCCCAAACCTCGACGGGTCAGAGCTGTTTTGGCGACATGAGGGAAATGTCCTGGATACATTTATATAATGTGTCAGTATTAAGGTTGTTAGGCACCCATCTGATGCAGGTCACCTTGACGTGGTAGGTGGGCAAACATTTTTGGGCAAACGTGCTAAGAACCTTATTATTTATACTTTATATTGTTACAGTTTATTATAAATGTCTGGTTATCAGTATTAAAGTGTGCACCTGCATTTTTATTTTTTTCTCCACAGATTATACTGTATGTCGACATGATGAACTGTCGACAAACAGTCCCTGGTGGTCTAGTGGCTTTCAGCTTCTCCTGGCATCAGCAGTGGCTCCAGTGTCTTTTTTCTTCGGGGTCCTTAGGGATCCACAGGGATACCATGGGGATATTATGGTTGGAGAGACCAGGAACCAAACAGTCTTTGCTTCTGGTGTCAGAGACGCACCAGAAGCCACTGCAGTAAGGGCCTGGGATTGTCCACATCCTTACTACACCACCGGGGCTTATCACGAGGCCAGCGTACCTGGCTGGGTAATGCAGCTTAGCGGAGGTAAGCGCTCCCCCGACAGTTCCTCTCCTGACCCAGACGTAGTCCCTACGAAGGGTTTCCCGTGTCTGGGTAGAGTCGATTGTAATTATATTACATATGCATTGTATTTGACTGTTTGCTAGCTGCTCTATTAACACTGTCTTCTATTTCTGTCTGTCAATTATAACTATCACTGTTTTTTACTCTCCATCCTCTGGGCTGGAGGTTTTCCTCTGAGTACTTCACATTCATTAAGATTTCGTGAAGGCTGTCACATAACATTGCAATCATTACCTTTATTGAACATGTCAAAAGATAAAGGGAAACAGGAGGGGGAGCCACCTGTGCTGGTTTCATGCAAATCATGTATGGTTTATGTGTCCCCTCAGGATGTAAAGGATGGTTTGTGTGTTGTCTGTTATAAAGAGCCACCGCACCAGTCCGGTTTACCTGTCTCTAGACAAGAGCCATCTTGGGTCTCCTCTTTGTCCCAGGTAATGAAGCACGTTGTGGATCGTATGGCTGCACCTATGATGCCTCCTTGGATGGGATGTCCACAGCATGCTGTGTTTGCACCTCCTATGCATCCTTCCTGGAAGGATGTTTATGGACATTCTAGTCAGAGTATGGCACCATCTAATGTTGATAACAACCCGGTAGTTACTAAGGCACCTAAGCACAAGTTATCTTTTATCAGTCTGCTCAACATATGGATTCAGACGCATCAGAAGAGGATTCAGATGATGCGCAGGGTTCCTCTCCAGGGTCTAACTCGGGAGAGGAGGATCATCCGTCCACAGTGGATGTTCCTTCTTTGGTGAAGGCGGTTAAATCAGTCCTAGATATTCAGGATAATGAACTAGCTCACAGTAAGAAGGCTCCAATGTTTAATCACCACTGGAAGGTGGCTAAAACGGAGTTTCCTGTATTTGAACAGCTCACTGAGCTTATGGATGAGGCATGGGGTAACCCAGACAAATGATTTTTTGTAAATAAAGAAAAACATCGTTGTATCCTTTTCCAGCTTTTGTATGTACTAAGAGGGAGGTACCTCCTACTGTGGATGCTCATGTAACGCATATAATCAGACATGCTACATTACCTATTCCATTGGAATCTTCGCTGAAGGATTCCACGGATAAAATAATTGAAGCATGTTTTAAGGCAATATTTTCACCATCTGGAGCTGTTGCTCATCCAGCTATTGTCACGAATGGTGTCTGTGAGTTACCAGTCTCAGGTGATGAGTGGGATTCAACGGAGACCGGCATGACTGGAACCACAGATGACATAGATAGCTGTATTGCAAGATTTATGTAGCAGTGAGAACTGCCTTTGATGATGAATGACAGGAACTTGGAGGAACCGGATTGGGACCGGCAGGAAGACTTGCTGGGTTGAACTGAAGAACTTGGAACTTGACTCTGGACTGCAATAACGTGGATTGAACTGAAGAACTTGGAACTTGACTCTGGACTGGAATAACGTGGATTGAACTGAAGAACTTGGAACTTGACTCTGGACTGGAATAACGTGACAATGGCTGAAGGGAAATCAGGTAATGCTGAGACGAGGGCTAAACAGAGTAATCCGGAAATGCTGTGACAAAGGCTGGAACTCAGGTGCAGGCTGGATTGGGTAATGGGGAATAACAGGTTTAGGAAGGAATGGGTAGGTCTGGGAGTATAGGTTCAGGGAGGGAGTGGGTAGGTAGAAGGAGCAGGAGTTGATCCACAGCAGGAAGCAAGGCAGGGTAACATGATGCAGGTTAACAGGGTGCCAGGGACCAACCAGGAGTAGGGCTAGCAGCAGAGCACAGGACTAAGGTCAGGGGCACAGGAACTCACTTATAGCTGAAGCTGAAAACACATTAGTTGCACTGGCCTGGGAACTAGCAGGATTACTGGATTGCCAGGTATTGCTGTAGCAGGACATCTGGATTGCCAGGTATTGCTGTAGCAGGTTTTCTGGATTGCCAGGTATTACTGTAGCAGGGTTTCTGGATGCACCAGGGGTTGCTATCAGCAGGAGCCAGGGATACACTTATACACAGAAGCAGCATGAACCATACACCACGGGAAGTAATGAGATGTTCAGGTCCAGAATGCTATCAAGGGAAGATATATATATCCTGGGTCTGGCAGCAATTGGAGGATATGGACAGGTGGTCTGGCAGTAGCATTCTGAGTGGTGGAAGGCACAACATGCAGAGGGAGTATTCATCTCAGCAGCACTGAGTCAGAACTACACCTGTGATTCCAATCAGGGCTAGCAGTGTTCACAGACAGGAAAGGACTCAGGTGAAATAATCACTGTGGAAGGAATGCATAGAGAAGTGCTGCAGCAGCATGAGCAGAACAGATCGCCAGGCAAATTACACACACAGATCCATGGAGACAGCTGGCAGTGGTAAGTCAACAGGCAAAAGGTGAAAACTAGACATGGTCGTGACAGCTATGGCTGTAGCCTGTGTAGCCAAAGCTGTTGAAGAATGGATGGGGGCATTGAAAGATTCTCTACCCGATGCTACCAGAGAACAGATGATGTATATCTCCCACATACGGGAAGCAACTTTCTATCTCATAGGAGCTGCAGTAGATGCTGGAATTTTAGCTTCTAAAGCATCAGTAGCTTCAATAGTGGCACTTAGGGCCCTCTGGTTAAGATCCTGGAAAGCTGATACAGGATCAAAGAGGGCGCTGGAAGTCTTACCTTTCTATGGAAAGGTACTTTTTGGAGCAGAGTTGGATAAGATAATAGCTACTCTGGTGGCTTCAAACTCAGCAGGTCGGCCATCCACGGCTATAAAGTCTAAGCAGGTTTCTTTTCGGTCCTTCCGTCCTCAGGGACGAGCAAGGGAACAGTCTTCCTCTAAACAGACTAGTTTTCACAAAACAACAAGGCGACAAACTAAGAGGTCTAGCCCTGCAAAACGTCCAGCTTCTAAACCGGATGACAAACCCACTGTCACGGCATGGGTATTTCAGCATGGCGCTAGGCGAGTGTTACCTGTGAGGTCATTGTGGTGCGGGCTGTCTGGTGGCGGAGCTGGTGTCTGGCGGGGGGCTTTGGCTGCGCGTGTTGTTGTGCGGGCCTGTTGTCACTCTGCGCTGGTAAGGCCTGGCGGCGTCTCCATTCCGTTTGGCATGGGCGCCGCCATCTTGCCTTCTGGCCATGTGATCCGGCTGGCCAATCCTGGTGAGTCACATGTTCCCTCCGGCCAGTAACAGCACGGCATGGGGTATTTAGGAAGGGTCAGTGCCTTCCTTCTTTGCCAGTGCAACGTGTATCTCAGCCTAGCTGAGAGGGAGTTCTCTGTGCTTATCCTGTTCCTGTGAATTCGCTGTCTGCCAGTCTGCCTGTCAGCTCCTAGCTTCCGCTGGACTACCCCACTTCCTCCATCACCCTTGCCCATACTTGAGTGCCTGAGCCTGCTGACATCCTGCGCTTCAGTTCGCTACCTGCATACCTGGTTTGATTATTTTCAGTTTCACTACCTGCACACCTGGACAGCTCTAATTGTTTCTACTTGGACATTAACCCTTTTACTCCCACCACAGAACTCTTGCGCACATTTATATATTCCTGGACTTTTATTTACTGCCACATTATATGTATACTCAAGCACTTATTAAAAAACCTAGTTTTATTTTCAAATCCGCTTCTGTGATCGCTCCTGCTACCACCCCGGGTCCACAAACAACCCAGAACATAACAGTTTGCACTGGCCGCATGGAGCCGGCCACAGATCAGGAGTCAGGTGTGGATTTGTTCCGATGCATTTCTGGTCGTTTAGAGAATCTGGAAAACATGCAGCATCAGATGGCTCAATTTCTGCAAGAGATGTCCAAGCGACAGGATAGTTTGCAAACTTCCTTTTCTACCCCTGGAGTACCAGCATCTACATCCGCTTTAGCTTCTGGGAATACAGGAGGCAGATCATCTCCCCGCTTACATCTTCCTTTACCAAGTAAATTTGACGGCAACCCTAAACTCTGCCGAGGATTCCTAAATCGGTGTGACATACATTTTACCCTGCAGCCTGTCAACTTTCTAACTGCAAGAACTAAAGTGGCTTATATTGGCCCTCATTCAGAGCCACTCGCTAGCGGCAGTACGCTCGTTCCGAGCGATGTTCGCACATCTGCGCATGCGTACGGTTTTTAGTACGCATGCGCGAACCAGTCAGTGCGGCCGAAAACCGTTGGTACGCAATATAGCGAGGGCCTGCTATTTTGAGTGACAGAATGAGGCGTATGTGGGTGGTAACAGGGGAAGGTGCTTGAAAACGGGGAGTGAAGATCCGAACGCAGGCGTGCTTAAAGGTCAAAACGGGCGTTTTAAGGGAGTGCATAATTAATACAGCAGCGTCATTGACCACGTCACTTGGTTTTTTTTAACTCAGAACTGCTCGCAAAATAGCGGTTGAAAACACCAACCACAAGAATAGCGAGCAGTTCATACGCTGTATGATGTACTCGATTAATCTAATAAATAGCGGACATGACGTATGGTGCGTGCGGCCAGGGGGCGTTTTTATCAAATAAACGAGCGTATGTTTTGCTCGCTCGTTCAGACTTAGAGGTGGGAACAGACTGCAATTTGCGAACGGATCATTTGAATAGCCACCCCTTGTTTTTGAACGAACGACCACAAATAGCGAACGGCTCTGAATCAGGCCCATAGTCTCTCTGTTATCCGGCCAGGCCTTGGAATGGGCTTCCCCACTCTGGGAGCGCTCAGATCCGCTGCTGGATAATTACGCAGGCTTTGTGTCATCCTTCAGGAGGATTTTCGATGAACCTGGGCGTACTGTATCAGCATTATCAAACATCATGACACTGAGACAAGGAGTCCGTCCTGTCAGTCAATATGCCGTGCAATTTCAAATTTTAGCATCAGAGCTCAAATGGAATGAGGAAGCCCTCACCTCGGCCTTCTGGCATGGGTTATCAGACCGACTAAAGGATGATCTAGTCACTCGAGAGCTTCCTACTAATCTGAACGACATGATTTCGTTGTGTATCAAAGTTGACCTATGCTTCAGAGAACGTCAGGCTGAAAAAAACAGAACTGACCAGCAAAGGTCATTTACCCCCTCCATTTCTACCCGTCCCATTCCTTCCCCTACTGAAGAGGAGCCTATGCAGGTGAATCATACACACCTCTCCAAAGAAGAACGTCAGAGAAGAATGCAAAAGAACCTCTGTCTGTACTGCGGAGAGTCCGGTCACCTGCTGATCTCCTGCCCCCGTAAACCGGGAAATGCCAAATCCTAACTGATCCTGGAGACATCAAGTTAGGAGTTATGAGCCCGTCTCCAAAAATTAAAGATTTCACGATTACCCTAGCTTTGGATCTTAAACCCAAACCTGTCTTTGCTACTGCTCTACTTGACTTGGGAGCAGCCGGAAATTTCATAACGTCTAGTTTCATAGATAAATTTCAGATTCCTTGTTTGTCTCTCAATCATGCCATCTCTCTGACCTCTATAGATGGACGCCCTCTAACTAACGGGATAGTCACCAAAGAGACTCAACCAGTATTGGTCCGAATTGGGGCACTTCATTCTGAGTCCTTAAAATTCCTGGTGATATCTGAGGCCTCTCAAGAAATTGTTCTTGGTCTACCCTGGTTACGTCAACATAATCCCAGGATTGATTGGAGTTCTATGCAGATTCTGTCATGGGGTATGGACTGTCAAAAATCCTGTCTTCCAAAAATTCGACCTGTGAGAAAGACAGTTCCATTAGTTTCTTCTGCCATTCCCAAGGAATATCAGATGTTCGCCGACGTGTTCTCTGAGCAACAAGCAAATATCTTACCCCCTCATAGGGAATGGGACTGTCCAATTGAATTGATACCTGATAAGATACCACCTCGTGGTCGTACCTATCCGCTGTCCTTGCCTGAGACTCAAGCCATGACCGAGTGCATCCGGGACAACCTGGCAAAGGGGTTCATTCGCCCCTCTACTTCACCTGCCGGAGCTGGATTTTTCTTTGTTGGCAAGGACGGTGGTCTAAGACCATGTATTGATTATCGAGGCCTTAATGACATTACTGTAAAGAATTGATACCCTCTTCCTCTGATTACTGTTGTTTGATAGGGTCAAGGGCTCTGTCATTTTTTCTAAATTAGATCTGAGACGGGCTTACAACCTCATTCGTATCCGAGCTGGCGATGAATGGAAGACCGCTTTTAATACCAGAGATGGACATTTCGAATATTTAGTAATGCCTTTTGGATTGTGTAATGCCCCTGCTGTCTTTCAAAGTTTCGTTAATGAGATTTTCTGGGATCTGTTATATGTTTCGGTTGTTGTCTATCTGGATGACATACTGATTTTTTCACCCTCTGTGGCTAAACATCAAGAACATGTTAAAGAATTTCTGACCCGTTTGAGAGAAAATCACCTTTACTGCAAAATGGAGAAGTGCGTCTTTGGAGTGCCCAGTGTACCTTTTCTCAGCTATGTAATAACTGGCTCCAGTTTAGAAATGGACCCCAAGAAGGTACAAGCAATTCTGGATTGGACCCGACCTCAGACACTGAAGGCCATCCAGAGATTGTTGGGCTTCGCCAATTATTATAGACGCTTCATTAAAGGATTTTCTACACTGCTGGCTCCCATTACAGCCTTGACCCGCAAAGGTGCTAATCCTGCCCAATGGTCACCTGAGGCAGAGTCTGCCTTTCATCTTCTAAAACAGGCCTTTATCTCAGCACCAGTTCTTCGACAACCAGATCTGGACAGGCCTTTTTTGCTGGAAGTAGACGGATCATCTGAAGCTGTGGGAGCAGTCTTGTCTCAACGTTATGAGGACAACCGAGTCCATCCGTGTGGGTTATTTTCTAAAAAATTCTCACCTGCCGAAAGGAACTACGCCATAGGTGAGCAAGAACTACTAGCTGTTGGCATTGAAGGAATGAAGATATTTGCTAGAAGGTGCCAAGTTTCCATTTACTGTATTTACGGACCATAGAAATCTCCTATTTCTCAAAAACCTCCAATGTGTGAGTCCTCGTTTGGCCCGCTGGGCAATATTCTTTGCC
Organism: Taudactylus pleione; assembly: GCA_031769625.1. Lineage (NCBI taxonomy): Eukaryota > Metazoa > Chordata > Amphibia > Anura > Myobatrachidae > Taudactylus > Taudactylus pleione. Next base: position 1,202,388 of record JAUIMM010000077.1, on the reverse strand, counting down.
AGGTTTCAGTTCACCCTGACCTTCCGGTCTGGAGCACTTAATCAGAAGGCTGATGCCCTATCGAGATCTCTCCTCTGTGATGATCAATCTGAAAATCAAAGCAATACCCCTGTCTTGGAATCAAGAGTCTTTGCCGCATTACAAGTTCAGCCACCTACGGGAAAATCATTTGTGGCCCCGGAATTAAGGAAGCAGCTTCTCACTTGGGCACATTCCTCTCGCTTTGCAGGGCACTCAGGCACTCGGAAGACCTTGGAGTTCCTGAAAAGACACTATTGGTGGCCTTCTATGAAGGCAGATATAATGGAGTTCATCTCTTCCTGCTCCTCCTGTGCCCAGCATAAATCATCACGACAAGCTCCAGCTGGGGAATTGCTTCCATTAGCTACTCCATCACGTCCATGGATGCATCTCTCCATGGATTTCGTCACAGACCTGCCAGTCTCTCAAGGTTTCAACACTATCTGGGTTGTAATAGACCGATTTTCTAAGATGGTCCACTATATACCGTTGAAGAAGTTACCTTCTGCCCCTGACCTGGCACAGTTGTTTGTCCAACACATATTTCGTCTACATGGCCTTCCTGCTGAAATTGTCTCTGACCGTGGTGTGCAGTTTACTGCAAAATTCTGGAGGACTTTGTGTTCTGTTCTTCAAGTGAAGTTAAACTTTTCCACGGCCTACCATCCGCAAAGCAACGGCTCCACCGAGAGAGTTAATCAAGATCTAGAGACTTTCTTAAGAATTTTTATGTCATCTTCCCAGGACAATTGGGCTGCCTTGCTGCCGTGGGCTGAGTTTGCACATAATGCTTCCTACCACTCGTCAACTAACCAAACGCCATTTCAGGTTGTATATGGCCTTCATCCTCGTGTTCCCGAATTCCGAAGCCTGCCTGTTTTCGATGTTCCGGCCGTGGAGGACACGGTGCGGAATTTAGCTGCCATCCTCTCGCTATAAGACCCAGGCCGATAGAAAGCATAGAATAGTTCCACGCATGCAAGTTGGAAGCCTGGTCTGGTTATCCACCCGGAATCTTCATCTGAGGGTTCCTTCTATGAAATTTGCACCACGCTTCATTGGTCCCTTCTCCATAACAGAAGTGATTAATCCAGTGGCCTATCGTCTACAGTTACCCCATACCTAAAAATCCCTAATTCCTTCCACATTTCCTTATTGAAGCCCCTGGTCCTGAATAAATTCCATAGTGCTCTACCTGCTGCTCCTCGAGTCCAGACGGAGAGAGGAGTTGAGTTTGAGGTCGCCAAGATCTTGGACTCTCGTCTACGCAGAGGTCATCTACAGTATTTGCTGGACTGGAAAGGTTACGGTCCAGAGGAACATTGCTGGACCGATGCTCGTGATGTCCACGCTCCCACGCTCATCAGAAGATTCCATTCTGCCCATCCGGAGAAGCCTGGTGAGTCTCCTGAGGCCACCCCAAAAGGGGGGGTACTGTCACGGCCAGGGTATTTCAGCATGGCGCTAGGCGAGTGTTACCTGTGAAGTCATTGTGGCGCGGGCTGTCTCCATTCCGTTTGGCATGGGCGCCGCCATCTTGCCTTCTGGCCATGTGATGCGGCTGGCCAATCCTGGTGAGTCACATGTTCCCTCCGGCCAGTAACAGCACGGCATGGGATATTTAGGAAGGGTCAGTGCCTTCCTTCTTTGCCAGTGCAACGTGTATCTCAGCCTAGCTGAGAGGGAGTTCTCTGTGCTTATCCTGTTCCTGTGAATTTGCTGTTTGCCAGTCTGCCTGTCAGCTCCTAGCTCCCACTGGACTACCCCACTTCCTCCATCACCATTGCCCATACCTGAGTGCCTGAGCCTGCTGACATCCTGCGCTTCAGTTCGCTACCTGCATACCTGGCTTGATTGTTTTCAGTTCACTACGTGCAAACCTGGTTTGATTATTTTCAGTTTCACTACCTGCACACCTGGACAGCTCTAATTGTTTCTACTTGGACATTAACCCTTTTACTCCCACCACAGAACTCTTGCGCACATTTATATATTCCTGGACTTTTATTTACTGCCACATTATATGTCTACTCAAGCACTTATTAAAAAACCTAGTTTTATTTTCAAATCTGCTTCTGTGATCGCTCCTGCTACCACCCTCGGGCTGATGGAGTGGGCCTCCTACTGGGTGGGAGGCCGACTTCTTCAGTTTGAGGATTATTGGCATCAAATAAACAACAGATACCTGGGTCTGGGAAGTGGTCTCTCATGGGTATGCCCTCACTTTCAGGAGACATCCTCCCCAGAAGTTTTTTGCACAAATCTTCCATCAGATGCGGTCAAGGCCTTGGCCCTTCAGGAAGCCATTCACTCCCTGCTGCAGGCAAGGGTAATGATCCCAGTTCCTGTGTCGCAACAGGGAAGGAG